>CM022487.1:16251374-16368990 GCA_011952105.1 Coreoperca whiteheadi
GGGGTATGGGTGTGTGATGGGATAGGAGGTGAAAGGGAGGTCTGTTTGAAAGAGGAAAAAAAGAGGTGAATATTTCTGAAAATGTTTACAATTCATCAATTTAAATACTAAGTACTTTCACAGGCAGGGATGAAGCCTAAAGCTGCTCTTATAAACTACTCTAAAACACCCTTTTAAGGTAGATTAACTCAAATCAGATACCTTAGCCAGAGTTTAAAATAGTGTCGGATTTAACCAACTCTACAGTACATTTAACTAAACCATTTTCACAGCAAAACACTCAATCTGATCCATGACCGAATACAGGAATTTGGTTAAAAGATGCAAAATCATCTCAGAGTTTAAGGATTTTTATCATTTATGCTGTTTTACTCTAGTATCCTCTGTAATATGTTTCCACTGAACATTAGTGCACATAATGAACTAATGTAAGACCGTTAATTTACCCATTTCTTTGTAATCTCTCCGTTATTATCTCGGCAAAAGACACCAAATATAAAGTCACGGCTATAAAAGCCATTTAAAGGGTCAGTTTACCCAAATTACAAGGACACATATTTTTTCAGTTACCCCCAAGTGGTATCTAGTCATGCAGATAGACTTGGTTTTATTTGCCCAGGTTTGGAAACATCTGCTTCTGGGATTTCTTCCACCACCCAAATACAATAGAAGTAAGATGAATTTTGTGTGTGGTGCTCACAGCAGTGAAAACAAAACATTTTTATAGGGACTATTTTGTATGTAGGAAGTTGTTCCAATGAAAACTTTTCACAGAGAGAGAGTATCCAGAGTAACAGGGACACTGAAATTCTGAATTTCTGAGCACCATGAACTAAATAAAACAAATATCATTTACTGCTGTTGTATTGGGTTGGAAGCAGAAATATCACACAGACAAGGACATGGTTCATAACAATTGTATTGAATCCAAATCCAGTATCAAATCTACATTGTATTTGACTCCTTTTGAATCCCTTTTCGAATCCCTAATCAGGTCTAGCTTTCAAAATTTCTAAGTAACTAAAGTTGTGTATAACAAAAACTAAAGCTAATGTTCGCAACCTGTAGCTAAAACCTTAAAAGACATAAAATGTTAAATGTGTATCACTACATTGTAACAACATAACTATTAAAATTTCAATATGATGTATATCAAAGTAGGTCCTGTTGAATTAAAAAAATCCCCAGTCTACTCATGGCCATAGGGTGGTGTTACAGTGATCTTTTCCCTCACAAACAATCTTTGGCTGAGTACAGACACTGGCTTACAGAAGGCACATTAACCAGAGAACAGCCAGAAGTTTAATTTAAGCCATTACAGAATTAACATTAATTAACATTTCCAATAAGGTCCAATGAGAAATTTCTTTGGCCTTTGAGCTTAACAAATCTGAGTATTTTGCCAACCGGGAACCAGGTCCAAAATGGAAGCAGCACCCAACCCTTAAGACGGATATCTCAAAACGTGGACAAATTAAACCAAAACTAAAATAGTTTATTTTTGTAATCTTGGTGAACTGACCCTTTAAATGACTCAAACATTCAATACTTCTACTTTATTTATCATTATTAATGCTGGTCTCCTTCCAAATACTTCCAGTTTCCAGTTGATGTATCATCTGTAAAACAAACACATATTTGCAACTGAAGAAAGACTGTAGTTACAACACTTATCAGTCTAGTCTACAGACATTTTAAAAGCACACAGTAAGAGTTCAGGGTGAGATTTGGATGGCGATACTTACTATAGGGAACACACTCATACTGGACCTCTAAGTACTTGTAGGTGCCAGGGCATGGATCAGGAAAGACATCAGAGCCAGTGACAACCACACACTGCGTACGGTTGTTGCACCTAGAAAAAAAAAAGATTGACCAGAAATTTCATCATGACTACCCACACCAAGAGAACTCGGCAAAGACAACATTAATAACACAGAGGGGGGAAAGTTCATCGTTACAGCTACAAAGAAATTGACGAAATCCCAGCCAGGGCTGTCACATACGCATTTTAGTTTAAACCTTGGCAAACAGAGAGAGAGAGATGAAAGCATTAAGGAAGAGTAAATGAATGTGAATGAATGTGATAATGAATAACAGAGTGAGAGAGCAGCGAAAGGCATGTTAGGAATTAGCGATGGCATTTCCTTTAACAGCGTCTTCATACCGCTATTGAAAGGGAAGACATTCATTAAAACACACAGGACAGGTGGCGGTGACATGCAGTGGACTGGAATGGTGGCCTCTGGTGAAACGGAGCGGCTCCTCTGCGTGTACACAACAAACACCATGTGAATGTGCGCTCCAATGAGAGGTTATTTGCCTTCCAGTATGAAATAGTGACCCTCAGTGAATTAACAGCCTGATGTGTGAATTGCAAAGTTAGTGTGTGTGTGTGTTTGCAGATGTTACTTGGTGCTAAAAAGGTTCAAGTAAAGAGGGAGAGGGAAAAGAAGAACAGCAGAGGACTGAGTTTGTGTAAATACTCTAAAGGGTGAAATTGGCTCCACTTCAATCAGGCTCTCTTGAGGCCGAGGGATTGAGAATAATGTCAGCAGTAACAGAGGCAAACAAAATAGGACATTCAACAATTTGCAAGCTTGAAATAAATATTTCAGAAGGTCAGTAGTAGTCATGCAAGTTGGACATACATTTCAACATTGAACATGACTTTCAAAATATCATTAGTAATTCAGTTTTCTGTGGCTGCAAAATGGAATTGTACAACAACCACACAAAGCCTTGACTTGTGCACTTTTAACTATGCAGGATGTTAAAAGTAATGAATTAAAAGGTAAAAGTATGTACTTTAACATGAAAGAGAAGCTACACTCTAAATCCATCTCTGCATTTTCATAACAAAAACCCTTCCCTCAAAACTAATGGATTAATAAACATTATGTAGAATAAAAAGGCGGAAAGTCCATTATGAAGTTAATAAATAGCATCAGCATCAGCAGTGGTGGTTTAAACATCACTGACAATATGGTGCCAACTGCACTTAAGAGATTCACTTTTATGGTTTCTCTGCATGGAAAGCTGCTGCAAGTGAGAAGGGTCACTGCATTATAATGTGACTGACAGCAGAACCACTTCAAATATACTCCAAGATACTCCTTTTAAATTCATTGTTTAGAGTTCATAAGTCTGATTGACACTAGCTCCGAATAGCAGAAAGTATATTTACTCAAGTACTGTACTTATATACCATTTTCAGATACCTGTCATTTACTTGTGTATTACATTTTAGGCTATTTTGTGCTTCTACGCCATTTCATTTTAGAGAAAAATAATGTACTCTACCTCACTATAAATAAGTGAGAGCTATACTTTCTTAGCAGATAAAATTTTTTAATTATAATGCATTACATATGTGTTATTATAATAACATTTATACATAACATTTGCTCCACTTCCACCAGTTACAATACTTCACTGCTTACATGTTGATGCGTCTGTGATAATAATCCAATTATAAAATAATATAAACTTTAACGTTGTCTGCTGTTGCTGAGCAGGTAGTGTACGCTCAGTTTATCAGAGCAAAGCGGCCTGCTTTGGCTGGAAAAGAGCTCAACGAGGGCGGCGAGACTGAACCAAAACATTGAAGTTGCGGGCCGAATAACCAAAAGAATGAGCGTAAAGACATTAAAGCTAAGGGGAACTGCAGAAAGCGACCCTTTTCACATTGCCCAAGGTAATTTGAGCCATTGTTAATATACAAGTATTAATTAGTGCAGCTTTAAGTGAAAGATCTAAATACTTCTTCCTCCACTGCTAATTTATTTCAGACCGTAAGAATTCACTCTGGCATTTGTTGTACTGCAATTTTTAGAAGCTCGTGCTTTGCAGAAAAGGGAGGTGTTGTTGCTAAGCATTTTGACACACTTCCTCTGTTTCAAACTGGTATTGAAATCACTGCATGTAATCTCTATTGAACTGAGCACAATATCATGGTAGTAAAGTGTTTGAATCCTGCTTTCTTTCTATCTAAGAGCTGCACCTCTGACCGGGTAAAAGATTTATTCTGTTAGTTTCACTGGGTCAGGGAATAGGTGGCCATTGAAATAAGGTAATGCAAGTCAGCAAAGCAGCCTTATTTAGATTATCTTCTTGTCTGTGAATAGTTTTTGAACCTACACTAGTAGAAAACAGAGAGGTGGAGACGACAAGACTGGCAGAGAGAGAGGTCATACGTACCGTTCATTTACAGTACATCTCTGAGGGAATGATCGCCTCAGTATGAAAGAGAACCAGCAACCGGAGTTTCTCTCAGTTCCTTCATACATTGTTCAGCCAGCCACTTTTCTTTTTTGTCAACAGTCAAACACGTTTCGTGACAAAACACTTTGATGTAGATGTTGTTGAGAATCAAGCCATTTGATTCCTGTCTAGTTGTTTTTGTTGTGAAAAACGGGCTGCTGATGAATGCTTTTGGTCGCAATTTCTAAACCAACAGAACTGCCACTCTGTGCTGCAGACTTCCCACTGTTTCTATTTCCCCAATCTTGTTTAATATGTTTGTTTATCTGTCTGTGCTGCTGTTGCCTTTTGTTAAATCTTCCCGATATTGGCAGCACATTGTGTCTTAATGTGACGTAGTTTAAATATCCTCCTTGTTTTAGTTTGCAGCGAACTAAGGGAGGAATGATTAGAGTCTCCCAAAGCTTTGTGACTGCTTTAACATCCCTGGTTATCGCATCAACCTTAATTACGGTCAGGAGCCCATTTCCTCTGATCTGAATCATTAGAATAATTCTGGTTAAGGGCTTGCGGTGCAGAGTCTTCTCAAAGCCTTCACTCGCACACTGCCTCCAGGGAATCTTCGATGGAGATAAGTTTGAAGTGAAGCTCCAGCAAGTGAGAGTCTGACTTGTCAACAGATGTGGTGCACAATGTAGCAGGTTGCAGTCAAACCAAGGGGCATGGACACTGTCAGCGGTGTGTTACTGTATGAGAGTACTGGGACTCAGCTGTAAATTTAGAAAGACAGAGTAAGACAGGAGGACTTGATCTATTCCTGAGCTATTCTGTAGTGCTGCATCTCATGGGAGTAAATACAGAAGTGAATCAATCGGGGAAAAATCCATAGGTGTAAGATGGTGGGCGATGATGGTCAGAAGCTATCTTAAGGGAGACCAGGCTAGGACAGAGCAGTGTATTAGAAGATGAACTGTGCTGGTTACTATTTATGAATAGTTCATCCAGTGCCCTTTAAAAATACACATACCTCTAGGGGTAAGCAGCAGTCGAGCTGAAGAGTTGCTGTGCTGTCGTTTGACAGAAAAGCAGCATCCTGTGAGAGGGTAACCAGGATAAAAGGCATGATGATGGGCACCGCTCACTACCTGAGGCAAAGCCACTTCAATGCAGTACAAGTGTTTGAACAAAGCAAGCCCAATGTTCCAGATAGGGAATTAAGAGGGTGTTCATGTGAGTCGCCGTCTCTCTGAGCTACGCTGATTATGACTCAAACAGCAGCAACAACGCGCAGCTGGTGTGAAGAGCTCTGCCGCACGGATGTCAATTCCTGCCTGTCAAGAATTAATCTGCGCCCCACTTTTCTGAATTTCAAAATGCCACCTACATGATTTGGGTAAATGAAGGAATAAAACAATTTAAAAGGTGTGAGATGTTGATTAATTGTCCGGCGGCTGTACGAGCAGGGTGATAATTTAAACATTTCTTTTGTGTGCTGAAATGTTAGCGCTGCCTCCCCAGCTCCTGGTTATGTTTGTGAAATAAGATCCCTCCTCTCCCCTGAGTTTTACCTTTGTGATATAATCTTGTAGGCATCAGGGAGGTAGCAGTTGACGTTCTCCATCTGGAATGGGTCAGCGTCACAGATCTTGTCATCAGTCCGGCCGTAGTTGGCCGTCTCGATCATAATGACATCACTCCCCGGGCAGCGGAGATCAATTGCATATCCCTCACACGAGAGCTCCCTCCTGACCAGCCCGAAAGGCAAGGCCGCGCGGTTGAACCCTGACAGAGGGCGAGAGACACAAAGACAGAGAAGAAAGTTTAGGCAAATCATAAAATTAATGAGTGAAAAGGATCACTGCTTCAATACAGTAAGACCACACATCATGCGGTAAAAATCCACTGGCACAAAATAAATAGGCAACAGCAGTCCAATGTTTACCACAGTTTTAAACAGACGGGCCATTACACGCGATACAGGAATGGAGGATAGACGAAACAATTCATCTCTCCATCTCTCTGTGGTCTTGGATGTTGGCTAAGATATCAAATCTAAATCACTGGAGACCAATGGTAACCTCATAAATTCTTGCGCAAACACAAAGGCTACAGAGCATCAGGAAGGCCACCACCTAGAGAACATCCACCGCAGAGCCTATCTGGAGAATAGTTTTACAGTTGTACAAGCCCCCTCATTTGTTTCTTTTGCTTTACTTGTCCTGTAAAGGGAGACAGAGAAAAAGGCAGAAACCCAGCAGAATGGAGTGTAATATAATCCATTTTATAGTGTCGGCGATCGAAGAGTCTGGAGTTCACACAGGAGGAAAAATCTATACATGGAACACAGCATATGGGTGCGCAGCCAAATAGTTCTACTTTGGGGAAAAATAAACGAATTCACTCAAATGTGTGCCCCCCACCCCCACCCCCACCCACCTTCAGCAAATTGCAATGAAATTAGTTATTTATCTGTATTTCTGTAAGTACATCCGTAAGTAATAAAATGTCAATTCATGAATAGGCTGGAACTAGATATGAAGATTTGCAAAGAGGTAAAAAGGTTATTAAAAAAATATAGAAAAATCCATTATCTAAGGTTAAAATGATCCTAAGTAAAAAAAAAAAAAAGAAATGCAACTGTCTGCAAGTCTGAGAAAAAAATAGGTAAAATCTAAGTAGAACATGCAAATGTGTTCCATTTAAGAAGTGCAAGCAGAGCGCTGCATGAACTGTCAATAATCGCCATTGTTTGCAGCAATAGTAGGTCCCTGAGGGGGCAGCTACCATTTGTATTTTCTGCACTGCTCTCTCCTAATTAGCCCTCTTTTCAGCCTGTTACCTTTTCCATGCTCCCATTGGCTCCCAAGCATTGTCATGTACTAACACTTACCACCCCAGGTTCACTTTGCCCCCTCACTCTAATTATCCTCACACTTTTGACAGTCAGGGCCTGACGCAATTAGTATTGTTTGAACTGCTCAAAGCTGAAGTGATTCCGGCTTGAAATTCCTTCCCTGAAACCTCCGACCCACATGTCTGCTAGTCATTTCAGCCTGCTTTGCCTGGCTCAGTTATAATGATATTCTATGTCAGTCTGCACATGTCACACTAGCAAATAGAAAAAGAAAAAAAAAAAAACAGACATCTGTGAAACATCCACTGTTGAGAATATAATGTTGAAGTCATTGCATATTAGGAGAAACTTCTGCACACACTGGTAGTGGTAGCACTATCACAAAATATGAAACTCATCGTATAAATTCTCTGGCATTCGGCCACAAGACATTTCATTATAATACCATGATCTATCTAATGGCCAGTAGATTCTGCTTAGCTGGACTGTTTATCACCTCATTAGGAGACGTCAGTGTAGCCGAACCGTAAGTGGAGGGCTGTGGGGTCACTCCATCTATTCCAATAACCAGTACAATTACCCAAACCTTTCAGAAAAATCTGTCCACAATGGTGAATGATAAAACACAGAATGAAGTCACCGGCTTTTCTGCGAAGACTAATGATCGTTCCGCCTGCCATTCCTCATGGAAGGAGTGACGGGTTTATCACGGCAGCTACAGAGAGCAGACAGAAAGAATGCATTTCATGGGGTTTTAAAATTCTGAGCGGAGAGACCATCTTTCGGCTAAAACACCCTCATCGACACACACATGTACACGCCATCTGCCTTTGAACCTCCTTTCTCTGGCAGTCCACTGGCGAGTCTGCCCATCTATCAGACCAGTATGGCATGATGGCATGCTGCTGTCAACAGAAGCCTAGCGATTGATTAGGCTTGTGCCCTGCTGGCCTCCTCCTCCCTCGCCAGTATAGATCTCTCTGGTCAGAGGCTAACACTACATCAATTAGGGGGAGTATTGAGACTGTACTGGCGGCCTAAAGAACAAATGGCCTCTTCTCCAAACTGTGGATAGTCTATGTCTCATTAATGACTGTCTTGTCAACTTGTAATTGGGCAAGTAATGACAAATCTGTCTAGAAAGTAAAAATATATATAAAGGAGACTTTTCACTCTGTATGAGGAGGAGGAGAGCTGAATTCAAAGGGATATATTTTTGGTCGACTTAACTTGATGTTGCTTAAGATCTAAGGATTTAAGCACAGCTAAGAAGGAAAAACCTTGTGACAACAAAAGGTTTCTGGATTTAGGTGTTGATTTTCCCGGTTTTAAACAAGTTTTGCGAGATTTTGGAAAAAGAGGAAGATTGTTTGTGTGCACAAATGTCAGTGTCTTAGGGAGGTATAAAAAGCTTTTTCATCTCACGTTCTGTGCTTTGTTTGACTGCACAACTTTGCAGAAGTTGAAGACTGCGACAGAAGGGCACCAGCTGCAGGGAAAACGGTGTCAAGAAAACTGCAGGGAAAAATCCATAACACGATCCCTGTGTATGTGTGTTAAAAGAAGAAAGCGAGTGGGCTGCTCTCTCTGTATCTGTACCTCAGATTAAGGTTAAATTACTCAATCAGTAAGGGAATTGAGTAATGCGTTATATAGAACATTTAGTCAAATTGCCATGGTAACTACTTTGACTTAGCTATAATTGGCTGTGATCCCTATTCCTGGCCTTGTTGACATGAAGCCTTATCATACATTCTGGTCAGGGAGGGACTGTGAGGAAAGTAGCTTTTCAGATTCCTCCCCCTGACCTGCCTGCTAAGCCATCTATTGAGCTCAAGAGAGCAAAGCATGGCCCGGGACTGCTTCTCAATACGTTGCATTCTGGGAGTTTTTCTTCTTCTCCTGTTGACAGCCTATACTTCACTGGCGACAATCCCCCACCTCATAATACATATTTTGTTTTCTATCAACACCCTTGAAATTGGAAGTGGCACTGTGGCTCAGATGGGTGCATCTGAAACCATCTGCAGAGTTACACTCGCTGGCTTTTAAAACCCTGGAGATGAAACGAAGAGATAATAGAGGTTTAGTGTTGAGATATTGCCATTTGGCGACTGCAAGCGCCAGACCATAACACACATGTTGAGGTCCATGTTTGCTGTTCTGTGTGTTATCTCTCAAGAGTGCAGTCATGACCAACCTTTAACCCTACAAACTCCACCCCATCAGGACATCAGACAGTGGGAGAAAGAACTGGAGGAATGTTCAATCAGTCAAAAAAAAAAAAAACGGGGCCATTTTTGGAGGGTAGACAGAGTGGCGAGAGCTGGCACAGACAGAGAGCAAAGGCGTTGGTTGACGCTTGTCATCCTCTATTAAGGTTCCTTTGATTGGCCTTTGTGGTCCTGGAAACAGCAAACAGCTGCATGCAAATGGCCCTGTTTCCCCCCGGCTGGCCCCCATTGTTCAGAGCTTGGGTTTGACAGGGACGCTTTCTCTGCAGCATAAAGGAGGGTGTAGCCTTTAGTCAAATAAGAGTGCCCCAACCGTGGTCACAGCAGGAGTACTTCAAGATTGTTTGTCTTTTTAAGTTGTTTTATTCTCGATATTACTGGTAGCCAACATCTTTGGAAGAAAGAGCAGATCTTAGAGTCAAGCTTTTCCTCCAACAGCGGGGGATGCCTCCATAATCCAATATCCGGAGTGACAGAGTGGTCATACAGCATGTTTTGCTCTGGTGGAGTAAAGATTTTCAATGGGAATTCATAAAGTAGGACAAAAACATGAAAGACATATTTGAATTCTTAATATTAGGGAACAAAGCATCATCAGTGTTTTGCCTCTTTTTTTCCACCTCCTTTGTTATTTACTGCAGTATTTCTAATCTGTTCAGTGGAATGATTCCTGGCCAAGTAATAAAGTTATCTTAGAAAATAAATTCAAGAGACCAATGTGGTAAACCTTTTATGTATTACATAAAACAAAAGTAAACTTCACTGTCCATACTCATGCCTCTAAACCAACAAACTCAATACTTGGTCTAATTCAGCTTACACTGTACAAAGATACCACTCAAATTTCCATTTCCACATCCCTAAATTTGTAAATTATTCAGTGTTGCTTTCCTAAAATGTGCAACATAAGTTCACAAATGCAGTCCATGACCACCCATCAGAAGTGAGAGACACACTGGAGCAAGGTGGGAGATGAGACAGGAGATTTGGGATTTGCAAAATAACACCTGCTTTTCAAATACAGACAACACCCCGAGAACTCTTCACTATGCCTCAACGACTCATATTTCATTTCAACTGTTGAAATGCGGTGAAACACTGAATATCTAGTTGGACATATGGCACCATTTCCCATGACACTTAGTCCACCTTGCTGGGAATTGTTTCTAAAGACAGTGTCAGACAAGACCACAAACCCCGGGGCTACACCCGCCTTTCCCAGACAACTGCTATCAGACACTCTTGATTCCGATATAAGTATTCTGAAATAGAAACTGGCAATATAGGACTGAGTCCATTTGTGGTTAGACGAAGTGCTCTGAGTCATATCTCTTTTCTCTTTCTGGTGATACATGAATTCAGTGTTGCCACTTCAAATTCCAAAGCCACCGTTTGTATTCATGGCCATGGCCTTTTTCTCTAATGCATCTCTTGAAAGTTTTCTTGACTTAAAAACCCCCCACAGTAGGTGGGAGGAGAGAATCGCATGCTCCATGTTGACGCATGTCTCGTTGAAGGGGTTTAAGGGTAAGGATTTGTCAAATTGCTGTGGCTAAGCGTGACAGACCCTGCTGCTGCCTCTTAACTCCTCAGGTGGGTCCATTTAGAGACAGCTAGATCCTATCACGCAAGATGCAGTCATGTAATGCTTTCTCTTTTAGGTGAGCAACAAGAAAATCCAGTTTTCAACATGGGTCTTATTCTAATAATTGTGACCCTTCTGACTACTGCGTTATTCTATCTTTGCACAAACCACCTTCATTGCTGCTTTACAAGTAAACTTCAATTTTACATAAATCAATTAAATGAATACTTTAAAATTTTTGGGAAATATGCTTATTCACTTTCTTGCCGAGCGTAAGATGAGAAGACTGATACAACTCTCATGTTTGCACAGACTATGTTGATGTTGCAGAAACACGCAGAAATCGTTTAAGTTTTGCCACAACTGAGGCACAGTCGACACAGTGGATTATTTTGGTTCACCAGAAGAGCCGGCTCAGCTGCAGAAGACTGCAGATGAAGAATTTCCCCCAAGGGAGTGAGCACTAAAGAAAAAAGCCTGAAAGTAGAGGCTATAATGACTGTCTTAATTTCGCCGCAAGATTCAAAGTTCTCTCCTCTGTCGATTGATTGGATGATCCTTGACCCTGTGGGGGCACATCAAAGAAAACCAGCAAGGAAAAAGGGAAGCATCATTACATTACTAATACATATAATCCTCTGAATGCAAAGAGGGTCAGTGCTTAATATAAGTCATACTGACAAGAAGAATTCAGTTGCAGAGACATTACCAGATCTAATGTCTTTTGTTTGGTCCATGGACACATCACTTGGATTAAAGCAAAGTATAATTCGACACCTTGTATAGTCCACTGAGAAAACAAACCTTTCATTAAGATACAAATAACTGTCACAGAGGCTAAACATTCGAAAGGAAAAAAAAGGTGTTTGACTTGGAAGATGAAAAAACCTATATGTTCCCAAGAGAGTGCCATTTTGACAGAATTAGATCATTTCTTGTTCAATATCAACATATTGTTGCATCTCTTTTTGCAGGGGAGTTGATGAAACACGCAGAAAGAGGTAAGTTAAAGAAATTCCCTTAAGTGCAACAGAAGTATAGTTTCACAGGTTTGATCTACCCTGAGTGATGCTTAAACTCCAGTCAAAGCCCATATTTTACCCCTGAACTTAAACCCCAGCTGGATTTTCCGCTCAAGAAAACGTCTCAGAATAAGTCAGGTGCCTCCCTCAGGATGGGGATGGAGAGGGAAAAAAACAGAGGCTGAAGAGGGGAAAGAGGAGGAGGATGTGGGTATGTCTCCATCACATGCTTGTGTCTCAGTTCATGTTTGCTGGGGCAGAGTCTTCCCATTTCCCCCTCCTAATCAACCCCCCCACCCCCTCCACCCAGCCGTGCTTGTACAGAGTCGAGCCCAGGAGGCTTACATAGTACGTCACATAGACAAGGTGTCAGGAGAAGCTGCAACTGGAACACGGATTACATGAATAATGAACCAGAGACTACAAGGATGACTAGGAACAGAGATCAGGGCCTTGAGATGATAATGAACAGAAAATTCTGATAAGAGACACAGGCTTCATCTTCATGCAGACGCAGAGCCCCGCAGTAGCCTACGCAGTGGCGCTATCACTTTCACTGGGCACAAGTCTAGTTCGGTGCTTTCGTAGTTGAAGTTGTGCATATGCAGATGAGGTATTGCAGTGCAATTTTGGTACTCGTTTTGGCATGAAATTGTGTTTCTCTGTTTCATCCCAACACAAGACATTTTTGTGGCTTTAGCTGGTGCACACACACACACACACACACACACAGACAAAAAAAAGCTTTCATGTATGTTTTGTTTTGCCTCTTTCATCTTGACATACGTTTTTCATCTAGTGCACATTTCATTGCACATTAAAATACAATTTTTAATGCAATTAAGGCAAAGTCTGTGCTGGCTTAGATTAATGGATGATTCTTATCAGGAATGTCCTCAGGACACTTCCTCAGCTCCTGTTAACAATGTTTATCCTGTTGTAGCCCCTTTTCCAGATTGCATAGGCTTCACCAGGACTGGACTTCTGGTCAACTAAATTTCAAAAATGTGTTGGTCAGACAGATTTGCGCTGGCACTCCAGTTTTCATGGAAATAGAGTCGATATATGCATACAGGGGAGACTCTCACAGACCCTGACTGCTGCAATCTGCAAAGCGAGGGTCCGGTGACAATTGTAGCCTAGTTAAATAGACAGAGCCCCCTCCTGTGGGCGCGGTTTTCAGAGTATGACACGCTGTTACCACTAGCAAACTATTCTGCTAGCATGTATACTGCCAGCTAACTTCTGTTGGCTGTGCGAGCTGTTACAATGTTAGATAATAGAACATACTGGCTGTGGGTTTAATGATTTTGTTTTATTTATTGAAAAAAGGTTGCAATAGGCACATTTTAGTAGGAGCAGATTATTGAAAATAGCATTTGTTGTCTATTCACTCTATAATCTGATATTTCTTCAGACATATTTTGGAAAATCGGTGATAATAAAACTAATGCTGAAAGTGGAAAATGATTTATTTTGAAGGGATCTTTTAATGTGGTTTTCAAATCTGATTAACTAGACATTATGTTTGTATGAATAATGAGAATAGATATGCAGAAACTGGTTTTGGAGAGGGTTGTCTTGCTTAAAAAGTCTTATGTTTGCTTCTATTGTAATCATCATACGGTGACATTATTTTTCATTGTTCATTCACAATTTGTCAGAACTAAACAGAGGTGAAAGACTTAAACACTGTGACAGGTTGGTTTACAAATTTTGATGCATTTTTCCCTTTGCTGTACAAATTGTTAGAAAATATTCAAGCACAGTTGGTATGCCTTCCATCACTGTTTACCTTCTTCTACAGTAGCAGCCATGCTAGCAAGGCTACTAAACATTTGCCTACAGACACCTTTTGGCTGTCTCCACTGAGAGTCTCCCATGCATGCAGAGATATTGCTAGCGCACTGCATATGCATACTAAACATGCAGATGTACCTACAGTTCAACAGGGGAAGCCAGTCAGAAAGTAAGTAAAAAAAAACATCTAGGCACATTCCTTGGAAATAACCTCCTGTTATCTCTGGAACACTAACCACTTGGATTGGCTTGAGCATGATGACCTTGTCCCATTCTCTTCCACCAGCATTCCGGTCAATGCGAGCATAAGACAGGAGTGCTGATAAGAGATTCACAGATGGGGAGATCCTGATGACAGACAGTTTCCTGCCCCTCATCTTTGATGAGGCCTTTGTGCCTCGCAAACTCAATGGGGATATACGCTACAAGAGGGGGTCAATACTGATAGCGTAAAGCAAACAAAAACGTTCTTTGTGCTTTGCTGTTTCTCTGACTTTTTTC
Source organism: Coreoperca whiteheadi (assembly GCA_011952105.1). Taxonomy (NCBI): domain Eukaryota; kingdom Metazoa; phylum Chordata; class Actinopteri; order Centrarchiformes; family Sinipercidae; genus Coreoperca; species Coreoperca whiteheadi. The sequence goes on from CM022487.1 coordinate 16,265,574, forward strand.
TTTTTGCGTACTTATTCAATTTCCTGCACGGCAGGAGAGGGCTTCCTTATCTTAGACTGTTTATACCTGCAAATCGGCTGGTGGCCTTTTGTTTGCAGGTGACCCACCCTAAGGTGACATTTAATTCCTGGACAAAAAAATGTGTGGTCATGCTCTATGGCACAGCCTGTCAGCCTGAGGAGATTACTAATACAGTGAATGCAACAGAGCTGCATTCATGGCCTGTAGTGAGAGCTGCCCGGCAGACACAGAGAGAGAGAGGGAGAGCAAACGCACATTATTACACCGATTCACATATGACCTTAAGCTATGCAAAAGTGAGTGAAATGAACAAGAAACTACTGGTAGGAGAACCAAAGTGGAACCAGTTTCTTCTTATATTTACACATCAGTCCCTCTCTGTGTTTTATTCTCCATCTCAGTCTTAAGAACAGACACATCAGAAACTCTATGGGCACACTGAAACACACACTTGATTTACAGAAAGCACACAAAAGCACAATTACAGAATCCATCATAATTTCTTTTATTGATTGCCATCCTTTCCCCACTGTCGACATTAGTTTTAACGCCAGCATTCACTGTGTAAATCATAACCAGCAGTAACAAATAATGTGAGACCTGAGCTGTTATGACATTTCTGATACAGAGCGAGGAGGACAGGTAGAGACAAATGCATCATTTTTAAACAACTTTCACACCGAGTAAATATAATTGTAGCCTCGCTCTCTTTTCCTTTTTCTAACAGCAAGAGGCTTTTTGTTCAAATGGCCTTCGTGTTCTTTTACACACACATGATGTGTCTCCAAAATCAAGCTCTCTTTAACAAATGAATGCTTAAAATGTATGTGACTAAACAGCTGGAGTGGATGTGCTGAAAAAAGAAAATTCACTGCCGCAGGTATTTAGTCAGAGCAACAATCTGCTTTGATAGCTTTAGCACAATGTCCCTTTGGTGTTAAATGTTATATGCTTGCTTTTGTTTTTGCATGTTTGTTTAGCTCTTGTGCTCTTGTGTGTTTTTGTTCAAATTAAATTAGTTTTGACATGCCTCCAAGCTATTTAAAAGTATTGGGTGAACATTGAACCACACTAAAATCTGACAGGTTCTTGTTGCCTCCGTAAACAATTTGTCTCATATTGTTCCAAACCTGATATATATTGTGGCAAACACCTCCCCACACACAAAGAAAGGTAAAACTCTACAGCTTTCTATAGTGCAGACTTGATTTTATTTGAAACCGTTCTGCTTCCTCTCAAGATTAAATGCATTACTTTGTTATGACAGCTGAACCCTCCTGTGAAGCAGTGACTTACACCGAGCAAAGCCAAAACTTTAAATTCTGAGGCAAACTACTTTGTGGTTGTAAGCAGGACCCATCTATTATTTGAATTAGGCTGCCTGGAGACAAAAAAAAAAACAAGTGTGGACAGCATTTAAGAAAGGAAAGAGTGCGGTAGGCATCTGTTCCAGTGTTTATACAACTTGTTAGCATAAGGGGTGTGAATTGAGTGGCTCCGAGAAGCTGCGAGTGAGTGAGATTTAAACCATGCTTAACAAATGAAATCAAATTGTCAGAAAACTGTAGCTCCTAGCCCATTAAATGAAGTGTTTGTTCACAACTTTTACAATTAGGTCAGGTTAAAGGCACAATAAAACACATGCTTTCCTCCTAAAGGAAAAGGAGGTTTTTCTCTCACGTTCGCATATTGGATAGAAAGAGTTTTTGCTGCTTTTGCATCACCAAAAGCGCACTCAGGAAATCGCTGTTGCAATAAATCTAGGATGACCCTATCAAGGGTGATATTGTATTTCATTTCCTCTGAGTGAAATACTGATCCTGGAGATTCATGTGACTCTGGCTCATTTCAATTTCATGTTCTTTTATGATTCAAAACTTTCCAGGTCCTCGGTTATTATTAAAACAGCATATTGTTACGCAATGCTATACAAAAATATATCTGGCGCTCTGTGCAGAAAATGAAAAGCTGCATAATGCTACATGTTGTGGCAAAGAGCTGACAAATCTGTATTAGAAATAAAGACAAAAATACAACAAATGTGTTGATTTAGCGGTCTCCATATGGCTCCCAATCTGCAAGAAAGTCTATTCAATCCAAATGATAAACCCTTGCCTTATTTCTTGAAATACTTCCAGTTGGGCAGAATTTCCATGCAAGACTGATATTATTTTTTCTTCCTCTGTGCTTGTTCTCACCACACAGATTGACCAGTCATCTGTGAATCTCCCATGGTTTAGCTGATAATTCATGATCGCCCTGCCATGGACCCGCAGCATTCAATATGAATTATAAAATGGCAAGCCAAGCATATCAATGGATGACAGGCTGGATGTGTATGGCCCGGGGCCAGAGAGGAGTTAGAGCACAAAAGCTTCCCCATTCAGTCAACCCCAGGACTGGAAATACCAGTTTGGCACGAGGGAGGGTCTTCCATCAGCACAATGTATGGCACTGCTTGAGACAAATGTTTTGCTGAGACGTATTGTTAACCTTTACAACCTTTTGGGGAGAAACACAAGCAAGCTGGTATGTTCAACCGAGGAATATTTCACAATCGCAGCTCAAACTAACAGTAAAACAGAGCCTTTTTATGGAATCCATTGCTCTTTTTTGTATTTTCCTTATACGCGATCCTTGAGTCTACAGACTTGATTATTGAAAAAACTGCATTTGTACATCTCTCATTCGCTCACTCTAACCATGCTGGAACACTATACGACCTAAACAAACACTCTTTACTCTGATCCCTGTCCCTGTCAGATATGACACAGCCATCAAACATGAACCACTTCATCTTTTACATTTCCCTTTTGTGCAGTATTTAGATATCAATGCTGAGGTGCCTGCTCTCCTTTTGGCATTTAAACACAACCAATCAAAAGTGTTGACACTGACATGAAATAATCCCCCCTAAATCTGGCTTTCTTTACTTTAAAGACTCAGATAACACTCTCATTCACTCACAGCAGGTATGTGCCTGTGCACTTGCCCCACCTTTGCGGTTGCTCCCTTTGAATCTGGCCGTCTTCTTTTATATCTGTAGACTGGGCGGTCTGAAACATCTAAAACAAATCTGATACCTGCATGACCTAGTTTTCTGTAGCAGGAGCGTCATTTTATAGATCTGTTATATAATGGTACAAGGATGTGGAAGAAATGGAGCACAAATAATGAGAACAAGAAACAGCATATACGGAGAATGTGATGTTTTCTCTGTACTATTACACCCAATAAAAAATATTAAAAAGATTAAAAAAATTGACATTATTTAAGGTTATAATCCTTAAGATATTCATACAATTACACACCATTTTTGATAGTATTTATGGTCTACATTTTTTTTTTGCAATAGCCATTCAATATATTCTGTAATTATCTCTCCTTATATTAGTTTTCATTGTTAGTAGTGGGGTCTGCCATTCCTCCATTTGATTCAAATTGCCTTGACACACAAGAAATTCACAGGAAAAAGAAACAGGAAAGTAATCCAAATTTACTGTTTTGTAATTTTATCTTATTGATAACGACCTCACCATTTACTGTTTACTCTCTTTACACTGTATCAGATCTTTAAGTTACTGCTAATGCAAACCGAACACTTCCTACCTTAATGCGTCATATTAAACTGGCGAAACACGGGGAGGCTTTCATTGTAAAGCAGCCACAAGAAATGCAATGTATTTGTCATAGAGGTTAGTGCTAACTGCGATTGTTCATCAAAAATGTGTCTAAAAAACAAGAAAACTGTCATTTTCTGCATTTTTAAGTTGTGCAGAGAGTAATGTAACGAGAAGGACCAGCCACAATGAGCCGCAGCGACAGGCTTCACACATGTAACAAGGGTGATATTGTATTTCAATTCACCCTTTTGAGGCCCCATGAAATCAGATTGCGCTTGCTCATGGCATGATGGAAAAGGCCACATATTAACTTTATTTAACTGTGTTTCTGACAAAGTCGCTGCTCAAAGAGTGTTTGCTGCTGTTGCCAAATCAACCTGGACTGAAATCTTAAACCAGCAATAACTGACATATTGCAGGTTTGCAGAAACAAGTCTTGAACACAGCATTGACATATAATCATCTTTTAACTTGATACGGCAAACGTGTTAGCAAACAGTTGTGCAAACCCCGCAGTTATGGAGCAACATTATCACTCAGCTGCAGGTGATAATTCTCTGTAGGTTCATCACTACGATTATAGGATTACAACTTTAAATGAATGCCACTTTATAGAAAATGCTTAAATAATCCATGCTCGACTACATGCATTTGCTACAATTACTATGGTAGTGGCTGATTCCATTTCATTTTGCACAAATTGATAAGGTTTGTCAAAACAGAGGCCCGACTGGTGTTCATTCTTCCCACTGGCCATTGAAGTCAATAACAGAAGAAAGAAAAATCACTTTCCTTTCAGCTATGTCATTTCAAAGTGTGAGGAATGTTTTGGGTGAAGACGATAACCTGATTATACTCTCTCCTGGTGAGGGACAGGAGGCAATTATCAAGTCAAGTTTTTGTTGCATGGACTCTGATGGAAACGTAGATCATAAGCGCTGGGATGCAGGCCCTCGGGGCTGGACAGGCTGAAGGTGAGTGGCATGTGGATAGAATCAGATATTGTTTTCAGAGGGAGCCACACACACACACACACGCACACACACACACACACACACACACACACACACACACACACACACACACACACACACACACATTCCTTTATTGATGGATGGGCAAATATGCATTCTTAGGCTTGAGAGCCCTCACATCAAATGAAACCCAAAACCTGGTCTTTCTGCATACCAAAGCAGTATTCCTCTTTAAGAAATTCAACGGGACTATTCAAGTCAGTTACAAAGCCAGGCCAAATCAAAGGGCTATTCTTCAAATGCTTCAGCAAGACTCTTCCATATGATCTAAACTGGCTAATTTACAAAAAAAATATGCATCTCTGCTTGAAAGACTGCAAGGATAGCCTGTTACATAGAAATATGTCTTTGTTAAGAAATTGTACACCAAATCCAGACCTAAAATAAAACTGAGAACTCTATCCCAGAACAAACAGCAAGAGAGAGAAAAAAAAGGCAAAATCCAAATTGAAAAGGAAGCCCCCAAAATAATGTGCTGCAACATCTATCCGTAATCAATGCTTGGCACATAAGCATGTGATTTTGGGTTACTTTATTTCCCAGGACAATGGGACTGAAAGGGGGAAAAAATGTAATGATCATCATTAAGCAGACATAGCAGCATCAGTGGTTTTGATGGGCATGTAACAGACGGGAGTGTTTTGTGACAATACTTGTAATTACAGCCAAATGTACCCATCAAAAGTGAGGTGAAGTAACCAAAAAAGAGCCTTGGGATGTCATTGCAGACAATTAAAAACAATGACACATTCTTTCCCAGTTCTCGAGTCTGGGACTGAATCAATTACCCTGCTTTTGATGGTTTCAGGTATACTGGCTACAAAAGAACAATCTGATTTAGGCGCAAATAAAAAAATGTATCTATTCTCTGCGGCTGCAGTGCCTCAAAGTACACTCAGGCAATCTGTTATTAAGCTCATCATGTGGAAAAGGTGCGGTTATGAACCATTAGGGGAAGGTCTCTGACACACCGTTTGAGTGTTGTTCTGGAAGTGGAGAAGGGTATCAGTGAAAGTGTCCATGGGTTGCCAGGAATATTCAATGTATTCAGTACAAAGTGTTCAAAACACCTTTTTCAAACTCCAAGGTTAAAACCACTGAAGGGGAACTATTGGCACACACTGAAGAATGTGTGCTAATAAATTCAACACATTCATAAGCAGAATAATAAGTGGCTTCTTGAAAGGTTGACCAGAATCACATTAACACTACTCATAGCCACGTAACTCCATGGTAACTCACCTTGTGAACAGTGAAAGCAAAAGAGAAGGAGCAAGGCGCAGCGAAACACTGGACACCTCCACAGTGCAGAGGCCATTGTGTGCTGTATGCAAACAATCTAGAAGCCTGATGGCTAATAATAGTGGTTCAGTGTGTTGCAATGGGAGAGTGGAAAGCTGGAGTGATGTCAGCAATTGGTAGTTCTCGGAGAAGCAGCACCAGTCATCTTCTCATCTGGAATAAAAGGAGAGGAAACATGGAGGAAATAGACGGTCAATCATTGGCATCATTACAGCCTTGGGCATGTGTACATTGCAATAAAATAAGTCATGTCTAAGTTGCTTTTGACTGAACACCATTAAAAACAAAATTGCTGACTGCTGTTTGATTGAATAAACAAAAGCATTTTTCAGAACCCGAGTTTCACAGAAGTATTAAAACTTTGTTCTCAAATGTTTATGAGGGCACCGACATGAAAACAAAGCAGATAGCATGTCTGGTGCTCGGTACCTATTCAGCACTCTGTGGCATGTTACTACTGAATGTTTACACTGTCTCATTCTCCCACTCTTCCCTGTTCCACCTTCCCCATTTACACCCAGATCCCCGCGGGAGAAAGCTTGTCGCTCCGGCAACCCGTTCACACAGGACACCATTAGAGACACAGATGCTTTGTGAGCTTCATTTGCCTCCTTCCTTATCAAGGGGTGGCAAAAACAGCCCTTTGTCTGCAAAAGCAGCAAAAGGTTAGAGCCTGAGACAGTCTAACACACCAGACAGATAAGCCGCTTACCAAAGTCAAACACCGAGGAGGGATGTGTTGTGTCATATGTGAAATGCCACACACACACACACACACACACAGACTCACATATGCATGCATGCACAAACATATAGTCAAGGACATGCACACTTCTGCCGATACGGACGCACATGCAGAGGTAGCATCCACACACCCACACGAGCACACACACACACACCGACATATTGTATCTTGTTTATTCCCATGTGAATGCCATCCAGCATCTCCCTAATGCACACACACACACACACACACACGCACATATCCACATCATAAACAGGATCGGTCAGTTGGTAGCGGTCGCTATGCAGAGGAGAGTGAATGTTTCCCGCTTCTGAATGCTGCTCCTGCAGAGCCACCCGTCAACCACCCTGATTATTTTATAATGAACCTAAATTTGAGCAGCAGAGCAGTTGGCTCTGATCGCTCTCCAGGCCTCGCTAATGCGCTTGGATATTTTTGGCAACATAAAAACCCACAAAACATGGGAAGCTTTCACATTAACATACTAAGTAATAATTTAAGTCACTATTGGATTAATTCTATACATGACCAAAGCCAGGTCGCGGCATAATAGCTGGGGAAAAAAGGGTCCAGAGGATCAGCACCTAGCCTGACGCAGCCTGACTGTTTATTTTCATTTGAGGTCACCCTGGCCGAGCAGTTGTGCAGCACAGTCTGAGCCAAGGAAACACAGATAGAGCTAACTTGTAATTTATCAGTTAAATTTGGGTGTTTTTTATAGGAATTGGGGTTTTATTTGTCTTCCAGTTGTTTATCTGCCAGTGGCGCCGAATCAGATCAGATAAGACCGAAATGGAGGGTACAAGCTCTCCTGCACGAGAAGTCTCATACCACATGTCTACTGAGGCTGCTCATACTCTCAAGTCTTCTAACAAGACAGCCACCAGTTCAATATTGGGCAGAACACCAAACCTCCAGAGACACACGTGACCTCTTCCTCAGCCATTTATCTTCTGCAAATATGAGGCCTGGGGCCACGGGGTAACCATAATGGTGGTTGACAGGAGGAGATTGGAAACTGTTGGGGGGACATCCCCCTGCTCTACTGGCCTGCTGGGCCTGCTGAGCCACTCAGACCCTGGAGGCACCAGGGGGCGAGAGCCTGCCAGGCCTCATGGATGCAGACTTGCCCTCACCACCCTGGGGTTCTTTCTCCTGATCAGCCGTCGCCCCGCTGAGTAACATGTCTCCTTTCTCCCTTAAGCTGGTGGAGGACACAGCCATGCTCATCTTCCTAAAAACACTGTTTTGTTTGGTGGGATTTCTGCACTGAATCGGTCCGGACTTGAGAAAAAAGGATTAGGCGATTAACATTAAGATGCTTTACACAAGTACTGACAGACGTATCATAATTTCACATCAGGGGACGGGGGGATGGTGGTTGTGGGGGACTAAGATGTTCTCAAGCACAAAATGATTTTAAGAGGTAAGTGAGGCATCATCACCCCCCCAAGCCTGGGAATTGAGGTTACTTGTTTCTCGGCCAGCAATTTTCGCATAATGATCATCATGTTCCACTGAGGCAGATATGTAAAAAAAAAAAAAAAAAAAAAGGTACACAGTTATGACTAACTGTCACCACCTACACTAAATCTAATGAGCTCAAACATAATATACAGCAGAAGACCACTGACTAAATAAAAGTTATTCATTTTCATCTGCGTCTAAAAAAATCCAAGTATATATATTCCCACAGGTTTTCTCTCTCTATTAACAGTATATCTTTCTGGAAACAAGACCAAAAAAAAAGACAAATGATATGCAAACATTCACAACATCTGTTTTTCTTTTGTCTCCTATACATACACAGTGGAAACCCAAGGAAAGAAATCTATCATCAGTTAAGATAATGGAGAAAATCACAGCCCACAGCGAATTTTTCACATCAGCCTGATAGAAATAATAAGCAAGCATTTAAAAGAGGACGGCAAGCAATTAAAACATAATTAAAATAAATGGATAGAAGGAGACAGCCCACATGTCTTAACATGAAATACAAGGCTGTGTGCAACAGCCGGCTGAATGAATGCGAGTCTCCTTTGACAAAGCTCGTGTCTGCCTCACTCAAGCTGGAGAGGCGTCCAATGAAAGAGAGAGTGAGAGAAGGGGGGAGTTTGGGAGTTTCTAAACCGGGAGGGACTAAATGGATGGGAGAGGGAGAGCAGAGGAGGAGAAGAATGGAAGGGAGAGAAAGAAAGGGGCGGTAGGGTCACCATGGAGGATTGACAGCCTGTGAGTGTGGCCTGACCTCCTGGGTTCGCCTCCAAGTTTTCTCCACAGGCTTAGAGAAGACAAAAATAAAGCCCAGGAATGTTAATTTATTTTCAATTGTCAACGCCGAGAAGAGAGAGATAAAGAGCGCATACATACATATCAAGTAAGACTGGAACAAAACTAATGCGCAAGTCCAAGTGTAAGCTGAAAACCTACAAGTGAAATAGAGATGTGGCTCTGTTGAGCTGGATCTTGCCAACACAATGATTCGTCTTCCACTCTTCCACTCTTTGAATAACTACTAATTTGGAGGACTTATTGCCCCGCCCCCATGGCCTACATTCAGGGTAACAAAAAAAAAAGACACACATGTAAGAGCGGAATTTCAAACTTCAGAAAATGGTTGATGGGATAGAAGTGGGAGATGGGAACTACAGGAACTAAGAAAACAGCCTCCAGACACTAATTTTTCTGTCCTCGGTGCACCCTGATGTTCCCAAGGAACCCTTTTGTCATGACAGTCCTGTCAGGGCTGCGCTTTCAACCCCTGCAGGGACATGATGTCATTTCCTTGGCTCCACCAGCGATGCAGAGAACTCGCCATCAACTGCCAGAAACAGAGATGGGCCCACACCGACCACAGTCAACAGGGAGTGTTTTCTCAACACAGAGCTGATAAGATGTACTATTAGGATAAACAGGTTATAAACAGTGGTTTACAATTGTACACACTGAAACAATGAAGATTTCTCAAGTGTCTGGACTAGACCTGAAATGATTTGTCAACTAATTTATCAGACGATTGACAGAATTTTAAGCAAAATGTCAAAAATTCACTGGTTACAGCTTCTCAGATGTGAATATTTGCGGGTTTTCATGGCTTTTGATGATAGTAAACTGAATATTTTGGGGGTCCGGACGGTCGGTTGGCCAAAACAAACCAATTTCAACATATAAATTTGAACTTTGGGAAAATGTGATGGACATTTTATATTATTTTTGGACATTTATAGACCAACTGATTAACTTGTGTTGGCCAGGTGGAAGAGCAGTTTTAACTGTTAAGAGCAACACAATATCCCAAGCAAGCCTTTTCATGCTTTTTTGATGAAAGATTTTATAGCAGCACAATATGCTCCATTTTGATGTACAGTTTGTTGCACGGATTGCTTTAGTGCTGCAACGAATGATTATTGTCATTATCGATTAACTCTAATTTTTTGCGCTAGCATATGTAAGGAAATAGTGAAAAATGTCAATAACTGTTTCCCAGAGTCCAAGATGACATCTTCAAATGGCTTGTATTGTACAACCAACAGCCCAAAACCCAGGTTTGTTCAGTTTATTAATAAAAAACACTTAGAAAAACAGTAAATATTCACAATTGGAACCAGAGTGGAGGCTGAAGCCACTGCATATTTGGCATTTTTGCTTAAAAAAATTACACGAAAGATTGATTATCAAAATATTTGGCAATTAATTTACTGCCGACTGACTAATCATTTCGGAAGATTGCTTGAATGCTTTGAGCAATGTGTGCTCTCACACAGATTTTTAGGAAAATGTAGCTTATTGGTTCCTGTAAGCCAGTGTCTGCTACTTATTACATCATAATTACAGCTTGGTTCAGTGCCTATAAATAATTTATATGTCAACAGGTGTTTTTATGATGGTTAATTGATCACAGAACTTCTTACATCTTCTGTTTAGGTCTGGGTCAGAATGACTTCCTGTAATATTTAAATATGCAAAACTCAAACTCAAGGCACTGAAACTTCAGCTTTAATGTCTTCTATGTTTTGTTTTCGGGGGTAAATGGCTCTACAGTAAAGGGAGACATCTGAAAGAAAATCTTGCTTTTAAGTTGAAATGTTCTTCAGCGCAGTTCAAAAAGCCCAAACAGAAAACCATTGAAAGGTGTGATGCTTCACTATTTTACTGAGAGCGCACAACAGTTGGTGTGTTCAGCCGCTCTTGGCCAAATGATTGAGGCAGTAGATAAGATAGAGTGCCAGCGGGCAGATGGACGTGGTGAAATAAAGAGGGGTGAGCGAAGCTTAGTAAAGTGAAGAGAACAAAGAAGACCTGGACTGAACAACCAGGTTAGTGTCAAGCAAAATGAAGAGAGGGTGGTGTGTAGGCTTCAAAATGGAACTGTGCGGAAGAGCAGACATTTGGAAAAAGGGTAAAAGTGGATGTCAAGATTTGTGGTTGAAATCACTGGTCAACAAAATAATGAAACATGTTTGAAAAACTTATTACAATTATTATCTATGTCTACTTCATCCATCAACAGCAATACTGACTAAATTATTTTATTTGCATTATCGCAAAAACACAAAAGGACGTGATTAGAGAAATGATGAATAATGATCTTGCTTTTTTCCATTTTTATGTACAGTTTGTTGCATCTTTATTGTTGCATGGTTTGCCATCGATTAATCTACTCATTATTTTGTCTATAAAATTGAAGAAAATAATGAAAACAGTGTCCCAGAGTCCAGGGTAACCTCTTCAAATGTCTTGTTTTGTCCGACCAACAGCCCAAAAATATTCACTTTAGCTGAAGACTAACAAAACCAGAAAATATTCACATTTGAGTAGCTGGAACCAGTGAATGTTCGCTATTTCTGCTTTAGAAATTACTTGAATTATCATCAAAATAGTTGTAGTTCTTTCTTTCTTTTTAATATTTAACTTTTTGTTCAACCAATTGTTTCAGCTGTGACTGATAGTCTTACAAACATTGGACATATCACTTTGTTACTGTTTATCTTGACATACTTTAAACCAATTTCTTGCTGCAGAAATGTTTTATACAGGTTACAGGCTACTTCGGCTTATTGAGAACATTTGTGTTCAGCAAACACTGAACAACACATTTGAAAATGTGTGGGGGGGGGGGGGGATGACTAAATTGCCTGTTTCATTCCCTAATATATGGCGACAGGTTACTCTGAGCTCAATAGCCATTCCTGCGTGGCACTGAAATGAACAGGCTGACCTCAGAGCAGTTAGTTAAGCAGTGGGGTCAACGGAGAGGAGCAGAGAGCAGCTCGACACTGACATGGAAAAGAGAGATTTCTCCTTTCAATCAGTCTCTTCATAAACGACAGCCTCACTTCTCGCCTCCTCCACACATAATTCTAGCACTCCCCTGCATGCTGTCTTTATCCACACAAACACACCCACACACACACTGCTCACCTCCAGCTCGCTCCAATGTTAAAACACATTTTTACGAGGGGAAACCATTATTGGCCTGGCAAAATCACCTCCACCTAAACTCACAACATGAGCAACACACACACGCACACACACACACAACAAATTCATTCACTCCTTAACACGTTCCCAAGAGGTGATGTGTTGATGTTCACACCTTCTGGGGAAAAATGCATTGACACAATGTTTAATCTTTACACACTAAAGCTTCAGGTTGGATTAGTTTTCATCAAACTGTACGTAAAGTAACTGCTAGTACATAACATCTGTGATGTTAATGAACAACATGCAGGCGAGCAGAAATCTGTGTAATCAGTCTCCAGTGTTGCAGAATTCCATTCATGAGCTGCCATCGCACAAAAAATGTATCATAATAATCAAACATCATTTCCGCAACTGACAGCAACTTGTTAAAACAATGACAAAACGGCAGAGGAGAAGAAATGTTGCATCTGGATCAGAGTGATCTCAGTTTGGGGTAAAAGCCAGAGGAGCGTGCAGAGTCCTCCTCTTCCCAAAGGAAATGACACATTATTTGCAAACTCTCGGGCTTGTCATTTCAGACGGGACTGCAAGCTGAGGTTTTATCAGAGGTTATTTCTGTCGGCGCGGGAGGTCCCAGATTTGTCCGGCCGCTAAAATCCGCACAAGTTACCGACATGGCAAAATTCAGATGGGGCTAAAAATGTAGACATGCTCCATTTTCGATTAGATTTCCCTTCCTCCCCCCCGTAAAACTAATCCCATCCAAATGGGGCTTATGACAAAGTGGTACAATGACAAAGTGACACGTTTGTTGCCAAAAGCGAAGAGCAGTTAGTTTTTACTAAAAAATATATGCAAATTGGGCAAACACCATTAATCCTTGAGGGGAGCAAGTTGTTGGTGGTAAAAACAAATTTTGGATGCGAGGGTGTAGATTTGGTTTCAAGTAGGAGTGGGAGGGACACATGAAGTCAGAGGTGCCATTTCCTGTATTTATATATTTATATCAATCTAGCAAATAACACATTATTACGAAATTGGTCATTGAACTTTTCAAATTATTGGTAATCTTTAAAAAAAAAAAAGTAAAATTGCTACACAAATTTCAGCATTATGGATACACTAATGCCACTGAAAATCACATTTAGTGTCTGTTGATAGAGATCTCAGAGCTGAAACGATAAGTCGATTAATCGATTAGTCGATAGACAGAAAATAAATCTGCAATTATTTTCCTAATCAATTCATTATTATGACATTTTTCACATAAAAATGCCCCCAAATTCTTGTGATTGAGGATTTGCTGCTTTTTTCTTGTCTGATATTATAGTAAACTGAATATCTGTGGGCTGTGCACTGTTGGTTTGAAACAAAAGCTGTTTGAGGACGTAACCTTGGACTCACGGAAATTGTGATTTTTATTTGATGTGTTATAGGGCAAGTGATTGTCAATTAATCTACAAAATAATCTGCAGATTAATCAAAAATGAAAATAATTGTTAGGAGCAGCCCCACCACTGTAGTATGATAGATATTAAATAGATAAAGATACACAGATACATATTTGCACCTTTACTAAGCCCTTCTGTCTGTCCTTCTGTCTCATCGTTGACTGCTGTTCAATCCTGGCATCTATTTTGTAAATACTAATTGACGGCTAAATGAAAATATACTGTAGATTTTTTAACCCCTACCCTAACTAAAAAAAATGCAGAGACGTTTGTAGCATATATTCCAGCCTTGAGGAGTACCTCCTATTAGGCTGCAACAACCTCCGCCAGTCAGAGGGTTCGGACGAAGCCTGTATGCAGCCTCAGAGGCGAAAAAGTCCCAAAGCCTGTCTTCTCTCATCTGGATTATGGCAGGTGGACAGTGAGAGGACACAGTTTAGAGACATTTTAGGGTGTAAATCAAACTGAACCTATAAAACTGGGTCGGACAAAAACAGAATTTTGCAAATTATTGGAAATTACGCCCTGGATTTGACGTCCACATACGTCTACAAGAAAAGTCTCACTGGCTCGTGTCATTCAATTGTTACAGAACAAAGTTGTTCCTAATCAAATTAGCTTTGGACAAAACTCATGTAACACCTACTACAAGTAACTCAGATCTCCTAGTAGTAAAAGCATTTCCATTCCCTTATTCTATTTCAGCCACACAGCTGTTATGTCAGTGTCTTGTATCCTATAGTGAGACCTTATTTTTATCATTTTACATCACTCAAACAAGCTGATATGTCTCTCCTGACAACCTGATTTACACTCCGTTCTCAATGCCTTTTCTTACCAATTTTAGAAGCTATTTAAAGTTAAATGGCTTCTTTCGGCTGGAAACAATTTAATGCAGTGACTGTTTTGCGCCAATGACAAGTTCATGGCTCGCTTAGTTCACACACTCATACACACACACAAACTGATACATCCATCCTCCTGTTTTCATCACCTTCCTGTAGTGGGTTCATTGTAAAGTCTTGTCCAACTTAAAGCACATTGTTGTCTGCTTTTCATTACCTATGCATGGTCAGCACATGTGCTGCATTCTAACTGTGAGACGGTTTGTGTGGTCTCTATTCATTAATGTCTTTGTTGATTAACATGCATTCATTTGCCTTATATTCAGGGCTGTAATGTGCACCCAGAAGCACAGCGACCACACTGAATTGAACAACTGAACAACGATTTGTTGTTATTTATGGGAAGTTGGAAAACACGTCATAGTCACAAAGGCACAAACCTTTTTTAACTAGGGCTGAAATCAATATCACAATATTACTTGTGTAATATTAGTTGAATTAATCCCTTTTTCAACAAAAACTGCACATTATAAGTTTAATTATTGCAGGGCCAATGTATTAAACTACATTCATTTTAGCTACCAACTAAACAGACAACTCAGTGTATATCCTGATATGACAAACACAAAATAATTTAAAAAGACATAAAAATAATCTGAGCTGAATCAAATAGTCGATTGACAGAACATTAATCAGAAGTTATTTTGATAATCAATTAATCGTGTAAGTCCTTTTTAAAGCAAAATGCCAAACATTTCTTGTTCTTCTCTGTTTTATATCAATGTAAACTGAATATTTTTGCGTTTTGGACTGTTTGTCGGACAAAACAAAGTATCTGAAGGCATCACCTTGGATTCTGATTTTGTGGTTGTGATTGTCATTTTTGACCATTTTATAACATATTTAGACCAAAACAGTAAACGATTAATCAAGAAAATAATGGAAAATTCACGAATAATAAAAATAATCATTAGCTGCAGCCCTGAAAATGATTTCTGATCAAATGTATTACATCAGGCAAAACTCTTTACACATTTAAAGCAAAAACTTCCACTATTCATTGTGTTAGTTTTTAATTAGAACTTGATTGGAATTTTTAATTTTTGAAGGACAATATTACAAAACGGTATCACAATATGTCACGATAGAATTCAGTAAAGTCAGTATATAATATTAAATTATTATTCACCTACTTTCCACACAATACATGACAAGCACATATGAAATGGTAAATAAAAAGGGTTGATTATGCCAAACACCTTTAAAGGAATGGAATCCTAAAGATCAATGTGCCTATATACTATATTACTATATAAATATCAAGATCCTAACAAGAGGTAGGTCGGACTACAGTATCAATCTACAAGTCTTGAAGTGTGTAATTTTCTTTGAGCAGTAAAGTCTCTAGTTCTGTGAGAGCAGAAGGAGGTGGAAATTACCTTCACATTCTGCTCTGCAGGATTTCTCTAGATGTTAAATGATGTTTAGATCTGGTGACGGGGAACCATACCAGGAATTTGATTCAATTCATGAAACCACTGTGAAACACGGTGTAGCTACAGTAGTCCTGTAAAATTGCCTCATATACCTTGGCCATTACACAACAGTGCGGCGTAATCGTCGGTACTAATGAGTCCCACGAGATGGCTGCTAATGCCATTAGACACCCACCACCATGTTTAACAGTTGACAGCAGGCATCTTCTGGCTTTTTCTACAAGTAAACCCATCAAAATGCAGAGAAAAGTACAAGAAAAGTTTAAGATCTTATTTTTTCAGTTTCTCTTTTTTTTTGCTTCTTACACCAGGTAACCTACTGCATGTTGTGTCTTGGACAAACGTGTTTTCTACAGGGCATCCCCATCATTGATACCTACTTTTTTAAGGGACAATTATATTTAGCTAAGGATTTTTTTACAGAGGTGTTAGTTAAATATGTGATGATTTCTGATATGCAGACATGGAGCAACATTAACGTTAATTTGTAATCAGGTTTCTGCCACCTGATGAATTTAAATCCAATACTCACTGACCTTTCAGATCTGTTTTTGGTCTCTACCACCTCTGGAGGGAGATATCCAGCTCTTTAGCTGCTAAATGCTCCACTATGTCCACCAGCTAGTTTCTAACTGTCTGTCTGTCGTTTGGTGCTGAGCAGGTAGTGAAAAGCGGAAAATTACACTATGAGTGAATCATAACAGTAAAGCTGTGGGCCGTAAAACCAAAACAACGAGCTGAAAAGACACTAAAATGATACGTTACTACAAGCGTCATCTGATCCATTGTTAATGTAAAAACGTTGATAAGGGGAGCTTCAATCATCATTTTTGCAAAGTTTTTCATTCAAAATTCATTTATTTAGTTCTTGTGCATTTCTCGTGTCAAGAAAATAAAACAATACCCAGCACTAGAACTTTTGTTTACTGTTTCCAGTGCCACCTAAAATCATTTTTAAGATTGGGTGGCTGATATGCCTGTAATTCAGGCAATCTATGTGTTGTACTTACCTGTATTATAGTGTATTATATTTTTGCTTTTTGCCTTGCTCAGTACTTCCATTCTTGTGTGCACTGACGGGATAGTGAGCTGGTGTTACAAAGAGTTTCCCCTCGGGGATTAATAAATTATTTCTGATTCTGATTCTGAACATACACAGATGCATATTTGCTTCTTTTCGGTTTAAAAAGTGGTGATTAGCCTCTCTTGAAGTGGACACATACTGTAACTGATTATTCAACTAGTCACCGCAGAAGCAACAGAAATTTGGTTAGATTTCAATAAAAAAAGAGTGAACAAAAAAATAAGGCATGCTTGATGACATGTCAGCGTGTGTACTCTGATTTGGGAATTGGGGAACATTAAAAATATTCTATGAATGTTTGAGAGAAAGCAGGAAAATAACATTGAGCTCATACATGTGCTCCACGTTCTGGTTCAAGTATTTTGGGCGGTAATAATCACAAAAAACTCTCCATGATCCTGGAGGGACTGCTTGAAACCTGATTATTTTGACTTTAAATTTGAATTCAATTTGTCAAAACATTATTAAAAATGCTTTATAATCTTCAATGATAACATGTTTGTACTGGCCTGTTCAAATCTAATAGCAATTATTACAGACAGATTATTCTGAATTATTGCACTAATTACAAAAATCCTTTTGTAGAGGTACAGTATTTCACCAAGGCTTAAAATATCAAGCCAATATCTTTCAGTCATATTGCCCAGCTCTACCATTTGGCTGTATTGAGTTGGAAATGAGCCATGGACCTAATATGCACACACGCGCTGTAGGCTTGGATGAGTTTTGTGCTTGTTTTCAATTCAAAGTCATTTCTTCTCAGTATTGGTTTCTATTAATTTGTCCACCCACTCTGTCTGTTCCTTTGGGAACCAAGGCACATCAATCTGCAGCATTTCCAGAAGGAAATGGGAACCGGTTGGACTTGTTTTTCTCGTTTCTTTGTACATAATTACTTTCTTGTTTTCTTCCTGCCTTTGCCATGACAGTCTCAGGGTTATTATTTAAGAATTACTACCACTTATTCAACTGCAACCCACTTAATTTTCATTTCACAAGATGGACCACTGCAGGTTTACTGGTGGACTTAAAATATCTCTTCATTCTTACCACTCAGAGGCATCCCTGCTGAAAACATACTTTTCTTGTGGACTCCTCACAGATGCAACCTGAGCTTTAACAAGTCAGAATGGACAAGAATACAACATAATTACACAACATAGCCTCTAAACAACTAGATAAGTTTCCAAAAATTTGGGTCCAATCTTGGAATGCAACATTGGCCAGACCTCATGTCTTAAATGCACCAAATCTGTGAGATTTTGACAAAAGACAGACTGTTTACAGGGCCAAATGTAGCGATTTTTCACAGAAAAAGTTCCACATCTCTAAATAAATGTTAAAATGGAACCTAAAATGTAGCTTAAAGGACAATACTGCTGAATTTCAGCATGCCAAATGATACGCTTTACCAGTATTTCCACAAGCTTGTTCTGCTCACTCCATTGTAATGCAAACTGGAGGGCCATAGGAGTGCAGCGAGAATGAATTGGAACAATGATGAAAGTGCATGCTATAAGAATCAGGACAGCTGTCAGGGTGTACGGATGTACATTTAGGCATTAAGGACTGATTTTAGTGAAGTACAGCTATGTGTAAGTTCAGGCAATCATTCTGCATTTGCAGTATCTTTCACATTTTGCCATTCAGGGTCAAACCTTTAGACTCTTGGCTGTGTGGTTTCTTCCTCCAAGAAATGTTCAGCAATACTGTTTATGCTGCCTTGGACCAAGGATATAAAAATAAAAAAGACTTCATATTAAAAAAAAGTCAATTGTTAAGTTCTGAAAGAATTTTGTTTTGATTAAACAGTCAAACAAAACCACTTGAACACCCAGCAAGTTAACTGTTACTACGGCTGCAACTAACGATTATTTTCATTATCGATTATTCTGTTGATCCTTTATATATTTTCTATATTAAATGTCAGAAAAATTGAGAAAAACGCCTACCACAAGTTCCCAGAGCTCAATGTGAAATCTTCTTATTGCTTAATTTGTCTGACCAACAGTCTGAACCCCAAAGATATTCTGTTTATAGTGATATAAAACAGAGAATATCCACCCAGAAGCAGGAGAATGGATAGTCATTTTACTCGAAAAATTGACCTAAACAATTGCTCGATTATCAAAATGCTTCCTGATTAATTTTCTTTTAATGGACATCTCTATTAATTAACTAATCATTTCAGCTCTAGTGGCTACACAGTTTAATTGTCCATTCAAACTCCAAAAAAATAACATATCTGTTCTTCACTTGACAGCTTCACATCACATCACAATCCTGTGTTAACAAAAGTACCTAACTTGAAACATGTGTCTCTACAAAATAAAAAAAGCAGTGCCAGAGTGCTGTGTGTGTGCTGCACATATAAACTAACAAATATAAGCAACAAATACACAGCCACCACACCATCCTCAATGCTTCAAAAACAGAGAAAGGGCTTCTGTAGATGCTATGCTTTTCTCTGCTGCCAAGTTTCCCTTGTGCTGTGGCTTAGCCCAACAGTAGTTTAAAGGATGCATGCTTCTTTTATTTTATTTTCAGCCCCCTGCCTCCGTTTTTTTCTCTCTCCTGCAGTACATCATTCCTTTGGGTGTTTGTGCGGTGTCCCATAGTTACAGGATAAGAGACCCAGCAGCTCAGAGAGTTAAAAGCCTGCCCTGTCCCACTCATATGAACAAGACCATCAATAATTCACCCTCATCGGGAAGCATTATCTAACAGCCTTATAAAAATTTTAAGATTGTGGGTGACAACACGGAACCATGAAGAAAGTGCGCGGTAAGAGGACACTCCAGGTGGCAACAATGCATGTTAAAGTGGAGGCAGAGGAAGACTTGTCTTCACCGCTGTGTCAGCCGGCCCTATGAGGCTGATTTAACCATTACACATAAAAGACAGATGCCTCGCTGAATTAAGGGAAAGTCAAGGAGAAGAAACATCCCCTCTCGTCTCCACCAGCCCTGTGTGGGTGGAGGTGGAAGCATTTGCTCGGCTGTATTAACGCCCAGGCTCATTCTCATTGACAGTGAAATCCCTCTAAGCCTAGATCAATTACATCCAGCTCTGCTGTAATTAAAATGTCCTAACAAAGGTCTTAGGAGCACAGCACAGAAACCTGCCCATTGAAAATAAGCTCGGTCCAATCTATAGCACCATCTCCAAGAAAATAGTTTAAGATTAAGGCTTTCTTTGGTGATAAGCACATGAGGAAAGTGTCCATGCATGGCTGCTGTGCTCAAAAGTAAGTCTTTTTTTATCCCTTAAAAAGGTCAAGATATGATTGAATGTGTAAAGTACATGACCTCACATGAAACACAATGCAATATTTTTAATCAATGCAAGTACATAAAATAAAATAATCATTCGTCTATACTCCCAAAAAGCCTGTGCTTGTTTTTGCAGCCCTGACTATTAAGAAAACAAATGTATTGTTCTCTTAAGTACATCTGATGCTTGACTATGCTCTGCGGAGGAATGACATAATGCTTATGAGTCTCCTAATTAAAACTCAGCAGTGGAGTGATTAGCAATCACAACTCCACTCTTCAAATATCAAGATCTGATTTGCTTGGCTGATCAACAACAAGCCTCCTTCTCTCACTGCATCTCTCAGAACCTGCAGTCCCTCTCTCTCTCTCTCTCTCTCTCTCTCTCTCTCTCTCTCTCTCTCTCTCTGTTTTAAGGAAGCTTTTGAAATGGAGGAAATCAGCACAACTCCACAAAAAAGGGCTCAGCTGAATTTTGAGTTCTATATTGGGTTTTATTTTAATGCCATGATGCCATTTACATTGCAGTACTTTTGCTTTTTATTTATAATGTTGACTGCCAGCAATCATAAAATGGATTAGACACCGCTGCTGATGGGCACTTAAATGTTTTTGGTTTTACTTGATAATTTATCATCGTATGAAGCCCAAGTATAAAACATCGATAACATTACTTATGGCAGCCAACAAAATTAAAGCTATTTCCTTGTTGCGGCGAGGAGGGACTATTCCATCGACACAGAGCGAGCAAGATGGCTGACTGCACTGACACATTGTGAAAGCACGCCTTGCCATCCTAGGTAATAGATTCTCTTTGCTGTGTGACTCCCACCGCTTCTCATCTTTGGTGACAACACCTGCCAATCAAAGCCAAGGGCGGTCAAGGGCTTTGACAATATCTGCTCACCTTGAAAACACATTGGCTTCATCACAAGACACCAAGTGACACCAAGTAGGCATCAAATGGCCATTAGACATGGCCAGACAAAGAAGTGGCACAATAAAGGTGATCCCATGCCTCTTTTTCAACGTGGAAACAGCTCTCTGAAAATTGGCATTAAAAGTATTTTTTCTATACACAAAGAAAGACACAACAACAAATGCCAGCAGTACAGTGGGAGGTGACATGTAAGTGTTGGACACAAAATGTACTGCGTGAAACCAATAAATGTGGAAGGATTTTTATGATAATTTGAGAGAATCTGCTGTAAAACTTAAAAAATATTTAATTTAGCCTTTCAATACACTGAATAACTGGTTTCTCAGGAAGCAAATGTAAGTGTACTGTTCGTATGAAAGCATTTAATAGAAGAAATCGAGCTGTCTTTCACATGCAGAGGCCCTGCAGATTACTCTTATGGGAAATGAAGCATGGGTTTGGGTGTATACCTGTTAAAATGTCTTTCTTTTCAATGCAAAATGAGAAATAACAATGTTACACCACATCAGCCGAGTGATTTACATTTTTATATGATTCATGAATACCATGAAGGAGGACAGGGAGGGATTTTATGTCAGTGAAGCATGGCCTGAACCTCAATTTCTAAAATAATTATATGATACTATTTAGGAATTTGAGGAAGAGAGAAGCATTTCCGCAGTTGAAGACAGATGACCTGTCAGATACACCTAATACCAACACAGCCTTTAATCTGCACACTTCCTGTGACCTATACCATGACAGAACCAAATAAAGCACACTATCTTTGTATCCCCCTGAGACAGAGCAGTGTCCTCATATGCTAATGCCAGTCAGTGTGTTGGAGAAGAAGCTACGAGGGCGGCCCAGACAACTCACAGGTCAGTGCTAATCTTCTGATATATGGAGCCTAAAGACCCAGGACACATCCATCACGCAACGCCAACGGCTCCCCAACTGGGAGAGATCTGCACATACTAAAGGGTTAACCCACATCCCAAAGAGACTTCTGATGATCCATCACTCAGGAACCAGCCTCCTTTTAAACCGGAACGTCCTTTAACAACACCGAGGGGGTAGCTTTCTTAGCAGAGGTTCGGCGATGAGTGCATACAGAGCCAGCGTGACTGCTAGGCCTAAGCTCCAAGCCTCTGTTGATCATTAAACATCCATTTTAAACCAGTGGGGGAAAGTTAACTGTCATTTTAAACACAGGAGGTGGTAGTATGGGAGAGAATTTTTCTCCCTCGGATGTATTTTCTCAGTGAAAAGGAGCGAGACCATATATCCATCCATCGGGTTAACTACCCTAACACATAATCATTCGTTCCAGTCATCTGTCTCTTTATTTTTGAGGCAAGCCACAAAATAGCTATGATGGGCTTATGTAGTTAAATGAGAAACTCACCCTCAAGCACTTTGCTCAATAAACAAAATGCCCTTTGCTTTATTTATTTTTTTTTTTTAGCCGCCCCTCTGATCTGTATTTTTCTTCTTCCTCTGGCTAACAGGCCAAATGTGAACAACAAGAGTGCAGATTCGAAATTTTCACAGCATCACCGGTAAATGTCAGATTTGGTGTCAGCCCCTCGGAATCAGAGACTACTTTCTAGACTCTAGACCATTTTGCAGCCAGGAAGAAATCCATCTTAGAAGGCGCACTGATGCCAATTTCTCCACTGACACAGGCCTCAACAGAGCCGAATACATGTTCCTCTCCTCTTCAGAAGCTTTTTAATAATTTGAACAACCAGGCTCAGCTCAGCACACCACAGCATGGTTTCCACCCCACTCTCACTTTGTCTTGCCTCGACAAACTTACTACACTTGCTATTGTGCCTGCCCTATCCTCCTACACATATACAATGCAGAGAGCCCCTTTCTCTGGGATTTGTCAGAAGTCAGTGTAGGAAACAAAGGAAATCACTAACAGGAGAAGAATTGGTGTACAGTCAGTACAACAGGGGGGGGGAAATTACACAATTCTGCAGAAAATGTACTGAACATCACAAACTGATTATATGTAACCAATCTAAAGAGTATTTTTCCTCTAAGATCAATGCAATCAAAACTGTGTCATCCACCATTATTTATCACTCGCTCTTTCCCCTCTCCCTGTCCATTTGTTTGTCCAACTTTTCACAGCGAGCTTGTCAGAGGAATTGAAAAAGACAGCTGTCAAACCCGCCTGCCATGAGTGAAGATGGCAGGTGAAGTCCTCTTTTTTCTTCTTCTCCTTCCTGCTCTCTGGGTTCAAAACTCCCACTCTTCACGAAGTTTTGTAATACTATTTTGTCCGCACAAAGGAAGGAGCAAGATCTCTTCTCCAGCAGGTTGGGGAGCAGTTGGCTCATATTATTACCCAGGAGCGTGATGACCATGAAGGGGCCACAGAGTCCTACTGCACTCCCAATAGCATTTACATTCCCTGTCTCTGTGTAATAACATCTCACATGCTGCACTTTCTTTTACTATTAACCTGTGCTGATCCTGCTTCCAAAGTAAAGGCTTGCACAAAGGCAAGGAAGGTTTTTTTTGTGTCTCTTTGTGCCGGGTCAAAACGAGTGTTTATTTTCCTATTAAACTTATGAAATTGCAGAGAACATTTGTCCATGTATCACATGACAAAGGAGGAAAAATCCTTCAGAATAAACAGTTTCTTGCCGCATTCTTTCACTGACAAACAACAGCTGCACAGAATGGGAAATAAATATTATCTCTGCGACAGAAAAACAATCAGACACCGTTAGGTACTCAGTGTCTCTCACAAAGCTTGAATGCTCTGCGTCTACATCTACATTCAAATTGTGGAATTAAACCATTTATTTAGCAAGAAAGCACTTGAAAGCAAATTCATTTTGGGGCACTTTAGATGTAGACTGCTGCGGCCAAAATACCAGTCAAAATATGTAAACAGATTTTCTTCAAGTTTTTTATGCTTCTTTTTTTTCTCGCAGTGGACGCGGTGGGTTCTCTTTCTCCTTGAAAATAAAATACAGCCCTTTGTTGATGTTTTATGCTCGCGTGGAGAAATACTGGGGGGAAATATTTTAACAGACGACATCTTTTTAACATGACCACGTCTTCGTCTTCATTTCCACTAAATACATGGCTTTAGGTGTGAGATTATGGGCAACAAATTCTCCCAATTCACACTAAATCTGTTTCCAACACTAACACTTGCTTCACACACACACACACACACACACACACACACACACGCACACACACACACACAACCAACTGCAGTGTCCTGCAATCCTGTCAGTAACCTCCACCACCACCACCAGCAGCAGGAGCAGCAGCAGAAACACTCTATCAGAACAAAACTGCTTAGAGGAAGGGGGCTGGTAGCTCAAGTTCTCCCTATTGAAATGCAGACACTTTGATATGGAAATTGGCAGTTACAAAAACCCGCTAGAATTCACACTAGCATGCATTGAAACCATTTGTGCAATGTGAGATGAGATGGCACTTCCTCCCAAGACAACACAGACAAATGGACCAAACCAGCACGTCTGGGCTGGGTGAGAGATGGAGTGAAGGTAGAGAGGGTGGGGGGAGGCAACAGACCATTTGTTCCCCCCTCTCTTTGAATTCCTACAATCCACTGTCCCAGCATTTGTTTCAAGAAAGAGACTTAGCCTGAGCTGAAACGCAAGATTTTCAGAGTGCAATGTCTACACTCACCAGTAAAACATCCCATTATGGCCTATTGGCTGGGGAATAAAATGACCTTTTCATCTTCAGGAATCACTGATGGGCATGTCTGCATCACGCAGCCACATTCAACATCGTCCCAGCCAAGGAGACTTTTTTTTTGGTCTAGTTCTTCAAAATGGTTGGCATGACAGAAAAAAACTTCTCCGCCACGGTCAAAATATGCTCAGATTTGTGTGGTGGCAAGTCAATTTCTCACATGTGCATATGGCTTATATAATGTTGCACTCTTAGTTCGAAACTGAACATTCTAATGCTTTGGTTTGCTTTCATTTAATAAAAAAACAACTAGATTTTAAAAAGTCATCATCTATACCTCCCTGCATGAAAGCTGTTATATAAGTAAGTATATGCCGGGGAAGCTCTCAGTTCCCTAACTTGTCAGTATGGCTTATATAATGTTGCACCACTATCCTGATTTGGCATTGACAGTATGGATTATGTGTAAATGTTATTAACCTTGATATTTCAGTCCAAAGTCATGCTCTCCTGGGGATTCTTGCTGAAGTCTATGTGGCCCTATCTCTAAAAGCTTCACATAAGAATGAGATATGGTTCCCTAAGCCTGTAAAAACTCTATGTCTATGTGTGTGTGTGTTTAAATGTGTGTGTGTGTGTGTGCGTCCCATCATCACACATGGCTGGCTCAGGTCTGTGAATTATACATGCTCTGTGAAATGATCTTATTTTATAGCCGCAAAATGGAGAAGTAAATGGAGACAGCAACTGACATCCAACTACTTAGCTCCTGGTGTCCTGCACTGGGTGGAGATGTTTGTGTGAGCTGTTCTTTCACCATGTTATCACGCTCATCATCATCGCTGAGTATCTTATAAATCAACTCCCTTTAGGTTTTTAAAGGCTTTTCATTCATATCCAGGACTTTCTTTGTCAAGGTGTTCATCTTATATAAAAAAAGATCCCATTTAATGAATAGGCCTATTATATATCTGAATATAAGCATTTTCACGAATGTATCATTGACGAAAGAATTCATTATAATGAGTTTTTAATTTAAAATATATATACATATATATATATATATATATATATAATACACACTGTATATAGCCTACACTGAAATCCACATGAGCAACTTCATGTTAATTAAAAGTCTGGAGGATCCACACACTACGAAATAAAAGCATATTATATGGGCTATATTGATCTCATCACAACAGTTTTAAACTGCTGGAGGAGCCCGTGGGCCCGTTTTCTGACATTTGCCTTATCATATCCAGGGAGTGTAAATAAACGGTATTGATTCAGCAAGGCATAACCCAGCATCTCTCCTGAAAGACTCAAAACATCCGCTTTTAAAGGCTACTCACAGTGGTTCGCCGTGCCAAAATATGGATCCCGGCATGGAGTGTGAATTTCAGATCAACACCAGGAGCCCCCCTCCTCTCCTCTCCGTTTTTCAGAAGAGGCCCCCAGAAACTAGGCAGCGGGTCGCACAAAGACGGCTGGGGCTCGGCTGCGTGCTCCACTTTCCTCACAGTGGACAGATGATGGGGTTTCCTGTGGCAGGTATCTGTTCTTCTTCAAGCCAATACGTCCGGGACCGGGCGAATAGCTCCATGGCGAGAGGTCTGTTCAAAAGTAATGATCGTTACTTCAACCCACTCCCCTCCTCTAAGTGCGTGCGCCCAGACTCCTTCCGACGGGAGCGCTACGGTTAGACTGCATAAAAAAGGATCACTTCAAGGAGACGAGATGCGCCCCAGTCTCGCTACAAAATGAAACTCCAAGCACGTCTTCCACACTGTCAAGTCTGTCTGAAGGTCTCCAGCGGCCTGGTTCACAGATACAGCCCGGAGAGGGATGATATGACTTCTTTAGACTGGCTTTCGGTGCGCAGCCGGTTGTTCCCTATGCGCCTCATCCACACGCCGTGCAGACAGTCGGAGCTACAGCCGGACTGGAGGCAAACAAGGCGAGGAGAAACGGCGCACCGGTCCTCTGCTCTGCAGCAGCTGGCTGTGGAGGGCAGCACACAAAACCTGGAGCGGATTGCTGGCAGGTCACGGACTGGATCCCATTGCTAATTATGAGAGCCCGCATTTTAAGGCTAATATTGAACGCTTATCTCATGTGTGCCCAGATTTCACGCATGTGTTGAAGCACAAACAAGTTTCTGCTGTATTTTCTCCAAGCACAGTGTTTTAATCAGGATACCCCACTGTTTAATCAGAAGAGTGCAAAAAAAGTGCAAGGCCATTCATTACCAATAAACATTTTGCTGAAAGTAGCTCATATAAATAACATACACATCTTTCAGTATTGTGGGCAGTAGTTTACACCTGGATTTGTACTACCTAATTAGTATTTTAGAATAATAATAAACACAAGATAATGAGGCTGAAATAAGATTTTTTTAATTGGGTCCAAAGACTTTCAAAGTGCAAAATGCACCAAGGTGATAAGAAATTAACCCTTTTTGCATTTGACTGTTTAACAAGAAGTACTCCATTTAATGGGACCATGCTACCAGAGAGGAAAAAAATCACTTCTCTTCTATAAGATTAATATAGATTCAACTTTACTGTCATTCCGCACAGTCAGTACCATTTTAGCATCTTATCAGACAGCAGATAGCAAATAGCAGCAAAGGGCATATACTTATATATATATCTATATATATATATAGATATATATGAATAAAGATCGGTGAATGTACAGTAGAGTTTAAAGGATAATTCTTAGAAGTTGATTCATAGAAAATTTAACTGTAAATATTTGGATTTTGATTAATCCTTTAAGTCATTTATTAAGTAAAAATGATAAACATTCTGTTGTTGCAGCTTCTCACTTGTAAGGATTTGCTGCTTTTCTTTGTCTTAACTTGATGATAAATGCAATTTGGGTTTTGGACCGTTGGTCAGACAAAGCAAGGTATTTGATGACATCACTTTGGGCTTTAGAAAAATGTAATGGACTTTTTTCATTATTTTCTGCCATTCTTTAGATCACATGACTACTTGATTAGTCAAAAAAATGGTGGATTCATTTATAATGAAAATAATCGTAAGTTGCAGCCCTAAAATTTACAAAATGAACAATCAGCCAATGAGAGATAGTAAGAAGGGTAACTGTAATATGCAGGCTACAAAATGAACAATAATGTTCGAAAGGAATGAATGAATATATAGTATGTCAGGAAGTGTCCGGAAGTGTGATATATATAGTATGGAAAGAAAAAATAAAACGTGTGTACAGTAAAGTGTGCCTAGCTATGTTATGTGCAATATAACCAACAAGCAGGTATGTAAAATGAGGAGTTACTATATATATAGAAATGAATCAAACCTGAAAATGCTCACTGAAGGAAAATAGCAAACACACAACCCTCAACCTTAACCTTGCACAAAATAAATACAATAGTCATATTCATACAAAAATGCACCTACAACTACCAGTACACAGTGATGTTTAATCAGTTCCTACGAGCAGATGCCGATGTACGTTGTGTGCAAACATTCAGGATCCATCCATATGCTCATGGCAAGAAATTGCAGTGTTCACCACCACACTTCGATTTTTATTCTTGTCAACATGGAAAAGCATCTGAAACAAGATTTAGACCACAAGACGTTATGATGCTCCACTGCAATCTCATGGAATTATTTAAATACATTTAATTTAATTTACAATCCCTTACAAGAGTGTCACAAAAATTCCTCTTGTGAATTAAAAGGACGTGAGCTTTTTGGACACATGCAGCTTTTTATGTTCAATTCAGTTCAATTTCAATTTTATTTATATAGCCCGCTCTCACAAATCAAAATTTTGCCTCAAAGGGCTTTACAATCTGTAACATATGACACCCTCTGTCCTTAGACCATCGATTCGACTAAGGAAAACTACCCCAAACAAACCTCCATAACAGGTAATAAAAATGATAGAAACATCAGGAAGAGCATCAGAGGAGGGATCCCTCTCCCAGGACAGACATACATGCAATAGATGTCGTATGTACAGACTAGATTCACAACAGAGTACATACAATTATGATGAAAATGATGAAATTGTAGTATATAAAATTATGATTAAAAGTATAGTATGTTAAACACAAGGGTGGAGGATGGATCCAGATGGACTGAGCAGCTCGAGGTGGAGCCCAACGAGCAGGACCCGAGCCACTTGCCCCCTCCACACTGCCCCAGCAGGTCGCTGCAATCACAGATCCATTCTCTTCAGCTCCGGAGGTAGAAATGACAGTAAGAGAGAAGAGAGGGACGAGAAAGCACAAAACTACGGGAGAGAGAAGAAGTCGAGTTAGTAACATGCATTTATGGGATGAGAATGCATACAGATGGAGAGGAGGAGAGAGGTGCATCTTGGGAAGTCCCCCGGCAGTCTAGGCCTATAGCAGCACAACTAAGGGATGGTTCAGGACTCACCTGAGCCAGCCCTAACTATAAGCTTTATCAAAGAGGAAAGTCTTTAGCCTACTCTTAAATATGGAGATGGTGTCTGCCTTCCCAACCCAAACTGGGATCTGATTCGCTGAATGCCCTGGCTCCCATTCCACTTTTGGAGACTCTGAGAGCGCAGTGTTCGAGTGGGGTAATATATGAAGAAATAATTACCAATTAGCATTTTTTTGCATCAAATTAAAGGTGCATATATATATATATATATGACTATTTGTGTCACATGTGAGTTTGAAAAGTTTTATTTCCTAAAGTACTTTAAAGTTTTGCTGAAAATTTTCCAATGCATGTTTGTAATTTTCTTAATGTCAGCCATTGCTTTCCATTCAGTTCTGTACAGTAATAAAATCAATTAACAAACTCTTGAATCTTGCTTGAGCTGTAATCCATCACAGTCAACAACAATTTTAAATAAAAAGCTTTTTTTGCAGTCATAATGTTGACTGTGATTCATTACACAACTCAAGAAAGCGTCAGAAGTTTGTTAACTGATTTCGATACTGCATGGAAATGAATCTAAATCAATGGCTGCCAGGAATGGCTGAATGAATACATTCAAATATCTCAAATACACTAGCATGGTTTGCAAACTGGTTAGCTTTGATGTGTAGATACACACCATTTGTATGGTCCCTTTATTTCACATGCAAAAATGCAATTAACTGCAAAGTATAAGTAATGTTCATGTAAGCGTTCATCAGCGTGCAAATGCGTCGAAAAATGTATGTATGCTTTGAATTCAGGTTATTTTTCAGACTATGGTTTGGTCACTGTGTTTGTTTATTGAATGGAAGAATACCATTATGCATATGTTTATGTGCAATGAATTGCCACAGTTTCCAAAGATGCTTGCCTTTATCTGAAGAAATGATCTATGATGCAAATAGGAATTTTAGCCCTGCCTCATTTTTAAAGCACACTAATACTCCTCGGTTTGGTTGGGGGGGGCAAATTGAATTCTGAATTCTGATTTTACGGTCGAATGAAGACCAGAATTCTAAATGACTTGGTACCCCAAAAACATGAAACTGTAACTGAGTTGACTGGAAATGATTCAGCTTTGTCGATTAAATTACACTTCAAAACTGAAAGCCCATTAGAATTTTACTGTAAGCTGAAAACAGTAGCATTAAATTGCCATTTGTGAACAAATATGATATAATCTTAATGACAAACTGGACAATTGCATGTTTGTGCATGGCAGATCCCCAATTATTTAGTATTGATTTGTTGACTGCTTTGGATATGACAGCTGCAGGCTACAGGTTTGTCTGTCTCGCAAAAACAGGAACCAAAAAAATGTATTTCAAAATGTTCTGATTTTTTCAGTCACCACACTAAGGCTATCATTAGAAACCATCACAGCCATGATAAGGCAAAGAAACACAGCACACTAATGGTTCATGAGATGTGGAATGTCTACCTGTGCTGTACTACCAGCTGTGTCCTCATTGGGAACAGAGGTATCTCTGCACAGCCACCTTTCTGCAGAGGCAATATGCAATTTCTAATATGCTGTCTGAGATGTGTCATTTTTCATCTAAATATCATGTGAAGTTTATGTTGTCATTTCTCAACAATCGATGTACTGGAAGGAGAATGATCTGCCCAGCTGGAAGCAGGTTTATGGTAACATTTTCCTCAGGTTTCTAAAGTTCAGCCCCATGCAGCTTTCTTTTGAACATGATATTATACTGTTAGTAGGAGCTTTCATTCTTTCCCAACACTACTCCTATTTTTAGATCCTTACTTTTCAGCATTGTAATAAAAGAGCTACCTCAGTGTTGCACATTCAGGCAGAGGACATATTTTCCTGGGAAAAGTCTGTCTAAGAACAAACACTTGATCGGCAAGTTTGGAACTGTTAATGTCCTAAATATCACTTCTCTTCTCTTTCTCTCGTGCGCCAAAGTACATACCCAGGTCAGTGGTCTACGTTACACGTGGCTTCAATAAAAAACAGTCCCCTGGCCGCACAGGGGAAATGTGAATTGGGTCAAATTCACCAGGTGGAAAGTGAGAAGATTAGTGCAGCGCTCACATGTTTCCTGAGGCAAAGTTTTACATAATAAAGAATAGTGGAGTAAAAGAAAGCAGATGTAATGATGCTTATCCACTGGCACATATTCTTATTTAGAGAAACAATGTTTATGTAATGCTAGACTACTGAAAGTGTAAACTCTCTATTTCATTTGAACGGAATCAGGAGAGTCTTGTTTTCTGGTGTTTTATTCATTGTGGTCAATACAGTATATATGTAAATACACACAGCCGGCCCTTGTCTCTGTTTTTTCATATATATTTTTTCTCTTTTTTTGAGGACTGATGAAATTGTCAGAAAATGCTTGGCTTTGCTTTTTTTGCTGCAGCCTGTCATTCTTGCCTGCTTTCAGTGTGCAATCATAACCCCAAGTAATAGCACAAAAGAAGTAAAAGAGAGCCTCTGTTTTGCTGCTGACTCATCTAAAGCGTGTAAATAAGTTTCATTGCAAGAGATCAGACTTTATCATAAGAAAAGACTCCATGCTGTAAATTATAGGTCTTTATGAACCTCCAGCTTGAGCCACTATGAAATTATAACAGCGTCGAAACAACATGCTCCGTTTTTCCTGTATACTTCTGTCACTTTTTGCCATGGCTTAACTTCCACATTTGACCATAGCTTTTGCTTACTCACTTTGTGTTAATTAACGTTGGGGAGAATAAATACCATCCCTACATACACATTACATCACCTATGATTTGTCATGATTGCTACTGCTTTCCTCTGCATTATAGCTTAATGTAAGACAGAGAAAAACTGGCATACTGGCATACCTTATTCAGCAACACACATAAAATGTGTACAAATACATTGTGTGTTGTGTTGTTGTGTGAAAACAGATTTGTATTAGTTTTATTAGCCATTTAGTTGATTTATTACAATATCTAGACAATGGCACACCCATTGCTTTCAAACTGTACTCATGTTGCGGATTGTTTTACTTGAAAATTAGCTCCAAGAACACAAGAAAACAGCAGCCCACATATGCCTCAAAATACAAAGTCAACTCCACTTCTTGTGAATCCAAACTTCAGATGTTACACTGGATTATAGGAGTGATAATTAATTTTTTTTGGTGGTAGAGTGGTGGTAATTTTGCAGCTGCAGAGACCCCACAGATAGACACAGTTTCAGAATTCCAGTCCCTTCACCTCTACATGTTGTCTTTGATTTTGTCCTCTCATGCATTGTGTGTGTTCCCCCTCCAAATGTTCCATTCAAATTATGGGCAAAAACCTCATGTAATAATGTGGGGTGTTTCAACAAACATTCAAACTGTAAATAAGAGGCTAGTTGGGTATGCTGTGGTAAATATGTCTCGAGTCATTATTAGGTGGTTTTACTCATTAAGCTCAAAAGCCGCAAATTCAAAGGCAATCTAAAACCTTAAAGAGAAAAGCCATTTATTGAAAAAAGAAAAATCAAAGGAGTTTTTTGAGGATTTCTTTGGGATTTGATAAATGCTCTTGTTCCATGCAGACAGAAACACTCTCTGTTCTTTCTGCATTAATTCTTTGTGGCATCCATTTCCCAGCTTATTGTGTAGAGTAGCTTACTATAGTTTTGTAATCATAGGGCAGCATGAAAAAGGGTGGGAATTATTATGATCTTGATGGTCATATTATGGCGGTTCCAATGATGGAATGGGCTTGATTATAAGGCTCAACCACGAGTGAACTCTACCACATTCATGATAAGACAATGACTTACTTCAATGAGGACCAGCAGGACTGAGTTGCACTAGCTATTGGTAAATTCATTCCTTAGATTGTGTGTAGTCTTTCCTAAGATCTTAGTAACTACTAGCTAGTTTCACACTTGTTTAATAAATCAGGTTGCACAATTACAAGTTAAGGAATATGTTACGACCTTCTGTAATGTGTAACTGTAATGTGTAAGTTCACAGGAAACATCTGTAGCACCCACAATCAACACACATAACTTCCAAAAATAACATTTTATGGGCCAAGCAATACAGTATAAGTAAGTATTAGCAGTAGAGGTAGTAGCCTATTCATGCATTTTAGAATGAGTGGAAAATATCCAAGTATGCTAATGTACCAGACCGTTAGCCTGACATTATTAGCATAACACTTTGTAATTTTAGGTATATTATGTTATTTTGGTGACAAGTACTTTAAAATCCCTAGTTTATATTGTTATTAAACAACATTTTAATCATCCGTCAGGTATGTTGACCATATTTCATATTTCATAACATTTCATAAAGCAACAGTTACACCTGGCAGTTAGTGGGTGTAAATATTTAATAATTTCTATGGAAGAACTAGTTTTTGTGGAAGCAGTTTTAATTTAGTGGTTTGTATACATCCAGTAAACACTTACATTACAACTAGGCTAATTTGAATTTATGAGGCACTGGTGAAAGCAGCTCTCGCTCTAACTAAAAGACACATTTCTGAGCATAGCAGACGTCCAACATACAAAATTATTATTTCTTAAATTACATGTCTTGTGGATGAAAAACTAGGTAGTATATCACTGCCGCAAATATTTTTCTTGCAACAATGCTTACAAAAAATACAAAGAGCTGAAGGCCAGCTAATTTGGAAGCTATACTGTATAGTCATAGTATAAATAGTGCACTCAATTATTAATTTGGGCCTTTAAAGTTGCTTGGGAGGTGTCTTTGAATTTCAGAACCATATAGTATATATTTTTCCTCTGGAAGTTATGTAGTCCTCCCTTTTTTCCCCCATGAGACTTGTGTCGACTGCAGACTCCGCTGACAGAAGTTAGATCAAGCATAGAAAGCGAATTCAACTCTCTACAATAGATACAATCTGACAAGCAACATGGATCCAGACTTGTCTCCACACTAGATCTTTTTGGCTCACAGAACTTTGCCTTTCCTCTGTCCTTGGGATGTCTGTAAAAATGCTCTAATATGGGGAAAAGCATCGAACAAATAAATGTAATGTGCCGGAGTCACTGCTTTCCAGCTGTGTGATTTGCTCCAGATATATCAGTGTGTCTCAACCCACATACAAGCTTATCTGAATAAAAGCATCTCAATCTATACTTGAGCATTTTAAAGCACTTGGGAACATTTGTTTTAATTTAGTTTCCAATGGTGAATGTTTATCTTAGGGTGTAGTCATCAGTGTTGTTTCTCTGTTGTTGTGCAGCAAGTCTACCCTCTTCCACATAGAGGCTGAAACACAGAAAAGTGGAAACAGATGCTCATTGTTCCAGTGTGAAAAGGCAGAGAAAAAAGGACAGGAAGGAAAAAAAGATTTAAAGCATCTAATGATTCCATTCAACAGTAGCTGATAGTTAAGTTTTATTCACACTGTTGAGCTTTTTACTTGCCAAGTCAAACATTTCTTTTAGAAAACAGACTGCAGAATAAACTATATAACACTAACTACAACTGGACTGGCAGAAAATACTGTAGTTGAATAAAGCAGTACATTTATTTTAATGACATCATACAGTAGGTGGTAGTTAACTATTTAGGAAAAGTTGCATGCCAGTGAAAGGAATCCTGTCACTCAAGTAGGAGCTCTGGGAGTGCCTCTATTTTTAGTACCTGGAGCTCCAACACATATCATCCAGTTTAGCCCGGACACAAACACAGACGCAATAAATAATAAATCCACCAAACAGGAAGATATTATTCTCAAATGGTTTGGTTGGAAGTCATTAATTTTCAAAGCAGCTCACAAGTAAAATAATGGGTGAAATAAACCCTTTATGCCAAAATACATGGCGGAATAGTAAACTCACCTAATTCCCAGCATTGCTTCACAAAACTGCTGTTCAAGGTAAATAAAACCCAATGAAATGAATATAGCCTCATATTGTCAATGCACAGTATCTTTAACTCCTATATAACCTTCTCTGCAGTCATACAACTATCTTCAGTCATCCAATAATCCGATAGCTGATCTATCCCATCGCTACCTTCCAGCCAACATATTGTTCGGACCGAGCAGCCGAGTGGGAAAAATCACTTCCTAGTTGTAATTCTGAGTCAGAGGAACTGGGAATTTCTGATAGCGACTATTACTAGCCGGTACATTAAAATAAAATCTAACATTAACTCTAATTTATTCAATATAGATAAGCTATACGCTGTGTATCTGATTTCACTTGTTAACAAACCACTACTTTAATGTAACATTATCAAATTAGTTAAGTGGGTGTTACCATCTTGGATTAATGCCTGAACATCAAGTCAGAATAATGGGAGGTTTTCCTTCCAGTTCTGCTGACATTGCGTGAATGCACCATTAGACAAAAGAAATACTTTCAAAGCCTCATGGGAGCTATAGTTCTTATAGCTATAGTTTTTTGTGCTAACACGACAAATGGTCTTTTATCTTGGTTAAAAGGTGTTTTTATGTATTTTTCTATGCACTAAAGTAGTACATACCAATTAAGATTAGAATATGGACAGAAAACCACAGTGTTTTAGCTTTCCAGAAAGAACAGTAGCAGAAGTCCTATTGAGCAAACGCTTGTAGTACATGAGCTACCCTGGAAGTTGGTTATACAGAGTGTGTTGTCAGTAGGTCATCAAGGCCCTTACACAAGGCCAACAGTTTGATCCAAAATATCAATAAACACTACAGTAGCAACAATGGAACAAAACATTTTTTTTAAATGTACAATGTCACAACTGTCAAACAAACTCTCCATGTGTTGCTTGGAAACATGCATCCAATCAATAAGTCAACCTAATTGTGCAGAATGGAAAAAAAACACTGCCATCAATGACTTTAAGAGCCTTTGTGTAAAAATTACCTTCATGCTCAGGTGAATACATTCAGAAAACGTGACTCATTTCTTGATAGCCACTCAGCCTTTAGAAGCCATCATCTCTTCACAGCTCCTTTCTGCACAGAGTTGCCTCAAATGATAATCACGGCATTTCACAGCCACAGGTATGTCAGTGTGGAGAGAGCCGCCCAAAGAGGCTGTGGTAGCACAGGTTTCAAGCAGCGCATGTTCTAAGTGCAGGTTCTTGTTATATGAAATGCTACAAATTGATGAAAAGTACAGATACAGTGTGCTGCCTGGTGGGAGTAGAAGCAGCAGTATAGTATGATATTGATTTGATAGCTCCAATATAAATGGCACAGAGAAGTGAACATGATTATTTGGCCTGATATAATACATTTACGTATTTTTCTTAGTTAGTAATACTGGCATAAAACGTGCAATTCTTTTTTTTTTAAATTGGTGTTATTACGCTTGCAATAAAAGTCTTCGAAGTCTTCAATAGCAATAATAAACAAAAGCTAAGATATGTAGGACCATATACATACTCAACTCCATTAGTCGTACTGACAGTTGAGTTGAGATAGATGTGACGTAGGAGGGAGTTAGTCAGGCTATTTGCAGGACAACAGTAGCAAAGGTGTCAGTTTTTCAAAGCATTCATGGCAACCACATCAATCTGGGCCCATGTCAAACATGTTTGAAGTGATTCAAGAGCACATTTCATGCCATGACATTTGTCTTGGGACTAAATTGAGACTGAACAGCAGAAAGAATAAATATGCCAATCAAGGCTACTGTCAAAATCTCATTGTTCTTGAGCATTTTATGATTTATGCCTTTCAAGTGGGATTGTTCCACATATCAGTTTTTCCTACCTTTCCTTTCATGTGCATACCATGTGCAGAGGTCTGCAGATGCACTATTGTGGTAGTATTCAAGCATAAGGCTTCTGACAGATACTTTACACATGCCAGACTGTTAGGCTATGGAAGACTGTGAGACAATGATAAAATGTTCATATTAAAAGCATTTACCCCTCTCCAGGCGCCAGACTGTCTGACACTGCCTCAAATTGATTCTTAATTGGGTTTGTATGGACCCTGAATCTACTGTTGATGAGCGCAGTGAACAGTGGACATCTTCGGCTTCTACTCGTGCTCCTCACGAACGTGATAACACAACTGACCTGGCGGAGGGGAAAATTACTTCTCATAGTTCTCGGCTCCATTTAAAAAAATAATAATTATGAAAACGATAATCAGCACATCTTGAAAACGGATTTAAAAGAATGATCCATCATCCAGACACGGCAGAACAAAGCTACTGACTCAAAGGGATGTCATTACTCATCACAAGTCACAACCAGTTGGCATTAACCAGCTGCGTAGCTAGATGTCTTTTTGGGAGACTTGTATTTTTTTTTTTTTGTAGTAATAAATCACTCAAGAGTTACTGTGGAATGCACTCCAGTCCTTCTGAACAGCTTGGTCTTGGTAGAGGTGATTTTCTAGGCTGACATTCCTCATTATCTATTTTGGCTTGCCTTGCGTGCACACTGGGTCGTGGAAAAGCCTGGTTAAAAACTGAGGTTACAAAAGTGAGGGGGAGAGGGGCTTGAATGCTCCCCAGTGTCCCCCCCTACCACCGCCCTCTCTAGTGAAGCTCAGCATGCCTCTATTTGAAGTAGAAGGGAGGGAGGTTATCCCTACCTTTGCCTTGCTTATGATTTTTTTCTCCTCAGTCACAGAAGAGGCTTGTTACCAGAGCAAGCAGACATAGTGGAGAGCCACACTGCAAAGCTTTATTCAAGCTGAGGGGAGAATCTGCTGTGGATTAAGCCTTGTCCACAGTCTGGTCTGGTCCTAATTTCACTCCTTTTGTGTCAGACCGAAGGAGTGCTTCTGATTACTGCCTATACGTTTGAAGGCTCACTGCAATTTGATCAGTTTTAGGAATCAATAATAATAAAATGTATAATAATGATGATAATATGCATTTGATTGCAATGTGCATTGATGCTGATTGGCACAATTTTTGGATGACTTCATGATAACATAAAAACTCATTGACCTTAAAGTAAATTAGCTGAGTTATAGAAGCAATGGGAGTGAATGGAGTCTATGAAATACTGCTGCAAAACTGTATCTTACTCTTAAACTGAACATGTCATCATAATGAGCTTATTCACATTTAATTTGTGTGTAATACTAAGCATTTTGAGATTCAAATGGCATTACTACTCTTCAGAGGTGCGGATTTATAATTACAATGGGACTAACTAGACCTCCATATATTCTAATGTGTTGTATAGCCCATAATTACTCTTATAATGAACGTATTAACACTTGATAACAGTGCAATACTGAGCATTTTCCAATTTGAATGGAGTTTTTAGTGATTACCGTGACAGTGATATACAATGGAGGTCCACTATGCTCCACAGAAAATAATGCATTATGTAACTCAAAAACTGTACATGTCATCATAATGATTTTAGGTACACTTGTGTGTAATATTGAGAATTCTGAAGTATCAGTAGGGTTTGTACTGTATTAAGGGGCTAAAATATAAATACAATAAATACAATATATGTCAATATGGGATCGTTGTTGTGTCAGTAATCAATAAAAAAAATCATCTTGGTAGCCATAGCAGGAGATTCGAATCAAAGAGGTCTGTTCATGCACATTTTATGAAAACAGAGAAAATGAGTAAAAGTACGTACATATCGATATATGAACGGTATTTGTAGCATAAACGGTTTTCGAGCTAGAAGTTACCAAAAAAGACATGGAAGTTATATGTTATTATAATAATAAGTATGCAATACAACATGAGTTTGATTGCTGCAGTATAGCAATCACACTAACAATGGTAACATAAACAAACTGATGGCATAAACAATCCAAAAAAAAACCCTTGAATGGAAGCAGGAAGCAATGGAGCAGGTCTATGACTCAACCACTTGCTTTCTAAAGTGTCTACAGTACAATCTCCCCTTGTAGGTGTCATAAATTGGCCGAAGCACCCTGGGTTTAGCAGCCTGCTGGGGTGGTCCTCCACCAGCCTCATCCCAGGGTGGGCTAACGTCAGGCTGCAGGCCCACTGGGCTCGTCAATGTCGCTTTGCTGCTTCTATTCTGGTCGCAAAGTGGAGAGGAGTAAGTGGGTGAGTGTTTGAGTGAGTCAGAAAAAAGAAAAACCTGTTGCAAGCGATGGTATGTTCCAAGCACATGGTGGTCTCTTCATTTTCAAAGCAGTAAAATGCATTTAAAGCAGGAGGGAGGCATTTACAAGGTGACACTGCAAAGAGGAGTGGGATTCACAAACTGATAGTGCAAGAGTGTCATGTGGGAGCTGAAAAAAGCCTCAGTGAGGGCTCTGTTCATCTGGCAGGAGGAAATGACTACAGGAACGTCAGAGCTTCTAACACTGAGCTCCCTCCTAAATCAAGACTTACATTTTACCACACTATTGTTCTGTCTTTGTCTCTGTTTTAAAATGTCTTAGTCATTAATCTTCAAAAAAGATATTCATAACTACTATTGTTGCCAATAAAGCTAGATTTGGGGGGTTTCCCAGCAATGGAATTTTTGTTATATTAATCTGCACTGATTTAAGCCATTTTTCATCTGCGCTGAACAAAGGAACAAAGTGATGCCAAGCCAAATGTCCAAATGTTTCCGTTTGAAGACTTCCATTATGATTCTCTCAGTTTGTAATGTAACACATTTTCAAAAAGGAGGGTATTATGTTCTAATTATACCCTATTAATTAATATGCAAATAACAAGTAGTAAAACTGCCAACATATTACTGTTTCCACCATCAGTTCCAAATTAGGATTAACTAATTGTATGATTTTATATGCTGTAGTTTTCTTTCTACTCTGCAGACAGAACATTCCTATGTTATGTGATAACCAAAACCCCATTGCAGGATGTGACCGCCCATTTCTTTATACCCCATAAATAAAAAGATTGTGATCTATTTGTTCCTTTATATCCCTCGTTTGGTTCTGCGACATTCTTAGATCCTTTGTGTAAAGTCAAATTTGGCTTTTTTATATATTTTATTGCATTCCAGCTCTAACCAAATTCCTCTTGTGCTTTAATGGGTAGATGTTCCAGTGTATTTTCACTGAGAAAAAGCTGCTGCTGCCAGATTTGTGGCCTGTTGTGGTCCAAAAGAACAGCACCACAGGGAACTTGAGAAAAACTCCCTCAAATTTCAGTTTTTGAAATATAGTCGTGCCCAGGGGGCAAGAGCATCTCCCAGCCCAATATTTTAAATCAGAGATGAAGTGGTACTCTGTTCTGAAAGGAAGGGAGAATGGCCTCCCATAGAATAAAGTACAAAATAACACAAAGCCCCATGTACAATAGGCTGACTGCATGTTGCTGGGTGCACGTGGTTACAGGCTGACACTTAAGTATCCCCTTGACAGGTGCTGAAGTCTTAGGTGTCTGAAGGGCAGCTTAAGAGTTTTCTGCTTTTTTTACAAGTCCGGCCTTGGTTTGTTCACCCTACACATGACAGTGTTTTATAGTGATCTGGCAAATGGCATGCAATCTGGCACTGCACTCCACAATGCTACAGTGTCCAGAAAGTGAAGAGAGCTATTGACAATTTCTGGAAATTCACAAGCCTTTTTTTTGCAACATCTATTGTACAGTGTGTGTTGTGTAAAAACGTCTTTTCAGGTGTTGGTAGATTTATATTATTCCAGCATCTGTGTATGTTGTGAAAATAACTCAAACTGAATAGACCCTAAATTAGACTGTAAGGGCTTAATTTTGAGACAAAAATGGCTTGTTAAAGGAATAGTTCAACATTTTGGGAAATACGCTTATTCACTTTCTTGCTGGGAGATGAAAAGGTCAATACCACTCCTAGCTGAAGCCTGCAGCAGGTTAGCTTACCTTAGCATAATCATGGGGTGCAGGTTCTGAAGTTAACAAAATCCACCTACTAGCACCTCCAAAGCTCATTAATTAACATGCTGTATCTTGTTTGTTTAATCTGTACAAAAACCAAAGTGTAAATACAATACTTTACAGTTACGTGGCGGACTATTTCTAGGCCGGGCACAGTGACTTCAGGCAACCAGCAGAGACTCCAATGAAGTAACTTACAATTTGGGTTGTTTTCTACGGATTAAACAAACAAGACATAATGTGTTAGTGAGCTTTAGAGATGCTGGTAGGATTACTTTTTTTCTAGCTTTGGAAAAAAGCTGTCTGTTTCCCCAGTGTTTCCAAATGTTATGCTAAGTAACCGTCTCCTGGCTGTAGCCTCATCTTTAACAGACATGGGAGTGGTATCAAGCTTCTCATCTAACTCTCAGCAAGAAAGGTGGTATGCGTGTTCAAAATGATGAACTATTACTTTAACAAGCTATTTTTGTCCTTTCAGTCTCTTTTAGGTTCTACTCAGTTTGCATTTCCTTCTTTTCACAACATACACAGACACTGGAATAATGTAAAGCTACAAAAACCTGAAAAGATGTTACACAACATATAAAGTACAAAAGATGTTGCAAATGCTTATGTATTTCCAGAAATCGATAATGAAAGAATGAAAAACAGAGCAGAAGACTTTATAAACTATTGTACACCAAATGTGAATAGATTAAACAAAACAGAAATAAAAAACTGTGTTTCTGTTGACTATGAGTTTGAACTGTGGATCAGAATATTTACATTCATGCATCACTGCCTGTATTTGTTTGAATCCAAGGTATATCTGATACAGGACAAAGTTATAATCTTGTAGTATACTCAGTATATAGTAAATGATGTAATTGAAGCTTGCAGTATCATGTATACACAGCATACATTGATTAGTTCCTGCACCCTCAACTCCCCCATCCCTACGTCTAATGTTGCTCATTGGAAATATGCTAATGAGATCCGTCACGATCGCTGATTCCCTTTGAACTTTTTATTTCGTCACGGGCTGACTGAAATCACAGAGGTAGAGAGCAGGAGGTTTTCTGCCGCAAGCCCACAGCCCCTCTTCCACCATCTGCCGGACCTCATTTCATTTGAATAATAAATGATAGTCTTTTTTTCTCTGCTACACAGAGGCGCTTCGGCTCCTCATATGTTTCTGCAATTTAAGGAAAAACGGCCACCAGCCATGACAGAGGATTGTTGTCTCACACTGTAAAGCCCTGCCCAGGGTCTACAGGCCACACCAGCCTGCAGCACACTGAATTTACACCGTGATTCAAAGCTGAAATGTATTCTTCTAAGCCTCACAGAGGAGGGATTGTATTCTTCCTTCATTTTGAGTAACTGCACATGAATTGAAAAGCCCATGCATCCTGTTTTTCTTGAAGAACAAAAAGATACTGAAAAATATGTTCATGCTGGGTTAATTCCCTCAAATGAAAAAAGTTCAGTCCTAAAGACCAGAAATAGATTTTATCAGCAGGATACGCACATGCGGTTACATTCTTGCTCTTGATGGCCACCAGATAACAAGAGGAACCTATTCAATCATTGGTACATGACAATTTATAGACTAGTCACTCAGTGTAGAAGACATAAAATGCTAGTGCCCGTGGCTGTAGAGCTGATGGCAGAGGCTTTAACTTTTCTTGCACAGATAAGGTTCCTTACTGTCAATTTACATAGTTCCCAGCTGGAGATGTGCTGAAGCAAATCTAATTCAAACTTTTGAAACCTCAGACACACAGCAGTGCTTCAAATAGCAATAAAGCCACTGGCCTCTGCCCTCTGGTGTACTTCCCATCGCCACACTTTATAACCCCAGTTCTCAGTGTTGAGATTGGAACATGTGCTCACCAATGGATTCAAATAGAGTCAATAGGCACCTCTTTCCCCTTCAGCAGTCAGCATGTGGATCTCAAATAGCAAAGCAGTGTGATTAGCATGCACATACTCGGTTAGAATTCAATCCATTATCATTTCCACTTCATATAAAACTGAATGAGAATATAAATGTTAACAGGATGCAAATCCTCCTTTTGTCAAAAACAAAGCAAATGATGTCTGAATTTTACAGTATACATTTATATTATATATGTTAAATATATTCATATTTTACAGGATTGTAAAAGCTGTGGTATTTAATAAGAAAAAACTTCCCGGCCATTCTGTTGAAGAGAAAATGGAGTACGTAAAAGTGGTCCCCTGCTGTGCATCTCCACCAGCTTTTAGAATGATTGTCCTCTGCAGGTTTCCAGAAGCCTGGAGACAGGGAATGCCCTTGACACACTAGGTATGAGAGAAAAAAAGAAAAACAGCTGAAACCCGAGGGATCAGCGGGGGCAGTGAAGCAGGTTGTTCCATTTCCCCTTCGTTTAAAAACTACTGCCAAGCTCTGCATAGGCTTGGACCCATGTGTCTGGGCAGGAACAATGGGAGCCAGCTAGAATTAATGAAACAATTATCTGCAAACCTTGCAATTAACCAGCTCTCCAAATTCTACTCTGCATGAGTTGCTGACAGAATATCAGTTTGGGTAAAATATACATAGGTGCCATAATAGAAAAACACAGACTCTGATACCCTCTGAGGGTCTCTGGGGCTCGTGGGACACAGATTTGGGCCTCCCTTTCCCTTGTTTCCCTTTCCGATCAAAACTATTAGTACTGATAATAGCTAAGCAGACATCCCAGCTGCTACCTTGCACCAGCATTTCAATTAGCTGGGTGTTTAAATTCTTTCATTATCATAGCTAAAGTGTGATCACTGGTCTATACCAACCGAGTGCAGTCAACACTCCTGGTGCTAATTACTGGGACAAGCACGAGCTCTAGCCTACTGTGAAAACATTCTGCATTGTCACCTTTGATCAAGTGCAGGCCAGATATATGGGAGGTAATGGTGCTAACATGAAACAGCAGGGGTTGCAGCAAGTTGCAGCATTAGGTAATGTTTTAAATCATTCCT
The DNA here is from genome assembly GCA_011952105.1 of Coreoperca whiteheadi. Lineage (NCBI taxonomy): Eukaryota > Metazoa > Chordata > Actinopteri > Centrarchiformes > Sinipercidae > Coreoperca > Coreoperca whiteheadi. The sequence goes on from CM022487.1 coordinate 16,309,659, forward strand.
GATATTGTAATAGGCTTTTCCAATGTAATGTGACATTGTGATGCAGCACCTTTGGGTACCTATTAAGTGTAATTGCATGGTGAGGGCAGCTTGTTAGTTATAGTGGTCAGTGTGCCAACTGAGCTAACATGCTGGAAATCTATTCTGCCCTACAAAGGCAAAACACAGTGTTAACATATTTGGTCTAAATATGTTCATGTTTAAGACCTGAAACTGAAATTTTAATATCTGCTTTATAATATAGAACCTATTATTATACCACAGAAATGTATACAATCTGTGAAAACAGCTTTTAAAACAGCAAAACCTAGCAGGTGAGTTAGCCATTGATGCAGTTAGGCTACCATTAAATCACATACTTAAATGTATTCAACTGTAAATTAGTTCATTATATTGAATTCATTATATATATTAATAGTAGTTAACATATTAACTTTCACCCAGTAATCAGCGATAAATTTAATTCATATAAGCAATGGACTGTAAGTAATCAAAATAAAGTTTATTTTCTGAAAGAACACATTTTGTTGGTAGATACTGCGTTTTCCTCAGTAAGGATTTTGCAGTATCACCATTTTTCAGGTATTATGTAGGTTTTATGGCAATAATTCAAATGATTTAAATCATCAGGCTAAGAAGACTATTACAATCTTTCTATATGTTATGCAGTTTGTCAGCCAGTCAAAAATCTTCAACTTTACTGCTTCTGTTGGTACTGTTTTCTAGGTTGCTTAACATCCCGTAAAGGCTAGAAAATCTGCGCCAGTTAAAATAGAAACACTTCGGCTCTGCAGGGCAATGATTCTCCCAGATTGTGCCAGCCAGTCCTCCAGCAAGAATCTATGGAAGAAGGGTGCTTATTACCCATCTATTCATTATTCTATGGGCCATAAGTATTTAAACCCTGCAAGACTTTTCTAACAAGGCTAATTGAATATTAGACACAGAATTTGAAGCTAGACAATGCCATAATTACTACAATGACTTCTATCACCAGCAGCTTAGCTTTTATGTTTTTTTTACAGAAATAACATCATACCGTCATATACCATATACCCGTGAAACGGTATGAAGGAAAGGAAAAAATATATACCACCCAAGCCTGTACTGTGTATTCTTCAATGGTAGAGACAGAACTTGCGAATAAACAAATGCAAGTGTATATTTTAGGAAAACAAATGCACATAAAATGTTTTATGCACAACTGGTACTCTATCCCCTGGACAAAGCATCTGCAGCAGTGGTTACATTGACCAATAAACAAACATAAGGACATTATGTTTCATGCCGTGCAGTCAAGCAACTGTTCAGGTGATTGTGTTTTAACTATCCTCTTCAGGCAAACCTTTAGTTTGCTTTTCATCTTGCTTTACTATTTGACGAATTTGAATTTGTCTGTTGCACTGCCAGTTTCATGGTTTTTGTGTACAAATGCAAATGAAATAGAGAGACTTGTGGTGCATTGGCGCACATTTGTCTGACAGTCCAGAATTATGGTAGGCAGACTGGATCCGGGCCGTGAGCGGGAGGAGAGAGCGAGAGAGGGCCCCCGGCAAGCTGCCCTGGCTTTGTTTACAACAAAAAGCCATTGTTTGATGTGGTCGCGCAGCCGGCTCCAAAGCTCCCGCTCCCACAGGATGTGCTCTGGGTAAAATGCCAGACGGAGGCCACTGCTGGATGACTTCGACCTCGCCATACTGGGACTCTGAGCAAAGTCCTCCTGAGGCCTCTAGAGACTTAAAGCAATATATAAAACAACAACAATTTGATTCACTTTTGTTTTGTATCAGTTAGGGGAGAAATGTGTGAGGAATATTTGTCTGTCTATCAGTTGAGTTCAGGTATCTTGGTTTTAACAGAGGAAAGCAAAGGAAACAGTCTCAGCTGCGCAGGAGGTAAAACTAATTTTGTAAATCTTCGACAGTTTGAGTATTCTTAGTTTCCTTTTAATTCAAAGACTTTCATATATGTCAATTTTACTGTGTACCTCAAATGGCAGAATGGTTGACATTTTAAGTGGTGAGAGTCAAAAAAGTTATTAATTTCCACAGCACATATCTTGTATTCACAGTCCTCACTCTCCAAAAACATAATGAATTTCTAATTTCAATGGAAGATTTCTCTTTCAGTCACGGTCTGCCTGACGCTTATTTTCTCTGCCAAATCATCAGCACAATCAAGCCGCACGCTACCAGTTTACAAACTACTGTAAATCCAGAAAGCCCTCATTGTGTCTATGATACAACTATTCAATCGAAACAAACGTACACCATGTAAAGGATGTGCCGTCAAGGGAGACTGCAAGCATACCCAAAGCTTTATTAATCTTTTATCACGCACAATGTCCCTAAATTGGTGTCCAGCTGAATGCCTGGCTGGAAATCATAATAATAACGGTAAGAAAATGGTTCCCAAAATGATTCCCAACATTATATCAACCATAGTCTATGATATCAACAAAGAAAAGTAAAGTTTTTATTTTTTTAATTGCTGAAGTAGCACACACATATGAACTAAAGTGAAGGGCTAAACATTTGTTCCACACAGGTGAAGCATTTTGAGCTAAAGCTAAATGGCTTCCAGCTGTCCTTTGTTGATGTATATATATATGTATAGTATATTTTTATCAGTGCAGTGAAGAAAGGGCTTTGGTTGCATAAATATGGAAGGAGAGGTAGGGAAGGAGAATCTCCCGACACGCCTATCAGGATCTGTCGTGGCACACAAGCCACAAAGGTAGACTGTAACAGTAGCTGGTATATGGTGATAATCTGTGCCTAAAGCAAGACTGGGCAAGCAAAGAAACATGTGGTGGTGAGCCAAGCTCAAACCCCCTCTGACCTTGCCACTTTCCTGCAGCCAAGATGAGATGAAAGGAAGTGTTGACGCCTCTACTGCCCCCCAGAGGTGCAGGCTTCACAGGCAGGAAGGGGAAGCATCTTCAAGGCTGAACTTCAAATATCTCACTAATAGCTTGCATGTTACATAAACTCCACTTAAGCTGATGAGGCCTGAGTTTAGGTTTTGAATTATTAAAAGTAGACTCCAGCAGTTTAACATTATGATTTACTGTTTTTGGACAAACAAGGAGATCTAGACAAGAAGTTCAACATACTGTCCCCACTGTTTTCATGCAGGATCCATTCCTTTAATTTTTCATGTCAGTGGAAGTACAGAGCAAGCACTAAACCCCTCAAAAAAGCTACCTGTACAGTCCTTGAGGAATCCTAAGAAACAGTCTTGAGTGAACTGTTAGGAAATTAAATATGCTCTCTGTCCTTTCTCTTAAGACATGATAGTTCTTGCAGAGTTGAGGAAATGCAAGTGATGATAGATCAAATAAAAATCACTGACACAAAGACTGTCTAAGTACGGCTGTTCTTTTTTTCCTTTTTTTCACATAACGCACAAGTTTGTCAAGAAAGTTTATGGCCAGCTGCTTCATCTTTCAGCAGTCATGGCTAGAATTAATAGACCCTTAAACACAGGCAGCTGTGGATCTTCTATACTGTGGCTCGTGGCATCAGGAATAACAGTTGTTATTCTGATAAGATGAAACATCCCTCTACAGTATGTTATGGCATTGTTTCATCTCACTAAGAACAAGGCAGCAGACAGCAAACTCAATCGAAAAATCTAATTGTTCTGAAGTGGCTTTGATGAATGCTTGTGACCTCGCATTTGTTTTGTATGGTTATTGTATTTGTCTAGTTATTGTACTTGTATATTAAAGGAATATATTGTAAAAATATGAGTGCATGCTGACATCTGATTGGCATTTTGCGTGGGCGTTTTTTTGGGGGAAAAAATGGGATTAGTAAAAATGTGTAAAGTCAGTATGCAAACACAAGGTTTTCTGTTTCACAATCAGCTTTAATATGTAAGTGATTGATATGCTCTTTGTTTATTACTGACAAAAAGTAGAAGCAGATTTTTTTTCTTCCAGTGGTATGCAGCAGCAGTCTTAATTCTTTTTCCTGCACCATGATGAGTCAGGGTAAATCCATACACTGAATATAAATAAGATTGTGCCTGCAGAGTTCTGTTGTTTCTATCTGCACCTCCTCTCTCAGCAGCAGCAGACTCTCCTCACTGCAGGACCAGAAATCTGGGAGCCTGAACTGTCAGTGACCTGAGCAGCGAGCAGCTCCTTCGGAATCCGCTCGGTACGTGTGTGTACAGAGGGCTTGTAAATCTCACCAGGAGCCTGTTTTGCCCCATGCTGTCAGGGCAGCTGCTTCTGAACTTGTCATGCCAACACCTGCCATCACAAGCTTTTTACTTCCTGATCAATATACTATTGGATGCTGTGCAGATATGAGCACCACCCTGCATGAGCAAACAAGCTTCAGTCAACACCTACTGCACAACAACCAGCCCACTGCACCGCTCATCATTAATTTAAATTAAACATCTTGATCATTACTGCGAGAGAATCAGAAAAAAATATACATTTTTCATATTTAGTTTCTTTCTTTTGGGGTTTTTAGATCTGGAAACAACAATATGAAAACACACACAATATAACGTTGAAAACTTAGTTGTTAAGGGCTACTCAGACATTTGAATTACTTGGCAATACGTTTTGTATAAACGATACATTTTTCCCCAATTCCTGTTAAAAACATTTCCTTTAACTCATCAGGCAGGTCAATGTTTCCATTGTATAAATTATCCAAACAATAGCTCTTTCCCTTGAAGCTCAGCTTTACATTTTCTTCTTAAGATGGAATTATGTGTGTCTGATGACTGATGATTCACTTAAACGTATCTGCAAGATGCAGGTGAAGGGTGTTATGGGTACACGTACATCTCCCAAATTGCAACTACACATTGTGCAGACCTTCATATCAAGCAAGTTGATTGGTTGATTCAACTTGTCAGGAGGCAGAAGAGACGAAAACAAACGTAAATGTACTACATACATGTATAAAAGAAACAACTTCATGAGCGTATCTCAGTGACCTCTGTGCATGTTCACCAATGTGCAGCCTGGAGAACCATAATTCCAGCTTTATAATGTTTTTGTTGATTACAAGCTAAATTATATCCCCAGTATCTCTCCTTTCTATATCATTTTCAATGTTCCTTAGGTACATTAAAACATATATATATATATATATATATATAGATATACAAGCGTACACTGCAGACAACCAGCAACAAAACAACATCAACAATAAAAATAGATAATAATAAGCCCTAATAAATGAATTAAAAAATACCAAACTAGATAAATTAGCATTCATATCACCCATCTAAATCTTTCTTTGAGTGCGTAATTAGAGCTTGTCTGTAAAAAGGTAGCCACAGGTGTCACAGAACAACAATAGAGGGCATTTTGTTCAGCTAGTGACATTCCTGACACATTGTTGCGCTTGTCCGAACAGCTCATTTCTAGCCAATATGTGTATTATCCTGAATGGGAGTGTTTGACAGGCCCACAGCTTTTAAAACTGCGATTAGGATAATTACATAGGGCCGCTTTTCAACTGAAACTGAGGACAACTTTGAATGTAGCACTGGAATTTCAATCAGGCTCATACACGGGATACCACCTCTCTGTAAAAACCATAGGAGAGTCAGAAACTTTGGGGGGGGATTCACTTTCAAATGAAATGTATGTTAATTTAAGCACCAGTTTGCAGTCAGAGTAAACCAATGTCAGGCAGCGGAGAGATACAACATAAAAATAATTGATGGTACACAAATCTCAATGGAACTGCATTCATATCAAAGCCAATGATTATACGGGCAAAGCTTTGTCTGATTGCAATAGCAGCAAGTGAGAAGATGAAAGAATAGTTCATTTGATGTGATGTCTACCTCCATGCCTTTGAAACAGCACCCCATGTGCTATAGGGGGTAGATTGCTTTCACCTTTAAATGGTGTCAAAAAATGTGAAAGAGACATCCAGGAGCCAAATGGACGTTGTGGCATCACTCAGGTGGCAACACATCTTATGTTGACTCCCACTGGGTTGCAAAACGTCAGCCATGACTGCCATGTTTACTAGGAGAGAGTAAGATAAGAAGGGAAATTAGTGTGCTTCTGTCTTTGTGACAACAGCTACTGTTTCAACATGCCAATTCCCCCATGCACTAAGTCAGGTCCATAAAAAAATCATTTTCTGAGTTTGGTTTGGAAGAACTTGACTGGCCTGCACAGAGCCCTGACCTCAAGCCCATTCTACACCTTTGGGTTGAATTGAAACACCGACTGTGAGCCAGGCCTCATTGTCCAACATCAGTGGCTGAACCTCAATGCTCTTGTGGCTGAATGAAAGCAAATCCATGCAGCCAGCATCCGAAATCGTGTGGAAATCATTCCCAGAAGTGTGGAGGCTGATATAGCAACAGATTAATGCCAATGGTTTTGAAATAAGATGATTAATAATTACAGCACATATGGGTGTAATATTTGGGTGTCCACTTATTTTTGGCCAGGTATTGTATCTTGATTGATCAATCAATAGATAGAGCAATAGATCGATTTGATTGAGAGATCGATAGATAGATAGATAACGTTCATATTTTTAAAAACATAATTTTTTACCCATTACGACTGTTTTCTCAGCATCATGTATTACAAAAAACAAAGCAGTGCTTCACAGTGTAACAAAAACACCAGATGTGGTGTCATCCAAACAACCACTTCTGCAATGTTGAAGAGATTTTGAACAAAATGCGTAATGAATTGTTTAGAACACCACATGCATTGTATTGAAAGCCTTGTGCTGAACAATCCAATATAGTACAACTTATTTTTGCGCCACCAATAGACACACAGAATAATATCAGTAGTTGTTATAGTAGGTAGAAGTAGCAAATGTGCCAATGCTGGTGTAGAGAGGTTTACACAGCATACAAAGGGAAAGTTGTTGGTGTTCATTGGCCCGGAAGCTCTGCAGAGGCCTGAGGATAAGCCTTAAGCCAGAGCACAGCAGATAGCCAGGGGTGAGGTGAAAGCTCAGACAATACAGTTAGGCTCTGAGGCAAGCATCCTGCTGCAATGGCAGACTACACCAGATAATGTGTCACACAGCAGTATGTTGGGTGTTGGAAACAACAAGACCCTTATTCACACTGTCAGGGGAAACTTCATGGAAACAATGAGAAACTACAGAGGGAAGAGTTTGAGAGGGGAGCAGAAAGCAGAGCAAGGAATGAAAATCTCTTGAGTGGGATCTTAAGAATGGGTTAGTAAAGGTGTGATGCTGCTGGAATAGAGAATAGATCGAGATTTCTTTCTGTCCTTCCCTCCGTAGGAATTGAAAGGGCTGGCCGGATAATATAATTGGTTCCAGGAGTGGTGAATGATGTAGGGAGGGACTTAAACGTACCCCAAGAAACCTGACAGTACATGCCGGAGAAAGAAAAGAAAAAAGGAAAACAAAATAAATGCAAGTTGACAGGCAAAATGGGGGACAGTTAGGCTTAGTGTTATTACCATGACAAAGAGAAAAGAGCACAGTGTCTACTCCCTGCATGGAGGGTGAAGAGGTTTAAGGACAAAGCAGCAGGAGATGAGGAAGTGACACACTGAGCTGTGTGTGTGTCTGTGTGTTTGTATCAGCCTATGGGTGTGTGCGTGTGAATCTGTGCTATTTCTTGCTCTCCATCTCCCTCTGTCATGTGCACGTGTGTAATCATACCTCTTGTAAGGCATAGCACTTTTTTCTGCTCTGAAATAAAGACTCTGCAACTTAAACATAACTAGGAAGGCTCGTGGAGGATTTTCTCCACTTCTAATGACTGAAATGATTAAGCATGTTTGTTATATGCTCACACAGGGCCTAAAGTGGTGTTACAGATTGAATCAGCTGCGATAGAGACAACTATCAAAGACTGATAACTCCTAAGGGGCCCTTCAGGCATGCATGAGACTGATTACTCCTCTGCAGGGCAAGAGGTGACATCATCCTTGGCTGGAAGCTGTTAGGAAGAGGGCTAGCAGAGCACATGCATCATACACCATCTTCCCATGCCTCGCACACAACTCCAAAAATTATCATGGAGACTGGATCGTGAATCTTTACGCAGTTGACTTTACATCAGCCAACCACATCAAACAGCAGAGGACAGGGTTAATCTCTCCCCATGGTAATGCCCAGAGGTTTCTACAGAGATGCAACCTTTCAGTCTGCAAGCAACCTTCACTGCCAGATCTAATGACATGGGCAGATGAAGCCCTTTTTACATATTTTTCTATTCAATATTGAAAAGGCCATAATTCATTAATAAACAGCAAAATAATAATTTGATGAATCTGTATCAAGTGAAGAGTTCCATTCCAAAATTAGATTTCCACAGAGCATAAAACATTAGTTAATAACTATTGCACACATTACTTAACAAAACAGCAAGAGGATGCAACCTTTGTTGTATTTTCAGGATTTGGGGGCTTTGAAGTTCTTAGAAATTATGTGAGCAGTTTTTTTTGGAATTTCACTAAAATGTTCTTTCACATTAAGATAAGAGAATATCAGTGCAACTGCAAGTGGAAAGGTGGATGAGTAAGAGCTTCATTAAAACGTATGTTCATACATTGCTTTCAATCCTGGAACTATGGAGCCCCGAAACTGACAAAATGCTTTAAAAGCTTATCAGACAAGTCAGAAATAGCCCATGGAAGAACATTACTTAGGTTCTTCTTACGCTCACAGACAAAATGCGTCTAGCTTCATAACATTATCTTCATCTTCAAGTGTATGTCTCTTGTGTTCATCAATGATCAAAATGGAATGATTTAATGTCTCTTTTCTCATAATGTTAAAACAAAACAAAATAAAAACTTCTAAGTAGTGTTAGCTAGCTAACTTTGTTAGCATTTGCTTGCCAGCTAAAATGCTTCAGCCACTGTAAGAGTGGACCCAGTGATGCTACAGCAGTGTGCAGTACTGTATATGGACTATCAACTACATGAACTGACTTGTGTAGTTCTGTGACGAAAGTTAGCTTCAGCTAGCTTGATACCTCGTGCTCATGTGTGTTTAGCCACCAGTGTTGTTTGTTAAGCTTGCTATCCACAGTACCTTTGATTGTTCCACTGATGTTACACACACACACACAAAGCGTGGACCAATCACTGCCCTGGGCATACATGGATACGCCCATCTCATTATATGCTTTAGGAAAATTGGGAATGTGGTGAGGAAAATGGGAAATGTTGCATGGGGAAAATAGGGAATAGGTAAATTATTAAATATATGCCGTGAGCAAAAATAATTTATAATGAAGCAGTTGAAAAACAAAACTCGAAAGATGAAAATGTTTTTTGGTGGTAAAGGATTTAATTTTGTTTAGTTGACCAACTGATTGTGGGTTAAAGGAAGAGTATAAAGCTTTCTTTGTGCACTGCATTTTAAGTATTTTACTAACAATATTATCTATAGCTGTATTCAGTCATATTTTTCACTTTTTAAAAATTACTTTTATTAGCTTACATTTTGTCAGTTTTGGGCCTTCACAGAAGCTCTTGGATTTTGTGAAATTTAATCCAAATCCACAAAGATAAGTATTACTTAATATTAGCAGAGAGTGGTCACTTGCACAGAACGACTTCTCCCTGGGTTATCTATTATGTTAAGTAATGTGCATTCGGGATGGATAGCTCACCCCATCTGCTAGAGCCTTGCAGACCCTCATCAAAATATTATGATGTTTTTAAAATCAAAATTGCATGGTTATCACGGCTGTGACACAAACAGGCGGGTAATTCATTCTGGCTATTTCTGGACCCAATTATCTGATTAGGTATTATGTTTTCTTGTCTGACTCTACTGAGCGCACTATAGAATCAGACCCACCAACATGTGTTATTTTCTCTCGCTGGCACAGACTGATATTTTCTACTTGTTTGGATTTTCTTGCACTGGGAATTAGCAGAAACAGCAGGTCCTTCACCACCATATTGCCCCAGACAGGCAGGTTATGTTTTCCTAACCTCTTGTTTTTGAGCACCATACAGTGTGACAAAATTCACTCTTCTGCTGTAGAAATCAACAGTAAGTGATCTGCAGAAAGTAAGTAAAAACAGCAACAGCATGGCTCCACAGTTTTACAACAGCACTGCCCAGTTTTACTTTTTGAGATTGACCTATCAACATGAATTTCATTTTATACAATAAACTGAGCACCTCTGGCTTTTTCTGCACTGATTATACAGTAGACACCGAGTGTTACCAGACACCTATTATAGGAATTATGTTACTGTGAAAAAGACATGTGGTGACAACATGCAGCGATATGGATTTTTACATAGGGTCTGCACTCACAGAGGTTAAATAGACCACCGCAGTTGTGTTAACAAGAGACCTGACACTAATAACAGTCAATTGGACAGTGTTGTGTTTTACTGATCGTGTACCAGCATCTTGTGGCCGAAGTGTACTCCTTGACTTGCTAAACGATGTTAAGTGACATTGTGCGCATTGCTGTAGAGTATCCCAACACAGTTGCGCTGACAGTTGTATTTTTAAGTGCCCAAATGTTTATCCAAACACAGGATGATGGGAGGGACAAACTAGAGGGTGTGAACTGACAAATGTGTTGTGTCATTATCAGCGTGAAGCAGTGGCATAGTGCGGTGTGAATTATACAGCAGCAAGACATTTAAGAATGTAAGCAGGGCAGGGATTATGGCACTGAGTCCTGGGTCGCCTGAAACATGAGTGTCGAAAGATATTTCAGTCACAATTATTGTGTTTTTGTTACCACTGTTAAAAACTCCAAGTTGTTATTAAATCTCTGGCTTATGATTATGTTACTCATGAAACTATGAGTGACATAATCCTTCACTTTTGTGGAAAAAATTATATTTTTGCGGGTAAGACGCTAGCGTCGGAGTCAAGACTTTGAACAAATTAACAACAATACTGACAAAACTGAATTATGACTTGACACCTTGACATCAATAATATGACATAATGTGGGTACGGCTACTGGTAACAAACATCATATTTAAATTTAAAGCAGATGTGGGTGATAAGGGCTGTTGTATTAGACTGCACTAGCTAGGTGTAACTAATAAACTTAGTGTATATCTACAGAATTATGTAGTGCAGTGTGACCAGGTCTAGCAATTGTCTTAGAAACTGCAGTTGTAAATGAGTAATTTCAAAGTTTTGCATTTTTTCTTAAAAAGTCTTAATTAATTTCTGAGTGTAGGCATACAGTATGTCACTGCTCTAATTAACACATTTGCAGATGGATGTCTGCAATTTTTATTAAATTTAAGTAACTGCTTTTAATACCACAACTATATTTTTATGGACTGTGTAACGCAGTAAAAGCTACAGTAGATGTTGAACCCTTTCAGAGACTTTAGGATGAAAAGCTCTGTCATAAGGGCTTGAAGTGTTTAACAGTTTTACCTGTGAGAGAACAAAAGGTTATGTTGTCTATTTTTGGAAGGTTTTATTTATAATATAATTGTTAACTAGGACACAAAGGAGCAGGCACAGAAGAAAAAAAATTAACCATCTTCTCATCTGTTTTTTCTTTTTTTCTTTCTCATCATGGAAAGGTTAACCTTCATCTGTGGCTAAAAGGAGGTTACAGCAGAAATATGCACCATCACTGATTAAAGAAGAGATAATTAGATTTATAACATAGCTAGGAAATTAGAAAACTTAAAAATTCGACATTGAGAAAAAAAAGTCTGACATTTTTTGGCTTCCCTGTCAGTTTGCATTAGGTGCGATCCGTGCTCTGTTCCTAAATTTGAACACAAGTAGAGAAGCAGCTTGTAACCCTGAGTGACAGGCAGCAGTCTCACTGTAGCCTATATGAAGGAAGTAGAAAATCTCAGATCTCACTTGTGAAAGCTTTCCTAAATTTAGGTCTAGCGGCCATCCTTCACCCGGTAATCAATTTGAAATAGTCAAGCACATCCAACCCTCTGACCGACACCTGAATGGTAAACACTTCTTGGAGCAGTTTGCCTCTACTGCAATTTGAGACAGGCTTAGAAAAAGACTTCACTTGCTTTGCCAACTTTTTTTGTCACTTTGCACCCACATGACAACAGTGTAGAAACAAGTGATTAGTAGCAGCAGTGCTCGTATTTCTAAAACACGCAAATTAGTGCTTCATACAGCACCCGCTACTTATTGAATCATTTTTTTACACTCCTATAGCAGTGTTAAATTGAATCAGCATAACTGTACATTTCTGACCATGCAGAGGAATGAATGATTTCTTTTTATGTCCCCTTCTGAGAAGAATAAGCGCATTCTCTTTATCCTAGGTTGCCAATGAATGGGATTTTGAGTCCAAGGTTTCTTGTATTTAATTCTTTGGCATTGTGCCTTAATGCAGGAATACAGCAAGTGAAAAATGGAAGAAATGCATGTCAGACCCTTTAGTTCGTGTCACAAAAGATTGAAGGTGTTTTCGCACGTAAAACCTTATTATTGAAATGTCCTGCTGCAAAGAGAGATCATAACTAATTTAATTCATAGCATTTATACATAGCATTATCCCCTTTGCCAAGAAGGCTGACACAGAATTCTCTTTCATTACTGCATTTCATAAACTATATATATGTATATTTTTGTATAGAAAACATATGTTATTTGCTATATGATCTCTTCCCACTTCACTTTCAAACAGTCATCTCCACTGTACTGCTGCCTGTTGTTCATTCTTTCAATGTTTTTGTTCATCATGTTTAAAATACCTTTATGAATTATAACACTGACTAAACCAGTCAATTATTTAAATATGACATGCCAATCATAGAAGAAGCACAAAAAGAGTAAAAATGATTCATGCTTGATGTGTTTTCGATCAACATTTCCTATCATAACTAAATTCTTAATTAAATACTTTTTTAACAATTTGTGAATTAACAGATATCTTGTAGCCATAAAACAATCTTTCCAGTACATGACTTGTTTTGGTTTTACGTCTGATTTCATGGAATATCGGCAGAAGATTGGCAGGGTTTTGTGAATTCTGCAACAGGATGTCAGACAAAGGCAGAAGTTGAGATGCTGCTTGGCAGGAGAAGCTCTTTTTCTACTGGTATTATAGACAAATTAGATACGCTGCAGCCCTACTTTTTCCCCCCTATGGAAATGACCCGCATAGTGTAATTTAGGAAACATGCAGTGGACGGCATAAATGCTCCACCTTCTCTCATAATCCCTCCTGCTGAAGGTTTTCAGTGCAGACTGAGCAAACCGTCTGCACTCATACACAGCAATGAGGCTTCCATTCAGAGCCATCGAGGCTGTTTTGTTCATTGTTTAATGGAGGTTTTCCTTTAATCCACTGAAGAAGACATTTTAGCAGTTTAGCTGTAATAAGGCTAGCTCTGTAAACCTTTTTTTCATCTCAAGTGAATTCCAAGGATAGTCTTTTCAAGAGATATATTACCTCTTATATTAACTTCAATTTCACCTGCCTGTCATAACTCTAAAAGGGGTAGTTTTTTATTTAAAGGAAGAAAAGTAGTGAAAGGAAGGATGATATCACACTAAGCAGAGCTCATTATTGTGTGGGTCTTTATTTAGCAGGAGATAAATCCAGCAGGGTGGGTGCTCAGGCTAATAACTATTTCAAGTCCCAATAAAACCCAAACATCTGATATGACTTAGGAAGCTGATAGAGGCTTGGGGAGGGAGCTTTGACAAAATTTTGGAACCCCTTTTTCAGAGCCATCCTGCTACAAAATCCCCACAGAATACATAATCACCTTTCCCTCATTTTATTTATTTTTGTCTTATTAATGTTTGCGGATGGCACAAATGCCAAATCACTCACTCTGCAGGCAGTGATTTACCGTATGTAAATATGGCAAGAGAGTGATTTTCGCTGCTCTGCCAACGTCTTCATCAATCAAACCTTTTATTACCTGGATTTTATAATAGGGCAAATGTGGGAATCGTTTTGTTTTTCTGGCATTCTTCCATCATATTTGGCTACTCTGTCTGGTCTTTTTAAGCAAATAGACATGTGTTCCACTCAGTTTACTAATTACTTCAATTGCAAAATTTGGACTGAGTTAACCTTGAGCAAAACACACATTTTTTGCAGGAAAGTATTCCAAACACTAGATTGCCAGTAAATCCTTTGCACATGGTGAGAAACACAGGCCAGTGATTTACAACAGCACAAAGTCTTCTTTGATGACAACATTTCTCTGATCATTTTTCACACTCATGGGCTATTCATTAAGGTCCTTAAATATACTTTAAATAAATAAATAAAATAAATATTTTCAGTAGCACATTCAGATTTTACCTTGCATTTTACCACTAAAAATATGTGTTTCAAGAAAACATTAAACGGTACCTCGTCAGTAATGTGCTGTAAGCGTCTACAAACTGCTGATGACCTTCAGCTCTTTACAAATGTATTTTATTTAATTAAGATCTAATCACATCTGCCACTAACACAACCTCTACCAACCAATCAAAATGCTCCTCCTTTGTCTTGTGAATGTCCGTGAATCCATTGTAAACAGGCCCTTACATGAGCCACAGGTATTCTGCAACAGGGCACACTTGTCTTAGTGGGAGGCTGCACACACATTATCAGCCCTAATCCTCTTATTTCCTTTCTCCTTTTAAAAATGTGTCTTTCCTCTTGACCTCATCAGAGGAGGTAGTATTTCTATACTACATGCAGCCTGGCAGCTGTTGCAAGCTCTCACTTCATTTTGCGGGGGCTCCATGAACCTCAAGGTCCAGAGAAACACAAATAACACATGCTGCTGAAAATATAGAATATCTTTTTCCATGTGCTGCTCGTCTGCACTATAGGCTGAATCACACAAAAAAATGATCTGGCTGAAGGAGAACGCTTTGAAGTTTTTAGTCATACCCAAATGTGCTGGTTTTCTTCTCGTGCGCCTCGTCAAGGTTTCTCCCTCGTGCGTCTGGATCGTAGATGCTGTGAGAGGATCTGGTACAAAGAGAATTGCAGATCAACTTCAGCTTGACAGTAGATGAATACAGCCAAGCACAAAGAGCCTAAACAGCATTGGCTGCACCTCAACATAAGTTAGCAGCACATTTAATTTAGCATCGAAAGTGCAGAGGGGAAATTATCCTTGTTAAATAGCTATTTTTCAAATTTCCATTTTGTTTTCTTGACATCTCTAGTAGACAACAATACTTTGGTGTTTCACAACTGGGGCACATCGTTGTTACGGTGAGATTATTATTAGATACATTACACCATTCGTGAAAGTGAATCGCTTCTACAGACAGTGAACCAGAGGCACATGGCCGGGGTCTGCAGTACAAAGCAGGCAGACATGGCTTTGCAGAATTAAGCGACACTGAGGGTGCTGCTGTGATTGTCCTTGCCAGGCATGATGGTTCCAGTATCTCATAAACAGACACCCCTCCTGTGCTTTTCATGCGTTGGACAACCCTCCAGTTAGCAATAGTTCTGAGGGCAAAAAACAGCTCATTAACGGCAGAGACTGAGGGAGGCTAGCAGGAATCGAGCAAGTGAAAAGACTGACCACAAACAAGCAAATAACAGCATAGTACAGCATTCAGATAGAGGAACCGCATGATGTTGGTGACAAGCTTAAAATGTCTGTGTGATTTTTTTTCTTCCGCAAACACAGCTGTGTCAGTTTCTGAGACTTTATGACATTTAGAAGGGGGAAAAAATGTTTTGCCAATTCATATTTATTTACATGGAAAGAAACACAGACTGACCTGCTTTCTCTCTCATCCAACCATCCTGAAAAATGCCAATACAATTGAAGCTTGAACATTATTTTAATCATCATCTTTTATCTGTTTGAAAATCCTAAAATATAATAAAAGGTATAAAATAATTGTGTTTACACTTGGTATTTAGATGTTTTCTTGAATAATTCCAGGCTAAACTATTACCAAATATATAGCATAATAAGACAGAAATTATTCCATGACCATGTGTATGGATGTGATTAGACCATTAGCTCGGTGTAGTTGTAACACTCCAATCAGGTGCAGGCTGCATTAACACAGAGCAGATGTTCCTGTTAGTTCAAACCCCACATGTGTAAAGTCTCTGTGAATGAAACGGGCAATCTAACAGTCAGAACTCAGGTATAATGAATAATGAGTGTAATATTTTAAATTCTCACACTACACATTTTGTATTAGAATTAGTAGAATTATTATTGAAGTTCAATTAGGATAATTATACTTCAAAGGGGAAAATCATGTAATTAGGTGATACTGACATTACAAGGCAGTTTTTACATTAACTTCATATATTTGCACATGTTGCTCATAGTCCCTCCAGATTACTTCTAATTTCTACACAATTTAGCAAAACTGTGTCTCCATGTGAGTGTGAAACTTGCAAATAAAAATATGTGTGAAAATCAGCATATGTGTATAGTACAGTGGTGGAAAGTAACATTTACTCACGTACTGTACTTAAGTACAATTTTGAGGTACTTGTACTTTACTTGAATATTATTTTCAGCAACTTTATACTTCTACTCCACTAGTATTCAGAGGGAAATATTGTACTTTTTACTCCATAACATTAATTTGACAGCTTTAGTTATTAGTTTCTTTGCAGATTCAGATATCCTGCCGTATTTAAAGTATTTTGATTGCAGGACTTTTACTTGTAACAGAGTATTTCTACACTGTTATCGTTACTTTTACTTACTTGTTGCCTTTACTAATTAAAAGATCTCAGTACCTCTGCCACTACTTAAACATTTACTGTAAATGTTTAACTCTCTTAAACAACTACACTCAAGAAGAATGCAGCCACACACACACAGAATCCAGTTTATGCAACTGCCAATACAACTTACAAATTACAGCGTGTGGAATAGGATGTCACATTTCCCTCCCTGTCTTTGACGAAGAAAATAACTCTCTCTGTATTTGCCTTGGAGATGTTTTTTTTAAACCACTCAGTGTGAAACAGACAGATGTAAGCCATTGATATTAGGCTAATTTTGAGGAAAACTCTAGAAAGAGGACTTAAATAAACAAGAAGATATGGGCAGAAATATGAAAGGTGATACAACCATCACACGTCTAGCAATATAATAAAACTACAGGAAGTACAAACTCAGAATTTCCATCTCTGATAACAGCAGCTACAGCAAAGGCATAACCGCATTTCACAGCACAAAACCCATCAGCCCATGTCACAGATGAGCTGCAGTAAAGGGAGTCTGGTCTGCTGCAAGCTGGATGTACTTAATAAAATAGCCGCTGTGTGAGAGAAATCTAGGCCAGAGCAGCATTTCTGTTTACCACAATTTACCCCCACCATGCACTCTGAGGGGTTCCTTGGAAAAACAGGTACAATATCTGCAAAATCCTATTCCACTTTATGAAACGGTTGTGGAAAATTAGCATTGTTCCTGTCTTCTCTGAGCATCAATCTGCAGATATGCTGCCATTAAAATAAAATCAGTTCCCTCTCTGTCAGACTTTAATCGCTCACAAAAACAGTTTTTAATCGAATCTGAAAAACTTCAACAAATGTTTCCCCTTCAGACGCTCTACACCCCCTCTCGCCCCGCATTTTCTTATTTCCTTTACATGTCAGCTGTTTCTCTTCTTCCTGTTTGCCTCTTTGATTCTTCTTCTGTTGTCTCTTACTCGTCTTCCCTCTCTTGACTGTGCTGCGAATCAGTAACCATGCTTGAAACATTTCTAAAAACGAACAAAATGTGATTATGTGGATTTCAATTGTCTCTTCTTTCCCCTTCTCCTCTGCAAATAACAGAAGAACCGAACAAGAAGATACCTAGTGCATTGAAGACATTACCAGGAAAATGAAGGGGCCTATTTCACAGACATGGATTAAACTAATCCTGGTCTAATACAGTGAAAAAGAGAACTTTGGCTGTCTGTCTGTGAAACCAATCCTTAAATCTCATTGAATTTAAAATGTCTGATATTGCAGCCTTATACTCAGCTGTATTACACAATATAGGAGCCCTATCAGGACAGCTGCTTCATTAACAGCATAGGGCTGGGTCGCATAAGCTTCCATGTTGATTTACATAAACATGTTTACGAATGATTTGAAGAGCAAAAGATTTACATTAAACAATACACTTGGACGGCTCTTGAATTTACTGCATATGTGGTTTGAACTTTCCACAAAAGTCAGTCAAAGAAAGCTCTCCCTATCTGATTTTTTCCCGTCTCACCCCTTTCATTTGCGTAATATATTAATCTATTCTCTTTTATCTATTTCAGATTATATCAGACCTATGCTATATCACTGCAGAGGCAGCCGCTACAGTTAAGTGTCGCCACAGTGTGATTTCTGGCAGAAGACAAAGAATTAATCGCTAAATCATGATGTTCTTGTCCGATACATGTTCTTTTATTTTTAAGACATTTAACTGACACTTCGACACTGAGGGAGTTTCAATGAAAACTGCAAATAGTCGTCAAACTGTCACCTCCCTCTCCATCTTCGCTTTTACACTGAAAATATGTCCAGGCTGCCCACAATGGCGAATGATACAATCGCGTTAATTATTGATTACATGATCTCAAGTGCATTTTGCTTTCTAAACGTAGCCAGCTGTGTATGTACATGGATGATGCTGAGTCTGGCAGTGTGTAAACATTTCGGGTGTAGAGCCCTTTACATATATAAGACCTCTGCACAGGATACTGCAGTCTATGTTACAGCACAGAAATGATCAATGATGACTGCTGTGGTGGATATGAAAAATATTTGCACTACTGCCATTAGACTGGGCAAAGCCAGTGATTTGAGCTCATCTGTCCTTGACTCAAGTGTTGCCTTTATGCTGCATGTCTAAGATTGTTTGATGTGAGAACATTGCCCCCTGCTGATTCCCTTTTGTACGCTATCAGAGGCCTCTATAAACCAGGCTGACTGACACAAGACATTTGGGATGGGGTCACTGAAATGCCACAGAACGATCACTCTTAGCTTTGACAATTTTCTTTTTGGTTCACTCTACTCTCATGTCACAACCGGTGTCAATTCCATGTGAGTTTCATCTGCAGCAGCAAATGTATCATGTTCTGGATATGCTGCTGATATATGACTGGACTCCCCATACCAAAGTGGTTGGAGAAATCATACAGAATAAAGTTTGAGTAGTCTAAAACTTTACTCATATTCTAAATAAATATTCATTACATAAAAAAGTATATTAACTGATTCAGTGCATCCTTATTCTCACTGCAGCATTAAATCCCCTGAAAACTTGGCTTCATATCTCAAATATTTCTCTATAACATAAAATATTCATGACTAAATAAGCAACATGAACAAAGCAACAGTGACTTAAGAAGCTCATGGAACAGAGGCTAGCCCAGGAGTGGCGTCATGACTTCGGCATCTATACCAGACCTTTTTGAATTGCTTAACAAATCAGAGATGAGAGCAGCAATTCACAGGTCTGGAACAAGGCTAGAGAGAAAACAGCACAGACAGAAACCTCTCATGTGAAACAAATAAAACCAAAACAGTTCTAACTTTGGGGAAAATGTGTGTGTTTGTGTCGGTCCCCATTTCTCCGTAGTAAGGTGATAAAGAAAAATATGTTTTGAGGGCCTTTAATAACACAAAAAAAGGATCAAGAACAAACAATGAAAGCGGAGAAAATAGAAAACAAAACTTGTGCTTTACTGTAAAATATGTTTGTTTCCTGATAAAGCATCAGACAGCAGCTGTCAGAAATAAAGTTCATAAGTTCAAGCGTGTGTCACAGTTCTAAATACCATGTGGGTCCCGTTTCATCTGTCAGCCAGCATTTTCATGATGAAATGTTCATGTCTACTAGTTAAGTCATCCAACATAATGGTTGAAAGATTCTAAATAAACAGTAAAAACGCCACGTGAGAGAAATTGGTATTCTAACAGCAGCCCTGCTTCCAACTGATGATAATCTGTATTCACACAGTCTGCCATAACAGATGAAAGCCTTCAATTAGCAGTCAATTCTATTCAGTATTTTCTATCATGCTACTGCTATTTACATTCTCTGTCAACACCCAAGGCAGCTCCCTGCCCGACAGTTTCAGAAATCACTCCTGGTGAAAATATGAGAAACCTGCTGTGAACAAAGCACAAAAACAAGTGTTTAGTAGTAATCAGCATCGTGGGCTTCTAATGCCTGATGCTCCCTACCTCGTGGCTGTAGATGTGAGGAGCCATAAGTTGAAGTGTCATCCTTTCAGTCTTAACCCCGGATGAAAAACTGAGACTCAAGTGAAGAGATGAAACACCTCTGATGCTTTGATTTGATGCCTCATGCCGGTGGGGGTCTGCGCAGGCCCTCAGCGTGATGCTTGTCCCCTCACCAGGTGTTCTTAGTTGAGACGAGCCACTGATTGAATTTTGCTCTGCTACCTACATGACACTGTTGGATTCACAGTAAATGCATTCAAAACAATACAGTAGCTGCCCCAGTTTAATGCACTTCAGTCTGACTACGCTATAATAACATTAGCTCTGTATTTGTGTGGGTGGTATCATGGTATTATTGTGAACTGACAAGCATCGCCTTGAGAAATTCTTTTCTGAGGATAATAAAGCGTCAGCAGTAGGCCTCATCTCTTGCAACTCAATAACAAAACTCATACTGAAATGAGGAGTATCTCAGTTCCTTTGTGTGTTTGTAAATTGGTCCAGTGTGGAGATTTTCATTCAGTGTCATTATTATTAGTATTGTACTGTGGTAGTATGGGGGTCCAGGCACATAAAGGAACATATTTTCAAAGCCAAAAGCAGGCCAGTGGGAGTCCATTTTCAATGAAAAAGAGCTAAAGGCCAGTCTGCAGCAACCCTGCTTCTACGCAGCCAAGGTGTCTTGCTGGGTCAGCCCAATAGCACTCCACGTCAGCTGGATTTCTAGCAGACCCCTGCTGGAAGTGGCAAATTGAAACAAAAAATTAAATCCTGTTTCATAGAATGTGAGGCATTCTTTCTGCAATGTTACATAAACACCAAAACACACTGACGCAAAGATGACAAAGAGGGATAACCTGTAGATATAAAAATATACAAGCTACAAATTTGAAGAGTTAAAACTGCAAGAATGTATATAAAGAAAATTAATTAACATGAAATGTTGTAATTGATTCATCTTTAGGGTTGGAAAATCCAGCTTCTCAAATGCTAGGATTTGGAGCTTTTCTCTGATTTATATCATTGTAAACTGAACATTTTGGTTTTGGTGAAAACAAATATTGAAAAATTCCGATAGCCCTCATTTTTCATTACCGACTGATAAATAATCCACATATTGATCGATAATGAAAATAATAATTAGTTTCAGCCCTCTACAAATGGTTCTGATTATGGCTGGCATTGTGGTTGGAATTATAATGATTATTTTAATACGGAAATATCACCATAAGGAAAATGCTAAATCCCATATAAAGTCATCAAAGTGATGCTCAGATGCATGACAACATTGTCATGTTTCAAATGAGATCTTTTTTTGCTCAGAATCATTATTGTAAACAACATGAATTTGTAAAACGACAACATGATAAGATCATACCATCACAATATTGTCCATAAACTATATTGCACACCTGGAAAAACAACACTGTAAATAGAAAAAAAGTGAAAAGATAGCCTAACAATAAAGATGACCTTCTTTGCGTTTGGATTATTTCACTGTACCTGGAAATTGGCCTCATGATTAAAACCAAAACATTTACAAACCTTCCCCTGGTTATTCTAATGAGCAGAATGAAAGTCAAGTTTATTTATAAGCACATTTAAAAATAACAGACGTTGACCAATGTGCTGCACAGAATTTCAAGAAGCAAGCTGTGAACAAAATGATATGGTACAATAACACAAAGAAATAAAATGTATCTAACACTCAAAAGTAGAAACAAATGCATACACACATACAGACATATATCAATCAGAACTTTTTTTTTTCAGGACACACACAGTCCAAAAACACAACCATAAAACCAATACAATAATACCAATACAAACAAAGCAACAAAACAAAAAAACTAAAAGTCCACAATATCACACATTTGCACATATACAACTAGAATCCAATATTAGCAAACTCAGTGTGATTTAAAAGCCAGAGAATAAAAATGGGTCTTCAACCCAGTTTTAAATGTGTTCACTGTAGGTGAGGTCCTGATTGGGAGGGGTAGGCTGTTCTGTAACTTTGGAGCAACAATAGCAAAGGCCCGATCCCCCCCTATTCTTTAATCTGGACCTTGGGACGACCAGAAGCATCTGGTCAGCAGACCTCAGCGATCTCTGGGGAGTGTGCAAAGATAAAAGATCAGTGAAGTAAGGAGGTCCCAATCCACTTAATGATTTAAAAACAAACAATATGATCTTAAAATCAATTCTAAAACGACCTGGAAGCCAATGCAGAGAGGCCAGAATGGCTGTGAAGTGGTCACGCTTACATGTGCCTGTTAAGAGCCTGGCAGCAGCGTTTTGGACCAGCTGTGGGCATTACAGCAGTGACTGGTTCACACCTGAATAGAGACTATTGGGATAGTCAAGCTAGACGAAATGAAGGCATGTATCACCTTCTCGAGATCATCAGAGGAAAGAAAGGGCTTGATCTTTGCAAGAACCCTGACCTGAAAAAAGCTGGCTCTGACAACTGCATTCACTTGTTTATCAAAAGTGAGCTGTTGTCAGGGCTGAGGTCAGGGCTACCAAACATCACAATTTATGTTTTCTTTCCATTTTGCTTTAAAAAGTTGCGTGCCATCCAGGTTTTAATGTCTGTCAGGCAATCTATTAGAGACTTGAGGGGGTACTAAGTAAAATACATAACACACTCAGATGAGGTGTGTAACCCAAAAAGAGAGGTATGTTGGTCTAAATTAAATGTCGTTTGAAAGGTGGAAATAAAATAAAATTAACATAGGGACTGGCTATAGGATGTTTGGCTTGGATTTAGCTATTGAGAAACTATCAAGAGGGCTTCTTCTCAAGGACAGTCAAGTTTAGCTTGGTACCAATATATTTCTAGCAATTATTTTGCACGGCTGCACGCCGGGAGCCCTTCTCGTTGTCTTTGGCTAGTTAAATCTAACACGTTTTCACTGGTGCCTCCATTTTCTGCTTATTCCAATTCAACATTGTTCTTGACTTTCTGGTGCAACGTTGTGATCTAGCGGTCGGGTGCGGGTGGTGTTGTGCTCTCTGTCGCTCCCCGACAGAACAGAGCAGAGGAAGTTGTAGCTGCTCTTAGCACCAATCAGCTGTGAGATTACTTGAAAGCCCTGCACAAACAATACAGGCAGCTGGACAGATCGCTGGAGGTGCAGTCCCGCATATTTTGATTTTATGATAGATCGGTTTTATTCTGTTTATCGATTGAACGATTTTGTTTCCAGAATGAGTGACGCCGGGGCAGGTATTTTTAAACGTCGCAGAGACGATGTGACAGCACAGTAACGATAGCCATCCCTTGTTAGCTACCGTTAGCAAGGTGTCAGATGCTAGTCGAGTTAACTTAGCTAACGTATGTGATAAACCGGCAGCTAACTTAGTAGAAAAAGTTGTTTTAGGGAAGGTTTTTTGGGAGGGTAACGTAATACTGATCTGCTGCTGAACATTTTTGTGTATTAGGTGTAAGTCGACAAAGCAACCAACCGGCAAAGTCCGATGTTTTTATATCCGTTAGCGCCGTTGCGCGGTTGTGATTCAAGCTAGCAAGAGACCATTAAGTTAGCTTAGCTGCTACAAACGACAACATCCACCAAACTGGACAAAACTTTGGATTTAGTCGGGTTTAAATCGGGATCAGCGGGTTCGCTGACCCCTCAGAAGAAGATGAAGAAGAGGAAGGAGCTGAATGCCTTGATCGGCCTCGGGGACAGCAAGAGAAAGAAGACCAAAAAGGGGTCCGGTCACCGACTTCTCCGAACCGAGCCGCCGGACTCAGAGTCCGACTCGAGCTCGGACGACGACGAGTTCAACAACCTGAGCAGCGGAGCTAACTTTGGGAAGTGAGTGATCAGTTTAATAACGCTTTGTTGTGGTGTGTTTTTCAGTCATTACATTTCCAACGAAAATGCAAAGTAAAAGTGCCCGATGTAAACTAAGTAAATAAGTTGGCTGAAACAACTGATTTCAAGAACATTGGTTTTAAGAACTTCACATCAATTGTGTGAATTCAGCATTTTGTAATGTATGTGGTTTAATTGTCTTTTTTTCCTTTGTAGATTATTACTATTTTAATTGTATAGATCATTAGGTTGCCAGCACATTGGACCCAGAGTACACACTCTTTCATTCCTCTTCACTTCAGAAAAATAACAAAAAATCTCAAACGTTATCCCATTTTCCACTGCCCTGTAGCGCACCACCTATATTGTAAAGGTGTGTCATGATGTTAAAAGAAAAATATAAATATTGCCAGGTCAGTCCACTTGCTCTTCTTCTGTGCTCAGATTAAAGCAGAGCATGACAGATCTTGCACAATAAGAAGATGGTCAGGCGTTTTCCTGAAGCTTGATATCAGCCAAATGATATATGTCGAAGCACCTATATTATCAGTAATCCTCAATTCCCAAGATAACATATTATACAATCTTCTGAAAATGTCTCCTTCATTAATAATGAAAGAGGCTTCGCAGTTATAGTGTCTAACGTTACTGTGTTTCTTCTCTTTACAGAAGAAGCTACACGCAGTGCTGCAATGTGTGCTACCCCTTGTTTCTGTTCATTATACTAGCTGCCTGCGTTATGGCCTGTGCTGGACTCATATGGATGCAGATTGCTCTGAAAGGAGATCTAGATGCACTGAAAGAAAAGCTGCATAGCAGTAAGACTCACCGTCGCACACGCACACATTTACCTTGTGATGGCCATAAAATGCTCACTGCCCTTTGGAAACACAGTCATCCATCCCTCTGTGTTTAACCCTGCTATTAACATATTGTAATGTCTTTGTAACAGTGGAATCCAGCCAGAAGGTGTCATCAAGTGAAATACCAAAACTAAGTGAGGATCTTAAAAACAAGGAGAAAAAGCTCGATGACATTGAAAACGGGGACAAGGGGTTGAGCAAACTCTGGTCTAACCTAACAGAAATGAACAGAAAGGTCAGTTGTTTTCATCTTCTCTGAGGTTTTGAAGCCACTTCAAAGTTCACCCTGTCACACACCAATCAGAGCACATGACAAAGTGTTGGAGAATCTCGAGACTTTCAGCGTTGGTCGTACTTCAGTTAGCTGAAGTAGGACAAGGTGACTACAGTACATGCACTTTTGATACTTTGCAGTTGAGAATCCCTGTTGAACAGTAGTAATACAAAGAATAGAAATGATTCCAACAGTAATAGTGAACGCAGACTTTTTTCCAACTTGACATTTACTTGCAAAGATAATTCTGTGGACGTTTTACCTTTCTTTGGTTTGTGCGGACTAAGAATCAAAAGTGAAAGTGTACGCAGTAAATTTTTCACGTGCTCCAATAACAAAATGACATAAGTGTAGTAAAACAAGTCTGCTTACCTTCCTGCAATTAGAGTACTAGCTGAGCAAATGTGCAATTTTCCCTGTGTCGCTACAAAACCAAGTTACTTGAGTACTGGAGTTTACAATTTGAGCATGTCATTTTACTCACTGTTACTCAATGTAATAGGGCAACATTATTTTTATTCTGAAATGAGAGTTAGAGCTGGTAATACAAGGACGGACTGTGTGTGACATCTAAACATGACTGGTAATTCTGTCTTAGAGGTGTAACTGAAGGCCATGTGTCATTTTGTTGCTGCAGATCAGTTTGCTGGACTCTGCAGTGAACCATTTGAAGGCCAACCTGAAGTCTGCTGCTGATTTAATCAGCCTTCCCACTACGGTTGAAGAGCTTCAGAAGGTAAAGGAAAAGCAAGA
The DNA here is from genome assembly GCA_011952105.1 of Coreoperca whiteheadi. Taxonomy (NCBI): domain Eukaryota; kingdom Metazoa; phylum Chordata; class Actinopteri; order Centrarchiformes; family Sinipercidae; genus Coreoperca; species Coreoperca whiteheadi. Next base: position 16,335,491 of record CM022487.1, read on the forward strand.
TAGAATAAAAAGAGAAATTTGGTTGAGAATCTGTCTATTAATCTTATTTTTGTACTGATTTTCATAACTGACCTTGCAGAGTATTTTTCTTTTCCAGAGTGTTGCTACAATTGGCAGCACACTAACAAGTGTACAGCATGATGTGAAGACTATGCAGGCTGCTCTTGAAAATCAGAAGAAAGATGACGACTTGAAGGAGACAATGGTAAATTCAAGCCAGTGGCATTTCTAATAGTTTCTTATTTTGACAGTGAAAACTGACAGTTGGTATAATATCATCAGATTAAATAGAGTATCGGGGCTTGCAGACCTAAACATCTCTTCCACGGCTCCAAATATGCAGCTGCATGCTTACTTTGAGATTATCGTGTAGGCCTTCATCTTTCCTCCTTTTGATTAGCTCCCTTTGTTTTTTATATGTCGGCTGAAATTTAATTTTTTATTTTTGCCTCGCAGAGTAACTGTCGCATGCTGAACATTTTTAACAAGACGTTTGTGTACATTCAATCATCCATGTATATCTCAGAATGAATCTACAGTTGTGACTAGTGTTCACAGCGATGATAAATGTATGCAATGAGAGGCAGAATAGTCAACGAAAATAGCCTCCCCTTTCAGAATGATTTTTCAAACTGTATTTTAAATTACTGAAATGTCAATACAGTGTTTCAGGCAGCTGACAAACACAGAAGAATCTGAAGTTGTGTTCCTTCGTAAATAGTGTAGAGCTGCAAGCTCTAGCATTTCACATGAGCAAAGCCGATGGATTTTTCATGAGTCGAAGTCAAAGTTGGAGTTCGCTTATTTTGTATGACAGCTTGTCTTTTTTATTTACATATCTACACTCAAATATTACTGGAGGCTTCTTTGCTCTTTTATTATTTATATATAAATGTATGGAGAGCAGTGTTTACATAAAGTGAGTTTAACAGTGCATTGTACTGAAGTGAAGTGATTTAGTTTAATAACTTGGCATAGCATTATCCAATGTACTACTTCTTAGTTCCTGGCTGTAGTGGTGCTTTTGCACATTTGTCTCACTCAGAACGGAGGCGGATCTACTTGCATATGGCCAAGATGAGTCTGTTGATGTAATGTCGGTTGATCTGCTTTACTGTGGCATGAATCCAAACCCGAAGCCGCGGCGAACTATGCCACTGCCAGATTAATTTCTTTATTTGTTTACCCACGCGTGCATGGATGTTTTTTCACAGTTTTTTGACAGGCTCACGTTGAAAGAGTCGTTGGGTTAAGAAGGTCCTGTCATTTCTTGGATCCATGCATTGGGTTTTCATTCATAATACATGAAACAAGTGCCAATCTATTTTGGGAGCTAAGATGCTTTAGCTTGCTGAGTAAAACTAGGTCAAATATCTGAGACAACTGCAAAATATTTTCTCCACTTTATTTTTGAAAGCAAAATAGGATGGGAAAAGAGGATCAGGACATAATCACACACTTTTACGTATTATTTATATAGTGACCTCAATAATTACTGTATGTGGTCAGTTATGAATGGCGAGCTGGCTGAGATCTCCATAGTCTTGTAACTTTGGATTTGGAGGTACACTCTTAGTCTCAGTCGACCTGCCTAACCCCAGGACACTTAACCTGATCACACATATGAACCTCTATTCTTTTAATTCATTTGTGTTAGAACCTGGATGGCCATGAATCTGAGAAAGTTGTAGAAGTCTCACCTAACGGTAAGCTGCAGGTTGCTTTACATGGATATGTTTGCTTGTGTTTTTTTGTCATAGGACATAACAGACCTGAGAAAGGCAGTGAGTGAGGCTAACAAGACAGAGGAGCTGCACCATACACAGGCTGCTGAGCAGATCCACATCCTCCTCTCTACGGTTGCAGATCTTCACCAGAGAGTGTCGTCGTTAGAGAACGGGTCAAAGCAAAGTGTGAGTATTATGAAGCTTCACACTTCTGCATTTTTAGAGTTGAGCCTTTGCGGCATTGTGGTCAGGCTACTTTTAACTATCTATTTTAACCATTTATCATTACTTTTAGCTAACTTTCAACCCCTAAGCAACTTCAGAAGTACCCCTTGGGGTACCAGTACCCATGGTTGGGAATCACTGGCCTAGAGAGTAAACAACAATTGAATGCATTTTACATTTCACCTTTCATCTGCTTACAGTCAAAGGACAATGACGCAGCAGCCCAACTGGCAATCATCACTGAAAGTCCAGCAACCGAGTCGGTGAATGAAGCTACTACAACCAAAGCACCAGCTGGGGGTGTGCAAGGTATAGTGTAGGATAAAGCAGTTTATTACAGTGGTTTTCTTTGCCTTGTTACCTTTTAATATTTTCTCGTCCTTTATTTTCACAGAGATACCCATACCACTGACAGAGCCTCAGACAAGCAGACGTCCACGCTTCTTAACTCCAAACCGCTCCAAGAGAAACGCTGAGACAAAATGCCCAGAGAGGGTGTTCCTGCCTGGTGTCAGTTCTCTGAAAGGTTCACACTACCACTCTAAAGTTTCATATCTCAGCGTTCATTAAAGGAATAGTTTGACATTTTGGGAAATACACGAATTTGGTTTCTTGGCAAGATCTAAACCCCTCTCATGCCTGTCCAGTAAATATAAGGCTATGACATATGAAAACTATCACTAACTTCTACTTCCTTTTTTATCTGTTTTCTTAAAAAAAAACAAAAAACTTCCTATCCTTAGCTTTAACAGGCTAGTTTTTGGTGCACTTGTGCATTTTGTTACCTTGTGGTATAATTGCTTCCATCGTCTTCCTCATATGTAAGTCGCTTTGGATAAAAGCATCTGCTAAATGACTCAATGTAAGTCTCCACTGGTTGCCTGGCAACCTCACAGTGAAGACAAGACTTCAGGTTACTGCTCGAAGCCAAGAAATACCTCGGCACAAAACACCCCGTCGTAAAACCCTAACTTGTTGTTTGCACGCTTCCCTTTTTTGTACGGACAAAAGCAAATGCGATATAACGTGTTCATTAGTGAACTTTAGAGCTGCTGGTAGACGTTTGTTTTTTTCTACCTTTGCACAGAGCCAGCAGCTAAACTGTAGCTTCATATTTAACAGACAAACATGAGAATGGGATCAATCTCTCTGCAAGAAAGCAAATTGGTGTATGTCACGAGATGGTTAACTATTGTTTTAAAGGCTGCAAATTATTCTTTTCACAGACTTAGAAGACATCTTCCAGCAGGCAGGCATTGGTCATAATTCACTTGGACTGACCTACCATGCCCTGAGTAAAGTATTTGGAACGTCGACTCCCAGTGCTCGTACCATGGACTGTTTTGACAGTGACGGGAACCGGAGCTACTCCCTGATGGAGCTGAGAGCTGCTGTAGGTTTGTGAGCACATTATCACTGACAGCAGTGAACAGTATTGGCTACCCAGCCGGGTCTGGGGGTTCAGAGATCCCGATCCTTTTCGGTAATTGCTGCACTTTTGTGAACTGAATATTTATCATACTGATTGTGGAACAGTGGTGCTGGCATGCCCCCCTACTCACTCCTTCTCCCCAGTCAATTCCAACACAACCTCGCCCATAAAACATACGCTTAAATTTTAAAAGGAATCCATATAAATTTCTGTATGCAGAATATTCATCTTATTTTAGCAAATCCCATGGTTTATATGAAATGAATCGTGGAAATAAGTGTTGTGAATTATTTTGAATCCCGTTTTCCACCCCCAATTCTCAGACTTGCTGTTTTCCTGCACCTGTGTTTACGGTTTGTTTTTCGACCACTCTGTCTCATCTTGATGTAACATTTTTCTGTATTTAGCTTCTCTGGAGGTTGTAATTGTCAAGTCTATTGTACATGCCCCCACCCATCAACACAAACACCTGGTACAACTCACCTGAACCTTATTTATAGAACCCGAGATACAATTTTATGAATGTTACGAGTGACTACTAGAAACAGAATGTTTGTGAGTCTTTTGTTTTTAGACAGATTCCTAACTTATCTGAAACACCCAGTTGAGCTTAAGAGCGAGTACCTGCGTATGCTCTTTTCTAAGATAAACCAAGTTTCAGATTTCTTTCTGTTCAGTGTTTTTTTCCTCACTTATCTTCAGTTAGTTGCTACATTTTGATTTGGATCGTGTATTTAGTCCATCTGTACAATTATCTGTATTTTTGCAGTTTTCAGTTCTACAAGTTTTGAAGGGCTATGAACACTTTGAATCTTTCAGAAGGAATTTTTAAGTAACTCATGAGGCATATGTAGCAATAAAAAAATAACGTAGATATTGCTTGTTTAGAGTTGCAGAAGGCACACCTAGCTCACAATGTTTAACAGGTAGTATAAGAAGCACTGACCATCACTCTTTACTTGATTAATTTTATTCCATTTTTATGGGCCTAATAATGTATTTACATAACAAATTTATCATACTCAAACATTGCTGTGTACTCTGTAAAAATGGTTTAAATGTATTCTCAACAAATTATGTTGTGAAGGAGGTCGGTTTGGTATAATTTGCTTTACGGTCTTAATCTCAACATTGTACATTTTTTTAATAATTCTGTTGTGCTTTGCATGTTTCTTATAATGTAACATGAAAAAGTTAATTATAAACCTAACATTGCAGTCTACTTGTTTTTGCAGGACAATGGTTAGTTGAGCTCAAAATGTAACAGCTTTGGCCATCATGACATAGATTTTGGATCCATGCTGCTACTGTACATGGGAGATTTTATGAATGTGATTTTGTGTGAGCACCAATGATTAAACACACAGTTAAAGGTTTGATTTTTGACCCATCTGGTGTCTTTAGTCATGTCTTCCGGTGGCACTAAATGCTTTACAAGAACGTTGCACATCACTGCATCGTAGTTAATCCAGTCTGAAACACAAAAAGATCGTTCAACGAACATATTTACAATTGTTGGATTGCTGACAGATTTTTTCCATAAAAATCCCCCTCTAAGACCTGTTTCACCAGCATTCTGGACAAAACTGAGGTCAGTCACACATGGCTTCTGTCTCAGTTACAGGAGCTCCAGAGAAATCTAGGCTAGTGCCCCTTTGGCCCTCCAGTCCCGGGACAAGAGTCCCAGCAGCTCTTCTTCATCCTCCTCTTCCTCCTCATTGCTAGCATCTGTCTCCATAAGGTCATCCTTTCTGGGCAGAGGCTTGCTCTTCACCACGTCCCGCTTGTCTCTCAGGACTTCAACCCTCTTGTAACACTCAATTTGTTCATCAATTTCGTCAATCTGACGTTCAAAGCGGCCCTCCTCGTCGTCCTCCGCCACGATGGCCTCTGATTTTGTGTTAACCTGTCGTATCTCCTTTTGAAACTCTTCCCACTCCTTGTCCATTTGATCTTTGGGTGCGTCGACATTGCGCACTTTGGCATCTCTTACGGGATCGTCGAAGAAGCCCTCCGGCAGGGCCTCAGCTGTGTTATCTTTCTTTTCTGCGCTTTTCTCCTGCACATCTGCCTTGAGGATGGATCCCGAATGGGAGATGGCCGGTGTGGATGGGATGGAGCTGTCAAAGAAATCCGATGGTAGTCCCGCAGCTTCCACCTTTCCAGGAGGGGCGTTTGAGGTTCCTGCCTCTTCAGCACCTTCTTCATTATCGTCCTCATCGTAAACTCCAGCCAACAGACTCAGACCTGCAGACCTTTGAGCACAAACAGCTTCTTTTTCGGTGGACTTCTCAAAGAAATCTCCTGGCAGACCTGAAACAGACTGGCCCGCGCACGACGAGGGTTTGGCCCTTTTCCCGTTAACGTCCTCGTTGTCCGGTGCTCTCCTCTTCACTGGTTGAGTCGGTGGAGTCACTGGTTGATTCTTTGCTCCCTTCAGCTCGGCGACTTTCTCTTTGTGCTGTTTTCCAAGTACATGAGCTGGCCACAGTAGTTCGGACTTTACCTGCACATTGCACAGGACACAACTGAGGTGCCCGAGACTGTTGTATTTAGCAAAAGGAGACTCGACGCGCTTCTTGTCTGTTGTTTGCCTTTGTTTTTCCCTCATCAAGCGCCGGAGTTCCTCCTGATTGACAACTTTCTTCCCCTTCTTAGAGGTTGCCATGCTTCAAAACAACGCAGCTCGTTAGCTAGCGAGCTACTTGCGACGAGGCAAACGTGCGTCCCACGAAGATGACGTGCCTGCATGAACTCGCGCTCAAACTGTGTGTTGTAGAATGATCTCGCGAGAGTTGCCGCCGACAGCACGCTAACAGAGATGTTAGCTCAGAATGGCTGTTGGTGTCTCCCCGTCCGCCTGAATTTTGCCGCAAAGCAAACTGAATCGGTGCCATTGTAAAACGTAACGTTATATTCAAGGAGCGGTAGACGAGACAATGATGTAGTCGTTTATATTCGTTCCTTTTCTTAGGTGTATGTTGTTTTAGTGCGTGTGTGTTCTGTTATGTATAGAATTATTTTCTGTTTTCACCGCCGCACCCACCATAGTCATTTTAATTGTAGGCTAGCTAGCTAACGTTTGCTGGGAGATATCGCTAATGTTGGCTTTGAATCTGGACAGCAGGTGCAGTGTTATTTGAATCTGGACAGCAGGTGCAGTGTTATTTGAATAACAGAGAGCAGCCAGTAACGAGAAAGCGTCGCTGCTGGCTTAGATTGCGAGATAAGTTAGCTCATTTGAAATCATATTTGACTTGCTCCCCGATTTGTGCCACATCTTCACCAGCCTGTAGCCCATTAAGTTAATTAGTTGGTAACTAGCCTGGTAACGTTCACGTACGCTAACGTTAGTCATCATGACAGGCGAGAAGATACGCACCATGCGAAAGGACCACAACAAACCAAACAAAAATGACGAGATAATGGAAACCTACGATGAGACCTCAAACGGGACTATCCCTAACGGTACCAGCAACCATTTCAAATCCAACAAGGCTTTTCAGAAATCAGCCAAAACCTCGGTACTGCAGCAGCAGCTCAATGCAAACAACATTAACGGCAATTCGTCCTCAATTGGCACCGTTCTCAATGATAACAACAAGAACCCAATAATCCTGACAAGTGAGGACTTGGAGTTCCCTGTTCACGAGTGCGTGTTCAAGGCAGATGTGCGTCGGCTCTCCTCTCTCATCAGGACCCATAGCATCTCCCAGAAAGATGTACATGGTAAGCTTTCGTCGATTAACAGTTTGTTTTTGAAGTACTTTTTAAAAAAATGCCTGTCATAACAGGTATCTCTCATCACGTGGAATTCTGGATTCAAATATGAATATTTGTATGTACACAGGAGACCATCTAACCTGCCTCTCTTTCAGGGAACACACCTCTTCACCTGGCTGTGATGCTGGGCCACAAAGGTAAAGCTGATAGTGTAATAAAATGTACTGAACTCGGTTTTTAATCTTAACAGCCTAGTGTCATACACAGGATTAACCACAATGAACAAAAAGCTTCTCTGAAGGTAATCTCCCAGTCTCAGTTTGAGACCAGAAAATTACACTAAATCTGTTGTCCTCCCATGGCCTTGCATCTGTCATAATGAGGTTTTATTGAAGGAGTATTTGGCATCCTCATTAAAGCCCCCGTTTAAAACGTGTCAGTTCCCCTTCCTTTTTTGGAGTAGCCTCCAAACTCCTGCTGCACTCAGCATGTCTACTCTGACCTCTGCAGTGTTGTGATAACATACTGTCGGTATAACAGTAGTTTCGCTTAAAGAAATTCACATAGATTACTGATTGCATGCAGTGCAGCCAATTTATATAGACAGCGATACTTGATTTTGCAGTGCAGAATAGTCAAGTCAGTTATATTTATATAACCCCAAATCACAAACTTGCCTCATGGGGCTTTACAATCTGTACAACATACACCCTCTATCCTCAATTCCGACACCGACTAACTCCACAAAGCTAAACCTTTAGCAGGGAAAAGGGCTGATTAATAGAAGTACAACCGAGCAGGGATCCCTCGTCCAGTGCAGAAGTAGTAGTTGCTGGTACTATTGTTGTTGCTGACCTTAATGAATGATCTGAATGTACTGAAAAATATGCATAATGAGTGTTACGTTTGTCATTTCATAAAGATCAGCATTCTGTTTTAAACATGGACATCTTTTATCTAGACTCTGTTACAATTCAATATTAAAATCTTAACATTTGCCCATTTACCGCATGGCGGCTCAAAACAACATGGAATGAAAAGTGGTGACAATACACAGAACGGACAATAGACATAATCACATTTGTCTTTATGATGATTTGTTGTGTTTTTCTTTCAGAATGTGCCCTCCTACTACTGGCCCATAACGCCCCTGTAAAGATAAAGAACGCGCAGGGATGGAGCCCTCTAGCAGAAGCCATCAGCTACGGCGACAGGCAAATGAGTAAGTTATATTAACACTGCTCTGAAATTATGTCTGCTGTCCTATAACATTTAATGTGAGTGCTGCCTGTTTGACAGTTGTGTAGATTTATAACCGCTTCATAACGTCCACTTTACGTAATTCTGACATCTGGAATGGCTTTTTGTATGAATGCTAATATTGTAGCAGTACTGGTAAATGTCATCTTGATAGTTGTAGTGTGTTTGGGATGTATCATATTTGGTTGCATTGCTCTGCTTTTTTGTGTTGCCAACTAAATGTTAGAATGAAAAGAAAATGAAAATTTTTTTTTTTTAGAATAAATTACAATACAAAATCTCAATGTAAATGTAATCTAGTCCGTGCTTTGCAGAAACATTTCCTGGCAGTGTGTACAGTTTAGAGTCTTCTCGGACACCTCTAGTCTGTACACGCTCAGCATTTCTGGGTTTTTGGGCAGATTTTTTCACTTAAGACAGCGTTTCTGGTGTCGTATGGGGGACAAAATCAGTTGTATTTCCCACAGTTGAAATCCAGGCAAGTTCCAAAGAACTTCTCAAGATGGCAGAAGACATAATTACAATATTTTAGTTTTTCACTTGTAACTGATAAACCCTCAACAGTACTACTTCCATATTATGGTTAATAATGTGTACATCATTAACAAATTCTAATTTCATCATCTTTGTTTTTTTATTAATTGTGGAAAAAGAAAAAAGGGGGCTAAATACTGTTGGAGGTCACGGCATATGTGTGAGTGTTTGAAGGACCTTTTATGAGTCATTTAATTGTTTAAAGACAGCAATTGCTATCCGGTCGGTCCAGCTAAAAAGCTCAAGGTGGGGATTTTCTCTGAGCATTCGTCATCCAGATGGGCTGGAACGCAGCCTGAACGATGGCTTAGTGTTAGCAAGCCGTGAGCTTACAGCTTGGTCACTCCCCTGATGATGCTGCTGCTTTTAGATCTGACATCCAGAGAAAAGGAATCAAATGACGTGAAAGGTGAATGAATTCACTGCTCTGTCCTTTTTTTTTTTTAGGTGTGAAGAAGATAAAAGAAACAATAAAGGTCAGGCTATGTGCCTAGTAAAGAGACTGTATACTAAATAGTTTATCTCTATTTTTGTGATAACGCTGAGGTGACAACATTCTGTTATTGCTATTTGGCTGTATCCTAACTGTGAATTATTAGCATTCTCTTCTTATACAGCCTGTGATGGCGGTTGTGAGGCCCAGTAGTTTGAGAAATGACCCTCAACCTTGTTAGTATGCATCTCGACTCTCTGTGCCTGCTGTGGCTTGGGACCAGGAGTTTCGCTTTGAGAAGGTCACGTCACTCTCAAGGGGGAGGGGGGAGGCAGGGAGGGGGCTGGGCGCATCCACACCATCAGCAAGGACATGCAAAGAAAGCCATGGCATGGGGTATTTAGGTTTAGATCTTAGGTCAAATAACATGCAGCACACAGCTGGCTATCACTTAGTGAGAGGGACAAATAGATAATAATGGGTGCTTAGTATCAAATGCGTGGATTACAACGTTTCATGAAACACTGCAGTCTTGTCATCAGTCATCACCTTTCTCTTTTACACATGTGCACATTGCGTCAGCAGCTCGCTCACTGGTTGTCTGTGTGTAACGATGAGCTGCCCGAGTGCAGCAAGAGCCTCGTCAGTGCTCTCTCCTCAGACCATTGTTTCCCCCCAGGTCAGGAAAACCAGAATACAGCTGAGAGATCTTGATTTGTTGTGGTCCATCTGGTATTATTTAGTTGTTGCTGGTCAGAGAATGAGAGAGCTGCACTTCACAGGACACTGAGTTGTATCAGCTGATCCAGTCACTGCTACTGATGCATATGAAAAATGATACTTCAGTATAGGAATTAGTTGTGGCAGAGTAGTGATGCTTCCTTGTGTATTTATGTGTAACAGTAGCATCATATTAAAATCTGACTGAGCACTTTACTAGAGCTGCAAAATTTAGTAAATTAGTCGATTGCCAAAAACATATTTGGCAACTATTTTGATAACCATTTAATCAGTTTGTTTGGGTTTTTTTACATTCCCCGGTTCCAGCTTCTCCAATGTGAGGATTTGCTGCTTTTCTTTGTTTCATTTCATTGCTGACTTAATATATTAAGGTTTTTTGGCTTGTTGGTCTGGCAAAACGAAATGTTTGAAGTCACCTATGACTTGAGGAAAATTTGATGGACATTTTTCAGTATTTTCTGACATTTTATAAAAAAACAATTAATCAATCAAAAAAATGATCGGCAGATTAATTGATAATGAGAATAATTGTTAGTTGAAGCCCTACACTTAACTGTATATCTCACAAACACTGGTACAGCAGTGGACAAACGGTTAGACAGGTGGCTTGTAACTAGAAGGTCTCTGGTTCAGTGCTGTGGACAGGCAGAAGAAAACCTGGCTGGGAGTAAATGCAAAACACACATCTCTCCTTGAGTAACATGCTGAGAATACGGATTGTGGATTTTCCAAGCCATCCACCCATCCATCTTGTTCCGCTCATCCGGGGCCGGGTCGCTGGGGCAGCAGTCTAAGCAGAGACGCCCAGACTTCCCTCTCCCTAGACACTTCCCGTAGCTCTTCCGGGGGAATACCGAGGCGTTCCCAGGCCAGCCGAGAGACATCGCCCTCCAGCGTGTCCTAGGTCTTCCCCAGGGGGCTTCTTCCCGGTTGGACATGGCTGGAACACCTCCACAGGGAGGCGTCCAGGAGGCATCTGGGACAAATGCACGTTTTTCGAGGCCGATACCAGTATTTGAGAGTTTTAAAATCTAATAAGAATGTATTGGCCAATATGCATTTCTAAACATAAATAAATCACATAAACAAACCTTTTTGGTATTTTAGATTCCTTATGCTCAAGATGTGAGTGGGTCAATTGAGTTGAGTAATACAGTTGTCAGTGCTCTCTGGTGCACCAACTATGTAATGGAGGCACGTTCTAAATGACCTTTGGCATTTATGTACCCCAACTTTTGTTACTTATCTGCCGACAGTTCCGTGGATACCAGTATATGTGATAATCTAAGATCCACCAATAATATCGCTCGACTGATGTATCACTCGTGCTGTAGTTGGTCAAGTTGTGTTCCTTTTTTAGAGTGGCTATACTCAAAGGTGATGTGAGAAATTGGACCTCATACTTTAAGACTTTGGATGTACTAGGCATCGTCCAGCTGTACATTTGTTTAACTTGCAACTCAGTTTTGTCTTTCCTATCCTTGTTTCCTCAGTCACAGCAATACTGCGGAAGTTAAAGCAGCAATCCAGGGAGAGTGTGGAGGATAAGAGGCCAAAATTACTGAAAGCTCTCAGGGAGGTGAGGATCACACTGGCTTGACTTCCACAGATGTCGCTACCACACCAAACTCGAGTTTGCAACTGATATCGTACTGAATCACTGAAGTTTCACTCCATTGTATTTTTATAACCTCTGCAGGCTTTGATTTGCATAAGTGACTATTGCCTTGTCCTTGAGGATGTATATTAATTGCTGAAATGCATAATGTGACTGTTCTGTAGTTCTCTTCTGACCCATGAAGTTATAATATATCAGTTGAATTCTTTAGTTAGACATGTTTTATATCTTTTCTGTAGCTTGGTGACTTTTATCTGGAGCTGCATTGGGACTTTCAGAGCTGGGGTGAGTTTTAATATTTCGCACAAAGTAGCTTATATGTCGTATTCTCAAGCATTACAGTGTGATTATTGATAAGACCAGCTTTTTTTAAAAGTCACTTTGCTCTGAGTTCTTCAAAGTTGCTTGATGATTTAATTAAAAATAAGTGTTTTTCTTCTATTGTAGAGTATGAAATGTTTGTTCATCAGCCACAGTTCATGGCTTCATTTATTTACGCTCTTTTCTGTATTTTAGTGCCTTTATTGTCCCGGATGCTGCCATCTGACGCTTGTAAAATCTACAAGCAGGGAATTAATATCAGGTAAAACGTGAAATACTGGAAGAAGGCTGTTGCTGTATCTAAGCGAGAATCTAATTCACTGAGTGTTTAAAGCAGCAAATGGTCGATATCCAGGTCGAGCACTTCTTTTAGATCTAAAAAGTAGGACGTAACAATCTTCACACACTCCCTCTTCTCTCTCTTGATTTAGACTTGACACCACTCTCATAGACTTCACTGATATGAAGTGTCAGCGCGGAGATCTGAGCTTCATTTTCAACGGCGAGGCTACACCCTCCCAGTCATTTGTGGTTCTAGACAATGAAGCAAAAGTGTACCAAAGAATACACCACGAGGTGAGTGAGTGGTAGGACCAGACCTCTGTTTCACATTGTGTCATCAGCTGTTTTAATACGAGTAGCAATGCCTAACTATCATTGTGTTGCCCCAAGGAGTCCGAGATGGAGACTGAAGAAGAGGTGGATATTCTGATGAGCAGTGATGTCTACTCTGCCACTCTGTCCACCAAGTCGATCTCTTTCTCTCGTAGTCAGATTGGCTGGCTGTTCAGAGAGGATAAAACAGTAAGCGTTATGGGACAAACCATTACTAAAACGTTGCAGAACGTTTGAACATTACTTTACATAGTCAACAACATAAAAAGAGAATGTCCACATTAAAAAAAGATTTTAGATATTTACATTAGCTCTTTCTTGTTTGTGTGTGATTTACAAAAACATAAACCGAGGCATAGTAAAAATATATAAAATAAAGGCCAACATTGGGAAACATTTTAAATATGAAAACATTACATGTTTACATTACAAGTCAGCAAGTCCTAAGGTCATAGGCATTGGATTTTTTTTCCAGAATTTTTTTCAGTCATAACCCATTTAAAGTTAATACAGCTAGACCCACAGCATGTTAACCGCTGGGAATCCATGTCTCCCAAACAAATAATGGTTGTTTAGATCAGTGGTTCTCCACTATTTTAATCGATGACTCCTTAAAATGGATAATTGTCTACTTGCGAACCCTCGTCACGCGTTGCTTATGACAATGAGTTGTGAGCAGTGAGAGCGCAAGTAGTGCCAGTGTTATTTTTGATTGTTTCATTTTTCACAAGAAACAAAGATTAGAGAAAGGATAGGAAAAAAATACTTTTGTATATGTTTTGTCTTTCCGGCCCTGTAAATCATCTCACAGCCCCTCGGGTCCCCCTCTCTCTCCCTGGGTGGGGACCACTGGTTTAGAGTTCCCTAATGCCAATAAAAGATCTGTCATATTTCTCTGTACCACCTTCGCAGCACAGTCTCAGTGTTTTTGATGTTTGAAATGTTTTGTTGCATCATGAATTTGAAAGACCTGTTATCCAATTGCTCTGTTCAGTGGTTTTATAAACTAAACAGTTTATTTATTTTGTTTCCTGAAAAGTGAGTCCTGCTCTTAGGTTGCACCTAGTCACATTTTAAGAAATCAGCAGTAGTAATGGAAATCACTGGGTAAGTCATGATGAAACCTCTGCTTGTTTTCTGTACAGGAAAGGGTTGGAAACTTCCTGGCTGACTTCTATGCCGTGAACGGTCTGATGCTAGAGTCACGGAAACGGCGAGAACACCTAAGTGAGGAGGACATCTTGAGGAACAAAGCTATCATGGAGAGCTTGAGTAAAGGAGGCAGCATCAGTGAACAAAATTTTGAGGTGAGAGAGAAAGAATTCAGTGTTCTGACTTCATCTACCAATAGTAAATGGTACTGAGGACTGTGAATATGCCACTGACTGATGTTTTCTTGTCCCCAGCCTGTGAGAAGGCTTTCCCTCACAGCTCCAGCGCCCAACACGATTTCTTGGGAAGAGTACATCACTGCAGAGCACGGAAAGTAAGCATCTCGTAATTTTCTATGATTTCATCAGTCTTTGTCATAAGTAGAGAATTAATCAGGGCAGTTACAAGAAAATCTATATAAATGCTGAGTTTGAAATCCATGATGGTTCACATGGATATAAAAAGCTGTGTGTTTGTCTGTGTCTCTTTACACCTTTAGGCCACCTCATCTTGGGAGAGAGCTTGTGTGTAAGGAAAGCAAGAAGAACTTCAAAGCTACTGTAGCCATGAGCCAGGATTTCCCTCTAGGCATCGAGTCGTAAGTACATCCATTTCTCCTTTAGATCTATTTACAAAGCTTTCAGCACAGATTGATCCTGGGTGAATACACTTGGGATTTTAGAAAAGGGTGGAATAGAGATGAAATCATTTGATCAGATAATTGGCCTAGGTAAGGGCTTGGGACTGATTGTGAGGGGGAACCCCTGATGAAGATGAATCAACTGCTCCACCATGTGACAACAAAATGTCAGTGTTCTGCATTATATTTTCATTCAACTAGGCTGCCGTGTTAGCCGTACTTCGGCTGTTTGAAGGAAAGAAATGCCTTAGTTTTCTCTCATTTCCTATCCACATATGCCTTACTTCATGCACCTGCAAGCTTGTTGCATTTTTTCAGGTTTAATTTGTAAATGTAGATATTAGAGCCTGACCTGCCTACAGGGTTCTTAAAGTTGATTATAGCTAAATGGGTTTATTTTTGGTTGTTTTTTTTTACATAAACAAACATTCTTATTGTAATGGACACTTGTTTTCTAAATGATCTCAAACTAATCTTTGACACTTTTTTTACTGCAATTTTTTTTTTTTACGGATATATCTGCAATAAGCTAATATTGGCCAATATATCTACCTGATCAGTAGAAGATAAACTGTGTCTTTGCCCGCTACTGGTTTCCATTTGCACAAGCTTTCTTTTTGTCTGGTGATGAAAGTATAATTGTCAAAATATAAATGGATGAAATGTAAATCACGACGCTACTTTAATAAGCTTTAATGATGATTGATTGCTGTACATTTTCCTGTTCGTTATATGCAAGAAACATAAAATTAACTCTATTTTTTTTATCTACGTTTTGATTTTATGCAGCCAAGAATGGTGTGTTTGTCTTAAGAACTCTTGATCATAGAACATAGAGAACAATAATATCTGAGAAAAAAATTAAAGAGGAATTTTACATGATAAAGGCATGTTACACTGTGGAGGTAGGATTCAAACAGGATGTGGTTTTGTGCTTTCTGTAATGGTTTACAGGCAGTGCTATAAAATATTACAGGGACATAATGTAGTAAATTGCTTTATCTTCTCTATTGAGTGAACCTTAATGGAGCCAGCAATAAAACCCCACCCTTTTATAATAGCTAAGGGTTTCTTTAATGAGATTTTTTTTTTTTCCCCCATTCACATTCTGTGCTTTGTTGTTAAAAATATGTTGTACTTAGTACTCCAATTTAATATCATTAATCACCTAAGAGACCAATGATTGTAGAGAAATTCTTTTGTTTTGCAGCAAATGACATTATCTTGTCCTTGAAAAAGTCAATTTTAATGCCTGGAGGTTTTCAGTCTCAGCCCAACTAGTTTTAATTCTAACAATTTAATTAGACAATCTTTTACAACTAGAATGTAGAGTGACTGTAATTTACTACTTGGTGTGATAGAAAACCAGGGTAGGCTATAGAGTGATTAATTCCTTAACAGGCAATATAGTAATGGTAGGGAAAACCCTGCGGTTTATTCTGCATCATGTTGGGGAAAAATGTTCAAGGTCATGTCTCCATACGATGAGACAGTTCTACCTGTACCTAGATTCTTTATTCACTCAAGATCTCAAATCGCAATCTGATTTAATCTCCTTTTTGTTCTTGCTCAGATTTCGGGAGGTTGTCTGTACCTAATGCGAAATGTTGGCTATGAAAAGACTGAAAGAAGACTGCTGACTCATTTTCCTCTGCCTCCAGGTTACTCAATGTGTTGGAGGTCATAGCCCCGTTCAAGCACTTCAACAAACTCCGGGAGTTTGTTCAGATGAAACTTCCACCTGGGTTTCCAGTCAAACTTGGTATGTGTCAACCTACCACTGTGAGTTGGTGAGCTTGAGGGGAATGATCACACAATAACATGTTTTCTTCTGTTGTTTTCTCCCTCGCAGACATCCCTGTCTTCCCCACGATCACAGCAACTGTCACCTTTCAAGAATTCCGCTACGACGAATTTGAAGAGTCTATTTTCTGCATCCCTACTGAATACAAAGAAGATCCCAGTCGCTTCCCAGACCTCTGACCTGTCAACACACCTGACATAAACAGGAAGTGACCAGCGAGCTATTATGTTTGAGAGGTGGGAAACACAAATTACAAATCCTGTGTTGTTTTATGCCTATAAATATTATCTGTTTTGAAAAAAGGGATCTGGTCTCACTGATCAGTTATTGATCATTTTTCTGATGGATCCAAAGCAAATCAATGCAAACAGATGTTAAATAGCACCATCTCACATATAGATGCGTATCGGCAGTCGTTTTTCGTGAAATGAGTGATAGCTTTCATTGTACTCGCTGTTCACCACCGGAGCAGGTAAATCTGCTGCTCTGTGCTGCTGTTCTCCTGTGAAAGCTCTCAGAAGACACAACCTGGACTCTTCGCTATTTTAATATCTTCTGTGTCCTCCTCTCCAAGGACTGATCATTGAATTCTCATTCTTGAAACTGCACTGACACCATCATCTGTAAATAATTCACATCTCATCTGTAATTCATATCAAAAAGAATCACAAATATAGCTATATACTCAAACTGAGCTTAATAATAATTTATAAATGATGTACTAAATATATACTCAAAGGAGTAACACTGTGTAGCAATACATTTCCGGTACTTAAGAATGTTTTTAACCAGCTGGGAGAAGGTTTAGCATAAAAACACATTCTTAACAGTTCAACATCCAAGCCTTTTCCCCTGTGCAGGACACAATCTCCTGTGTTTTCAGGTCCGCTCATGTTACCTCTCTGCTGTCTCCACGGTTGTCGTGATGGTATGGATTCTGTGCTTGGTGTGAGTGAGTAATTGTACTGTATCAAGGGTTGTTGTATGTACGTTTGTGTGTGGGAGAACCCAGATGGGATATCAGGTAAACTGTTCTTAGTTTAATACTGCACTGATATTAAGTATATTTAAGGCATGCTATGGCTGTGTTGGCCTACTGGATCACATACATCTTTAAGATATATTCTCTGAGCATTGGTTACATTACCTGCAGGTAATTAAGGAAAAACTGAAAATTGTAACACTAACACTTTGGAACACCTTTTAGCGCTTTATAAAATCTCTCCTTGATGGTAGTCTGCGCATTTTATTCATTTTGTTTTTTTTAATCCAAGGAGAGTAAGCTAAGCTGTGAAGTTGATATTGCTGGATATCCCAAAACTGTCCAGATGGGAAATAATCTGATCCATTGAGTTGTCTCTGGCTTCAGCTAATATGTACTGCAACCATACCTACTTCACATCCCTTTAAATAAAGCACCAGCATCTTGTTTCAACTGACTTCCTGCAAGTCTATAGTCTTCTATATGATGCTTCCAAATAGGGAAGATATGGGTGAAATTAATTTGTCAATCATCACGATTCTGCTATTCTGGGGTTGGTACTTTTAATTTCAGGTTTTTCATTTTGCCTGGCTAGCCAAAAACAGACATTTGTGTATGGTTTAAGAGGTGCAACTAATGATTTTCATTTTCACTTAACCTTACAACTGTTTTCTGTAACATGTAAATCGCTTTAGTTGTCAGGCATTACATTGGATTAGTCAAATAGTTCTCCAAATAGGCTTTATTATAAAAGAAATCCTTGATAAAACAGACACTTTAAAATAACAAGAAGCAAACGCATTAACTGTTGAGAAAGTGGGGGGAAGAGGCCTGAGCAAAACACTACAACACTAAACAAAAATGTAAAGATAAAATAAGTGATGAAGTGACAAAACCTGACAACACAAGCTCAGGGAAAGCAAAGCAAGCCCACTTCCAGTTTGAACTGATTAGGTTTGTAGAGGCAAAAAACATGTGTGTACTTTAAAGTAATGTGACAGTGTCTTTGGACAAACTCTAGGCAAAAATGACAATTCTGCATTGTACATTTGCAAGAAGAGTAGACAACTTTTCTATGCGAAAACTCTACACATTTCACGCTCACTTCACATTTTAGATTCACCCCAGTGGGGGAAAAAAGTCGTAACATGTTCACAACCAAAACGGAGGGATCATGTGAGACAAAGCAGGACGGACCGCCTAATCGCTGACATCCATGTCCTCTTCATGGTGATCGTCAGCTCCATTAACTCTGGCCTGCTTCACAGGCCGCGCTGTGCCGTTACCTTCTACAGAGTGAGGAGACAAAGCAGAGTCATCAGAATCCTTCCTGTCCTCCCGCTCTTTCTCGCTGTCGTAGCCTTGTTCTTCTTCATCATAATCCCTGGTGATCTGTGAAAGGAAACCAATGGATGTGACCTTTTAAAGCATAAACACTCCATCTGGTCTACACCAGAACAGCCATGCTTACGCTGTGTAAGATTGAAGACTGCGTGCCAAATCTACTACACCGACCTTAACATCTCCTTTCTCTCCGTCTGATTTCCTCTCCCGCTCCCGCTCTCGTTCTTTGTCTTTGCTTTTCTTTTTCTTGCTCGTGGAGCGTTCACGTTCCTCACGACTGCGCTCTTTATCACTCTTACGGTCCCTGTCCCTTTCCTTATCCCTTTTCTTTTCCTTCTTGTGTCTGAAGAGGGAGGAGAGGGAAAACTCAGGTGTGTCATAAAATGCCCTGGATGTATCCACACAAAGGACATTTAACTTATTTGCTCTGAATCAAAGAAAATAAAGTTATATTGTCTTTAGTTCTGTTCCGATTTGTACAAATGAACCAAGAGCTGTAAGCATGAAGTGGCATGGACTGGGGCTGACTGAAATTAATTGAATAATATTTACTATGACAAAATCGTGTAGTTGGTTGCACCAAAGTTCAAATGACGGCTTTCACACCAGCCTAAACCAACCAAACACACCAGACTTTAACCAAACAGGATGGGTGTAAAAGCACCCTTAACGTTTTAAAAAATGTATTTCTTCAGTATCTTAATAGGCATGCAGTATTATGTTGGTAAATATTTCACATCAATACACAAACCTTCGAGGAGATGGAGACCTGGAGTTTCTCCTTTTAGGAGACTTTTTAGGAGACCGGCTGGCGCTTTGACTTTTCCTGCGTCTCCTGTGTAGGAGAACAGAACAAAAAGCTGTGACCTTTAATACTGCAACTTAAACTGAGAAGATCGGGCAGCTACAGTATAAAAGTTTGTATATACTTTCAACTGCCTTCAGCCGCTACACACGAAACCCGTTTGCTGTACTCACCGGCTCCCACTGCGTGACCTCCTGGCTGTGCTGTAGCTTTTGGGTGGTGTTTTGGATTTTCTTCTCCCTGAATCATCTTTCTTTCTATCTCTGCAGATACATTTGATGTAAGATCTCAGACAGGCTCAATTACATCTTTAACCATTATTGTCATAAAGCAGGCTTAAGGTTAAGCGTTTACACAGTTAACACACCTGGATCTGCTTTGAGATCGCCTGGTTCGGTCTCTGGAGTGGGTGCGTTTCCTGCGTGGGCTTTTGGAGCGCCTCCTGCTTCTGGAGTTTGACGGCCGCCGGGATCTGCTTCTGGTTCGCCTGCAACCATACATTCACACCATTTAACTTTACTCTCAAAATAAAAATAAAAATAAAAAGCCTCTCCGTCTCAACTCTTCATATAATTAATAGTAGGTATCACCTGTGTCTTGACCGTGATCTGGACCGCCTCCGTCTGGACCTGGACCTAGTCCGGGACTGAGTGTGCTTCTTCTTGCTCTCCTTATCTACAAGACCGAAAAACCAGAAATTACTTAGGTTAAGGTTCAATGTACAAATGACCTTTTCTGGCAAAAACTAGGAAAGTAGAATTATGACTGCTTAACACTGCAATGCGCACAAAACAGACATTTTTATGCTGCACAGTCAACATCCTGGCAAGAAAAGTCCTCCAAACTTTTGTGCACTCACGTCCAGGTTCAATAGCAGCAGAAATGAGCGACTGGGCTTCTCTGACTCTCTTCATGGCCTCTTCGATTTCTCTATTAGATGCGTCAGCCTTCAGGCTTGCATTCAGGTTTAATCCTGCAGCCAATGGATTCATTCTAAACAAAGCAATATCAATTAGTTGGCTCATTACTACAAACGCATCTAATTCTTTTCTCCGCAATTTAAAATTGCATTCCGTCAAAGGGAAAGGACAAAAGAGCCTCGTTATACAGACTTACTTTGGATCTGTCATGAACTTTAACAGCTGATCAGCAGCCTGTAAGAAACAGTAGGGAATGGGTTAACAGTCTGTCAAATCAAATATAGTACATATCTAACTTCACAAGTTTTGGAAAAGATTACTCAGTCAGTGTCATTCAAGAAAGCCTCACCTGCTGATTCATATTGGGTCCAGGGAATCCAAATGCAGCCATTGCATCCATGTTTGGACCAAAAGGGTTCCCTCCAAGCTGGAATAAAAACAAACACACGTTCATCTCATTTTCATAAAGAAAAAACTCAAACTGACTCTGAGGTGAGACTGTTTTGTCAACTGCGGTTTCCAAGGTCAAGAAGGAACTTTGAAACTTTAACGCCAACACGGACAAGCAGTCCTTAAAGTGATCAGACATAAATGCAAACGCCATCTACTGATGAAGATCATGTGATATGATCTGAAGCTCCAGAACTGCTACTAAAAAGGACTTTGAGGTGAGATTGTTTAGTCAAATAAAATAACACCAGCTTACAGTATCTATGGATCATGATTTGATGTGGCACGACATCCCTGCTTGTGCGTGTCAACAGCAAATACAATGTGACAACAGCAAATTGAAACTGTAATTATTTTTGAAAGGTCATGCACTAGATGAGTATATTTTCCCGTAGTCAGAGAATTTGTACCAAACAGTGAATTTGAAGTCGTACAGGTTGGTTGGGGATGGGATTGGGCGTCGGAAGAAGTCCTCCTCCTGGCAGAATTCCTGCAACAGCATTTGCTGGCGCCAACAGTGACAAAGCTTTAGCCTCATCTGGAATAGATCCTACAGCAAAATAAAAACAGACATTAGGAGAGAACGACATCTTCACACACATCAACTACAGAGAAGGCATTTTGGAAAAGACAAGAAAAAAAAAAAGTCTTCACACTGCATTTCTTCAAATTAGGTTCAACAAAATGGTTACCTTATAGATCAGAGAAGAGTTCCCTTAATTCAACATAATCATTGCAGTGACATAACTATTGCTGGAATATATCACACTACTCCAATGAACACTGCCAAGAATATATCACCTGAACGTGTTTTTTAAGTCATGAACCAAACGTTAGCAAGCACAGCTGCTTCTCCAGTTGGGTGTGCCCTCAATTTTCATTTAGACGTTTACTGAAACAAGCGACTCACGTTGGCGGCTTCGCTACTAAAAGCACACAGAGAAAAATCGAGATACACACAACAGAGAGAATTTTAGGGATTTGGCAAGAACACTATACAAGCTATCAGTGTCTACTTAGCAAAAACACAAATGTCAGATATGCTAAATGACAATATCAGATTTGACAGTGGGTAGCGTGCCTGCTGTACATCATTACTCTAATATCCTTACCTGCCACTGCATCAACTAACTAAACCTAGGCAGAGGATAACTGATTTGATTAATCTGCACTACCACAGTCCAACTACAACATTATTTTACCATCTATATTTGCAATATGTCACTGATTTTATTTTTAAAATGGCGCCAATTAACAAGCACCTTACAATCATCTCACAGTAAATGCACCCCCAAAAGAACTCTTTCACAGAAAGACATGACATTCATACAGACACACAACAATGACAACATTGAAATAAAACAGCACACTGAAGAGAGAAATTGCTGCAGGAGACAAAACTGTTGGATGGTATTTTCAGCAGGGCCTGGTATACAGGACTGGCTGAGCCAGGAAAAAGAACTGTAAAACACAACAACAAAAGAAGACCACTGTTAAAGATAATATATTTTACCAACATTGCGTCATGTCGGGTGGGCATCTTAGACAACTTATGATGAGATGTAGTATGTCTAATATAGAAGATAACCAATCAACTGACTAGTTTTCTCTTTGTTAAGTCCCAAAATTAGCTGCTCACATATGGTTAAATATGTATGTGCAGTGTTGGCTGTCTGGGCAGTGTGCCGTTTGCCGCCAGACCCAAATATAGAGATTGCCTTTAACAGCTTTTTTTTTTTTTTATTATTTCAAGAGTTAATATACACATTTTATAGGATAAGACTGGTGATATTCAATTTTTGGTTATTCTCAATAAATCCCATGAAAAACCAAAACCAACAACGTGGGAGTCTGTCTCTCGATACTTTCTGACTTCTATACCCTGCAGCTGTCAGGCCTAATCCCATTTGTTACCACTGAAATCTTAAAAAAAAAACATGTCACAAATATATAATTTCCTTTTTATAAAAAGGCTATGTGATTTCCGAAAACAACTGGGAACTGTAGTTCTCGGCAACGGTTACTCCATCAGGAGTAAATGGTGCAATTGTTTGGGACTATTTTCAGTGGCAGATTTATGGGCTGTAGGACTGCGCCTGTGGCGGTGCCTGCATTCATCACAATAAACAAAACATGTCACCCAGTGCGACTGTGCGGCTCATTGATGTGCTTTTAATAGTTTTTGGACCACAATGGTCTTTCTGAACACAACTGGATAGACCTACAACCAATCAGAGCAATCAAACATGTGACTTTTCAAATCTGGACCGGTCATGCTCTTCTGTCCATCATGGTATCAAACCCGCCCCATATTAGATAAACAGTTGCGATTGGCCCGACTAGATCCGCTTTGGGTGGAAATCTGTCTGAATGGCTAGGTCTTTTTGGTCTTTTCATGGGGTTTGCCGACATTTATGAATATATGAATATTGCCAGCCTTATCCGCTAAGGAACAATGCTTTAGCCATACAATGAATGGCTAAGCAGCGTTCAAAAGTGTTGCAAAACAATGCAAAATGACCATTTCAGGCTATGTCCCCGATATGACTTTTATACTAAACTAAACCACCTAGAAAAGCTAAATTAAACAGAAGGAAAGAGAAAGAGAAGGCAGAGAAAGAAGAGAGGGTACAAAATAGTGGGGTGGGACTTGAATGCTTGCTGGCCTTTGCAAATGTCTATAATACCCTGTTGGCAGGCAGAGGACCACTTTCAGCCATCAACGAGGGGGCTGCTTTTGCCTTCTTCACTACAAAAATCACATACACACACATACACACACACAAATAACAGAGAGAAGTTTAACAGAGGATAGTCCAATATGGGGGGAGAAAAAAAATGCATATGGTTAAAAGTTTAAACAACTTCACTTCTCAATTTTGAGGTGTCTGCAGCGCCCGCAGCTTGGGAATGTCCTAGTCTGTAAAGCAGATTTTGGCATACAGTGCTTTCTAAATACAGAAAGAATTACGGTTTTAGGCAGAGACAAACAACTTGATATATATTTCCCCAAAGAAATAAAATCTAGTTTATCAAGAGTACGTCATTGTGGTGGTAAACCACATTTGGGATGTGCTACCACAGTATACCAAAAAATCTGAGTACAGAGGTCTGCTTTAAGCACTTCTCATAGAAAATGGGAGGGAACGGTATTACCAGTATCATTCAAATGATCTTAAAAGGCTCATATAAACAGAACAGGGTGAGATGGACTTGTGCAATTCACAAATGGAATAGATGGAGTCCTTTTTACCCTTTTACGTTTTCACTATTCAAGAGTCATGCCATTCAATCAACAAGGACCACTCATACAAGGGATAATAAGGAGAGACAAACCTTCAGCAAACGGGACCACGATCAATGCTCTGTCCACAAACACGGTGTTAGTCAGATGTTGAGAGACTCCAACAGACTCTGGCTCCTGGAACTTCACAAAGCACACCCGCGATGTCACCGGCATCGGAGAATCACTATTGGGAGGTGGAAAATATTACATTAAATAGCAAAACATTGCAAACAATCATCTAAACAATGCATCCTGTTTGCCCTGCCTTTTGACAAGGTAATGTGGTCAACCACACCCACATGGATTATTATGCACTAAATTGCATCCCTCGAAACACAAAACATCCTATCACTAATGCTTCCCTGCTCCCAACTGTCCATATAAAATCAAGGCAAGGATCAATACTGTCAGCTTCTTATTTTTAGATTTAGAGATAAGATCAACGTTTTTATTTGTAAATTAGCCAAACCATGACACTGTTGGTTATTAAGTCAAAATTATTAGCTAATAAAATAAAGTTATGGTACAGCAAGTACAAATTAGAAGACAGAAATTAAACATTTAAACAAGTTGATTAATCTATTAAATGACTTTCAGGTCTATAAACAGAAAATGAATCTGCATCAGGTGTATAATCGATAAATCAAGTATATCAAGCAAAACGTCAAACATTCGACCGTTCCCAGGTTCCTGCCTCGAAAACGTGCGCATTTCCTGCTATTCTCTATTTTATGCGTTTGGTCGGAGAGGCATTTTCAACTATTTCTCAATCAATCCAAAATATATAACTAGATTAATCAATAATGAAAATAATCGTTTATTATGCAACAATTTCAAATCACGAGGAAGGGAAATATCAAAATGGTGACATTGTACGGCAAAATGAAGACGCGTGTCAAATTGTTTGTCTTATTCAGACCAAATGACGACATAGGAAGAAATAATAGATCCAAATTTTGACTCGCCTCGTACTTTCGTATTTTTATTTTCGTCATTCCTAACTTCCATCCTTTCCCTGGACTTCCACATTTTACGCTACAGCCCAAATTCAATTAAAGGATATATGTGTTGCCCCATTTGAGCCTCTAACGTAAATATTTGAATTGACCCGTCCTTAACGTTACTTGCAACACGTAACGTTATAGAACAATTTAAAGAGACGTTTGTATAGCTAATCTACAAGTCAAAAACGATGAATATGAACGTAAGTTAACAGCTGCTGTTAACGTTAGTCGAGTTAACCGAGTTAACGTTAACGTTTGGTGTATTACGCTAACGCTACCATTAGCTACAACTGTGGTTAGCATGTTGGGCCCAATGTTACGTTTCCGTTCTTCAAAGCTAAAACTACAGCTAATCTGTGATGCAGACTGCACTGGCCATTAAAGTTCGCTTATAAATCACCAGCTAGTCAACTCACTCTGGTGGAAATAACTTCAGCTCTTCGATGGTTCCCAAATATCCGAACAGTGTTCTCATCTGCTCCGATGTTGTGCTTGGCGACACATTTGTCACCTGGACCACCTTCGTGGTGTAATTCATTTTCCAGGCTAAACCCGTTCAAAAAACAATACTACCGCTGACAGCTATGCTTAAATTAAAGTAACAGTTGTCTACTGGTTATTCAAAACGATTGTTTGTCAGTAATTAGCGGGCTAAGCGTAAGCTATCGACTAACGTTACATCAACAGACTGTTGCATTTAGCCGCCATATTGTGATTCCCGACCGCAGTGCGCATGCGCATAGCTGCCTTCTGCTGCTGTGAAAACAACGTAAATCCATTTATAAAAACATTATTTTAGATTCCTTTCATCGATGAACGTAATATTAGTCTTGCACACCAGCGCGCCACACTGATATTGTGTAGGAGAAGGTTTGACCTGCAATCAATGACCAACAGAGGTCTCCCTCTCTTTTTACACATGATATAAACAAGGATGTGGCAATAGAGGCCCAATACGAATTGATTAGCAAGTAAAGCATCTGAATCTTTGCCATGTCATTATGACTTACATGGTGCTTGTCCTCTGTGGACCTCTCTTCTCCCATCACAGATTGAGTTTGGTTTGGCTTGATATGTTAGCTGGAATATATTTCTATTCTAGATAATGTGGTAGATTGTTGTTATATCTCCTTTCATGTTTGTGTGTGGGATTCCTTTCTTCTGATAACCTCTGCGACTACAAATTGAGAATGTTATACCACACACGATATCATCCCTTCTTTTTATTGTATCCATTTACATCTTTCTGTATAAACATGAATCAAAGTTTATTCCATGGAAATAGTCAGCCCAGCTCAAGGTCCACTTAGGCTATGATGTTTTTGCAGAGCTTTCAATCAGGTTATATTTGCTCTCACAGGGGATCAAACACAGCCAGAACCTAGAACTGTGAATTGTGAAATATGACTTTGGATTTTAAATCGCATGCCCAAACCTGTCAGCCAAGAATATTTTTAATATTCACTTCATATTTGCTCACTCGCTCTTTCCACCACATCACACAGTTTTCGTCAGCGGATGTTTTTTGTTAAATTGTCATGGAGATGGATCTGTAGAACTGCAGGTTTCATGATCTCCATAAGTCGTCATAAGCTCCATGACAACTGAGCAACCTCTATCCACTGATGAGGACCATGTGATATGATTGAAAACCCCGGAGAAAGCTAATGAGCGGACTTTGATTTGCGATTGTTTTGTCAAACTCGATAAACATAGTTTTCCAGAGTGACTGAGAGTATCTGCAGTATGTGGGAACGTAACATGCATCTTTGTTCCACTTTAGGTTTCAACTGGCAGAAACACATGGGCATCTGATATCAAATATAAATCTTCTTCCCTCCACAATTTTGGTCCCTGGCTGTGTTTGATATTATTCAATCACTGAACCTTTCTTTTTTCATGAATAGATTATCATAAACATGCAGTATATTGCTAATTAAGCTCAGCCCAAATGCGTTGGCTGGGGGAGCCACATCACAACCCTGCCACTGACATAACTGCTTCTGCTGAAACTCTCTCTGCTAGTGGTGTTTTTTTTCCCAGGGGAAACAATGCAGCATTTGTCTTCAGGCTACGTCAAGCATAATCCGTATACCTGGATTATAGTTGCACCGAGACAAGCAAGTTAAGGCATTTTTAGTTCAGACCAAAGAACAACTGGCCACATTTCATCCAATTAGCATTGTGTGTAACCTCCATATTGTACAAGATCGCCTAATAATAGCAGTGACGGTTCGCTGTTATTGGTGTTCACAACAGATATTATTCTGAGCCTCATTCTATTATTGTATTATTTCGACAAAACCTTTATTTAATCTAAAATAAAGTGGCATTATTGTCCCAAAGGTTTGGCTTTTCTCTTATATCTAAAAGTGTGCACCTTACACAAACGTAACCAAGGCTATCTTGCACTGGCTATAAATGTGGATCGCACATCATTACTTCTGTTGACTTGCCCAATGCTGTTTTGTATCCCTAAACATTGCATTAATACTCTGAAATATACTGCACTTTGTATAACTCAGCATAACTATATCTTAATAAAGCGCAACATCTGAACAATTGATACAAATCACATGCACTATTGCAACACATTTGCCAATTCTCTGCAATAAATATTCTCTGCAATAATCCGGTTTCAGAGGGGTGGCGAGTTGAGTTATCAAGCAGAGGATATTAGCACAATGGGATTCTTGTTCACGGTGCAGCATGATTGGCCAGGAGAAAGGTTTACAGCGCAGTTTGCTGTGACTGTGAGGGGTACTAGACTAATAAATACCCCACTTCCACTGGGAGCGGGAGACTTTCAGTTCAGAAGCGACCCGAGGGTTTCTTAACAGTTAGTTTTCGGGGGTGCCACAACAAGAAGGAAACATGGCCAGCCGGTGAGTTTCTGATGAAGTACAAAAGTGTGCTTTTTCATAATTTGCCATTTTCTCTAATGTTATTTAGCTCTTGTTTAGATATTTCTTTAACTTGATCCTGTGACTTTTACACAGTGAATGATTAAGGGTTTAAAAGCTCATGCTGAACTCTTAGACCATGAGCTGCCTGACCTGTCGGAAATACAGCTAACAGACTCGTATATTTAACTAGCTGTAAAAATGTCATTAAGTTTAATTTAATTGGATGCAATATTAGTTGATGTTTTCACTTTTTGGTAACAGTTTTGAACACCCAGCTGGTGGCTACAAGAAGATGTTTGAGACATGTGAGGAGCTGTCTGAGCCTCTTCCAACAACAGTCACAGGTTTGTGTGCATCTTTCAGACAGAAATAGACTGCAGGCAAATAATTATTTGACTTTCATTTACTGATTCCACTGAGGAAGTTAACGTTTTCCTTTTGAAAACACAGAATCCAAAGCAGTATTTTTACAAACCTATACATTTCAAACAATCGCTGATTTGTGTTTATTGTGCTGGCGTTTTAAAGGTAGGATTCCTTCATTTCTGAAGGGAAGTCTTCTCCGTTTGGGACCTGGGCTTTTTGAGATTGGAGATGAACCTTTCTATCACCTCTTTGATGGCCAGGCCCTCATGCACAAATTCGACTTCAAGAACGGCCAGGTCACCTACTTCCGAAAGTAAGACCTTAAGGACAATACTAGTGTTTGGTCTTTTTTTCAGTCTATTTGCACAATTTGCATTACTGCCATATAGTAAAATCAACCTGCAGAGTCTTGAAACTCGAGCATGTGTGCACATCAAGTCTCCATTTTTATATGTTTATTTTGCATGGTATGTGCTGTGCAGACATGTCTAATCAAGCTGCATATACAACTGCATGAACACCATGAAATTAGATCATAACTAGCAAAAAATGTTTAGGACTTAAGGAAGTTACAGCTGATATTCTCATGCTTGTTGTGAGTGAGGGGTTTAGGTTTAAATGTATAGAGATGAAAAACCTAAAGACCTTTGCAGAAACATGGCTGTATTGAGAAAATTGTCATTTTAACACCTTTATTCAATGGGTGGCCCTTTTGGAGATAGAATGAAGGTTTCCAAGATATTGAACGATGAGTTTCAATAAAACATTCTAGTTTTTTCAAAATGGATGCATAATGTTCTGGGATGAAATTCTTTGTTATACCAGATTTATCAGAACAGATGCCTACGTGAGAGCCATCACAGAGAAGCGTGTGGTGATCACTGAGTTTGGCACCTTTGGGTACCCTGATCCCTGCAAAAATATTTTCTCCAGGTGGGTAGCACAGAAACACACAGGATTTTCTCCGGCTCATCCTCACTATCATGTGGATGCATTTCATAGTAAAAAAAAAAAAAATAAAATTGCAAGTACTTTAAAGTTGTTTAGCAAACACATTTATTTTCCTTTGGCTTTCTTTCTTCATTACACTGCTGAAAATACTACTTCTGCTTAAAATCTCCACTTTCACCTTTATTATAACGTCTTCAAGTGAAATGGAATCTTTTTTCGTTTGCAGGTTTTTCTCTTACTTCAAGGGTGTTGAGGTTACAGACAACTGCCTGGTGAACGTTTACCCTGTTGGTGAGGATTTCTATGCCGTAACAGAAACCAACTACATCACTAAAGTAAACATCGATACCTTGGAGACATTGAAGAAGGTACGTCAATGCAGATGTATCATTTGAGGTGTAAAAAATGTATCTTAGCATTTATAATAATCTTCTGAACTGTACATTTCTTCATATTAAAGCACAATGAAATGTCTTTATTTTCTACGCAGGTTGATATGTGCAACTATGTCAACATTAACGGGGTGACAGCCCACCCTCATATTGAGAGAGATGGTACAGTGTATAACATTGGAAACTGCATGGGGAAAGGAGCATCACTGGCCTACAACATTGTCAGGATTCCTCCCACACAGAAAGGTTCGGATCAGCGCCAGCATCACTATGTAATATCAAACACACACCGGCACTTTAACAGCAGGGACCTCACCTTTAAACAGAATATGACGTTGAATGGTTAATTCAGGGTTAAAGGAATCACTGTGACCCCCTCTCAAAAACCAAGCAAAATGTTTTATAAAATATGTTTTCTTTTTCAGGGTCAGACCCTTAAAACAATTCAGAAGAGAATCAACAATGTCTTTATGTCTTTTTCAGAAATATTGAAATTACAACTTCTTAAACTATTATTGGGAATAAGCAGTAGTGGAAGAAGTATTCAGATCCTTTACTTAAGTAATAGTACTAATACCACACTGAAAATACTCAACTACAAGTAAAAGTCAGTCAGTCAGTCAGTCAGTCATTTTCTACCGCTTGTTCCCGTTCGGGGTCGCGGGTGACTGGAGCCTATCCCAGTGGCTTCGGGCCTTAGGCGGGGTACACCCTGGACAGTGGCCAACTCGTCGCAGGGCTGACCAAGTAAAAGTCCTGCATTCAAATTAATGTGTATGCTGGATTTTACTGCTGTAGGTGTTTAAGGTTGAGCTAATTTAACTACTTTATATACTGTTGGGTAGTTTAATCTACAGCAATGCATCATATTCTATAATATCATCATATGTTTGTAGTGTCGCTGTCCTGTGAGAACCACGTATCTGTAAAAAGTCAACTTTTCATGAGCCCAGAAAGACAGCCCTGTTTTCAGCTTTGTGACGATTCATTTTCCAGCTAATCCAGAGGAGGGGGGGGGGGGGGGGTCACAATATTTCCTTCTGAGATATAGTGGAGTAGAAGTATAAAGTTGGTATAAAGTATAAATCAAATGGAATTACCTCAAATGTGTACTTAGGTAGGCTACTGTACTTGGGTAAATGTACTTAGTTACATTCCACCACTGGGAATAAGTATAATAATGTCATAGAAATTTAGGTATGAATCAACTTGACACCTGTTTCACATATCACAACCTTTGCCTTTTTTATTAGATAAGTCTGATCCCATTGAGAAGTCCAAGGTGGTGGTTCAGTTCCCCAGTGCTGAGAGGTTCAAGCCCTCCTATGTGCACAGGTGTGGGTTAAAGATTCTAGCCCACAGGAATTTTGTCAATAATCCATTTGGTATGTTATCAAAGTTGTCAAGAAAAGTCCAAGTTTTGACATTCTCTCCTTAACGATCACAGCTTCGGCATGTCAGACAACTACTTTGTCTTTGTGGAGACCCCGGTGAAAATCAACCTGCTGAAATTTCTGAGTGCTTGGAGCATCAGAGGCTCCAACTACATGGACTGTTTTGAGTCCAACGAGAGCCAAGGAGTAAGAACTTGGAATAGTTTGATATCTTTGGTGATTTTAATACCTTTGATATTATCATCATCTTCGCCGCTGAAATCTCATATCTATTCTAATTTGTGTTTTACAGACTTTGTTTCACATTGCCAAGAAAGACCCGGGAGAGTACATTGATCTCAAGTTCAAAGGGGCACCCATTGGCATGTTTCATCACATCAACACCTATGAGGATCAAGGCTTCATTGTTGTTGACCTCTGTGGATGGAAAGGGTAACTGAAGAGCTAAATGTTAAAGACTTTTATTTAAACCTTCCTGTACATCTTCTGCAGTTTTGTTTGATACAGAGATATTGTCGTTCATTATCCATTCATTCCTGCAGTTTTGAGTTTGTTTACAACTACCTCTGGTTGGCTAACATGAGAGCCAACTGGGAAGAGGTGAAGAAGGCGGCCATGATGGCGCCTCAGCCGGAGGTCCGCAGATATGTTATTCCCCTGGACGTCCACAAGGTGAGTCACCTGTTTTACTCATCAGGAGGACACAAATTGCCACTCACAGATGTAAAGTCTCATAGTATTTGCTCTCATCTCATTACTGACCTAATGTAGGAGGAGCAGGGCAAGAACCTCATCAGCCTGCCATACACCACAGCCACAGCGGTGATGCACGCTGATGGGACGATCTGGCTGGAGCCGGAGGTGCTGTTCTCCGGGCCTCGCCAAGGTGCAAGCACATTTCATTTACTCAGTCATGACACATTACTTCTTAATATATACTAGAAACATCTTCATTATGTAACCATTTAAATGTTGTTTTTGTAGCTTTTGAGTTTCCTCAGATCAACTACAAGAGGTACGGAGGGAAGAATTACACATACGCCTACGGCCTGGGTCTCAACCATTTCATACCAGACAGGGTAACTTCACAAAATACCTTTAATTCTAAGTGTGTAAAACAAGCTTTTTCATAACCTGATTTTGTTTTTAAACTTGTGTGTAGATCTGCAAGTTGAATGTGAAGACCAAGGAGACCTGGGTATGGCAAGAACCAGACTCCTACCCGTCAGAACCCCTGTTTGTTCAGACTCCCGATGGGGTAGATGAGGATGACGGTATGTCAGCAGCAATTTAAATATATTTTGCCTGCTGCGCTAGAAATGGTTTTATGATAACGTGGTGCTGTGCCCTCAGGAGTTCTGCTGACCATTGTGGTGGCCCCTGGCTCCCAGAGACCAGGATACCTCCTCATCCTTAACGCCAAGGATCTGTCCGAGATCGCCAGAGCAGAAGTGGAGTGCAGCATTCCTGTCACCTTTCATGGGATGTACAAACCCTAATGATGCTTTTCTCAGGGTGTCAACAGTAGTCAGCCATTACAGTGCTACCAACTGCCAATCAGTATTAAAAACAGGATAAATAAACTAAACTAAATGTGTCGTGTCAAGAAAAATAAAGCTTTATCAGCCAAATGGTTGTGTGTTCTCATTTACAGTCAATTGTTAGTGGGTGGGACAGTGGGTTGTTAAACAAATGAAAATATTAATATGTGAATTGATGTGCCTCTTTGAGTCTGGTTGCTATGTTCCAACTTGAATTGTCAAAATTGGTTTAATTAAAAAAAAACGTATACATTTATTTGTTCACATGCTATCACATGAATGTTTTATGGTTGGAAGAATAAGTTCGGCAAAATGAAACAAATGGGTTGTTTTGTCTTGTTCTGTTACGTGGTATGTTTATTAGCTTTTTACTTGGTAGCGCAGTGGCAAACGGTCCTTCAACTGGGGCTCAATCCTCTGTGAAACTGTGCTCAGATTCCACTCTCTGAATTAAGCCGAAAGATGTTTATGGGGGTTAAAATAACCTGATGTTCATTTGTGATGTTTGGTGTTTCCATAAAACAAGCGGGCATTTCTCTTGATATATAGTAGATCAATTCAGCATAAACAGTTAGTACAAATAATCCTTCAGCCTAAATTCTTGAGATACTAGTAGAGATTTAGTATGTTGCCACACAAAATCGTATTAGAGTTCCGTTTGAACAGGTGACCTTTCCATCTCTGGCCTTATTGTGTTGCTCAAAGTCCTCTGAATCTGATCTCAGATTGTGCAGCAATGCAAAGCTGATTAACTGTGTCACTGCTTAATCTGAGGAAAGAAAGTGAGGGCATGTTGCAATCAATTATTCTCTATCTCTTTGTGTGAACAGGTTCAGACCTTCTGTCTTTTGTAATTACAAACCCACTCTGTTTGTGCATCACATACTGTATAAAACACTGTCAATTTGATTCACATGCCGCCGCCCCCCCCCCC
>CM022487.1:16369015-16607881 GCA_011952105.1 Coreoperca whiteheadi
CTCTCCCCTGTGCCCCCCCCCCCCCCCCCCCCCCCCCCCGTCCCCCCGGCTGATGCAAGCAAAGGAAACAAAGCATCAAACATTACCAACATGGCTCGGACTCGCTTGTTACATCAGCTGAACGGAGAACCCTGATTATGTAGTCACATTTTCCACTCCACTGCCAGATTTTAGGATTGCGTTCATGAAAGGCTCAAATGAACATTTTGCAATCGTGTATTCTGTAATCTCTCATTTTGGTAATCATATGGTCAAAAATCTGCCCTTTTGCGTGCATTTGGTCCACTTCGTCTGACTGATGCCAACAGATCTTTTTAGATGGAGTGATGTGACTGCCTGCTCTTAATTAAACAATACATTTTTTTTCTTCCTGTTTATTAAATTTTTTTTACATGACGGCTTTTTAGCCTCCCAAAAAGAAGAAAATTAAAACAACATTACAGTAAATATTAATTCTCAGAATAAACTTAAGCTGAAAAACACAGGAAAGGAAAAGCTCAAAGGAAATCTCAGTTGTAACTATCACACCATAAAAGAAGAAGTCGCTCACACTCTGAAATTCATTTGGGACAGAGGTTTGCACCGTGAGGCTTAAACCAGTGTAAAAGTGATATATTTACTGTCCTTAATACACAAATAAAACAAAAAATGTGAAGGTGGAAGACAAAACACAGGTAACAGAAAGAAAGACCACCACACTATCACCAAATAATGCCACAAATCAAAAGGAAATCAATGATTGTAACTACTGCTACAGTGAATGGAAAAAAAGCAACACAAAACATGAAATAATAGTGTAATCAAACAAAAAATGTGACGTAAAGAAAGGGACTTTGTATTAATATGGATTCTAAATTAAACAGTTTCAAGTTCACCTCAAATGTAGCCTCTTTTCTATCTTAAAAAAGGTCGAGTATGTAGGTTTTAGTGGCATCTAGCAGTGAAATTGCAGTTTGTAACCATTTGAATCACCCTCCCCTTCCAGGCGTGTAGGGTGGCCGCGAGAAACGCAAACGGCCCTGTCTAGAGCCGCTCCCTATGTAGAGAAAAAACGGCTTATCCCAAGTTAATAAAACACAGCGAATCTTATTTTCAGGCGATTATACATTAATGAAAACATACATGTTAATATTATATTCAATTTCTGCCAACAGCTCTTCCTAAATGTTACACACTGGACCTTTAAAAAGGAATAATTTGACATTTTGGGAAATATGCTTTTTCGCTTTCTTGCCAAGAGATGAAAAGATTCATACCGCTATCAGGTCTGTACGCTAAGTATGAAGCATAAAGAATGGAAGCAGGGGTAAACAGCTAGCCTGGCTCTGTCCAAAATTTTTTAAGTCTACCAGCACCTCTACAGTTTATTAACTAACATGTTAGATCTCATTTGTTTACTCTGTACATACATTGTTTGAAAGGGAGTTACATGCTGGTTGTCAAACAGCACTTAACTCCCTGTAAAGCCACAAAGTACTCAGAGGTGCTAGTAGGTGTATCTTTGGAGCCATGCTAGTGGTTTCCCCCTGCTTACAGTCTTTATACTAAGCTAAGCTTAGCGCCTGCAGGCTGCAGCTCCTTACTTAGCGCACAGACCCAAATTGATATCAATCTTCTCATTTAACTCTTGACAGGAAAGCAGATAAGCGTATTTTCCAAAATTTCAAACTTCTTTAAACTGGAGCAAGCCTCTGTCCCGTCACTTATACACAAAACACACGAATAAAGTATCAATGAGAACAAAGCAGAGACTCACACTACTGAATCACAGATTTCATGACTTACATCATCAGGCTAATGTCAATGTGATAAGTGACTACCAACAGCTTTGAAAATATCTTTATCAGATATATAACTTTTGCATCTCAGGAAATAATGGAATGAAGTATTGATAGTGCAAGGTTATAAGGTACATATATTAATATATTGTTTAGATACTGTCCTATAAGTAAAGTGCAAATCTCTGGATCAGATGAAAAGTGTGTGCAAGCATTTCTAATTATTGACCGACTGATCCACCTGCCCATGCACAAATGAGCCCTTTACATTGACTGTGAGCTACTTTACACACCGTCTGGTGAAACATTCACGTTACACAACATCATTTTCCCTTCAACTCAAAGCATTTTCTTTGAAGTCTGGCCATTTAGAGTGGCCAAATATCACGTAGCCTTGACTACTTTAGGAGTACATTGGGAACTTTGAATAATTTCTGTTAAGTATGTGCATAATTTTTTTGTAATCCTGACTAACTGAGAGAGAAATGTATTGTATATTATCATCTAACACCAACAGTAAACTTCAGCTGTATATGCCCATATCGACAAAGGGCCATTTTAATGTGAGAGCATGCTTAGGAGATCAATATGTTTAGGAAGTCTGCTTACTGTTGCCACAGAAAATCTCAAATTGAATCCATTTTCTAACAGCACGTCGCAGCATTTTGGTCAATAATCAGTTAATGTAATTATCCATTTTAATAACGACTAACTGGGAATGAAGGTGAACTGGGATCAGCTGGGGAGAAACAACATTGAGACCGGCTCAAATGGATATGCACAGTCATCGAACACACACACACACACACACACACACACACACTTCCAGCAGCAAAAGTGGACGCTGCTTCAACATGACAAAAACACACAATCATGCAGGGTCATCTGAAAACAGTTTCTTACTTATTTCTGTAACTGATGTTTAAGACCAGCTTATTTAGACCTGGGGGCATGGAAGGCCAACATTAGGTGAGTACATTTTAATTTTTCAAAGTGCAAGAAAGCAGCGAACACATTTACCTCCCTTTTTAGCTCCTCCCACTCTATAAGAGGGCAGTTGTTGGGTTTGGGTGTGGGGCTGTGTTTGATCGAAGTTTGGGGGAGGAGGGATGAAAAATCAGTTGGTCTCATAGGTGGAGAGAAGAGCAGCATCCACGGGCTCCATGCAGGAGGGGCAGGTGAAGGATCTCATCAGCCAGTCATCTATACAGTCCATGTGGTAGATGTGCATACATGGCAGGAACCGGATGGGGTCCCCATATACAAAGTCCAGCATACAGATGACGCATCTGAAAACAGATGACGTAAAGACCTTAAATACACACCAAAATAAAGTTGATATTGGGACACGACAATAGAAATCATCAAGGACTTGTTTTTTTTAAAACATTTTTTTAAAGTCTTTCTACATGAATGAAACCCGTATGTTGGACATGACATCCACATTACAGCGTATTTTATTGATAATGGTGTTGTTGGGCAATTAATTTGATTATAAATTAATCTTAGATTGTTTTTTTATTGAACTTATAGAATAGTACAAAAATGACCACCACCATTTCCCAGGGCCTGAGGTGACGTCTTCAAATATCTTGTTTAGTTCAACGAACAGTCCAAAACTCAAACATATTTAATTTAGAATGATATAAAAACAGGAAAAAGCAGCAAATCCTCACATCTAGAAACTATAACCAGCCATTTTTAATCACAAATTTGTTTTAGAGGGCTTTAAATGTACAATATACGACACTCTCAATTCAGACTTTGACAATTAAGAGATCATCAAAATTGTTTTTGCTTATCTGTCATTAAATCGACTAACCTTTAAGCACAAGTAAAATTAAACAATTAATTACAGCTTCACCTGCATTATATGAGCGTTACTGATGAGTGGCTTCCCATGAACCATATCATGCATGCTTATTTGAGATTAAATATTTGTCACATTTATAAGTGTTACAATATGGAAGTAGCCTACAAAAAAAACATGATGTCTGAATTATTTAGCATTGCTCAGCTCTAAAGGCCTGCAACATCCCTCTATGTAAACATCACATTCAAAAATGCAAAACGCTCACTCTCTGATCTTTTTCTCCGAGCCGTCTTGCCCTCCATCGTAAACACCCTTAGGGAGGTGCTGGATGAGGCCAATGCGCTGAGCTATGCGGATCTGCTCCTCCTCTGTCAGCTGGGTGGCCAGACGGGCCTGACTAGGCGTGGGATGGTACATGGGCATGTGAGCCTGCTCCTGGTAACAGACAAAGAAACACCAAAATGAAACAAAAACTGTTATCCTCCCATATCAGCTCACTTTATCTACGCAAAGTGGTCTGAATGGTCAGGCTCTGTGCGGGGACAAGCTGAAAAACACAGCAGCTGTCTGTTCTGGACTGTCTTGACAGGTCAGGTAGTGGGAATGACTCCAAACCCCGTTTGTTTCCTCAGGTATAAATGCGACCTTCTAGGCCACAGACAGAAACTCTGGATGCAGGCATATTTTCATAAACATTACGTGCTTTACATTAACATTCAGGCTTTTATCTAAGATTATTATCATGGCCAGCTGTCCTACATGTGCCAGAAAGGTCTTTTCTTGAATGAATAGCCTGGAAGTTGAGTGTCAGCCGTCTCTCACCTGGTACGGCGGAGGTGGCTCCAGGTCTGGATCTGTCCCGTCAGCGAAACTCGCCCTGTCTGACTGGGATTCATGAAGGAGAGAAATGTCGTCAGATGTCGGAGACTTGAGACAGTTGCCCATATCTTCGTACCTCCAGTCCTGTCCTGGCCGACGTTACAAATCTGATCTTTGTTGCTAAAGTTGCTCTCGGTGGCTAATATTAGTTTTGTCTAATATCTCAGAAACCAGTTCAACTGCCCCCTACCAAAGATACAATGCACATGATTATGAAAGTCCTACACAAACATTAAGTGTAAAAACAAATGTCCACACTAGTTTCTCTTCATGTTGACACGGACGTCCGACTGAAAAACAAAACAAAGAACTCCCTTGCTAACGAAAGCTAGCAGCCTAGCTAGCTACTTTTCGCTAGCTAGCTGGCCGACTTCCTTGATAAGTATCGCTCATTCCTTTGTAAGAAGCACGCTTTCTACAAAATATCTACTTCAGCAGCAACTGTGGCTGTGACACTGAGCGGTCTGAGTGTTGGACTGTAGCGACATTTCCGCCTTTCAACTTCGTAAGTAACATTAAACAGTTTGCTTCCTCGCTAGCTCTTTCTTCAACCAGAGGACATGTTATCGGGCCGTTTGATATGACGTCAGTTGTGATTCTGCGCGGTGATTGGGTGATTTATTTACTCGTCTCACCCCTTTCAATTATAAAACAAAAAAAACAATGATAAAGAACAATGATAATTTGTTAATTATTCATGAAAGATTTATTGATAAATTAATCACTATAATAAACAAATACTCAGTCAAAATGATTTTATATAAAGATGGAAAAAAGAAATCCAAAATCCAAGTAAAATATGAAGAAATTAATTGGAATAAAAGTTGGTTATTACCAGAAAATCTGTTTATTGAACAAGGTTCAATAAATAAATGCATTTCATGATTTTTATCACATTATAGTATTTATATATTATAATATGTTATATGTCATGTCAAATATTATTACATATTATAATATATTTTGTTGTATTTATTTCATTTAACTAGTTCTTCATTTTTGTTCTGTCCTCTTACTTTGTCTTTTATGCTGCTGTAACATGTGAATTTCACTTCCCTCTGAATCAGTTATATAATATATGTAATCCTATATACTAATATTTTTATTTCATGCTTTACTAATATTGGTAGCAGTTGTACTTTTTGTCAAAATTAACCAGAATGTCTCACTCATGTTTCCTTCAATTGTAATGTCATTGCAAAACTTTGGTCCAATTTTATATGTAATTTTTTTTAATAATGTAAGTAAAAATGAATCTGTTCAAGAGGTCAAAGTATTTTCAATGCAAGGCCCCAAAGATTGATCTTACTGGAAATGTTATGATCTTGACTGGTAAATGTTTTATTCACAAACGTTTTAAACGCAAAAGAATGCATTTCCACTATTTACCTCTGAGATTAAACAGTTTTTGCTAAATTCTTTAAAAATACATTAAAGGTGCTGCACACCCACACAGGTGTTTTCACTTATTCTGGATGATTAGATGTCCAATCAGGTTGAAGTCTGTGGAGCTACACAGGATTTATCCTGTGTGATGCCACCAAAAGTCATCATATTTGTTATTAGTAACACCTTGAGCTTTCCCTGCTATGACAAGTCAAAATGTCGGCTGTTGAAAAGGCCTATCAAGCACAGTGTGGACACTCCCACACAGTTGTAGAGGTCTAATCGGGCACACCAAGTGAGAACACCTGTTTGGGTGAACCATAGGTGTGTAGAGCCTTTAAAAAAAGTGTCTACACAATTACATTTAATAATTGTATGTTTTTACTCTGTTTCTTGCTTGCTTTTTTAATTTTTAATTTTAATATAAGCTGTGAAAGGAAAACCCCTTTCCAAGATAGCCTGTTTCACTGCCCTCTGTTTGCACCAGTACAGTAGCATTATTTTAGCTTATGATACATATAGAAGACATGTGTGTCAGGTAATCAGACAGATATATAAAGAGAGACGATCTACAAGAAAATCCAGTATCACGCAGAGACTTGTTTTGGCAATGCGTGTATATAACACTATATGCCACCATAAAAACAAAGGTGTTATCAGTTTTCACAACTCATAAGCATAGTAAATCCAGAAAATACATTTAAGTAACAGCACAAACTGTCAGTTTCCAAATGCCAAAAGTAGTTTCTGTGGGAGTTGTTATTGCAATGCTCAAATCTTCGATGTCTCGCTTATTAAGATTTTTGATGTTTTCCCAGCCTCTTTATAAAAAAAAATAATAAAGACATCCAATAATAGTGGCAACTTAAGGACACCTTTATTAGTATATACAGCTATTATACACATAAAAACCCACAAAGTATTTGCATTCCAGGAACTTATGATACAAATCTCCATGTTTTTGGTTATGTGAGTTTCACAGAATTGGCCTTCTTCAGGCAAATAAAACAAAAACACAAACCTTAAAATGAACAACATTACCAAAGATTCCTTTACCTTTAAAGCTCATCAACTGATACTGTTTAATTTTATTTTTTTTCTCTTAATGTTACAAACAGCATAATTTCTCTGTACATTATTAGTAAGTAATAGAGTAATGTTAATTTGTGAAGCAAATGTGTCATGGTGTTTCTACAGTGTTTCTACAGTCATCGTCTGCAATGGTTCATAAAATATTCACAAAAAGAAGAAGAAAAAGGTGAAAATAGACAAGAGATCATTTTGTTTTCACATGAGTTCATGGTAAAATTACATGCCCAACAATTTTCAAAATCAAATGTTAAATATAATTGTTGGAAAATTCTCATTTAAAGGGTGTAGACTGGAAAAAATAAAAGTAACAGACTGTTCTGAAGGATAATTGAGGTTTGTTGGAGGCATGATTTAACAATAATGCAGGGTAAAATAACAAATAAGCCTATTTTCTATGTTATTCTATAACTGTGTTCATATCTCACAACTTATTATGTTCAATACCAAAAAGAAAAATGACGGGGGAAATCAGGCAGTTTTTTCCCCAGCACATTCATTCACACTGTAAAAAAATCCAGCATTATTGAGTATTACTTATTAGTATCCACATTGTCTGGTAAAGTATCAGATCGCCTCTTCATGATGGCTTCTTGTATTGATCTGGTCTAATAAGTGACAACGGTGTGATGATCACAATGTATTTACAAAACAATTAATTTATAAGAAAATGTAGTTACATATTCACACACCCCACAGATAAATACTGTTAAGAGCAACACTGAATCATTTAGAAACATCTTCAGAAATGAAAATACCTACTGACACAAATGACATAATTTGATCCATTCATTTATTTTCTGCAGCCCGCAACTATTTGAGGTGTCTCATTACTCTCTTTCATCAAGTACAAGTCAGGAAATAGACCTTATTTATTGTCAGTGTTCTGTGTGAATTGGCAACTACAGTTTCAGGAAGTATTGTTCCTTCGTTTTGGGTTCACATTTTACCAAACATCCAGAGGGCTCATGGCCTTGAAGCACTGATGCAAAAAGTGCCACATTAACCTTGACTCTGTATACTGTCGTACAGAGTCCTCTAACACCTCTCTGGGCTTCCCCCTCCTCTCTAATGCTGTGCCTCCTGTCCCTAGCACCTGTCGTCCTCCTCCGTGTCGCTGAGAGGATCACAGCCCGCAACAGAGGTTGTCTGCGCCAGACGCTTCCGAAAATGTCCATTGGGGACCTGCCAGCCAGTCCGCAAGCGTGGGCGGGCGGAGCTGATGGTGTTTGAGCGTCCCAGGCTGCAGGCCACAGCTGCCTCGAAGGTCAACGTCTCCATGGGACCGGAGGGGTCTGGGCTGTGGTCGTCCTCTTGGGAGGCCAGGAACGGCTCGGAGGGGTAGCGTCGAGGTGGGGATGGGTGTCTGCCTGCCTCGCTCCGCCTTTCGCCTGCAACCCCCTCTTGGGTCTTCCAGGTCGGCTTGCCCTGCCTCATGGTCTCTGGGCTGCCCTGTTCATCCTCGTCCTCGCCGACGGAGGGTTGAGTGCGACACTCGAGTGGGGAGTAGGAGATGTGAGGGCGAGAGCGTGTCGGGGTCTGTGATAAAGGTCGTCGGCCGCTGGGGGTGCTGGACTCTGAGGTGGAGGGCACCGGACTGTCCGAGCTGTTGCCCTGGAGACGAGAACAAACAATGATGAAATTTATTTTCTGAGGTACCTGGAAAACCTGTCAAAATGTAAAGGGGCATTTCAGCAATTTAGCAGCACGTATCCACACATTTGTGAGGTTTGTGAGAGACACATTAAAAAAGAATGCTCAAACTGCCTGGTAGATGTCTACTTCTCCTGTCCTCAGTTTATAACACAGGCTTAACTGGGAAATCTTAACAAGGGAAATTGTTGAACTGTTCAAAGTTTGTGTGATTTTACATACATTTATCATATTGTGATATATATCGACATCAGAAAGATATTTTTAATTTTGCAGACTTTAAAGTATGGTTTAGGCCAAAGCCCT
Organism: Coreoperca whiteheadi; assembly: GCA_011952105.1. Lineage (NCBI taxonomy): Eukaryota > Metazoa > Chordata > Actinopteri > Centrarchiformes > Sinipercidae > Coreoperca > Coreoperca whiteheadi. The sequence continues at coordinate 16,377,920 of CM022487.1, forward strand.
TGTTAAATTGTGTCCCTGCTTTTTTGTCCCTGCTGTCCAAGTCCCTGAATCAGTTAGCTGGACAGAGTTTTTCTGACCTACCTGTTTATCTTGGGGGTGTGCTCCCTCTACACTAGAAGATCGTGAGGGCTGCAAGCTTCTTTCCTCTGAGTTACAACGAGACGTGTCTGGAGAGAGGAGGTGACAGCGCTCCTTAGACCGGCCACGCTCCCTGTCGCTCTGCTGCCGGTGCTCAGACCGAGAAACTAGAGGGAAGACATTCAGGAACGGAGATAACATAAAATGACAGATAATGAGAAAATGAAATGGCTGGTAAACATAATGCCGTTGTTATCCAGCTATATAATAGAGTGAAGTGTCATCGACAAACCAAGAAACTTAATGTAAACATATTTTCCTCTTATTGGCATTGTCAACCAGAATAGTTACGACTTGACCTCTATCCACACAAATGTAGCAGTTATAGTATTTAGCATAAAATTAAGTATCCAATACATATCATTCTAAATAAAAATGTATCTGTAATGTTTACCTGGAGTTTGCTAGACCGCATCTATGTGGTAAAAAATGCCAATGCCACCTACCTTTATTGGTTTAATCAAAAAATTTCATTAATTTTCATCGCGTACTTTCACTGCAACAACAACAAGACGATCATCGTGACACTAGATGCTCTGTCACTGCAGTTTTAAGATCACTAATGCTAATATATACCTGTATTGGAGCTTTCCTGTATTTTAATACCAGTGATCTATGTTTCCAAATGGTGGGAGAAAAAATAGATACACTTTATACTGTATGCACACAAACTAACCAGCAGCCTTGTAGCTTTTGTGACGAGGTCGATAAACTCGCTCAGGGCTTTTCTCCTCCTGCCAAAGACCGTTCACCCGCTGATCCGCAACAGTGGAGGCTGAACGCTTCATGGAGCCACTTGCAACCTCTGTCTGCTTGTATGTGAAAACACAAAACAGACAAAGCAGACAAACATTAAAAATAATGTAATTACATTCAGATGATTTAATTCAGAAAAAATGTGGTCCATTCCAGAGAGGTTTTTAAAAATAATATTGCATGCTTTTGTCAGTGCAAAAAAAACAAAACCTAATACACTTGTTAGGTTTATTTTCCTCTATTCTGGAGATGAAAGAGATCATGGTTAAAAAGGCGATGCATCAGCATTCACAAATCACACCCCATTTTAACAATTCCTTGAGCCTTAATCAGACTCCCAGAGTAGCAAAAGACAAGCCAAAACTCTACTGATTTAAACTTCTCGGGCATCTTGTGCACATAAGGAACAAGGTACTGTGGCATTAGAGCCCATGCAGCCAAGGACGTCCTCAAGATCCAGCACAGAGGCCGTGTCGTGGAAGATGTGTGTACCTGCGACTCTACAGCCAGACGGGGCATGGAAGAGGCCCGCACACACAGGCCCCTCCCTAGAGGAAGCTCCAGTGGGGCTTCAATCCCCCTACTGCACTCGCCCACCTAGGTGGAGTACAGAAACAAGAGAGGAGGGCAAGGAGAGACAGAGCACCAATCAGGCTCGTCCTCGCCAGGACTGCCTCTATTTAACATACGGAGATCCAGTTCAGGTGAGAAGAGGGCAGACAAGCCATTTCATGACTGAGGGTCATCTATCATAGCCATCACCATCCAATCAGAAGCCATTCCAGCCAAAAAACAAACAGATTAATAACTAGCAACAGGAAAACTGACTCCAAGGAGCAAATAGTGAAGTAGAAGAGCGAGAAAAGACAAGAAACAAAACAGTTCACAGGGATAGATGGAATCTATATTTCAGCTTGGAAGTACATTCAGTCATGCATGTTCAGGTCTTAATAGCTACACAAACAGAGCCACACAACATCTGTCTAGGGGCCGAACACATTCCTCTGCAAGAACAAACACTAATGTGTGGGTATTTCAGAATAATGTCATATCATTCATCTAGCAAGCAATGTGGACCGGTAAAACCAGACAGTATAGACACAGCAAAACATCAAAAGTTTGACAATCTGCCTTTGCTATTCCAACCTCCACGGGATTAAAAGACAGGAGCACAGAGAGCAGAGATGCCGTGCTCTGCAAGGCACTGAGAAAAGTTACAGCAACGTCATCCATTAAAACATGTTTATACTATTTTTGTGGCATTAAACACTTAAACACAGTTTTGCTTTGTGAATGTTCAGAGTGAACATCTGTGCTCTAAGACAGTGGTTCCGAACTTGTTTCGGATGATTATTCCATAATAAAATACTTTAGGGAGAAGGGAGAATGTTTGTTTTATGGTGTGTTTTATCAGAAGGTAGTAGTGTAGTGATTTTGTCTATGAGTGTGTGATGTTGGGTAACTAATGCCTGGTGCAAGCTGCAATTCATGTTTGATGTGGATTCACTCATTACTGAGCCCTCATCCGCAGTAGGCTACTATTATTCTCGATCAGGGCTGGCTACTTAACCATGTTGGATTGGCTGATATAGGAGCAGAATCATATTTTTGTTGCACTGAATGCATTTTTATGCTGATCGTCTGCCACAGCATTATGTAGTGTGTGTGTTGTGTGTGTGTGTGTGTGTGTGTGTGTGTATGTGTGTGGCACTGATATATTTTTTATATTAAAACATGGCTTCAGACTGTTTGCTCAGGCTGGTTTTTTGTGTTATTCTAATTGCAGAAATTGGTCCTCAGTATTCAGCTAGTACTGTTACATTATCTGTAACAACTGCTTGTAAAATCTGAGTACATGGCTAATCCCATACTATACCAGGACAACATCTTTTGTCTGGTGTAGTATAGGGATAAGCGCCCAATGTGTGTTAGGGCCTTCTAATGGAAGTGACATTCTGTGATGCCACAGATGTATGTTGCAGTTAAGGTTTGTAAAATGAATAACAGGATAAGAAAAAAAATCTAAATTATGTCTATGTTTTGAATTTGACCTCTAAAAATTATTTAAAAAACAATCTGAGAAAGAAAAATTGCTGTTTCATTTAACTGGTCCCAACCCCTTCACAATCTGTTACAATTCGACAATGCTTTGTTTTAAGGGCTCACAAATTAAAATTGTTAAGAACCACTGCTATATGGCATGCTTGTGGCATTTATGGTTGTATGCTTATGTTGGTCCTCCTTCTTACCAGGTTTTGCTGTTGACTAGCATCAACGTCGGAGCTTATGGGCTGCAAAAATAGTTCCTGGGGTGAGATGGGGCTCAGGGCCAAAAAGCCTCCTCGGGTCCTGTATTGGGAAAAGAGAGAAACAGTAAAACAAACACATAAAGACACGGTAGAAATATAACAAATCTGCAGGCGTGCATAGACTCACAGGGCTGAGCCAGCACTGTGGGCCATAATCGGCAGCGTCTGGGTGTTGGACAGAATGTCCTCGGGGAGGGTGGAGGCATCCAGACGCTTGAACATTAAGCTACTCTTCTGAAATGAGAGAAACAAACAACAAACAACACAACAAATCAAATAGGGCTTCATTCCAATTTAATTTCCCTTTGTTCAGGCCACATTTAAGAATATGAAAGGTGCAGGAAAGACAAATATCTGGTCAAAGTGGATTGAGTACTCAAAACCCCAAAGACAAGGCGTTTTGTTTTTTGTACATGTAATTGATTTAATTGTGCCCTAAATGTGTTCCAAAGTACTGTAGGAAGAAATTATATTATATTTTATATTTTTAAAATGTTATTTATGTATATCTTTTTCTTTGAATATATATTTGTAAAACAGGGTGAGAAAATATATTAAGGTGCACGAAAGTTCATGACAGCATGCAGAGCTGACCTGAGCTTCAAGTTGCTGCCTGAGCTTCTTGGCTTTGTTCTGTTTGAAGTAGTCCATTATCATCATGGAAGCGTAGATCTTCCCCACTGTCATGTCCGTATCTGTAAGGGCAGACACACTACATTAACTTACTGCTTGTCTCTCAGCAGTATATTGAGTATTTCCTCCATGGTTAGAGCCAGACCTTTGTTGATAGGTACCAGTAGGTCCAAGTTCTTTTGGGGCAGATAAGGCCAAATGATACTGATCTCTCTTTGAAGTTCACTATCCAGAGCGATACGGTCCTCACCACCTGTGACAAACACCCGCATTCAGCCACTTTGGCAAATACAACATATTATATTAATGCCATTAAAGCTGAAACGATTAGTCGATTAATCAATCAGTTAATTGATGTAATATTAAACAAGTTTTTGATAATTGATAAATCATTTAAGTCATTTTTCAAGCATAGAAGCCAAACATACCTTTTGAAGAGCAATTTGAAGAACTCATGTTGGACTTTTTCACTCTTTTTGACATTTTATAGACCGAACAACTAATCAATTATCAAAACAATAAATCAGCAGATAAACTATAATGAAAATAATTGTAAGTTACAGCCCTAGATGCTAAATCACAATCAGGGCATGCTTATTGGTGACCCTGACCTCTAGCTATTTTGATGTCCAAAGCAGTGCGGATGAGTGACATCAGGGTGGAGGTAAAGTGGACGGTCATGTCCTCATCCACAGGCATGTTCATCAACACCAACCTCTGGGAGACAACAAGGGAGAGAAGAAGACAGAAGGAGATCCATTCATTCATTTATTCTTCCAAAATAAGTAACACAAAAGGTCTATCATAGATGCTCTGCCGATACTTTCAACAACCTTTAAAGGCACATGTACACACATCATAATGTACACACATCATAATGTATACAAATACTGAACATAAACATCACTCATTAGGTTCATATCGTCCAATTATTAGGTGTCTATACATTTTCTTAAACTGAATAATAGTTATACTGTTGTTAATAATAACATTATTCACCAGATATTTCCACAGTTTGACTCCACACACTGAAATACACATCTGCTTTAATGTAGTTTGTACAAACTGAGTTTTAAAATGAAATTTCCTTCTGTGATCATCTTCATCTGAGCCTAACACAAAGAACTTCTGTAAAATTTCAGGCCATAATCTGTTTATGGCTTTAAACATAACATCAATGTCTTGAATTCACCTAAATCACCTTCAGTTGTATTACTCTTGACTTGACTATTATTAATATTGCTCTTTTCCACAACATATTAATATATACTGGATTTAGATTATATAGATAGAATTTTAATTGAGTTTTAATTTCATCTAGCTCTAGCCTGTGTTTAGACAAAAAGGGATGTTTTCAGTACCTTATAGGCAATCTTAGCAGGACATTTTTTGCCCAGGCCCAGGGGTGGTGACATGTGTGTTAACATCTCATACATGGCAGTGTAGTGGATACGACCACTTCAGGGGCAAAAAAGGAGAAACAGAAGCAGAAGGTGGAGAGGTTAATAAAATGTGGCATACAACTCAGATCTAATACAGGTGAAGACAAACAGTAAGTTCCCCTTTCAAAGTCTTCTACTTGTCATGTGGCAAATAAAGTAGACTTTATCACAGTGAACTCTAGTTGCTCTTTTGCACTTGAATTTTATCACCTTGTGCTAAACCTGACAGCTCATTGCACTGAAAAATGTATTAACATTTCACATGCTTTGATGGCCCTCTGCTGGATGACAACAGAACATGAACATTGATCAGGCCTGCTTGAAACAAAATAAAAATGTCAAAATGAATGCAGCGATAATAACATGAAGTCTCACCATGCCAAACGATCATACTCCCCCCAGATGCGAACAAACTCGTCCAGGTGATGGGGACCCAGGATTGATGAGTCTCGTGTCAGGTACTCAAAGTTGTCCATGATCACAGCCACAAACAGATTTAGCATCTAAAAAAGGACATTAAAAATATTTGAGAAGAAAAGCGGTGTGCAACACAGCAGAAAAACTGACAACTATATAAACAGAATGGTATTTTGGTCAAGTCCTGACCAGGAAGGAGCTGAAGAAGATGAATGAGACGAAGTAGCAGTAAGCAAAGTCAGTCCCACAGCCTCCCTCATGGTCTGGAGACATGGTGAGGGGGGCGATGGAGGGGTCTGGTTCACACTCCTGACCCGACAAACACGAAAGCATAATCTCCTGCCAGGACTCCCCCGTCGCACTCCTGGTGGTTTAAACACGAACAAACACCTAGTTGACATCAAATTAAGATCCATTTTGCAAAAATATAGAAATGAAAGAGAATTAATTTTATTTAATTTTATCTTCTTGGAAGATATTTTCTGATAAGCCCACCTGAAGAGCAGCATTAGCGCACTGAAAAAGGTCTTAAAATTGTTGTGTTGATTGATGTGACTCTCATCATTCAGCTTGATGTTTCCAAACACCTGCAGAAAACAGGTAGCTTCAGTAAAATAATTACTTTTGCTTATTTCATTGGATCCCCATTTGCTTCTGCCATAGCAGCTGTAATCTTACTGGGGTCCATACATAAAAAAAAATCCAAATAAATCCAAAAAAAAAAGGTAAAACAAAGCAGCTGATCCTAATAAAACAGAATCAAATCAAGACCACACTCACAACTATCAATAATAAAAAATAAATGGTTCGAATGACCTCATATAATATGAACAAAATAAAGGTAAAAAATGCATCAACCAAGCTCATACAAATTACAACAATATAGCTACATTTAAGCACACAATTATTCATACAATTCATGAAAACTAAGTCAACATCAGATGAAAAAAGGCTACATTCAGTCACAGTCCGCATTTGTTTCTTAAAAGAGTAAGCACTCCATTCCACAGAAGCCCTGTACATAACTGTATGTTTCAAAAGTCTTGGCTCAAGGTATAGCTAAACGCTTTCTTAATGAAACCTATGCATACTTCAACTGATAGGCATGACAGTCTGTTATGTTATTTGTGATATATTACTAAAAGGATACCTGCATTCCAATTATGGCGTATATGAAGAAAAGCATAGCAATGAGAAGACAGACATAAGGAAGAGCCTGTTGAGGAAGAAACAGCAAAGACAGTTGATTAAAAAATCATCATAAAGGCAAGAATTTTAGTTTGTTGACTGAAAATTATTAGCATCATCTTGGTGTGAGGAATCAAAATGACAAGAAAGAAGAAGCTGATTGTAAAATGCCCGACCTTGAAAGATTGCACAAAGGTCCACAGCAGAATACGAATGGTGTAACCCTGTCTCAGCAGCTTGATCAACCTGGCTGCTCGGAAAAGCTTCAAAAAACTCATGTTGATGGTGTTCACCGACTGAGACAGACGTGCAAATGGTTGGAGAGAGGGCGACACAAGAGAGGGGGAGGGCGGGGGAGAGTGGCAGACAGAAGGGAGAGACAGGATGTAAAACACAGATGGCGAAATTCATCACAACATGACTTAAGTTGTGTCTGGAGGCAGGGATCATAACAAGCAAAGGGAAACTTGGAAAGAAAGAATGCTGCATTTGAAACTGACTATTTGTCTTTTTTTTTTCAGGGGTCACAACATTGTGAAAATGAATGGTGTCTTGGCAGTAACTTACCTGTAAATCCACAATTATCTCAGTGATGCTGCCAAGAACAGTGATGAAATCAAAAATATTCCAAGTATCTCGAAAGTAGTTCTGCGGCAAAAGAAATGTTTTAAGTAATTTGACTAAACATAGACAAATTCTTTACCACTGGAGCTAGATGTGATTTCTGTCTTTGATTTCTGTCTTCTTGGGTTAATACTTACCACAAGACCAAAGGCCATGATCTTGAGTATACACTCCAAGGAGAAGAGGACAGTGAAGGCTGTATTGAGGTGTTTCAGGACTGTGTCGTAGGCTGTTGGGGCCGAGTGGTACTGAAGGAAAATGTAAAATAACAGCATTTTTACTCATCACTTTGAATTTACTGACATTTTAGTAGACATGACAACTACCTCCACACCCACTTTCGAAGTTCATAATGATGGATTTGCATGATTCAACCTACAAATTTTGCAAACTTCACAATACTGACAACCATTTTCTAAGGAATATGAGAAGAAGAAGAATTACTTTATTAATCCCTCTAAAACTTTGGTTTTATTTAATTAAAGCACATTACCACATGCTGAAGAAAATAAAGAAGATGGTCTAAATGTTTATTGTCCTGAATTACTTGTCTCGAGCACTTTTAAATCTTCAAAGTCTCTGCAAGCTGATTTTCATTGTCAGTTGTAACTCACAATTTGAAGCACTGTAACATGCAAACATGATAAACACAAGGTCCTTTAAAGTACAAACTGCTCCACTACTGAATCCTGCTGTACAGAGTGCTTTACCTTCATCATGAGGACCACAGTGTTGAGAGCGATCATGACGAGCACCGTGTACTCAAAAGAGGGCGATGCCACAAAGTGCCAGAGTCTGTACTGGAAAGTTTGTCTGTTCTGGGGCATGTAGCGGGTCATCGGCTTGGCACTGATGGCAAAGTCGATGCAAGCCCTCTGACGGAGAGAAATTTAACAAAACATACATACAGAGACATCACATTAATACGTGTGAATTTATTGTGTGTGTGTCTGCACATGTATGTTTCATTGCTCCACACCTCGTTCTTCTCCAGACTGCACTCCTGAATCATCTTGTCACCCTGCTCCTGGAAGGTGATGATGATCAGAGCCACAAAGATGTTGACAAAGAAGAACGGGAAGACCACAAAGTAGACCACGTAGAAAATGGACATCTCCATCCGGTTCCCTCTGCTCGGCCCCATGTTCTCCTCTGTAACATCGGTAGAGTGCTGCAGGACCCTAGCAGGAAAAAAGGTGGGAGAAAAGAGAGGTCATTTATTGTTTTTAGGCAATAAGGCCAAAGTGTTTCAAAGTTTCAATTTACTTTCATTTTCATCCCTTAAGGGAGACACCCCAGGTGAAAACATATATTTTTCATGCACTGGTCAACTTTGAGATTTTGAGTTCTTTTGCTTCCATAACTTGTCTTCTTTCAGACTAGTGGGATAAAAAAACGTCCAAAATATACATTTAGGTGTTTATTTTAGTTCAGATTTCTGTTATGGAAATGTATGCAAAAAGTGTGTATTTAACTGGTTGATGACTCATTGAAATAGTTTTTACAGAGGGGTGTGTTCATGTATCATTAATATAAATAATATTTATATAAAATGTTATTCCTAAAAACATTACAAACAAAAATATTTTTTTATGGCTCTTGACAGTATTTTATGATTTATGGAATCATTTTATTTATGGTTATAAAGAGAAATATGCAAAATTCCCTCTGTAAAAACCTTTGACTGTAATATGTCAACAAAATGAAACAAGAACTTTTTCTGTTCTGGAAATGTATGCAAATGTGCACATAAAGATATAGTGCCTCATTTGCATATTCAAACATAAAATATGTATTAGTCACAGTTTTTACCCTATTCACCGGGGGTGTCTCCCCTTAAACAAAATTTTTTTGGGGGGATTTGTGTAGTTGTCTGAGTGAAAATGCACTTACTGAGGCCATCCCTCTCCAGTTGAGACGGTGAAAAGTGTGAGGAGGGCCCAGCAGACGTTGTCATAGTGGAACTCATGTCTCCTCCACTCTCTCCTCTTCACCTCCTTTTTGTCTCTGCTGTAGTCAATGTAGTAGCCTCTGTGGGGAACAGAGCGGCCCGGAAGTCATTGACTCACTTAATTCACTGATTAAACCAGCAGTTTTCATGAAGAGAAAGATGTTAATGCTTTTGCTATGTGAAAATATTACCCTCCCCTTGTACTATTAACTGGTGAATCTGGGGATCTGCCGCCAATCGTAGGCCATCTGTATCGTGAGCTAGTCATATCAGGACCTCTGTGTAGAATGTGTCCATTGCTCTCTTATGTATGTCCTAAAAATCTGAAATGTTGAGGTTATGTTTGTTAAATCTATTCATATTGAGATGTTGTTGTGTGTGTTGAAGCTTTGCCAGAAAGTTTAGTACTGTAACTTTGTTTTTTGGGCAGTTCGTTTCATTTAGGTGTTTTGGTTTTATTTTTAGCTGGTTGGTTTGTTATTTTGGCCTGGGTTTTCCCTGAAATTCACTTTAAAGGCCAAGAAATAGTCCGGCACATGACCTCCCGTAAAAACCACAACGTATTCATTTTACGCTTCGGTTTTTGTGCGGATTAAACAAACAAGATTTAACGTGTTAATTAATGAGCTTTAGATGGGTTGGTAGGAGAATATTGTTAGTTTAACATCCTAGATTTTTCCATCATTTACCTTTGGACAGATCCAGGCTGTTTCTCCCTGTTTCAGTGTTTATGCTAAGGTAAGCTAATCGGCTGCTGGCATAAGAGATGGCATAAGACATAAGAGTGGAAACAATCTTCTAATCTTATTCTCAGAAAGAAAGCGAATGAGCATATTTCCTAAAACTATTTGTTCAAACGTCCATATTTGAAAATAAAAATAGTAACAACGAAGTCATTTAGTGTGGCAGTACATGTTCGATTGAATCCATGGAGGATTTTCAGCTATATATTTATTCCAAACACTAATGTTGCCATTTAGAGACATCGACTGCGAGAGCGGTTTACATCATGTGGTGGAAAGTAACTACAAACATTTACTCATATGCTGCACTTTACTTATTATAGTATTTCCATTTTCTGCTACTTTATACTTCTACTCCACTTCACTTCAGAGGCAAATATTGTCCTTTTTACTTCTGCATGATGAGTACCTTTACTTTTGTTACTTTAAGAATATTTTGATGCTAATACATTTGTACTAACTCAAGTCAAATTTTAATGCAGGGCTTTTACTTGTAACAGAGTATTTCTACACGGTGGTATTGCTACTTTTACTTAAGTAAAAGATTTGAGTACTTTTTCCATCGCTGGTTTAGATATATCCACTTACTGGCATTCCTTCTCTGAATTCATGGAGCTGTCGTTGCAGTAGAAGAACTTCCCCTTGAAGAGCTGCACCGCAATGACAGCAAAGATGAACATGAAGAGCTGGTACACAATGAGGATGTTGAAGACATTCTTCAGCGATGTGACCACACAGTCAAAAACAGCCTGCAGAGAAGAAAGACAAGAGGCAAAGCAAGAACAATCTGTCAGAGATCTATAAAGTAACACCAAAAAACAAAATAATGGAGAGAGTTTTCAGATTTTTACACCGTACCTTGAGTTTAGGAAGCCTCTTGATGGTTTTAAGAGGCCGCAGAACTCTCAAAACTCTGAGGGACTTTATTGTCTTAATGTCTCTGCCTTTGTTGTTCCTGTTGACATTGAAAAACAGTACTTAGGAACATAGTTGTACACTCAGACTAATGCAGAAGGACACATTTAAAACAGTGAAAAAGAAAAAACACAGTAAAAGCAAAATGTCAACATAACTGCATTTCAAAAAACACAATGATAGACAGAACCTTGAGTGTGTTTGTACAGAGTCCAGCAGGTGACATAGGTAATAAAGATGATAATTTGTGCAATTTGCAATTTGAGTTAATTATTTGTGAACCAAATTAGTAATACATTCACTTGCATTTATAATTTGTATCATGAAATTATGCCTTAGATTTACTAATTTCATCACGTTAGGCTAATAGTATAAAGTTATTATAGGTTACAAGCTGTTTTTCAGTTTAGCGCTGCTCTCAAATAACTGAATTTATTCTATCGAGGTCAGAGCATTAAACCTGGGGTATGCTATTCTAGTCCAATACATGTCATTTTGTCAAATAAAGAAAATATCTCCTCACTGTCTGCTAGCTGTGCCGTGCTTGTACACAGCTCTTGTGTCTGGCTCTGTAAATGGGAACTAAACAAAGTGGCTCGAACCGAGCCACACAACACTATTCCAGCCATTTGCATGTCAGGTAATGTTAAATGACTTGCCCATGGACATTCAGCTTAGTTAATAATTTGCCAAGATGTGCTGCTGTGACGTTTGTTATAGTAGCAGGAGAGTTTGTTTGCTTTATTTCATGGTATTTGTCATGGTATTGGATTTCTCCAGAATCACATACCCCACCTTAAAATTATAGTATTTATTCCATTTGTCCATGTCCATGTATTAAACTCAAGCTGTGTGTGTAGTAAAGTTTTTTGGTTACGAACTGAGATACCTGGATATATGTACAACAATGTGTTATCTTCCATTTCATTGGATTCTTTTCTATTAATTACTTTGCTAAAATGTATAATTTGAGAAAACAAATCAGGTAATATGAAGGCATAAATCATTAATTAGAGGCCAGAAATTACTTATTAGTGTACCCAAATTATCAAACATTTTACCCTTGATACCTGCCGGGCTCTGAAGTTTGGTGAGATTGAGAAAACAAAAACATACTGAATACAAAAAGGGCAAATGACACACATGAACATAAAAGGAATAAATGACAAGCTTATGGGAGAATTTTACATTTAGTGTGACTGAAATTTTTACCCCATCACATTCCTGGTAGCCCCAACAGTGACAATATCCACAGGAACAACATAGAAAAATTGAGGCATAAAGAGAGATACACCATGAGCAAAGCTCAGAGGATCACAGCTATATTCACAACAGAGAAATTAACATACAATACGGCCCTCTACAGTACAACAAAAGGCACAAAAGGTTTAATAAGTTATCTGTCACTCTCATGCTGGGAATGGCAACAGAAATAAATAGTGTAGCGGCTTCTTAACATCAGTCATGACACACTCCACCCATGTATAAACCCCCATATTACACAGAAATCCATCTTTTCCTCTTGTCGTAGGACAATGGTGACAGTTAAATCTGAATTACACACTGTACAGGACCATGCATTCCTCCATATTTGCAGTTTTGAGCTGCCCTGCAGGTTTCTTGAAGCTGCAAAAAGTGTCTTTGAGGGAAGGTCGTTTATAACAATACAGTATGCTCAGAAAATGATTTGCTGCAGTGAGTCAGTCATTAGTCATTGGCAGGCAGCAATATATAGTGACTCACGTTAGAGCAAAGGCAATCAGAGCTCCCACCACCACAATGAAGTCCAGGATGTTCCACATGTCTCGGAAATAAGAGCCATCATGCAGAATGAGACCCTGGTCTATCATCTGGAGAACAAACACACCCACACAGACATGTAAAGTGAACAGATTAAACACACACAGGGACAAAAACACCTCTGAGTAAATCTAGTTTAGAGTTAAATTCTTTGTGATCGATGTTGTCAAAGTGGAGAAAAGATATGTTTCAGCTACTCACCTTGATGATCATTTCAAAGGTGAACACTCCAGTGAAGACATAATCGAAATATCGGAGGACCTGTATCATTTTCAAGCATAAAAAATACAAATAAAAAATGTGACTTTCTGACGATGCTTACTCTCATTTCGCATAATTCTGACACACACCCAAATCCATACTTACCATACCATGTTATGCTGACAGGATAGTATACAGTATATACTATTTATGTCAGACGTCAATCAAACTGCAGCCTTGGAATGTCTCTTCCAATTAAACTTTACAAAGAGAACACAAAATGACTTTTGTAGGATTTGAGACTTATTTTTTGTTTCCAAGATCTTTCTTGAGTTGTCTCACCACCAACCACAATTTATAGAATTTTTTTGCAGCTGTAAGAAGCTGCTCTATTTCATTTGTGCATTGAATTGTGGCAGAAAAGGGTCCATCACCGGCACATTAAGATTTTGGTTTGAGTGTATTTTATTTTGTCTCTTTTCCAGTGTAAAAGAGACAACACTCAAACACGCAAACTTGAAATTAGTATGTTGTGTGGATTTGGGACACACTGCTAGTGGTACAGCTCCAAAGAGGTACATAAAACTCCTTGGTCCCATCCAGTCAGGGAGTGAACCTGTAATCTTTTGGTTGGCATACTTGTCAAACCTTATTTTAAGGATGCCGCTGCCTTTAAATAAACCATTTATAGGATGAATCACTTACAGGAAATTCTGATTCCTCTGTCTTGCTCAGGATCCCTTGAAACATTTGGCAAATTATGTGCTGTTTGGTGCTGTCACAAGTTCTGAGTACCCAGAAATACCTTGTAAACAAGGGATTTAGTATTACATTCTCATTAAGTTGCAGGACTCACAAAAGACCGATTTTTAAAAAGAATGGCCAAAATTGGTACAGCAGAGGCGGCGATATCCTAACTTTTAGTCGCTCATATGGGTCAAGCTCCAAAATATCTGGATACTACATTTTTCATAATGCAACTTGATAGCATCTTTTGTTAGACCCTCCCTGCCTGGTAAACTCCCACGTTGAAACGCAGGCTTTCTGTCATGTCTGCCTGCCCAAGACAAAATTACATATTCAGGGTTTTTCTCTCAGACTTTAAAAGCTCCTCTGGAGCCACAGACGACATGATACAACTATTTTTTATTTGTAGAGTTGAACTGAGTCGTTGAACGTTTCCAGTCTGTTTCAGCTCTGACCACACCCAGCATCACTGATAGCTGTGGTTGAGTTTGGTTCAGAAATGTGCTCTGTTGCACCTGTACCACACCCAGCAGTGAAGTCACATGGTCTGAACTCAACTGCAGCAAGGTAAGAAGTTAAACCACTGGATGTCAGCAAAGACAAGTTGTTCAGGGGGTGTTAAGTTGCTCTTTAAGTAACTTTCTTGTGTTCTCCTTCAACAGCAGTACAGTTACCACAAGACATTTTTGGATTAGGATAATTTACTTCAAACAGGGAGTGATCAAGTAAGGGTCTGTGGTGATGTTAGACAAAAGCCATCCCAAAAAATGGAAGTAGGTAGATGGTGTAGAACATTTGAGATGTGACTTTGTGTGTCCTTCGTGTGGATCCTTACTGTGTCCCTCTCTCTCACACTAAAGCCAAATACAGTGTTGATTTTACTAGTTTGTGCTTATTTGGCTACTCTTGCACTTTCCATGATGCTGAGTTGTGAAAATCTGTGAAAAACAAACTGCACAGCTATTTCCCAGGCAAAGCTGCTGATTCTCACCTTGTATGTGCGTGAAACCAAATGTGTCACGACACATTGTTGCTGACACAGTGTTATGTCAACTTGAGATCAAACAGTAAACCTGAAAGCTAAAATTTCCTCAGTAGTATTTGAGAATTTTTTATTTAAATCTTTTTAATAATTTAAAAAGTAAATAATTGTTTCTTTGAGGATAAATGTCTGTAAAAGATGGACCTAAGATAGCAGGTTACTGCTAGTGGGAACAACAGTGAACATGATGTTGTAACTTTTACATTGGCCAGTGGTCAATGTAACACCATCATATTGATCTGGTGTGATGTCAATGACTGATTGTAAGCCTTGTATCGCTTGTATCACAGACTGATTTAAGACTGCTGAATAAATCAGATGACACTTCAGACATCCACTGCTTCTTTAAGGTGTCAGTGCACTTTTTATGCTTTTCACATGGTCAAACAGCCCCATCTGGGTTTCAAACACGTCTTGTTAAAGTGAAATCAAACTCATCATCAGACTCATCCTATACATTCCAATTTAGATCATTAATAAAACTATAGACACTTTATGAGAAATGTATTTTGAGCTCACCTTGTTTCTGTCTGAATTGGTACACACGGGGTCCTCAGCAGCCAGTGCAATGCTGCTCGCCACGATCACGAGGAGGATTGTCATCTCAAAGTAGCGCAGAGTGACCACATAGTGACAGATCCTCCTGATACTGCGGATCAACGAAGGGGAAGATGTTATTTGTTGGTTGATGGAAGAGCGCACACAAAGAACCCAAAAGACGCAAAGCCTTTTAAAGATGTTTTAAATAAAAACAAGCACTACTGCATTTAATGTGATATTCAGTGTTTTAGTAGATTTTGTAGCATCTTACGGGTTGGAAGCCTTGAAGATGAACATGCTGTCTGGAGCAACACGTTTGGGAGGAATCGGAGGTTCCTCCTCCTCCGTGTCATCCTCTTTCTGGTCAGTCTCGTATCCCTCCAACTCTTTACTGTTCACTAAAAGCCAGACAGATGTGCAAGAGGAGAGAAAAAAATGTTTTATGACAAAGAAAGGACAACATGAGTCACCGGCACAATGGATTCATAAAAATAAAAAAAGACTCCAAGTGTGGAACTCTTATCAGATGTCAGAAACACCTACAGTGATCCAGAGTGATACTAAATCCCACTTTATGATGCACAGTAAAGGAGTGTGACTGCAGCGAGAAGTGATCACAGTTTTACCTGTCATGGGCGTGAGCTCCAGCAACGGTTCAGAAGACATTTCGATGGCCACGCTTCCCTCCAGGTTGGGCTTGTTACGTTTGATGGAGACCGGCCGGTTCTCGGACTCAATGGCCCTCACTGTGAACTCTGTGGCCTCTAAGGCGGGCTCCACTGGGATGTTCTGGCACAGGGACTCGTACTGGTTTGTATGCCCGCCTTCAATCTGCTCTGACCAGGTAGAGTCCAGCAGCTGCTCACACTGAGGAGGATCAGGAATGTCGGCACGGGCCAAAGCAGCTCTGAAATGGGGAGGAAAAGTTCACTGAGCTTAAATCAGTACAACACAACATAGATATGTTATGGCGTGGAAATCGGTCCTGTAGAAAGAACTGTGCAAAAGCTCTAATAATGAACTCAAGTATATTTGTACCATCCTATTCTTGTTGTATAATTATCTGATAAACATCCATTTTATTTGAAATGTCACTGGATATTCACCCTCGAGAATATAATGCCATACTAATTGAAACGTCACTGGTTTGACTCCAGCGTGCGACCTATGTTGCATGGCGTGCCCCTCTCTCTGCTGCCATTTCCTGCCTGCCTCTTCACTCTCGTCTAATCTGTCCAGCACTTTTGTGCCGGTGACCAAACACCCACAAGACTAAAGACATTCTCATCAGCCTCAGCTGTACTTAGTGTTTAGTGCTAATGTTAGCATGCCAACACACTAAAATAAGATGATGAACACATGTTAAACATTAAACCAGCTAAACATCAACATTTTAGCACTGTCACTTGCATGTCAGCATGCTACTGTTAGCAGTGAGCTCAAAGTACCACTGTACAGGCTCACAGGAGTTGCTAGCGTGGCTGTAGACTTAGTCTTGCTTTTTATTTTAAAGGATAGGGCCACATTTTTTCAAGTCTGTCTTAAAACAAAACCCATATGCCAACATGTATGTTCCAAGACTTATGAGAATAATGTTTTTAAGAGGTTGGCCAGTGCTTTGCACGGTAGCTCTGCCGCCATCGTTGTGTGTGTGAATGGGTGAAAGGAGGCAAAATTTTAAAGCGCTTTGCCATTAAGGTAGAAAAGCACTATATAAATGCAGTCCATTTACCATCACTCAGGGGAAAAATATACAGTGACATTTCAGTTAAAATGGCCTTGCCCAGATAATTACATGCAACGAGAAAAGGGATAAAAAAATAAGTGTGAAAATAAGCTTTGAGTTCATGAGAGTGTTGAACTTCATAATCCCACTTTGGAAATTATCAGGGAATACAGGAGAACAGCCTTACCTTCTACAATCTTCTCCAACTTCTGCATATGGGTTGATGATGCATGTTCCACAATCATCTTGGACTGACCCTCCTTCTCCCTCTGCTTTCTGTTTCTCCTCTCTTTCTTCCTTCTCTTCCCTCTCATCCAGGATTTTCCTCTCCTGGCTGAGCGACCGCCTGACTTGCAGCACAACATGTGGCGTCTGGGTACAGTCCAGACTCTTGGCTTCAGTGCGAGCCTCGCGGTGACGGTGCCGTCTGTGACGTGCCCCTTCGTCTGGCCCCTGAGTTGGTCTGAACCTGCGGGCCATCCTGTGCCTGCCCCCGCCTGCGTTCCGGTGGTTAGCTCCTCCTGGTTTCTCCTCACTCAGGTTTACCAGAGGCTCAGCCACCGGAGGCTCAGGGATGGGGATGGAGACGGACATCGGGGGCTCAGGGAGGGGCATCCCCACAGACATGGGAGATTCAGGCAGGTGAGCTGGGCTGGCCTCTGGGGATAGGGGGGGTGCGTGGTGGGCGATTGTGGGAGTTTCGGCTGTGTCCTCTGTAGGGCTGCTAAATAGCTCCTCTCTGCTTGCCATCTGGCGACGTTTGCGTAGCTGGTTGGCTCTCTGCTCCCACACTGACATGTTAACCTTTCTCCTCCTCTCTCGGCGGTTGGAGAAGGCGTTGGAGCTATTGAGGGGCTGTTCGTCTGCGGCCCCTGTTGAACTCTCAGGCTCCTCTGGGAAGTTTGGTCGGCCTCGGTGGATGGCTCGTTTCCTGTATAGGTAGGGTCTTCTCCTCCCACTAAGGACCACAATATATTGCATATCAATATGGTCCAGCAACAGGCCCAAATTAAAGGAATTGGTGACAAGAATCATCAAGCATGCCACTTAGCATACCAGTTATACAAAAGAATATTCAAACTAATTTAAAAGTTGTAAGAAAAGGACAGACCTTTTCGGCGAATTTATAATGTTAGTTGATTAACACAAAAAAGATTCCCATGGAAAAATGTGCAAAATACTTCGAGCTAAAAAATACAAATACATCCAAAAACTGAATAAATGAAGATACCTGAGAGGACAGAGCAAAACAAAAAGAGAAAAACTAAAACCACAAGAACAAAAAAATTAAGGTGCAGGATTGAAATACAAACATTGTGTATCATCTAGAAAATAATCTCAACAATTGAGTAGGAAAACTCAGGGGAGAAATTCTGTGAGACAGAGATGCATACAATTATACTTACTGGTATTCAGATTCTTTTGTTGTCCATGTAATCAATGAGTGATTATTTGAAAACAAGACATTAGTGTTTTACAACATACATGGAACATTTGCTGTGGCACAGAACAAAATATGTAAAGGGCACGCAAACTGTGGATAGAGGTTATCCGATTTACACAGATTTAGAAGGGACTGAAATCAGTATTTTAAGATTAATAATGTAGAGATTTTATTCAAGGGAGCGCTCAATTTTATGGCCATTAACACATTTATTCTTAATTGAAGGTTTGGAATTCAAATTGCTTTCAAAGCCGACAGAATGTGCTAAACATTTTGGTCAGTGCCACATAACAGGCATAAAACAAGACAACGTGATGGAACCAGCAAAACACTGTAATGCACATCAAAATCAGCATCTTGATAGCTGCAACACATACATAAGACTAACATTCAAATATGTAACAGACAAATGATACATTCAGTGTCACAGCTACAGAGTACCTGTCATTGTACATAGATTATTTGCATTTTCTCACACTTTGTGGAGTTAAATAGTGTATAAATGATTTGCCTTATACATTATTTGCTTTTGTCTTTTCTCCTCTGTAAGGCACTCTGTAACTTTGTTAAGAAACCTGGTATACAAAAGTAAAAGTTTATTATCATTATTATTATTACATGATTTGAGGGAGTTTGAAGGACCCACCATAATTTCACCAGGGATTTTGCATGGTCAACTATCAATCAAGTAAACATTTATATTATTGGCTGCAGTAATATAAATGTTTGATTTCCTGCCTTCAAGTAGGCACTGTAGTCCATTTAGATATGGTATAAAATCAGCTTGCAGAGACTTACTGTAAAACACTTGGAATAAGTCATTATTCACATTGAACATTAAGTTGTTCGTGTAATTCTTTTTGGAGAAGTTATTTCGACAGTGTAATTGCAAGCAGTTATTGTTTTAAAAACACTTTCTTGTTGTTATCAGTTGTTTTTGGGGGACTTTCAACATTCAAGACTTGACGATCTGATGCAAAACTTCTTTAATTCAAGAACCAACAAATTCCACAATGACCTTTTCGCAACAGCTATCGGAATCAGAATCAGAATCAGAAATACTTCATTAATCCCCGAGGGGGAAACTCTTTGTAATAGCAAATTATAATTTGCCTTCCGGGTTAATTTTCCAACAATTTAGCCTTTGATTGCATCAACAAGTTGAAGCTTTGTTCTAAACAACCGTTGTACTCTGGTTCATTACCACACAATGATGTTCTAATGTTGACAAGAAAAACATAAGCCGGCCAAAGAATCACTGAGATGAATTATTTATGTCAAGCAAGATTGATTTTCATATTGTACTGGCATCAACTACAAATAAAGGGCCACCTGGTAAGCAGGAAAAACACATTAATCAATCTAGCTAGTAATGGAAATACCCATAGTTTGTAGTTAATGGTGTAAAACATGCAAAATAATGAGTACAGTCCTAATCAAGCCAGGCCAGCACTCTGAATGAGTGTTCTTTAGCAATAGCTGTTTTAGGAATCAGTCACTCCAGGTCAGTAATGTCACTGATGTGTCATGTACCGTAGTACTTTTATCCTACAATAACTCCATTGTCACAGTGGCAACGCTGATCAGACGGCGTTATACTAATTAGGGAATCTTAGTTCAAATCTGACACACTCCAAAGTGTGCCTCCTCCCAGAAGAGTGACACATTGAGACTTCCCACCATTCCCAAAAATCTTTGAAAAATACCCTCTGCCCTCCTCCTCCCGACTTACTGGATCATTAGACCTGTGGGAAAGCCACCAGGTCATCAGGAGGAGCAGAAAATCAAGGACAAATGACTTCTCTCATTAACAAAAGGGGCTGCCCATCACCAGTCACAGGTCAAGACACTTATAGTAGGAAATTCAGTAATGCTGCAAAATCAGCCTGTAAGGGGTCATGCTTTTAAATCAGGCACATTCAATAAACATTCAGAATTATCTCATCAATGCCATAAACATGCCTTTCTAACTTTGCATTCACCATGCGACTGAAGGAACTGGTTCTCAGACATTGTGGATCTTATTGGCTAGACCCAACTGATTTTAAATTTCT
Source organism: Coreoperca whiteheadi (assembly GCA_011952105.1). Classification (NCBI taxonomy): domain Eukaryota; kingdom Metazoa; phylum Chordata; class Actinopteri; order Centrarchiformes; family Sinipercidae; genus Coreoperca; species Coreoperca whiteheadi. The sequence goes on from CM022487.1 coordinate 16,398,590, forward strand.
TCTCTCCAATAACTTAATTCAGGACCACCACAGGACCACCACCACCAGTTCTCCATCAGCATCCATACTGAATCTTAAGTAAGTCTTAGTTTGATTCTACGTCTTGCATCTGCTGCAAGAAGACAAAACAATTTGAAGAATCGTGACAAATTTCCATCCCAATCAGAATTTTCCATGTGCTCAAGAGGAGATCTGAGAAACAGTCACACAGTAATGACTAAGAGCTACTTAAGAGCTGTGAATGCTCTGGGCATCTCATCCTAGGATGGTCATTTTGTTAGCTGTTAAACAATAACTTACTCAGATATCAGGCCATCTCTGCCTCTGGCATATCTCTGGTTGAAGAACTCCTCTTCCTCCTCTTCATCCTGATAAAGACAAAATTAATACGCACACATACTGTAACACCATAAATCTATAGCACACTTGTAACATACATCATTGAAGGTGTGCGCTACATAAATAAAAATATTGTATTGGTATACGACAAAAAAGGAGGTAAAAACAGAACACACCTTTGTAAGTTCCTGTGCGTTGGCCAGATTATCCACAGCGATGGCCAAAAAGACATTCAGCAGTGTGTCTGTCATGAAGGCAGTTAAGAACAAACACACCAAACTCTGGGGACCTATCAGGGTTTGTACTCCCCTCTCCCTTTCATAAATGCATATTCATAAGACTTTGAGTTTGTATGACCAAAAATTTCCATTCTCTTGCTTTTGCTTTTTTCGCATCTCACGGTCTTCATTAGCGAATAGAGGTGGTTCAAGTGTCATTATCTGACCTTAGTATGGAACATCAGTCACATGATGACATGGTCGTAAATGGGAGAAGGGTTCAAGGTGTTTGTTTAATTGGCTGTGATGTGGAGATGGTCTGGTGTCCACAGCTGACGTTGGCTGTTTCAGTGTCTCTTGTCCATGGTCCTTGGTGTTTCACTGTATATGCTAAATGCTTAATTACGCTCCATATTTAGGCAAAACGTTTTTGAGGGAAAAACTGGCATGGCCATTTTCAAAGGGGTCCCTTGATCACTCACCTCAAGGTATCTGAATGAAATTAGGTTCTATGGATACCCACGAGTTTCCCGTTTACAGACATGCCCACGTTATGCTAATCCCATGCAGTTTTTTGCATGCAATATAAATGTGTTATTTTTGCCTATTCTAAAAATGGTGTAATTTAATATTTCTAAACAGTATTGGAATTGTATAAATTGTTATGACTGGAAAGCTGAGACTCTTGTGCACAATTGATTTCATGTGTGATGATGTTGGTCCCCATAGTAGCCATTTCATCGTAGTGAGACCACTTTTTTTTAAACCTCACTGCATAAAATGACCTACTGTGACCTTGAGGATAATCACAGCATCATGAAACTTTACAACCATAAACTAGAGACCTAGGGCATTCAGAGAATGTAGGCTTTCCTAAGAATATTGACAATAAGGTGGTTTCCAAGCAATTTGCAGAAACGATGTACTTGCCATCCAAGGTGGTCAGACAGCTTAATAAGGATACAATTCCCAAACAGCGTGAGCACTATGAAGTAGATCGATGACCACATGCCATACTGCACTCCACCCTGCGAACGGATCCCATTATACATCACCTCGTTCCAGTCCTCACCAGTCAAAATCTGTAGGCAAATGCACAGACTATTTAGCATAAATAATTACATTGCTCATTCCTGATTGAAGAGAACATAAAAATAAAAAGAGGCCTAAAAATACATATAACAGGAGACATATTTCCTATTTGCAAACCAGTTGAAGATATGGTATTAAAAATGGCGGCAAGATAAGTAATTACTATGTGTGCTGATCAAAACACTCTGTCACAGTGCGGTTGGTTTTGTAGCAGATCTGATGTGGATTTGTTCACGTTTCACTTGTCTGATATTCATGTGCGCATATGTGTGCATGGATGTGTGGGATGATAGCGGAGGCAGGGGGTGGAGAGCGAGTGAGCAGAGTTGTTTAATCTGCGCCTGGGGTGAGAAACATCCCAGGGTGCAATGTGTCATGGAGAGCAGGCAGAACGAGGGGATCTGTGGGAGCCAAACCTGAAACACTGTCATGATGGCAGCTGGAAATGTGTCAAAGTTGGTGGGAGTGTAATCTTCAAAGATGAACCTAGAGGGAAGGCAGATAGAAAAGCAGGGTCAGATATGACCAAGGAAGAATAGAAGGAGGAAGAAGAGGAGGAGGAGGATGTAGAGCTATTTTCATTCGGACATGTCATTTCCTCTGCTCTTCATCACAGACGCCATTGAAGAAGCTGTTGCTGTTCAGGTTGCAGGGTGTGGCTACTGTTTCAAAACTGCGGCACGATCAGATAAGTAGGTTAAAAATGTTCCATGAAAATCAGCACCACAAATCAAAAGAAACTGAGAAGTGAGGATGTCAGTTTTGACGTCCTGAAGGCTTTACTCACCTTCCTCCAAAAAGCTGCATCCCCAGCAGAGCAAACACCACAATGAAGAGAAAGAGAAGAAAAAGCAGGCTGATAATGGACTTCATGGAGCTCATGAGGGACACAACCAGGTTCCTGAGAGAGGCCCAGTATCTGACAGAAAGAAATCACAGACTTTTTGTCTTTTTGAACAGAGTTCCATAAAACTACAACCCAGGCCTAATTTAGCAAAAATGTGTTGCTTTTGCATATTGTCCTACTTACTTGGTGATCTTGAAAATTCTCAGAAGTCTGAGCGCCCTCAGTACGCTGATCCCAAATGACATGCCAGGCCGGAAGAAGCCCCAAACCACCTCAAAGATGCTACCGACAATGACCTGAAAAACATGTCAAACCCATACAACAAAAAATCACTTCCAATAGGCTGCATCTCACCAGCAGCAAATGTGGGCATTTTGAACGGGTGTTTATAATACCCTCTCAAATCTGCTTTCCACAGTTATTTATCTTAACCCTTTGTCAGCCATGTTCAGGGTCATGGAGGACTTAAAGATGCCGACGAAAGCTGCTGTCAAGGCCTTCTCTACAATGCTTGTTAGATGACTGAAAACACCATATCACCATTTCAAAAACGCTGTTTGGAGGAAGCATACTACTCAAGGCTCAACCAGAGCGTTCTATAAGATCTGGAAATGTTTTGTGTCCTATTTTTAAAAATTGGATGAGTCCTCATTAATGTGCACAATGTGCTCCCCCCTCCTTAATATCCTATAATATCCTTGATATTATAGGGTGTTTATGTACGTGGAGGCTACAGGCTGGTGCTAATGTTTGTATGTGATTAGTACATTTGTGACAATGGTTTACGTGCTTATTCTATGTTCTGAAAATTGATTAAAACTATTTAAATGATTTAAAAATGTCTTACAAGAAATCAGTGCAAGACAAACCAGAAATCTTCACTGCTTTTTCAGTTAATTAGGATAATTCAAATTTCTCATTTCGCTCCACAATTTCAACTTTTCCTTTGTGATATAAAACAGAATTGTGTTGAGTCAGTTTTTGTTTCTTTTCTAGTGTGATACAGAGTCAGAATAAGAGATGAAGGACCTCACCCCACAGTCGAAGCAGTTGAAAGATGAATGGAAGTAGAGCCGGAAACCCAAACCATACATTTTCAAAAACATCTCAGCCAAAAACAGCCCCAGGAAAACAAACTCTGCATAGTCTAGAGATGAGCAAACAAAAAAAGCAATTATATCAAAGGAGAAGGAGGCAGCTGTCTGCCAAAAACAGTGCATTCACTAGACCCGACCTGAATAATTGATATAAAAGTGATACAGTAAAAGTAAATCATAGAATAATGTAAAAATAACCCACAGAGGAAGATGGTCAGCCAGTCGGGCTGATTGTGGTGGACGATGGCCACGCAGATGGTGTTGAGAGCCACAAGACTGAGCACCATCAAGTAGAAAGTGTCTGTCTTCACCATGCGGCGGATGGAGATGCGTAACATGCGCTCTTTACGCCGCAGGTAGGCAGCGGGGCCACGTCGGCCACTGCGGAAGTTCATCCTCGATCGCGACATGCCTGAGAGAGAAAGAGGGAGAATCACGGTAGAGAAAAAGAGAAGTTCATACATAAGGAGGCAGGAGGGTGAGGAAGTGGTAACATGTAGGCGAAATACATAGTATGAGTATATTTAACTGAAGAGACTTCACTCACTGGCACTGGCAGCAGACGTGTCTGTAAACTTTTCGTCCCCTGGCGCTCCTCTTCGTGCACCAGTCTTCTTACTCGCTCTCTTTAGCACTAAATATGTTCCACAAAAACTTAAGGTTATTAAAATTTCAAATGGAAAAAAACAACAACAAAGGAAATGATGACTTGGAAAACCAAAGATCTCCTTAACAGTTAGTAGGCTGAGTTATTACACTTTTCTGTGTTATCTACAGTTATCAAAGCAAACTGACTCTGTGGATACAACAGTGCATACATGCTGAATTTAATTTTTTCCCATTTTGATTCACAATGCAAGGATTTAACACCCTAATACCACGGCCACTTACCCAAAGAGCCCAGAGAGGCTGTGACTGTGGTCAGTTTAACAGATTGGTTAAGTACGTAACATTGGCATCGTCTATCGGTTACAGTGATAGCTTTTCAAATGTTTGTTATGGCTTCATTAAGAGATCACAGGACCGTTCCAGAAAGAACTACAATGCTCGCACAATATCTGGCACCTCATGCACGAGAAGGAGTGGTGGCACTGCTGGTGAACAGAGGTGAGTTGAAAAGTTGAACAATATGAAGTAAGAAGAGCATTCTCAGTTCTCTCACAGGATGAATCAGTGAAGGATTTGAAAGCTTATTTTGGCTCCCATGCCTGAATGAATGAATAATCAATTAGTAAATAAAGCTCGAGGGATGCTCGCCCCCCCCCCCCCACACTCATTAGTTTCATCATTTATTAGTTTCATTTATACATTTAATTTCATTCTACAACCTATTTTATAATATTTGACAGTACAGAGCCATTACAAGTTAGGACTCTCGTTTAACCATTTGTTCACATGCTGTATGTAGAGGGATTTGGAGGATTCCATCCATGCAGTTGGCATGAAGGAAAGTAGAAAATATAAGGAGGAAGATTGCTGGTATGATGATTAATGTCGTTGTACATGTTTTTTTTTCTCTTGATCTCTCTTTTTCTCCCCACTGCAAGAAGAAAAAAACATTTTTACACACTTTTCTGACATGAGAAGAATCTCCTCATAAACATTAAATATACTCATTCACAATGTTTCCTGGTTTATTAAATTGATTATTATTTTCTTTGTGTTTAAGAGTGGATAATTAAGTGACAAATGTATTACAACGCTCTTAATAACACAACGTGCATCCATCCTAGTCAGATTGCTGTTGTGAATCTTTACATGTAAGTGACTCATAAGACCGACATGTTAAATTGCCAACATGTTTACGTAACGAGGTGTATGCCTGAAGGGGGCTTTAGTTTCACCAGTGAGACTTAACTGGTAATGTTAAATTAAGCATTATTATTGTTGCTATGGTTACCTGCAGCTTGCACAATGACTTACAATAGAGAGGTGGTTAAACTGTTGACCTGAACAAGGTTTGACATGTTTCAACATATAGTTAAAACAGACACCAGTTAATCTGATCAGACAGAGTATTTTCTGAGGCCATCGCATAACATGTAATAATCATAGATGCATGCGTAATTAGGTATAGGTGTGATTAGACTAAAGTGTATGAACTCACCATCTAACGGCGATCTCCCTGAATTTTTATTCTCCTCTGCAAGCATTACCTCCTCTGTAATACAATAAAACTGGAGGTTATACACAGACATATTTGTTTTTATTATAGCACACATTTAAATCATCAGACCTGAAAATATACATTGCAGGAAATATAGATTGCAGGTCTGGATTCTTTCGGATGTCTGCAAACATTTACAGCAACTGAGGCCAAACTGATGTAAACGCTGATTTGAGAGCCCAATATGACCTTCTTTAGAGAAAGAGCACTTATTCTCTCTTACATTCTCCCAATGTCTCTCTCTCCCTTTTTCTCTCTCACTCTCTTCCCACACGCACCCACATCCATGCACACATAAATATGCGCCGCAGCTCTCTCATGCATGTAAACACATACACACACACACGCACACACACACACACACACATACATATGCACACAAATTTAAGTCAGTGAGTCAGTATCACCTTTCTCTCACCCTCTACTTGCGTGGGAGACTAGCAATGTAGATTGCCATTACAGCACTGTGTGCAACTCAACAGAGCTGTTATACTGTAGGTCCAAAAACTCTGAAAGTGTCTTTAGCAGAGCTGGAAAAAAGACTGACCATTTAGCTGTTAAATTATTGTAATAGTACCATATCTGTACATCTTAATTCTTATATCTTAAATCTTATAATAATAAAATTAAAAGAACAGTTTGGACATTTTGGGGAATATGCTTTCTTGCCTTTTGAGAGTTAGAAGAGAAGAATGATACAACTCTCATGTTTGTCTGTTAAACATGAATCTACAGCTAGCAGCCAGTTAGCATTGCTTAGCATAAAGCAGCTGGTTAGCTTAACAAAAAATCTGAAAGAAATCACATAAGAGAGGCTCAACTCAACCACAGCTCCTACTTTTTGATCATTTGGAATAATCTTTTTTGCTTTGTCAGATGGCTTTCACACATCAGGTTTAGTCTGTTGTGAACAAACCCTTCAATGATGATAGCAGAAAAACATCTGAAACCAAAATGCAAAGTGGGACCAAAAGCACTGAGTTGAATTTAGAGGTAGGTCAGGTGATTGAGTGATTAGAGCAACTCTCAGTCCAGTAATTTTGTGTGTCCAACAACAGTCAAAATATCCCTGAACAAGTCGCTGAAGCTTGCCTGCTCACTCACTCATTGTTAGCCTCTATATCTCTGTATACCAAGTGTGTGTCTGCAGATGCAAAGTTGTTCGGCTGCACAGTACCTGCCCTGTCTATCCAGGCTCGGTAGCCATTCAGTTCTCTTTCCACCTGCTGCTGGCGGCGTAGCTTCATGAAGGCCCGCCTGTTCTCCACCCTCTCCCTCTCTTTGGCAAATTCACTGAAGAGGGAAGCATTAAAAACTGCTGTGATAACCCATAACACAGACAGAAACACCAATGTTGTACACATAGGGAGAGTCACACTCACCCCGACAGGACACCCAACACCAGGTTCAGCACAAAGAATGAGCCAATAATGATGAGAGGAATGAAGTATATCCAGTTCCACGTGGGACCCAAGGCATCGTTGGTCTGAAATCCATAACGTTCATTCATTATTACACATACACAGCACCTGCTTAATGTTTTCTAGTTCATTTCTTTCAGCAGAACTGAACATCTTGAGCTCACATTATAGAGAACGGCCGTCCATCCCTCCATGGTAATACACTGGAAGACGGTGAGTACAGCAAACAGGATGTTGTCAAACTGCGTGATGCCATCATTGGGCCCGATCCAGGTGTCGTTGCAGTCGTAACTCTCTGGACACTTCCTCACTCCGCAGGCAAACGCCAACTCTGACGAGTCAACAGTCTCATTTTCTACAAAAAAAGAAGCATCTATTAACTGTTATGGTCTTTGCTAATTAACACTGATATATTATTCTGGCAGCAAGACAATGCACTGCTGCGTACCTCAACCTCTGACGTCCCTGTGGCTACTATTGATTAGATGAATATTATACTCTATTTGACTTTAATTCAAGTAAATCCATATACAAAATCTATACCACAAGCTGTCATGATACATGATACATGTATCATGTCATGTCATGATATAAGTCATGATACATGTGGTATACATTAAGAACTCACACCCCAGTCATGTCATGTTTTGTCAAACCACCTGTTATATCTCGTTTGATTCAAATCAGAACCTCTCTGTTTTTTCAGTTTTTGTAGGAATTTGTACAAACAAGATATAACGCATTAATTAATGAGCTTTAGAGGTGCTGGTAGGACAATTTTATTACATTCAGACAGCAGAGCTAACAGTTTCCTCCCTGGTCCCAGTCTTAATGCTAAACTAAGCTAATTGGTTGCAGGCTGTAACTTATATTGAACAGACAGACATGAGAGTTGTAATGATCTTCTCACTGAACTCTTGACAAGAAAACGAATAAGCAGTCAGTCAGTCATTTTCTACCGCTCGTTCCCGTTAGGGGTCGCGGGTGACTGGAGCCTATCCCAGTGACTTCGGGCCTTAGTCGGGGTACACCCTGGACAGTGGCCAACTCGTTCAAGGGCTGACACAGACAGACAACCATTCAACGAATAAGCAAATTTCCCAAAATGTTTTCCCGAAATATGAAACTGTTCCTGATGCACCATGGTGATGTCAGATATATTGTGCAAATATGCGTATTTCCCAAAATGTTGAACAATATCTTGAAGGAAACACTTTTTTCACATATTTTGTGCACATTGTATGACCATTTTCAAACGATGTTTTACTTTTCACCACATTTTAATCTCTTGTCTTTATTACTCATACTTTGTTGCATGACAACTAAATAAGCACTAAATTACACATTCTGCGTTCTATGTAGATGGCAAATAAATCAATACCCTTCCACTCAAAAATGTGTTTGTCTTATTGTTACTTCACTGTGCAGCATGATAGTTTGAACATTTGACACTATAGGCTGTTTTCACTTCTATTTGCTTAAGGTGGAAAGTTTCTCTGTGCTCACCTTAAAGGGACAGTTCACCCCATAATCAAAAATACCTATTTATTCATCTAGATTGTTTTGGTGTGAGTTGCTGAGTTTTGGAAATATTGGCCATAGAGATGTCTGAATTTTTTTAAGAAAATGGGACTATATGGCACTCATCTTGTGGTGCTCACAGTGCCAAAAAAATACGTTTGAAAAACTCAACAGTAAAGTCTCTTTCCAGAAATCATGACCCGGTTACTCAAGATAATCCAGACCTTGTTGTGAGCAGTTTCATGTAGGAACTATTTTCTTTCTACCGATAGTTCCATCTTGCGTCCATTAGTTAAACTTAACAATATTTCCATATTTTTCATTGAGGGAGAAGATATTTGTAACTTTTTTTTGTGGAAAAACCAACAAATTATTATTCTATATATTTTTTTGTCGTAAAAAGATGTTTGGAGGGGATCTTTATACTTTCAATTTTCGGGGGCCATTAGAGAATCAAGGGATGGATGTATATATTTTGCCTGATCTAAATACTATTAACTTATTCAGGTTTTATATCTCAATCCGTCTTTGAGTTGTGTTGGGCGATGACAGTAAATACTATTGTGTGGCGTGTGATTACAGAGTAGCTGTTTACTAATTAAGCAGTAGCTAGATCAGCCATGAACAACTCTAATAATACCTCAGAGCTCACTGCTACTGTAATCTATGAAAGCCTCAGGCTCTCAAACAAACATGTTCTGTTCTCAAACAGAGGGTGAGTAAACCATACATTTGGTATACCTGCTGGAAAACTGGTCAAAGTCAGTCATCAATAATTCAAAAACAATGCATGATACTAATCTTCTAAAGGCACTCGTATTGTGATAAAAGCAGGCGCACTTCAGGAAAGGACGTGCCCACAGATGGCGAGGTGGTCAAGCAAAAATTTTTGATCTACCTTCACCCCATGATGTGTGTGAAGACACCTTTCTATTTTAAGTCTGAGAGACTTTAAAATGGCGTTAAAACATTTGTTTCCCTTCAAACTTGAATGGGAATGTCATCTTCTCTCGATTCAACCAGTTATTAAAGAGAACAATAAAAAAGCAGGGACATCACCAACACAGTAAAAAAAGTATTTTAGAAGGTGTTTTAAGAAATGTGTCGTTTGTATTAACTCAGGATCGAAAGCTATTTCTCGTGTCCACCTAATTATTTTCTGTTTAAACAAGATATTAATATAAAACAGAAATACTGTATATGTGGTGAGTGGACTGCCCTCTTTGTTTTCCAACAGAAAGAGACTCTTAGCCATGTGTGTGGATCATATACCTTGGATGTCGACAGATGGCAGGCAGGTGTGGTGAAGCTTCCCGCTGTAGAACTCCAGACCGATGATGGCAAACATGAGGATGGCGAAGAACAAGAGAAGGCCGATCTGAAGAAGTGGGATCATGGCCTTCATGATGGACTTCAGCACAATCTGCAGGCCTTAAAGTATTCACAAAGAAAAAGGCATCTCGTTCACGAATAACACCACAGTGTGTAAATGAAAAGTCCAACTCCACCAATGTATTTCTCAGTACAGTCTATTGGCTCACCTACAGTAAATGTTATAGGCTCCCTTTAGTAAAAAAAAACAACATGTAATATTAAATCAGTTTATTTTAAATTGTGTGTGAATTATATTTCTCCTGATATGAATTTGTACCATCAGAGTGATGGCAGTTTCTATAAAATCTTGTCCCATTCCACCAAAACTCAAATTAAGAGATTAAAGAAAACATATTCAGGAGCCTCCAACTCAGCCGTAATTGTGCTTTTACACTTCACTGCCTCGAGATGAACAAAACAGAATCAAGACATGTTACTATAAACCCAAGAATTAGCTGGCAAAAACTGCAATACACATGCTTTCAACATGTCGTTCAACATGCTTTTACATGCCTAAGTTGTTTTTCACAGCAAAACAAAGGAGCCAATGACTTATAGCACACAGTAGCTTCTGCATGTAGATAATACACAGGCGGGTTTAAGCTGTTTAATGGGAAGAATTACCTCAGTATCAATGCTAAATTTCTAGGCTTTAAGCTCGAAAGGGCCTTAAACTTCAGCTTGAATCTTGAAATCATGACCTACAGCAAATGCTTCTGGATTTTATAAATATTTCTGACGTGCACGTTTTCAAATGACTAGATTTGTGAGCAGTAAAATGCCTAAAAATCACCCACAAAGAATTAGCACTTGTTATTTGCATTATTATACCAGTTTGTTCGACCTTACAGTGCAAGATTAGAGGTCAGTAATTGACTCACTGGGGATCCCGGAGACGAGTTTGAGAGGTCTCAGCACTCGCACGGCTCTCAGGGTCCGAAGGTCGACTGGGATGTTCATGTGGGCACCAGCAGTGGCCAGGATCCTGATGGACAACACACACACACACTATGCATACAGTATACATGATTGAGAGATATTTTTGATGGTAGGACTGTTAGACAGACTGTACATTGTTCTTTCTTTTAAATAATTTGTCAAGACAGTTATAGTACTAGCTATTACTTGTGATGTCGTGAAAAGGAAAAAGACATTTGGTTTAAAATAACGAAAATGCAAGAGGGACATGTAAAAACACCCATTAGCTAAATCTGGTACAAAGCCTCTCTTACCTTTCTTGAGATTCATTTTTTTTTGTCTGTGGTGTTTGACAAATTTAGTGAAAAAAATAGGTAAAAGGCAACAAATGGATTGTAACTCAAGGGGAGTTTTGGAGATGAGTCATTTTAAAGGAAAAACGAAAAAAATAGCCTGTTTTGATGTCATGCAGCGGTACAGTATATCCATTTAGTGTACCAGACTTGCAAAGAATGCACAGCCACATACACCTGGCAGGCATTTCTACTCACATCTGCCCACGCACACATTGATGTTCCTCCACTTACACACAAACACTAAAAAACAGTATCAGGAGCAACCGACAAGCAATCGCTTACCAACGTACACCAGAAATCACATTTTAATGTTTCTTGTAATGATGGCAAAAGCAGGTTTTATGTTATTTTTTAATTTTGGAAACGCTAGTGTTTTAAAAAAAAAGTACAAAAGTACTGCAATTACCCTTCATTTAGGCTACATTTTCAACCAAGCCAATTTGGTGACCTATAACCATTAATGCTTTTACTGATGAGAGGGTCAATATCTGCTGCTAAGTGATATCTAACTGAGTTGTGAAAATTATCCTAGAAATCCTAATTATTTTCCATATTTCTCTCTCTCTGTTACATGCATACAGATACAAATGTACAAACTCATAAGATCGTTGGACAATGTTAGGGAGTGTGGGGGAGGGTATATGTGTGTGTTTGTGAGCAGAGGGTAGAAAGCACATGGCAGAAACTCAAGTGTAAGCCCACACAGAATCTCTCCTGAAAGCAGTGGGAGGGAGAGAGGCCGAATGAGTGAGTGAATGAGTGAGGCCACGTTCACACTGCTGCAGAAAACCTGAAAGCGCTGTTCAAAGTGGCAAAATCTCAATAGTGTCAATAGTGAATGGTATGGTATGAATGTGCAGGACAACTGTGCAATCAACTGTTTGCTGGGGTTACAGACAATCGAAATAATGGATCAAATCAAAACATTGTCACGATTTCAAGGAATACGAGCTAGCATCTTCAAATGTGAGCGAGAAATGTTGGAGAGCATTTTCACGAAGTTTTTGGCTGAACACCCAAAATATGCTCATATAACGACAGACAATGTAAGCTTTTCAGTTGAATTTTCACTACATTTCAAGAGAAATACTGCTGGTGTTGTCCTGTGCTGTAACAAACTGGCTTAGAGTTGGCTGAAGGCCACTAGTTATGAGTGAGTGAGTGAGTGAGTGAGTGAGTGAGTGAGTGAGTGAGTGAGCGAGTGAGTGAGTGAGTGAGCGAGCGAAGTGCAATTGGATGCGACCAACACATTTTTGCAATTTGCATAATCCTGGTGTAACACAATGTGATCTGGACAAGAGGCTGAAACAGGATTATCACATTAGTAGGAAGAATGCAGTGTCACTAGACCAGGTAGAATTGTAACAACCTTCAGTAATGACCAATCACATCAAATTCTCTCATCACCTTTAAAAGAAACAGCCAGTTTAAGTAGCCAGGAGACTCTAGGCAAGCTGCTCTGGGGAAAACTGCTCCATTGCTGGTCACAAATAGTGTATATAGAACCACAAGTATTGAAGTGGTACTCTAGCGATTTAGTGTTGCACTTCTGTAAAGATGAGGGACTCTCGAGAGACACTTTAAAAAATAATGTTAAAATCAGTGCAGCTGAGGCCACGATATCCTGACTTTTAGTCCTTAGTATAGGTCAAGCTTGTAAAACGCTACATTTATAATACAATACAACTCAATAGTGTATTTTCTTAGACCCTCCCTGGTGAATGCCAATTCAAACTCTACACCTCCAAATTGTAATGCAGCCTTTAGGATATACATTTGCAGCCTCCAGACACAGGTCAAGTTTATGTGACATGATCCAGGTAATTTATTAGCCATGCTAGTGGATGGCAATATTAGTTTGTTGGTTGGTCGATTGGTCGGTCTACCACTTTGTATAGACATTCACTGTGACTGAAATTTCTCAACAACTACTGGATGGATTGCTATTAAATTTGGTACACACATTCACCTCCCCCTCAGGTTGAATTGTAATCACTTTGGTGATCCCTTAACTTTTCCTCTAGCACCATCAGGTCAAAAGATTTATTTGTCTAATACTTTGGTTTATGACAAAATACCTGCAAAACCAATGACATTCCCATCAGCCCCAGATGTACTTTATGTTTTGTGCTTATTAGCAAATATTAGCATGCTAACATGTTAAACTAAGATATTAAACATTATAGCTGCTTAACATTAGCATGTTAGCATTATCATTGTGAGCATGTTGATGTTAGTATTTAGCTCAGTAGTACAACTGTAGACTCTTAGTCTTGTCTTAGATTTAACAAAGCTCCTCCAGATCCACAGAAGACTTTATACAACATTATAACAGGCTGACCATGTTCCTCAAGGACAAGAAAGCTGAACTTAATGTGTAAAATCTGTGGAGTTTAATATGGACATTAATACAAAACACCGTTATGTGCTTCTAAGAAGAAATTCCTGTACTGTCCTGTGATGTACCAAATGGGCAAAAGCATAATAAAATAAATGAAAATGGCATTACTGCATAAGCACTGCTGCCGTCTTTACTCCAGCACAAAAAAACAATTACATTTTAGTAAGATTGCCTTGAAAACATTTATTCAGATTTTTATTATTAATCAGATTAAGGTTGAAATTGGAGCAGACTGTAACCTAATTAACATACCTACTGTACATTACATGTAAGTTATTCAAATCACTGTGGTATCTATATACCTTAGTCTGACTTTTTTTCTATGTTTGTTACTTCTATGTAAGTCCGTGCGTGTGTCAGAAGTGTTGCTTCTACACACAAATAATGACACAGCAGGCGGTGGTGAAATATCAAATCACATTAATTTAAATAAATCAACATGAAAAACAATAAACCCAAACGAAGTCTTTCTATTTACAATCCCTATTGCTTTAGTGTGGTTATTATCAGTAATTGGGTTTTAGTGTGCATGTAAATGTATTGAGTGAGTGAGTGAGTGAGTGAGTGAGTGAGTCAGGCAGAGATGACACAGCGAGAGACACTGAGACAGAGCGGGAGCAGAGGAGTGGGAGTCTGTGGAAATAGCCTTCAAACCAAACACGCTGAACAAAGGCAGGCAGTAGCACAGCTCCTTCAAGGCTGCACTTTGAGCACAACAATTCAGTGGAGGCTCCCTCAAAATTAAAGCAAATATTCTGTCTGCTTGTGGTGGCTCATGAATCATCCCTACACACACACACACAGGCCATTTTCTTCTGTTTGGTTTATAAATTGTTTTCCCGCAGAAACAAATTTCACTGACACAATCAGTAATCATGCAAACCAACATTTTTGTAGTCTTTCAGCTTCCACTACCATACATATATTTATAAAATTTGGTGTGGAATGACTTCATATGGGGTTCCACAGGGTTCATTTCTTGGTCCTGTTTTATTTCATCTCTACATGCTACAATATTTCCTATCATAACTATGTAGATGGTGGTCAACTTTATTTCTTAATGTCTTATCTTCTTTGCAGGAGTGAAAATTCACTTTGCATAAAGAATTTGTAATGAAATTAATGCAGACAGAAAAATGTCAAGTAGAAACAGTCAGAGCATCACTTTATCAGGGCTTTCAGTAAAGTAAAGAGACACTGAAACACATAGGACAGCAACATACACACACCCTTCTACAGATTCAACTCTCCAGCAGCAAGTTAATGTGCACACTGAGAGGCTAATCTCTTCCTCATTGGCTGTTTAAGTGAAGCACTGTTGCACAGTATTGTACCAAACTTGCTCTGGAGAGGCTGAATTCATTACATGCACAGAATGCAGCCTCTCCCACACACCTCCACCTACACTAAGAACACCACCAAAAACTACAGTAATCAGCAGCATCACATTGCTCACCATTTCAGCCCAGCTCCACATACTATATAGTAATGTGCAGTTGACTCAACATCAACATAATGCATCAACAAATTAATGGCTTTGAATTAAATCTGGAAAAAACATAAACCATGCGTGTAATGGCAACATTAACAGTGCTCTGTTGAATTGGGATTACATAAAAAAAGACATTTATTCACTATTAGTCATAGAATAAATGGCTGGGTATATATTTTCCCAAAGAATACCCACCTGGGACTATAAGCTATTGTTTGTTCAGTTCAATTATAAGAGAAAAATTAGAGATGAGACCACTGCAGCAGTCCTTTAAAACTCCTGGAATAATACACATGATTTTGATGAGATCTTGAAGTTTTACTCTTAATTAAAAATTACTTTTGTGAGTCACTGACATGGTTGGAAACACTTTTGGCTGCAATTTCCATTTGCAATTTGACTCTGAGTTTGAGTTTTGAGGTTACAGATGTGCAGTGGGACTGGTGCTTACTGGGGAGTGTAAATGCAATCTCAATAATGTGCCACATACAGGTAGATCAGACTAATTTCCCAACAAGTACACAAGTCAATCTGCCCTGGAGCCCTTGACCCTAGACCTCCAGGATTGGCTTGCACCCATAGACTGTATTAAAGAGTACCATAAACAGCACTCCAATGGTAAAAAGTGGATGTAGCCACCGTGACGTCACCCATTGGTTTGTGGACCTGAAACTTTTGAAGCCTCGAGATTGGCATTTTGGCCATTGCCATGTTGTTTTTTTGGAACCAGAAATTACCATATTTGGACAAGAGGGTGGAGCTGAGGAGGGATACGCATTGCTATGCCACTAACCTGATTGACAGGTCATTGTACCACAAGGAAGCCACGCCCTAAAGCATACACTGCTTTATCATCTATTTTGCTCTAAATGTTAATTGAGGTAATAAATCAAGTGAGAAGTAGGGTCATTTTCTCATAGACTTCTATAAAATTGGACTTGTTATTGCAAACAGTGGAGTCGCCCCCTGCTGGTCATTAAAAAACATGCAGGTTTAAGGCACTTCCGCATTGACTCCACTTTTCAAAACCGGAGGTTACCGCTTGGTTGCACCAGCTATTTGTAAATCCATTACTAAGTTTGTGTGCAAAGTCTTTTATAAATTCTTAATAACTATTAGCTAGTTTCAAACTAGTTATTTGTTAAATCGAGTTGCACCAATAAACCTCCAGTAACATCTTAGCTAGTAGGTAGTTTAGTCAGTCAATGTGTACACACATTGAATGCTACAGATGAAAACTGCTATTGCATACAAAGTCAGACACACAAGAATGAGACTTTTCTCACTCCTGTGTGTCTTTCTTTGTTCCAGATGGCTAATGAATCACTCCCAACTCCCGCCCAGTTGTATTATTCATCCTGTCTAAAGAGCAACAAATTTAGAGTGTCACACTCTGGAAGAGGGATGTGCAGACTGGGGCAACAAGGGAAAGCTGATATGCTTTATACAAAATGATGGGATGCTGACAGTGATAAACACACACACAGAGGCACATGTGCAGGCACAGGTCTGATGAGGGAGTTGTCAGAGCTAATTTAACAACATGAGGGCAACAGGTTTGCTGGCAAGAATCTGTACCTTCAGCCTTTTAAATGGAGTAACAAGCACTCACACAAGTCATTTGGAAGACATTTTATTGCTAATAAAAGCATTACGTCCACCTGTGCCAATCTGTTTGCCGCAGGATATAATTGGCCATTTTAAGAATCCCAGTGAATTAAATTGGTCTGTGGGTAAATTGTTCTAGCGGCGGTCCTTTTTGCTACACACTCTTCAGATTAAGGATTTTAATTGAGCTCAGTGTCCCAGCAGATTCGCTTCTAGCAATTCATTAATATGAAATGGAATGAATGCCGCCAGCGCTGGCCCAGTGGCCTCGATTTTATTCCCAAACGGCCTCTATGACACATGTATGTTTTCTTTTAAGTCTGACTTACTTGTACTGTGCCACCAGAGTGAGAAAGTGTCACAGTGTGTATGTGTGGGTGTGAGTGTGGGTGTGTGTGGCAGGGAGAGAGAGGAGAGCGGCATATGTGCTACCAGAAAATGTGTCAGATAGGTGGCAGGAAACCAGGTCGTCAGTTGCCAACCAGCTGTGGCTGGAATTGGGCATGGTGATCTGTGGGCTGCAGAAAGTACGCTGATGACTTTGTGCATTTTATACTGTAAGTGACATGATTTCAGATGTATTTGAAGAGCTTAACTCTTACAGTTGAGTCTATAGAAACCACAGAACAGTGAAGTTGTGGGCCGGACAGCTAAAGCTCTGTGAAGCTGTGAGGGGAGCTGCAGATCCAGGTGAACCTTCTCTGTAGGTTCATCACTACAAGCGACCTCTCTTACATTGTTACCGTAACAAAAACAGTTTCAAACTGTTCTCCAGTGACCTCCAATGCACAAGTGTTTGCTCCAATTTTTTATTAAGACTCCTTGAGTAAATTAATTGTTTAAATAGTATTGAACTTAAACACAAGCCAGAACATCACAACTGGCAAGTGTGAGTCAAAATATACAACATCATGGTGTTTTGTCTGCTGTTATTCTGCTGTAAGACACAGATTTTCAAGTTCCCACCAATGTGTTTTTAAAATCACTCTCGCGCACCTTCTCTGGGTCCGTTCCACATTGGTGGAATGATCTGCCTGCCTCTACAAGATCAGCAGATTCTGTAGCCACCTTTAAAAAGCACTTGAAAACACATCTCTTCCGTCAACACCTAACTGACAATCACTAATTCTTCTTCCTTTTTACCTCTGCTAAAAAAAAAAAAAAAAAAAAAAAAAAACCCTTCCTATCCTTAGCTTTGTATACTGTGCTGGGCTTTAATCAGACTTGTTGTTTGATACACTTATGCTTTTTGTTACCTTGTGTTGTTATATTGCTTCCATTGTCTTCCTCATATGTAAGTCGCTTTGGATAAAAGTGTCTGCTAAATGACTAAATGTAAATGTAATGTAAATGTTTTAGAGGACTGTAAATGGGTCCACACCACAGCTGAACTCCATCAAACTGTTACATAACTTGCACCACTGGCCTTCAAGTGACATCCTACGCCAAATCACTATTTTTAGTAACACTCACTTTTGTAGGCTTAATGGGATGCTGGTAAAATAGTCTTTGGAAAAATTGCAACTGTGGTCTTCTGATTGGTTATAACTGATTTCAGTGGTGACAGGTTTTCACAGCAGAATTAGAGTATCAAAACATACAAGCAGTGCATTGATTTAGCCAAACTTTTTTGAAGCAATGAACATACTGTGCATATGGGCAGATCACAGAGAAGTAGATTATGATACAAGCGTGGTTTGTTTCAGTATGTTTCTATAGTTTTTACATCATGAAAACCTGAAATCCATTGTAATTTAGATTGATTTAAGCTGACCAGTGCTGCCTTTTCTATGAAAAAGGAAACCTGGTTGAACATTTATATTAAATGATTACGCCTGCGCATTTTCATATCATTGGAGGAGTCTCGTACTATTAGCGATATTCCTGAAGGCCTGTGAAGACTTGGGAAAGATCATCTTGCTGACATGTTGCTCCAGCCATGCTTGGCCAGCAATGTTGTATTCTCTTCCAACCAGAACTCTTTGCTGCATATCATCCCCTCTCTCTCCCTGTCTATTTATACTGTCGCTCTCGAATAAAGCAAAAATGCCCAATAATAAATCTTGTGAATAATTAGCTTTACTTTGTACCAAACAGTGCTTTGCTTCTTTTGGCTAATGAGACATTTATTGTGAAACTAAAAGCAAAATGTTTTGTTGCAAACTTTGACGGATGCCTAATGAGAGAAAGAATCCCACTAAAGCAACCGGTACTGTAAGGTAACAACTGTTCAGAACGGATTTTTAAAACTGACTGAACACCTTAACCTTGTGGATTCCTTGGGAATCTGTCACCAACACAGCGTTTAGGCCGGCACTAACTGGTCTGTAAACGTGATGCTGATGTGCCTTTTATGTAAGAGGCAGAGAGAGAGTGAGACAGACAGAGAAATAAGAGATACTGAGGAAAAAGAAAGATGTGGGTGTAAGGTTGAAATGAGATGTCACCACGCCAACAGCAATCTTCCCTGAATGTTGAATACTGTATACTTATAAACAGCATACCATAAACAGCACTCAAATGGTAACAACGCTTTTGTGCAATTAATTCATTAAACCCCCATCTTAAAGGGAACAAACAAAGTCTCCTTCTCTCTCCATCTTCCTTCCTCCCCCTTGTTTTCCCTCTCCTTTCGCCTCTCTTTCTCTTTACCATCCATCCATTCTTTCTATGCTTTTGCATAACATCTCCAACGCTGCATTCACATTTAATTCACAGAGGTCCTGGGGGCGAACCGAAGCAGGTTTTAGACACAACTGCCAATCCACTTATCCACCCACCTATTGCTGATTGCAGAGCCTGACTGTGCCATGGAAACATACATTTTCCTGCATTTATGTGTTGTGTTTTCCTCTGGATGTATGTGGTGTGTAACTGTATCACATCAACAATAAAGACCTGTCTATAGGGTCAACCATTGCTAACCATGTGTTAGACATGAGGTACAACATGTAGAGATTAGAAGCCTTTAAAATGTAGCATAAGCATGCATGGCGACAATATTGATAAATGTTGACACAAGCAGCGTCACATGCATGAAAGCACTAACATAACTTGACAATCAGGGTCTTGAAATTAATCTTTTGGTTCACCAGGCACAGCCTGGTAAAGTAAAAATGAATTCTGCCAAAATTAATTGCAGAATCCGTTGCTGAGCATTAATTTAAAAACTTTCTTTCACTCTCATACAATCAGTGAAGTTTGTAATTCATCATGGAGTTCAACCAAATTCAAAATTAAAAAAGAGGAGTTGGAGGCATATCTCTAAATACACCCAAAAAAGCATATGCACGTACAGAAATCCACTCTGCTACAGTTACATTTGGCAGTTTAATATGAAAAAAAGGCTACTTTGCTGACCTTCAACTATAATCATATATTTCTAATGTGGGCAGTGTGAGATAGTTCAGATATGGCTGGCAATATTCCCAAATCCCATGAAAAGATCAAAATCAACAATGAATTGATCCTTCTAACAAGTATTGCCTGTGTAGCTAAAGTCTGATATAGCTTATTCCTCTGTGCCATAGTGATCCAATGTTGTCCAAAATCACATCACTGAGCCACACTGTTGCACTGGGTGACATGTTCCTTCATCACAATGAACCTGACCTGGTTTATTTTGAGTCGATCCCACATAAACTGTCCTGCTGGAAATACTCACTAGAGTTTTACTAATATCTTTTGGAAAAAAAGTTACTTTTAACAATTACAAAACACCAACACAAAATTTAGCCAGCGCAAAACTGATGCGCCACAACAAATAAACATCGGCCACTGCCATCGGTGAATGTCATCCTATTTGGGCCGATAGCAGTCAACAAGGTGCATATCGTCCAATACCGATGTTCTGCCGATATATCGGTGCATCCCTAACTGTAAGCTAATCCATTTCAAATAGCCATTGTTCTGTTGTAACAGTATCTGCACTATTATGGCTCTGTATATTGTGCAAGTGCACAAGTTTACTCCAGTTCACACAACTCCAACATAAAAGCACGCTACAATGTAGGCATGCAATGCAATATTAATATAGTTGAGAATGTAGCAAGGCAGTGATGTGGATAGGATCTCAGAAAGCAGCATAATACGTATTGTAGGAGCAGCAGAAAAAATGGCAATATTATAATTCGTAACATCCTCAATATTAAAAGCCCAATAGACCCTTTTTCACAGCAGACATTTTCACATGTTATGATAAGAAAAGTACAGGTGTAATTAATAATGTTCACGATGGCTGTATTCCACATAGCTGAGTTAGGGTCCTGGTATTGTGCATACTGGCTCACTGCAATGGATTACATGGAACTGAGCCATCGTTAATATTATTAGTCACACCTGTGCTTTTCCTAGCTATGACTGCTTTGAAGATGCTCCATTAGGCATCCAGACAGAAGAAAAACAGGAGGAAAGCATTGCAAGAAGTTTAGACACTACATTAACATTTATTCAGAAGTTTGTCATCCTGACTGACCATTCTGTAATTTTACTATCTTGGTCTATTCTGTACACACGACATCTATTGCATGTCTGTCCATACTGGGAGAGGGATCCCGCCTCTCCCTGAGGTTTCTTCCAATTCTTTGCAGTTTTTTCTTCTCGGAAACGAGGGTCTAAGGATAGAGGATGTCGTATGCTCTTCAGATTGTAAACCCACATGAGGCAAATTTGTATTATTAGGCTATATAAATAAAATTTACTTGACTTGACTACTGCCAATCCAAAGTCTAAGTGCAATTGCTTTATTCTGATTTGATTGGCTCACGGTCAGAGAATATGGAAATATAATTATTATTATATTACAGAGAACTGATATTTTGTTCCTCCTCCAAAAACAGATTTCACCAGTATGCTTGGCAAGTAGCAACTTAGGAATCTGTTCACACAATGTTCAAAACAAACATTTTCTCACTTTGTTAAAAAATTCAGCTCATCACGGAGACCAACTGATGTCACTCACCCACTGAGTACTACTATGAAGTCCATGACGTTCCAGCCATTCCTCAGGTAGGACCCTTTATGGAAAACAAAACCGAGGGCCACCAGCTTGATCCCCGCCTCGAAACAGAAGATCCCAATGAAGTATGGCTCTGTCTTCTCCTGTGGAAATAACGTACATGAAACAGGTGAGAAGAGGCTGTAGGAAAGCTGAGTTGAGCTGATGAACAAACTTATACCACAGTCATGAACAATGTCAAAACTATAACCTGTTGGGTGTGATGCCTATACACAGGCTTCATACATAAAATCCTGTAATTACACCCAGTCTACTGTACAGACTATATCCCATTTACAAACAATCGAGGAAGTGCAGCAGGGGGGCAGAAAACACACTGCCATAATGTCATGATAGCTAATACATGGACATTTTCACTATTTTAGAGGTAAACAGTGGTGGGAGAGATACTCAGACCATTTCACTAAGTAAAAGTAGCAAGCAAACAAGTAAAAGTCCTACATTCAAAATCTTACATACTTCTGTAAAGGCATAAGCATTAGCAGTAAATTGTACATAAAGTATCAAAAGTACTCTTTAAGAAAATGGCCCCATTCAGAGTGTTTTATTTACATCACATATATTATTGGAATACTGATTCATTAATGTGCACAAGCAGCATTTCAACGTTGTAAAGGTGGAGCTATTTCTCACAATTTATACAGTTGGCTCACAACCCCGTCTATGTGTTGAGGATGTGAAAACAGATTTTGTCCTCACCAGTCTCTTTGCCATGGGGGTCTTATCCTCTCCGGGGAGGTGCTGCTCCAAGGCCAGGACAACACAGTTGGCGGTGATGGTGGCCAGGATCATGTACTCAAATGGTGTAAAGGCCATAAAGTTAAGGAAAGCACTGTTATCCCAACACAAGGAGAAAACTAACACATAAAAACAAACAAATGATGCTTAGCGAACACGGAAAAAGCTCGAGAAAGATCCTCATAGTGATGATGATGACTATGTGAATTCAGATTACCAGACAAAACCGTAGCTCATATTAAATCATTCTTTGCAGGACAGCAAATGACAATATACTGTACATCATTACACAAACAGGTCTTACTTTACTATACTAAAAAATCACCACATTCTGATTTGAACAAGCTTAAAATGTGCAATACATGAACAGCAGTAACTATTAGTGTTATTCTTTATCCATATATACAGTATTTTTTTTTTCCACAAATATTTCAAAGTACATGTGTGCGTGGTTCAGGAAAAAAAAAAACATAGATGGATGGATGATTAAATGACAGATGAATTATGGCATAGTTCATATTCTCTGGTATTGGAAGCAATCTGTTAGAGAGATTGCAGTATCCATGGCAACCTGCTTTTAAAAGTGCTTTTCATGAAGAGAAAAAGAGCAGGTTAGGGAGGGAGAGAGAGTGCGGTGAAGTCACTTTGGCCTGACGGCTTTAACTACACAAACTACAGCAAACACTTCTCATAGCTGCTTTCACTGCATACGGCTGGCGCCACAGTAGACTACAGTACGTCAACTTTAGTGTTCTTGTACGACAAACTCACATCATCAAAGTATAATCTCTTTGCTACTGAAGAAAAGCAGCCACGGTTTTAGCTTGAAGTGTTGCTGCTTTGTTTCATAAACCGGACAGTTGTGAAAATCTCTATATTAAAACAGGAGCAACGAAACATTCAAATACAGCTTAAAAATATAACAGATGCTAGAGTTAGTGCTTTTATGACTCTATAAATGATGCAATGCTGAAACGATTAGTCAACAGAAAAGGTATCATAAACAACTCTGATAATCTCTTAATTGTTTGTGTCATTTTTCAGGGGAAATGCCAAATGTTTTCTGTTTGTGCTTTAGATAATTGTAAATTGGTTGTGGCCTGTTGGTCGGACAAAACAAGTAGTAATTTGAAGATGCCACAGATGCCACTCTGGGAAACTGTGATGGGCATTTTTTCTAACATTTTATAGACTAAGCGATTACTCGACTAATCATAAAAGATAATCATTAGTTGCAGCCCTAATAAGATGCTAAATCTGCTCAGGACTTGTAGAAACAATGCAAGAGCCTGTGGAAATAAAGGACATTTTAAAGTTGAATTTGAAACATTCTCACATGCGTTCTGAATTTGATGTTTCATAATGAAATGATTAATGTGCAAATAAATAATAAACAAATGTAATGAAAGCTGCAATCTTGCAATAAAACATTTTAGAGCTGAAATGATTAGTCGATTAATCGATTAGCAGATCGACAGAAAAGTAGCCGGAGTGTAGAGTGTTAGTCGGACAAAACAGGCAATTTGATGACTTCACCTTGGGCTTTTGGGATGGGGATTTTTCACTATTTTCTGACATTTTATAGACCAAATGATTAATCAATTAATTAAAAAAATTCAGCAGATTAATCAAAAATTGAAAAACTGATTAGCTGCAGCTGCTGTGTTCCTGCACAAATGTTCAATATGAACACGACTCTTGCCACATTTCTTGCAGAATCAATTTGTGCAGCTGCAACTTTGGAAGTGAGAGCATTTGTATTTTCTTTTATGTGACTCCAAAATCAGAACACACGTTTGAATGTTTTCTGTGTGGGAAAACCTGAGATTCAATGTTTGCCTTATTTCTGGAAGCCCTTGTATAATTTCTATAATTTCTCAAGAATAATATCTACCTTCATGCCGCTGAAACATCTGTAACATCTGAGTGTGTACGTGCATGGCCCCTCTGGGTACAGTATGTGCATTTGTGTGAACCAGCATGCATCTGACTATATGTGCCCCAACACTTGAATGTGCTTGTGACTTTCAGTCCCTTGGAGTTCCCATGAGGCAGCTGCTTCTTGTTATTAATTTTCCTGCCTTGAGAGAAATGGGGTCACTGACTCACAGAGGAGTGCTGAGATGGGGGCCTCTGGGAGCCACACTGACTCACATTGACAAGTCCACATTGTTGCCATTGAAAGCAGTTGAAAATAGCTAAAGTGGGAAATACTTAATAAATCTCACCCACTCTGTGACTACCTGTTACCGTGCATAGCAGAGATTATGGATGTTTTAGACCATTTAGGATGAGTCACATACAGTTAACCATTGTGCATAACATGCTGTTTTTGAGATATTTTAAAAGAATTTTCTGACCTTCCAAGTAGCCATTGACTTACATTTGTTTTAGGACAATACGAAATGCTTGTTTCGTCAGAACAAACAGTCCAAGAACTAAAGAGACTCAGTTTACAATCACAAAAGACAAAGAAAAGCAGCAAATCATCACAACTGAGAAACTAGAATTTGGGGATGTTGAGCATTTTTGTTTGAAAAACGATTTAAATGATGAACTGATTCGCAAAATGATTGCAGATTCATTTTCTGTCGACTGATTGATTCTAATCACATCTGTATGTGAAGTGAGCTGCTCAATAAACATATATTTGAAACTGACTTTTGAAACTCTCCTGAGTTGTGCAATCCACCACAGTCAACATCAAGTCTACATTTATTTTGTCAAAGTCACAGTAATTAATGGAGTGTGATGGATTACATAACTAAATAAAGCTTTAGGATGTCTTCACATGGTATGCAAATGAATGGCTGTCTGGAAGATGGAAACATACATTAAAAATCTGAAACTGTACAACTTACATTTAAAGATGGTCAGCGGTGATGTAGAGTATACACTAGGGCTACAACTAATGATAATTTTCATAATCCATTAATCTGTAGTTTACATTCTAGATTAATTAATCTATCTGTCATTTCATCTATAGCAAATAGCAAAAAGTATCCACCCTAGTTTGCCAGACTCCAAGGTGACATCATCAGATGTCTAGTTTTATCTGACCAACAGTCCAAAACCCAAAGATATTTAGATGATGATGATATAAAACAAAGTAATGCATATTGGAGAGGCAGCAATCAGAGAATTGTGGCTTTTTTCTTTACTCAAAGTGATTTATCGATTATCAAAATAGGTGCAAATTAATTTTCTGTCAACTAAATGTTGCAGCTCGAGTACGCACACATTCAGTATAACTTGCATATAACACTAATCCTTGAACTTAACTCCATGGTCTACTTTGGGCAATAGAGGTCCCAGCAACTACTAAGCTTGTAAGAAATGTTATGCTGTAACACTCCAATGTGTTTGTGCAGGAACATACAATCAAAGAAATACCGTTGCTATCAATCCATATGAATCTGTTTTTTACTTCAGAGCTTAGAACTTGGACGCTAGGTGCAAAAATCGGGGTCTCACCCAGTCAATACTCTGACATGTGCTGCTTTTACAGCCCACGATCCACCACAGTACTACTGGCCAGCTCTCTCCCACATCCCTCTGCCTCTGTGATACCGACAGTCACACTACCAGGCTGCCAGTGGCCAGCTAGTCTTGACCACTAGCCCCACTCCCACACAACAAACAGAGCCTGCAGTTAGGTAACAGTGGGAGACTGGCACGCTGCACTGGAGGGGGTGTAAGACAGGAGGAGCAGTGGGCAGATATGGCAACTGAGTGATGTAATTGAACTGATTATGTTTTCAAAATGTATAAATATGTACACGATTTATCAGGAAATCACTTCAATCATGATTAAGGTAAATAAAAATAAATGCATTTCAGTGCACACAACAAGTATAGATTATTATGTTTGGCCTGTTATTAGTGAATTTGATTGTCCATACATATTGCCTGCACTCTGTGTTCCCTTTACATGACTTTGCTGCAGTTGCTGGAAAAGTATAACTTGCCCTGATAATGTTTGTTAGATCTGTAGAAGTTCAGGAGAAAGAAACTGTTGACTGATGCTACAGCAGGAAGCAGAGAAACGCTGCCTGGTGGATTTGAACTGACACCTACTCATGGCCAGGTTCATATTCCAGTGAGCACTAAGGCAGCAGAGATGTGCCTACATGCCACCCCCACAGTGAGCAGAGCTGCCTCTAATGATCACCACATGCTAACTTTCTGTCTGCTGCCAGCACTGGAGCACATGGAGCCCACAGATGAATACAATCAGTGCAAGTTACTTCACACAATTGGTTCAGTTCAGCTGTACAGAGGAATTCATTAAAGAGCTGATATTCAATCGAGTGGTTTAACTAACAGCTGGAAGAATCATGGCTAGGTTATGCAGATAGGCACGCACTAAACACTGAGGATGCAAGGCAGCTCCCTATATGTGAAGAAGCATGAAAAATCATGAGAAATCATGCAAAAGACATTAACAGCACTGAGATTGAACTTCTGGGCTTTTTACAGACATGATACATTCAGGAGTGAATGGGAGTTGTATTTTAATGCTGCAGCTGTTCATTGTGCTGAACTGACAACAACCTACCATGCACTCTATAACAAACTGTAAGAAAAGCAAAGACAACTTTAATAACTAATGATTTCATGGAAGGATATGGCCATTCAATGAATCGCCTTGCGTATTTCCGTATGATGTTGTCCTCTGCGAATATGAAGAGCGACCTGTTGACGGTGAGGCAGTTCTGCCGGTGAGGCACGGGGTTGTACAGAGCCATGGTCCGGGCCCGCTGCGCCTTGGCTTGTTTCATGGAAGCCGTGAGTCCCGCCGCCGCCGCGTCCTGTCCGTCCCCGCCGCCCTCCAAGTCCCCTTCCCCGGAGTCCACCGCGCTGGGAGCGCACTCGTCTCCGAATCGAGCCATTCTACAAACAGACGAGGAGACCGCCGGCTTAGAGTGTTTTACTACGGGACGACTTCTAGCAAAGAAAAATGGGAAGTGGAGCTAAACGAAAAAAGGATCCACATTCAATCCACTGACTGCTTTTCGAGCGCCAAGAATCCCCAAAAGTTGCAGATTCCTATCACTCCATATCCAAACGGGGGAAATGATTATATCATTCAGCTGGCTTATGTTTTACGGAAGAAAAAAAAATCATCCATTTATTTATTGACGATTCGGGTGCACGAGCTGCAAAACCTCAGCATCTCTGTCATCCCATCTGTTTAACAGCGTGTTACAATCGGCTCTGAACAACTTTTAATGTGTGCGCGTCTCTAAACTCAGACAGGGGGGAAAATATCCACCGAGTTTATACCTTTTCTATCAACATCCAAGCTCGCTTTGATCTGACAAACCGGCGGCTGTGTGATCAAAAACTACTCTGTGCCCCATAAGATGGACAGATCCGAGGGAAGTCTTCGCAAACTTTACGCATCCTCTCGACCCGGTGAACTTGACAAAAGGAAGATCTCATGTAAAAGGAAGCCCGTGTAACGCGAATAAACCTGATTCTTTAGGCAAAACTGCACGTGAAGTTGTTCTCTAACCAGTTGAAATTGTAGCAAGAGAGCTGCTTGAATCGCTAGATCAGACGTATCTCACAATCTTAACACCTGCTGGAAGATTATCACGCAGCCAGGAGCGCATAGGCACCGGCAGCCCCCTCCCACAGTAATATTTCATCATGGCGATTTCAAAATTCATCTGAATGAAAGCTGGTGGAGAGAGGAGGGACATATATTTTGTTACCATAGCAATTAGAGTTTGCTGAGGATGAACAAAAACGTTTTCCTAAAAAAGAAAAAAAGAAAAAAGAAGCCTATATACAGTAGGCTGTGTGGGTATGTGGTTCAAAAACAATTATGTAAAGATGTTAGTGGGTGCAGTTGCAAGAGAACAGAGGTGCGAAAATACATTTAACACTAATAGTAGAAGCAGAGACAATGCACAGACAAAGCCAACAAATGTGTGGATAGGGTAAGCAAGTAAAATAGCTCACAGAGATAATTTATAGAAGCTTGACTCATTTCCCCCCATTTAAATGCTTTCACCATTTGATAGTCAGACAGCCTTGTGATATTTTCATTAATGGAGACAGACTTGTACTATTAAAACATTTAAAAAGTAGGCCATTGTGCTAATATTGGAGTAAAAGTCAGGAGTAAAAATAGAGCATGAAATAGATCTTAGGGCTGCTCCCTTTTTGAGGGAGAAGAGACGAAAGCAGGGTCTTTTTCACACTCAGTGCCACAAGTGAGACCTCATTAGGCAACTGGGCTCCCTCACTCCATCTGCTGCTCTCCTCCCCTTCCCACTGTTTCCTAAAGATGACCACTTCAGCCCCCACAGACATATTATTCAGTCGTGGCTTGTTTTGTGCCCAAAGCGGCTATTTAAATAAATGCAATTAAAATCAACCACAGCGTCGGTCCACTTGAGATCCTGACACAAAATATCACTGCTGACTGACAGACTCAACTGTGCAGCAGCACAATGCAGGTATCCCAGTGTGCAGACGGGCAAGCGAGTGAGGGCTCAGACTGGTGGGTGGGGTGGGGTGGGGTGAGGTGAGGTGGGGTGGGGGGGATGATTGCCAAAGCAAGCCAAGAGAGAGTGACAAATGTATGCTTGGCAAACAAGTTGAGATCTGGGGGAGAAGGGGAAAAAATCGGTTTAACAGGATCTATGAATAAGTCCCTAACTGAGCTCCAAAAACTCAGCCATGCCTCTGTTACCTCCTCTTCTTCCTAATCTGCATGATGCAAATCATGCAAAGCAGAAGACCAAAAAAAGCGACACTGACCTATTGAGTGCAAAATGGAAAAATAGCAGGATGATAATTAGCATGTGATTTACAGTGTGCTAATTGTTAAAGCAAGTATATTAACATATCTCACATTCATCTCCACTTACTACTAAAATAATGTGTTACATAAGCACTCATTACAAAAAAAACATCATCTACTTGTATGTTGCCCAACAAAAATATTTGTCCATCTCTGCAAACAGTACATATCTCTCTCTATCTCTGCGTCTATGGCGCTCTCTTGGCTGTTGTTTCCATAGCGACATAGCTCTCTTGAATTCCTGCTCCGTTCTTTTCATTTCTGCCAACAAAAGCCATGTTGCACAATAGAGCAACCTCTTCCTACAGAAATCAGTTTCTCCCAACACACACACACACACACACACCTCCCCTCCATCAAGGTCATTGGACATCTTCATGAAGCTGACAGACTCCTTCACAGCTCCGTCACTACACTGATGCTCCATCGCATTGCATATATGACCAGATGTAGTCTGCTTTAAGAGTGTTTGGCTTTTGTTCTGCTATTGCTCACAGCCTACTCAAAGGCTTCTAAAAATAGCTGTGTAAACTGTTAGCGGAAAAAGCAGAAAAGCTCATATCAATTTGCATGGGCCTAACCAAACTTTTAATAAGATGAATTTAGAAGAAAGGGTAGTTCTTGGCTGATTTAGGGGTACACTAGCACCTTATAGGACAACAAAAGTATTTAATGAATAACAGAAAA
Source organism: Coreoperca whiteheadi (assembly GCA_011952105.1). Classification (NCBI taxonomy): domain Eukaryota; kingdom Metazoa; phylum Chordata; class Actinopteri; order Centrarchiformes; family Sinipercidae; genus Coreoperca; species Coreoperca whiteheadi. Next base: position 16,428,700 of record CM022487.1, read on the forward strand.
AAAGCCACAGTAGCTTATGATGATTTTTTATGTCCATAGTCCAGCAAAAAGTATTTATAAATACCTTATAGGGAAGAAGACAGATGAAGCGAGGCTGCAGGTGACATGCATTGTGAGTTAAAACATTAATGGGCGTACTTTGTGCCAGAACTCTGAAGAGCATTTATATAATTGCAGACAGGCTTTCATCCAACATTGACTGGAGAGGTTTTAGCATTTTATTTTCCTCTCTGTTCCCTAGCAACAGACATCCTCTAGTACTGAGTTATGTCAGTTTGATTCGACCAATAACTGCCACTTATGTCATCGCAGATTGGTGTGACACTGTGCCAGTTTACCTTGAAACATATTCACATCATTGGTGTGGTTTCAGAGCAATCGTGCAACCCTGCAGCTTAACAACAACAACAAAAAACATCCTCATGTTGCAAATATCAAACCTTGAAAACGTTTCTGTTCTCTTAAAGTCATATTATTCAGAAATTCAATATCCCTCAATCATTTCGATCTTTTCTCAAATTTCATCTGACAGTTTTACAAAATATCCTTCATATTACAGTTGCGTAGTTGTGCAGGAAAAGTCAACAGTGTCAAACTCTACTGCTTAGCTCTAAAGACATCATATGTTGCTTCCCTGCTGTTCTTCTACTTTGATTCCCTAGCATCCCCTAATGGACAAATAACCACAATACATGTACAGTGGTGCCATGAAATCAATGTTCAGCTGTTCTTTTTTTTGCTCCTCATTTAATATTTTGGACTTTTATGTGTTAAAGGTTGAAAATCAGAAAATATGAAGAAAAACTGACATAAGTCCTGTGTTTGTGTGTCTGTACATGAGAGAAAACGATGGAAAGCCAGAGTTAGAATGACAATACACCAGTAGAGTGGATGTGGAGTGGGTGGTGGAGGTACAGTAGAGCAAAGAGAAATCAGAGGATGGAGGAAGAAGGAGGAGGAAGAGGAGGGAGGGGGCTTGTTGGTGTGTTGGGGGGTTACACTGATGGAGTACCACTCCACATTCAAGTGGTGGGAAGCAGATAATCAGAGCGATGTGGCTCCAGAGTTCAAAGGTCCACAAGCAAGCACCTTCAGTTCCGCCATTAATAACGCTATCCAGTAAACCCTCAGCCAACAATGTTACACAGGCATTAAAAAATGCAAAAAATATCAAATCAACTGATGAAAGCAGTGGGAACGGAGTTGGTGATTCATTGGTGAAACTATAACAATGCTGGAAACAAATGCATCTGCATGTTTATCGCTACTATGGAGCACCCTTTGAAATAAGCTCTTTGTAGCTAAGCAACAAAACAACAATAATGCGTTTTACACCCTTATTTAGTAATGCTTAATCATTTGAACCATTGAACCCCTGTGTTTTTAATATTGTGGAGTTTGTGACCAAGAGTAGCACTATGGAACAATGTTTTCAAGAGTTGGTCCCCGTTTTGTTAGCATCACGCGCACAAGGATGCCCGTGTGTGATGTGATGGTTGGTGGCAGCAACGCGCGAAGAAATATAGCAATGGGCCAACAAATGCACGGTTGGGGAAGACTGCTAACAAGCAAACAGGGATGGAAACAATTCTTCCAAAATCCAGCACTGCAGATTTTTTATGAGGAAGATAAAGCATTAAACAAGTTTATTAGGCCCCAAGGATATAGCTCCACAGGTTACCTTTACATTGTTTCCTTAAACATGCTACACATATTTTGACCACTAGAGGGATAAAAGACTCCAAGCCTGACTATAATCGGTTTATTATTTGTTAAGGCTAACCTGTTAGCAAGCAAGCTGCGACTTACACATCCAGTAGATACAAAGCAACATGAGCCTCCAGGTTGACCTATGTAATGTTAGTCCGTAACTTCTGGTTAAGATCCTGAGAAGGATATCTGTGGGTGTATAGGTTGCTAGACGCTCAACCTTCTTCGCTAGCCACTAGGTTACTTCAGATTTTAGCTATTTTATCATGGGTACCAGCTCAGGTTTTTGTTTTAAATGTGATAATTGTTTACATTAAATTTCACTCAAGTCAGGATTCCTTTGGCATTTGATGAGAGCCTCAAGAGTCAACAGAACGGTGTGCGACTGGAGAACCAATCAAATGGTGTAATTACATTAATGTTAACATGAAAAAATACTTAATTTCAAAGTTAAATCTGCATTAATGTATTTATTTTTGGCCACTTGGAGGGCAGCGGAACAAGCTGAAAGCACAACAATGACTTTATACATTTTAAATGGCAAACGTTTTAGCAAACAGTTGCTAATTTACTTAAAACCAAAACAATGAGCTGAAGGATGCTAAAATACTCTGTAGAGCTGAAGGGAACTGCAGAGCCGGATGATAATTATCTGTGCATTCAGCACTACAAGCAACAACTTTCGCCTTACACATTTGACCTTTTGTTCATTTAAAAAATATTGTTTAGTGTAGCTTCAAGTCTAGCATTAATGTTTGAATTCTTAAACAGCTTGTTAGATTATTGAAGTACAGTATATCACACTTCTACAGGTCATCCTCATGACAGACGGTTTAAACATCATAGCAGGAAAAGAACAGGTGTAATTAATGACATTATTGAAAGACTAGACGGAAGTGCCTGCCATGAAAAAGGTTTATTGGCTGAAATATCAAAATCAAAGATCCCATTTTTTATTGTATAATGCCGTCACTACTTCAAATGTAAAGTTCTGCATAATTTTTTATCATGTTCTTCAGCATAACATATTTTATTTCTTTATAAGCATTGGGACCTTGTTTAACATTTAAAATGAAGTTCTGTGGCTTCACAGTATGTGTTTGTAATGACGGACCCACCAAAGAGGTTCAACAGGTTGAGAAGTACTGCATATACAGTGCGTGCGTTCTTTTACACTGGCACTTTCAGCCTCCTCCGTGAAGATTTATCATCTTTACACATATAATTTAAGAGGAATCATTTGCCTCTGAATCCCTTTTATACTTACTCCCACTCCTTCCTGCGGGCCTGCGGCGTGCTCTGGATTTTGTGAGCCTGGTGAGCCATGATGATATCCTTCTGCTCCACAAGTCCCCCGCGCCGCCGCAACATGCAATGCGGGCTCAGAGACCCTGAACCCTGATCGGACGAGCCCTCTTCCTGACCACAAGGCACATCAAAGCTTGCAGCTCGCGGGGGCAGCCCTAGGCACTCAGGGACGGCATGAGGGACCTGCAGGGAGCAGGAGCGGGCCCCTTGCGCCAGGCCGTGACGGCTGGTCTTCCTCCAGGCCTCAGGCTCGGGGAGGGACAGGGAGGACTGGACGTGCATCTGTCCACCTGGACCACAGCTGGATGGAGAGTGGAGGTTTGGTGTGAGAGAGCGGGAGAGGGATTGGTCTGAACTGGTGAGCATGTCTACAGAGGACGGTAGCTGGTGGTTTCACCATAATGCTAAAAGAAACAAAGGGTAGAGAGGCAGAAAAATTGTGAGTGAAAGTTGGTTGAACACTTTCATGAAACGCTGCTCGAAAAACATTTCACATCCTGCCTGTCCCCTCTATGTTCATCTAATTTTTAGTCACATATGGCAGCATGACTCTAGGACTGCAATGTTGGTCAATTGGTCAGTCCACCACTTTGATCCAGACTGGAATATCTCAACAACTATTGGATGGATTGCCATGAACGTTATATGGATATTCACGGTCCCCAGAGGATGAATCAAGTTATCAAGTTGTCACACATCCAGTGAAATATCTTAACAACTACTGGATGGATTGGCATAAAATGTGGTGCAGACATGCATGGCTATAATTACTATGATATGCATCATTTTCATCATAATTGTATAATACTTTGATTTCTAGATCCGTCCTCTATCTAAACTTATGTTTTACAACCTACATTTTGTCATCATAACTTTAAATACTATGATCTTCTGTTGTGAATCTATTCTGTACACATGACACGACACACATCTATTGCATGTCTGTCTGTCCTGGGAGAGGGATCCCTCCTCTGTTGCTCTTTCTGGGGTTTCTTCCATTTTTTTCCCCGTTAAAAGGTTTTTTTTTGGGTAGTTTTTCCTTATTCGAATAGAGGGTCTAAGAACAGATAGTGTCGTGTAAAGCCCTTTGAGGCAAATTGTGATTTGTGATATTGGGCTATATATTGAATTGAATTGATGTTCATTGATTGCTGTTCATTTTGGCACTTTGACATTAGCATTTAGCTCAAAACACTGCTGTGCCTCAGTACAGCCTCACAGAACCGCTAGCATTGCTGAAGACTCTTGGTCTTGTTTTCTCAATAAACTGTATGTATTGATATTTAAAAACTCAGCAATTTAAATGCCGAGCCAAGTACCAGACAAAACCTTTATTTTCCCATTAAACAGTAGCTTAAATTGCGAATGAATGCCGCCATTTAATTGTGCATTTTCTCTTCTTCTCAGCCAGTGGGATTTTTGATGCTTGACTGGGTGAACAAAAGCTTTGATCAGAAACAGTAGCTTACCAGTAATCTGGTGAATGGAATACGACTTTGTACAGAAAGAGGTTCTAGTAAAAGCAATGAGGACACATTCAGAGAGCTGAGATTCTCCATATCTAAAAAGCATTGACCAGCGTTTGGACTTTCTTTAATCTAGTCTCATGTTTTTTTTCTAGAATACTGAACACAATATAACAGACCTGTTAAACCATTATCCTGTTGTTGCTACCATTGTCCAGTTAAGCATGTTCGTGTATGAGCATGTGCTTGTGTGTGTGTGTGTGTGTGTGTGTATGTGTGTAAAGCTGAGACAGAGAAATATGATGGAGATGAGGTAGCAAGGCTGGAAAACAGCAAGTTTGGGGCGAGCCAGTCAGAGACAGACGAAACAAGGCTGTTTTCACTGAGCCGGAGCTGAAAGGAAGATGACTGAGTGTGGGAGAGCTGAAGCAAAGGCACAGTGACTCACTCATCAGCAACAGGGCTCCTCAGACATGAACTGGACACAGTCTGAGTTGAGCCCTGCCCTCCAACACAGCACAGCGCTCGCCTGAAAGCCGGCAGAGGCTACAAGGTCAGCGCACACATTTACACGGATGGCTTGGTCCCAGCTTTATGCTGCTGATGGACGGGGTGCCTCTGCTTTTAGCACAGCCGTGCAAGTTCAAAAGATATGTGATACCTTGTATTTTCAGGCGGTTCGTGCAGACAGAGCTGTGGGAAAATTAAATGTCAAGGCACTTGTAACAGCAGGCGCACCTTAGGAAAGCAGCTAGGGGCAACAAAGTAGGATGATATGCAGGGTGAATCAATGACATATGGGTTACTTATTTAAACAAAGATGAAATGAATCATGAATGGCAGCATGGTTAAGGTTGCTGTATAGATAAAAGCATCAATAAGCCTTCTGCAGTGTGCCTACAGACAACAATCACTGCTGCAAGAGGCATCCACCTCATCTGTATAATTCATTAAAGTTAAAACACTTGTGGAAAAAAGCTCTTGTATCTTAAATTAAAATTTCAGCTCCTAGCTGTGATCTCCTTACCTTTAACAGCCCCCCACCCCCAGTCTAATTTGTGCAGGTCTGCAGTCGAGTTAGGAAAACATTTACTAGCCTGTTAACAGGTAATGCTCATTAGGATGCTGTTTCTCCTGGAGTTGGGTGTTTGACGCACAACCAAGTGAGGAAAGAAAGGGGGAAAAAAAAAACGCAGCAGCAGCAAACAAAACAAGTAGGAAAAGATGAATAAGATGCTAAAAATGTTCACTGGAGGAAGATGATCAATGCCGCGCACGCGACAGGAAGCAACAAAACAAAAAAAAATCACTTAACTAATGAAATGATTAACGAATTAGCCAGCCTTTACCTTGAGGAGAAGGCGCTCCTTCATCGTCAGACAGCCCCGATCAGGTGGATCCTAAATTCAGCCCCTCTCACTCAGTCCAAGTTTAGTGGTTTGAGGAGGATTTCGCGAGGATTCCTTGAGTGATGATTACCGCTGTTTGGCTATAAATACCGCGGGGTGGCTGCGAGCCAGGGGAGTGTAGCTGTGATGAACGTAAACAGGCATGGGGACAGGAGCGAGGCATGGAAATAATCCCAATCATCTTCACTAGCTGGCTGCGGTGATGTGAGTCACTTCATGTGGGTCAGGGTGGACGGCTGTGTCTTCAAACTTCATTTAAAAGAGTTCATTGAATTGCGCAGTCCGGCCAGTTCTTCAGCGGCTGAAAAGTTGTTTACCTGTCCAGAGATCAGATGAGTTTTTAGTGACAGAGAGATAAATGCAACAGGTCTGCAGCACGCTGTTCATTTGTGACGGTGGTCTCGTATGGGCACAAAAACATACTGAGATGTAAGTACCACTAGATGGTGGACTAAAGCCACATACCACCTGACACACAGCAGGTCCAGTGAATAGGGACTTGCATTGATGTCAAAAGTATACAGTATAAGTTTAACTTTGACCTTCATCTTAATATTACTCCTGTAGGCCTATGTTTGTGCAAAAAGCCCAAGCCTTTTTGGGAGACCAAAGTGTTTCTTTGACCCCCCCAAATAAGTAAATTATCACAGGTGAAAGAGGTATTTATATCCTATACTTAATTAAAAGAAGTAATACCACCAAGTGAAAACGCTCATAGTATACTAGCAGTAAAAGGCATCAGTTTAAATTATTAGGCTAGGCCTACTGAGTATTATTAACAAAACGTAATAAAAATATTTAAAGTAAACGTACAATACTTTTCTAGCAGAATTGCTGCTGTCAGTGTTACATTATGTAGATTATTATTACTAATTGATTAATATGTATAGCTGTACATACTGTTCGGTTGGGTAATCTATAATATATATATATATATATATATATATATATATATATATCATATTTAATAAGATGATGATACAATGTAAAATCTTAATCAGTGAGAAGCTGTCAAATAAACATTGTGGAGTAAGAAGTGCAATATTTGCCCCTGCTGTATGGTGGAGTGCAAGCATGAAGAAAAGTTTAAATAAAGTAGGAATACCTCAGATTTATTCTGAAGTAGAATACTTGAGTAAATGTACTTTGTTACATTCCACAACTGTTAAAAATAAATAAATAAATACTGTACTGCCATATAATAGATCTAATCATAAGTGACAGAGGACTGGATACCGTACCATGAATGGTATTAGGAAAGGTGACCCAAGAGAATAACCTATTCAAGTTGTGAGATTGTTATTTTAATCAGTTATGTTGAGTTTACAAGTCGTTATTGATCTTTCCCTGAAAGAAATGCTCCTTTTAAACCCAAGTAAGTATATTACTGTAAACAGTGTCATTCATACATGTTGAATTGAATGCTTACCTGTACATGACAAACTGCACATGTTTGCACGTTCAGCTGACATGCACTGCAATCACTAAAGAACTCCAGGTTACTCTACGTCTAGTTTAGCATTTATAAATCAACTGGAAGTGTAACAACTGAACTCTGCTTTACCTATAATTAATGACATTGTTCTTTCCAGGAAACGTCTGAGGAAATGAATACTGATCTACATAGGCCTACCTGTACACACCTACTTGGCAATAACGCTGTTTCTGATTGTGATTGCTGATTCTGATATACCCATAAAATTAAAAAGGTGTTACCTTAATAAACTACAATTAAAACCAACAAAAATTAATTAATAAATGAACCTGCTAGACAGCTATTCAGTAATTTCCTCTTTAAAGAAAGTAAAATACCATTAAAAGATGATTTACTTAAATAAATATGTAAATGAACAATAGTGTCATGTTTTTAATTGATTGGAAACCCGAATTTAGTCATTTGTCAAAAGAGTATCCCTCAAAAAGTGGCATATGTGCTGCATTTCATTGTTTTCTTTGTGATTTAGCTACTGTATGTAAATGATAAAGATGCATGAAACTGTATGAATTTACAAGTGATGCTGTAGTGTTCCAGTTTAAGCAGAGGAAGTCTAATTTTGGGCACAAAAATTACATTTCTGTACTGTGCTTGAAGATTAAGATTTATTGTTATGTTGCTCAGTTGAGGGAGCAAAATCCAACCTGCTGAGGAAGATCGTGGGATGCGGTTAAAACATAAAAAAAGTAGCTAGGACAGCAAGTGGACGTTGAGTTAAGACTTTTTTTTGGGTCAAACTATATTGTTATTTCAACAGGGAAATGTATGACCAATGAAAAAACAACAATTTGGGTAAAAGGCATGCTGAAAAACGATGTAGGGGTGCCTGCTGTCCCACAAAAGTATTAATACTTATCTAAACAGTTCCACTATGAGTACAGTATATCTACTTCTATATCTATTAATTGTCTTCTTGCAAGTTAGAAGAAAAAGTGGACCGACAAAGGTGAAGATGCAAATCAGAGGGATTCTGCATATAAGAAGGATATAATATACAAATGAATGCTGAAAATAAGACGCTGGAGCAGGTGAAATACAGTAGGATTAAAACATAATGTTTAATGCTATGTGCTTTTTAACATTATCAGTGGCTCACTTGCCATCACAGTTCATTCTACCACATCAGGAGAGGGAATCTGATGTTAGTAGTCATTAAAGAAGCTGACTGAATATGAAAAGGAAAGCCTGCAGCTACTGTATGTTAATTCTATATGCTTAGCAGGAATAGCTCCAACATAAAGGTTTGAGGATAATATTTAATAATTAGGATGTTCATTTTATAAAACTAAATAATCCATTATGTCAAGAAAAACATACAATACTGAAACTCCGATGAATGAATGAGATAAATTGTTACTATTTTGTGTGGTAAAAAGTCTCAAACTATTGGTAGAAACCTTTATGTCAGTAACAAACTAATGTTTTTAGCATGATATATATGCATTGTAAAAAACAAAAAAGAAAGGCTAAAGAAAAGTAAAGTTTTCCTCTAAACTCTTTAGAATATATATATATGACCTCTTGCCTTTGTTAAAAAACAGATAGGGCATAATAAGATGAGAATTTTGAAAACCCTTTCCAGGCCACAAAAAGTGTCCTGTGTCTGTACTGTTATGAAACTAGAGCCAAGGACAGAGAATACGTTTTCTGTGATTAAAACAGAGTCATGATGATCCATGTACTTAATTAAAAGGTCAGCTGTGTTCCTTTTAACCAATCCTGTTATTCCCTAAGCTGAGGAAGAGGTGTTAGCAGTGGGACTGAGAGCAGTGCTGAAACCATCTGCCGCCACCAACACTGAAGGGTAAATGAAGACTTCAAATCCACACATGCTTACACATCCAGTATTCCTGTGTCTAAACCTCTTAATTTTTGTCCTGGGACGGATTTCCAAATCTCTGTCTTAATCAAGCGTACGTTGTTCTTTCATCGCCCCTCAGCTGAGTGTGTGTTTGACATCTACCATTGACCAGAGCAAGCGTTCAAACATCTCTGCAGTTTCTCAGGAGTTGTTGTCAAACATGTCTCTGAGGATTTTGTGACACGAAGAACGTTTCCAACACCCCGATGCCATATTGTGTGAATTAGATATGGATTTATGTAATCTAGGAGAATCATCTCTGTGAGGAAATAATTGCCGTCTTATCCTCCAGGCACATGGCCAAGTGGATGCATGCAGTGGAGACGCCAAGCAGAGAAATGGCTGCCACCGACAGAAAAAAATAATAAAGATATTAGAAACAATGTACAGTATGTGTAGGGGGACGAGCATGCTGTTTGGTGCATGAGACAGTTGGTAGAAAATTTTTGGCAAATCAAATCTGGTCTGGCATGAGAGGCTGCCCCGAGGGTAAACACCAATTTGGCTTTGTTTGCTTGCTTGCTGGTTCACATTTTACTGACTCCTGCTTGGTGTAAAGCTGTGTTTTTTTAAGGTCAGATTTATTAATAGTCTGACCTTCTGTAGGGTCATAGTATGGAGTCTTTATTTGTATTATCTACAAAAGTCAATCTATGAGCGGTATTAAGGGCTGCAGGGGTGACCTGCAAGTTAAATGAATTTCTCTTTTAACTCATATTAACATTAATTCATCTGCAGTCCAGCCAGGGCAAGTATAGTGGAATCTTCAGAGAAGTATCAGGATCTAGCTCTAGTTTCACGCACAAGTACAAGCAAGGGAAATGTTCCTGCTCATGCATCAAAAATATTTTAGACGTCCTTATGACACTTGGCATGTATTGTGTTTCTAAGCTTCATTCTGCTGTCATAGTGTGAAGTTGTGTTTTACTCATTTAGATGAGTTATTACACAGATTTTCATGTTGCTCTGTGTTCAGTGGCTCTCAAACCTTTCGTTCATGACTCCTCAAAATTAAAGCAGTTCTTATCTGAGTGGTGAACAGTTCAAGCAAAGAATGATTTTGCCTTTAAATTTTAAGGAAAACTATAAAAAATACAAACATTTGAGAATTATTTGAAAAATATAAATATGTTTCCTATGTAGTTATCTCATCTCATTTGTTCTGACACCGACTGGGGCTCAAAAAAGATTCTAATGAGGCTAATTTTCTGTGTAAAATGTCAAAGAACTGAAAAAAAAGTATTTTAATCATCAAGAGTCAATTTATTTTCATATTCTAAAATGCAAAGGACATAACAGGATTTGAGAATAAATCCAAGGTTGAGTGCACAAAAATGTTTCACTGCAAGCGATTATGTACAAGAATGAAATCAACAAATCTTTACAGGATTCAACAGGTACTGCATCAATATTTAGAGTCAACTTTTTGAACCTAATAATGTAGACTAGACTGGACTTAGATTAATTTGTACTGAAGAACATTTTTTAAGAACACAGCACATTAATTCATTTACATTTTAGTGAACTTTGTTTGCTGAATTAAAAGTTCGCTATTAGTGCATAAAGGACCGCTGTATGCTTGTTTGTTTTTCATACATTAAAGATTAAAATTCCATCAAAGTAATACTTTGAACTTATAAACTGGCCTGTTAGCGGTAACTTGTGAAGGAGAACAAACGAAACAAATGTCCTCGCCATCCGTTTACCAAAACATGCTACCCATAAATACATTGGCTAGCAATTACAACTTGATTGTACCATCACTGTATAATTAACGTGACCATTGGTGTGTCATATGAAGTTTTAAGAGTCAATGGTAAACCTTTAATTGTTTTGCTTGCAGCATGAAGAATAGTTGCAACAAACATTTGGCAAGATTTTTTTCTGTCAAGCAGATAATCAGTAAGGAACTTTCTGTTTGACAAGTTATCCAGAAAAACGACTTACGTCTGGGGGTAAATGATTAAGACAATTAGTTAATAATTAGGGCTGGGTAATATGGACACATCCTCATAAAGATCATTGTGTAATTGTGTTTTTACAGTGTTTACAGTGTTTGGACCATAGACTTTATATAAAGATGGACGACGCGGCTCAACTTCCTCCCACTGTAGTGAAGCCAAAATATCCCGGATACGGGAGCTGCCATCTTTCGCCATTGACGTCATTTGCAACCAGAGTCTGTGCAGCAGTGATCGGAGGTGGAGCCGCGGTATCAAGGGCCCGCCCAACTCAATGCAGAGCCGGCCTCAGCTGTCAATCGTGACTTGACACCCCCTTTTTATAGCATCAAATAACTAATTAAAACCAAACTTATCTGGAAAATGAACACTTGAACGTACATCAGCGTGATAAAAACTACTTAAACTGACAGAAACCATCTTTGGGAAAAATGTATTTTGCGTGTACTTTGAGTTTTCAGTTTGGCTCACTACATCCGGTTAACGTAACTCACCCAGCCCTAGTTTAACTTAACCCCATGACAACTTGGAACTGATCACCTTTTCTCTCAGTGTCAGTCCATGAAACAACACTGCATTTTGCTGGAATTATGCCTCTACTGAATACAAGATACAATGGATTTGAAAGCTATAATTCAGTTCAACACTATGCGTGCTATAGAAGAGAAGCCAAAAACACTTACTATCAGTTTAAATTAAATCAAGTATGAAACTGACCATTTCTCAGAACACAGATGAGCTTAAATACATGAGTTACACAATTATTCTTTTTTTTTTTCAAACCTTCAGTAGGGAATAACGAAAGTGCTCTGGTCAAACCTGTAAAAAAATAATTTATACACACCCCCGTCGTCTGACCGGTGGGTTTGTCACAAAATTGTTGACAACTGTTTTGCTTATTGATGGTCCTCCCCCCATTCACTCTGCTGCTCCTCGCCCTCTCTGCCCTTCCGTTGGATTAGTTGTCATTTGTTAAAGGGAAGGCAAGCGGGCAGTATGACAGTGGAACAGGCTGGGCCCGCTAAGGGCTCTGCCACCTCTCCCTCCAACTCTGTCCATGTTCCTTTCTCTGGGCTGTAGCAGATGGTAGAAGACTTATAGGCTCCCTGAGGAAAAAACAAAAATCAAGTCATTCCTTTGTGGAACAGAAAAACATTTTATATAAATGCTTGTAGTAAAAAAAAGCAGGGACAACCTTAATTTTTTTAAAGTTGCTTAAAGTTTTATATAACTTATATTTTTCTTGTGTCAACAAATTCCAGAAAAGACCAAAATCAACATTGAACTGATCCTACCAGTATTGCCTGTGACCTCCACTGTTGTCCAAAAACCTTTAAAATCTTTATTACCATGAACACACACTGTAGTGTATTTTGAGTCAGTTCCACATACTCCGTCCTGCTGCCTGAAATACTTGTGTGTTAATCCGCAGCTGCAAGTATTCCCCAACAAATCCACTATTTAATCCTGTTTGAGTAACATTTGCTAAAAACTACAGTGCCCAGATGTTCAAGAACATTACTTAGCCTTTTAAAGAAATGAGAGTATATATATATATTATTGACCCATGCCACAGACGGGCCAGAGAAGCCTGAAAGAATAGCATTGTTGGGTGTTGTCTTTTCATGGGATTTGATGATAATAACAAAAATATAGAATTTTGCCAGCCTTATCCTTTAATCTAAAATAATCTGATGTGTTAGACCATACCATGCTCCAGCTGTAGCCTCCCACGAGGAAAATGCTGTCATCCAAAACAGCACAGCCCGGACCGCTACGACCCTCCAGGATGGGTGTCTGGAGGATGTTCCACTGGTCAGCTTTCGGGTCGTAACACTCCACCAACATTACGTCTAGATGGGAGAAACCTTTGTGAGAGAGGAAGAAAAATATCTTCAAATATTGACAGTACTTCAGTGTATCATATCAAGTTAATATGCCCTGCAATTGTAGGTCTAAGTTACAGTAATAAGCTGTTTGTTTGACTTTAAAGGCCTTGAAAAACATTTTTCAATCAGCGTCTTACTCTGAGGGATGGTTTCCTACATAAACGTTAGAACAGTTTTGTATATTTCTGTGTGCTGTTTCCTCTGCTCTTCTGACTGATTTTTAAGTGAGAAGTCCCGGTGATGTCACATACTTCTTTGCACCAATCAGGATTTAACAGCATTTGAAACAAAATCTAAAGACAATTGTGGGGTTGTTAGCCAGGCCACTGTAAATACCCAATGACACACACTGTTACAGAGATATAGCTGAGATTTGAAATCAAATTTTGAACATAGTGTATCATATGCAGCTAACAGGCCCTGTCATTGTACTGTAGGTCCAGTTTAATATACTGTCTGTTTAACTTGTTGCTCAGTCAATACACTGATAGCAACACGATAACCACTATATATGCAGGTGAACACAGAAGAAAAATCAGCCAATCAGTCTAAATAATCTTTGTTTTTCTTTCCTCATTCCTCTCGCGGCCTCTGAAGCTTGTTGGATTATATCTACAAGCGTCTGCTTTTCACAAGTACCTGAACACTGCCAAAATCTGAAGGCAAGGCCTTTTTATTAATATAGCACAATTCATTACAAGTAAAGTCAATGTGCTTTACATTAGAAATGACGTACAAACCCCCACCCAACCAGTACGAACGGACAAAGCCATGCAGTGACTAATCATAAGCATGAGAAAAAAATCAATCAGTCTTTCAATGTGGATACAGTTGTGACAGAGCTCAGCGCACTTCTTAGAACATTTTCATGAGCTAAACTTGACACTGGCAGTGAAAAGCCAAGTAGTTTGCAAGTTGTACAATAAGTACAGTAACGGTACATTGGTAAAGTCTTTTAATTAGTAGTGAAGGACTGTATTTCAAAGAAACACATACAAGATCATCTTTTCATAATTCCCATTCAAATGCCAGCATTCAGTTTTGCTGATGAAGTACAAATGCACAACACATAACAGTAATTCAGTTGTTTGTTCAGTTTTTCATTTTGTACCTTGAATGATGAAGTGTGAAAGTGAAGAGGGACTATAGGTCTAATAGTGTAATAAAGGTCATCATCGCCAGCTCATAATGGCATTATCTCTTTCACACAGCTTTGAAAACAAAAAACATCAATCTTGACCTGTTTTCTGTTCCTGAAACGCTCAAGTACTTACCTTTCAAATGGTTTCCACCAATAGCATATAGGCGGTCGTTCATTCCAGCTAGGGCGTGAATGGCACGCTTTGTGTTCATGTCCTGTTTCCGAGCCCACACGTCCATTATAGGGTCATAACAGTAGAGCCAGGACACATACTCTCCATTGTGCACTCCTCCTGCAAAAAGCAAATTCAGAATTATGCCTTTAATATCGTGTCGAAATTCATTCTGTAGGTGGACAGTCTGGCAACTCGTGTGATATACACTGTAGGCCAAACTGACGCAAGTGTATACTGATCAATGATAGTCCCTATTAAAACATGTCTGGATTTATTGCTGAAGCTAATAATTACCAGGGTTCCCATGTTGAAAAAAATTATAAAGTTATCTCAACATGGTTAATAATTATAGATTCTTTCTTTTCTTTTAATACAGCCACATGTGCTTACAGGGAAACTCGTTAGTTCTTTTTTAAACTCGAAGTTTGTATCACTGGCTGTATCGGGGTTTTTTTAACTGATAGATTAAGTTAATGGTGCCTTCTCCAACCGTCTCTATTCAAACACAGGTTCCACTCAAGGCTGGTGCCTTTGGGACCTTCTTTTAGTTTTATATTGTAATGACTGGCGTGGCGTATAATACAGTACGATAGTCACGTCATAGCGTTCACCGATGATTCAATGATATTAAGATTTTGGTTTATGACTTTCTGCGTTGGTGTGATGAGACTTTGACAGATTTAAATAAACTAAAACAAAATATATCATTAGGATTTCATTCAGTAGAAGTTTTGTATAGGTTTTATATTGAAATTATGTTGAGTTGGTTCAAAACTTGATTTCGAATCTTATCTAATTGTCTAAAACATTAATAAAAATTAAGAGTCAAATTTAAAACATTTGTATTGCAGCGTTTCATGGCACCCTGACCCTGTGAGTTTGCTCTTTTCAAGAAAACCCCGCCTGGAAACCATCATATCAACCAGGTAATTAATCAAGTCTTTAGGAAGAAAAATGACATTCTGAATTTTTCTGTCCCTCTTTTAAAAAAGGAGATTTGGAGCTCAGTTTTTCGCTCGAGGGTGCCTGGTCAGAGGTTGAAGAGATGTAGGGCTCACTTGTTCCTGATTAAAGAGGAACTCCACTGATTTCACACATCAAAGTCTGTTTACAGGTTTTGGGGATTATTACTTAGCCTTTTGTGGTTCCAGAGGGAGCCATTCGAAGCGTTGCTTGGGTCCAAAGACTACAAGTTTGAAAATGAAAAAAATCTGGGGGTGTGGAGTTATAAAGTGAGATTACCAGACCTCTGTAGACCACTCCTCATCTCTAACATCTCGCATAACACACCTGAATCTCCAACCAAACTGTCAACAATTGAGCTGCATTGTTGGCACCAGGTTTTGACGGAGGGAGAACGTGTGAAATAAAATATGGTTCTGATGCATTGATTTAGAATCTTGTTATAGAAACGCAATGCTAACTCAGTGTAGTTCTCTTTTAACACAATATTACAGCATTACCTTTGATGCTTTTGCACTTTGTTTTAATGCAGCTTGTCATATTTTGGCGATGTTATAATTTAAGATACGATGTCACTTATTCTTGGGTTTTGCACTTTTACCCTTGTGGTATGATGTCTACTTTTACAGTTTCTTTGTGGCTGTTTCGTCATTTATTATATTTGATATGTTTTGGATTTGTGTAATTTGTGTTGTATTCAGAATCTTTACTTGAGTAAATGTAGAAATACCACAATATAAAAATAATCCAATTCAAGTCCTGCATTCAAAATCTAAAGTAAAAATACTAACATTTAAAAGTAAGTACTTATTATGGAGCAGAACGATTCCTGTTTTTGTTATATTATATTATTATTACTGTGTAATAAGCACTTTAGTGTTGTAAAGTTGTTGCGAAGGCTAATTTAAATACTTAATGTACTGTTGGGTAATTTAATCTATAACAATGCATTATATTTTATAAACTGATCACAAGTTCCATGTATAAAACCTTAATCTGCAAAGTAACTAGTAACTATAGCTGTCAAACACATGTAATGATGTAAAAAGTACAACACTCTGAACTGTAGTGGAAGACAATGAAAATGCTCTAAATACTAAAAAGAAAACCTACCTCAAGTTTCTACTTGAGTAAATGTACTTATTCCTAGTCATATTCCACTACTGCATTATTCTGTACTGCGTATGTGTATATAGTTGTTGTCTATAGTCACTGCTGTTTTAATATGACTGTACAACAAATTTAACCAGCTGTGATAATAAAGATGACTAAATGATATTATTAGTGCCAAATACTTAACATATAATAAAACATTTTTCGAGGATGTATTTATCTTTTTCAAATGCTGAGCAATCAATATCGGGCAATTTTTTTTTTTTTAAAACATACGAATATATTTAAATATGAGTGATAACAAATTATTTGCAGAAAGGTAAATGGGGTTTACTTGACAAAAGAAGACAGAATAATAAGTGTGATTGAGTGACAGGTTCTCTGCTGACCTGATATGTAGATCTTGCCGTTGTGCACTGCTCCTGCGTGGGCGGCCAGAGGCTGCGGCAGGGACGAAACGTAGTTCCACTCGTTAGTCTCCAGGTTGTAGGACTCCACGCTGGAGAGGTAGCCGCTCTCGTTCCTACCACCAATCACGTACAGGTGCTTTTCCAGGCGGCAGGCAAAGAAACTGGCTCTCCTGAGGAAGGAAATGTCACCCAGACATCATCAAACCAGCAATGACAAGATTCATTGTAGGATGTTTTTCAAAGTTTGTGATTCAGGTGGAAAGGATAGATTTGAAATAAGTTAACTGCTTAGGGCTAGTTATATGCTTACCAGCTGTTGAGCACTTGTTTTTATGCCAGTGTAATAGTTGTACTTAACTTACTTACAACATTTTTTTATTTATTATAATTTAATAAAAATAAATAGAATTCTGAAGACTATATATTTTGAGTAATAGAAAGCATTATACAATGTTTGTACGGAAACCGATAAAATAAATGTAATAATTTTCACTTTACCACAATGTTGTTTCTTTTCTTTATATATGACTTATTAGAAGTCAATAAAGTTTGAGCAGTTCTTCTAAAACCCCTAAAACAATTCCTGGTGCATCATCAGATGTACTGTACCTACATATATTCACTTTTGACAACTATAAATAAACAATTCTTTATTCAGCCACAAATAAACTTACCTCTCCTGCATAGGAGGCAGCTGTATCCAACTGTTGAATCTGGGATCATAGCGGCTGACAAAATTAGTGCTGTGCTTTCCTGCAAAACAGATATAATCAAGATCAATGACATTGCTTACTCAAATGACTTAGCTGAGGGAGTAGAGTCTTTGTGGTACGACACAGTTTACAAGTCTTTGTTACATACTGTACCAAAATACACATGCACAAATGTGACTCAGCAAGTCTTCATTTAAATATAAACATATTATCTGGAAATCACCACCCAAACATGATGAATTTCCAGTATTAATATGCGCTGCTTTTCAACGCCATTAGAGTTAACAAGTGCTGACTTGTGTTGGAGGATAAGCTGTTGAAAACATCTTAAATGATCTCTAATGATGTGTATTGGTTTTCTGTTGATTTTTACTCTCAGAGTTAAATAAACACTAATCGCTGAGTGCACCACTGTGTTGTTATGATATTTGGTGGAAAAAGAACAAAAGAACAGTATCTGAGTTTTTGATCATCTTTGTTTCTTACTATGCTGGTGTGTTACCACCATTTCACAAAAAGCACTCTTAACACTTCTACACCACAAATATTTCAGTGTTGTTAGTAACAGTTATTTTTCTGTGCCAATTATTGACAAGTGTTGATTGGAGTGTTGTTTGTCCACTCAGAGCTGATCTAGCTCGAGAATGAGTGTTTGAAACTATCGGAAAGTGTTACATTAAATCTGATGGGTTTGAACTTGCATCAACTCTAGCTCAGCGCGCTCTCTAAATGATGTAAACACTGACAAATATGAAATCACTGGAAAGCAAGACGTTCAGTCTGTGGTGTTACTGTACCGTTGGGGTTCCACTGGTCCTCTCCGCCCAGCAGCAGCAGGAAGTTCTCCACCTCCACCACACAGTGATGGGCGCTGTTGTAAGGCATTACTAGACAAGACACAAAAATCAAAGACATCAATCACTAAACATTGGAATGATATAGGTCAGTAGTAGGCAAATAGTACCCCGTGGGACAAAGTTGGCCCTCCCTTTTACACAAGGCTAATGTTAACCCCAATAAACATGACCGTGTATCATCAAATAATAATGAATGACCCCAAAATGAAGAGCGGCATGTAAAGCAGGTTATTAAGGCCATAACCCTGGTTCTGGAAAAGAGTCTAAGAAACTTGCCAGATAATTAATACTTAAAATACACGGCTTTAGCCTATTTGACCCTTGTAGATTTGCCTCTCACAAACTCAAAAAGTGGTGGTTTAAAAGAAATAGCATGCTGATAAAAAAAAATGTCTAGGGCAACAACAAAAACAGTATTTTCATTCATCCATGAATTAATAAGCCACTTTTTTTATTGTGTGTGGATAACACATCCCCAGTCTCATGGTGCAACACAGAACATAAAATCTTACATATGAGTTATTGTTTTATTTGCAGCTATTAACATAAACTGCTGTAACTCTGTTAGCACTTTATGTACTAAAATAATTACATCTGCCCTCAAATATGATCCTAAAAAAAGTTGGCTACATCAGTTTTATTCTTAAATGAATTATAATAATACTCAAACAAACAAAACATACTGAAAACATGTCTTAACTGCACCCTGAACAAAGCTTTAAAAAACTGGCCCTGGTTGAACTTAATTGCAGACCCCTGATAAAGGTCTTCCGGATCTGAGCAATAAATGTTGGTCACAAAGAAATTAAGTTCTTATTTATAAAATGTCTACAAAATGTCGACTTACCTTTTTAATAAGAAATATTTGTACTGGCGGTGTTTCTCATTCAGTTTATTTTGTCATACTGAGTGTCCCTATTGTTTGACAACAAATGCTCGTAGTACATGTTAATGTCAAGATTGATTTAATTTGCAATGTACTCATCACAACAGGCCAACATGCTTGTTACAGTGACACAGGCAAGCATTTCAAAATCATCAGTGTGAGCTAATGTTATAGGATTTATTTCCCCTCCTCATTGGTTTAGTTTTGTAACCTTCCATTCATCTATCTACAGGAAGTGATATCTTGTGGGGAATCAAACCTATTGAATCTTAAACTGGAACAAATGAAAGTATGAGGCAGAGTAAACAGTTGACTGTTTGTTACGAAAATAATATCTATCTATCTATCTATCTATCTATCTATCTATCTATCAGATAAGGTAAATTTGTGTTTATTTTGGGGACCTAACTCACCTGCCAGTAAGTAATCTAAGGAGTGAATCTCACAGTGCAATATTTATCCCTTTCTCTACATCTAGCATTAAAATATGCCACAGCAGCTGTTCATTTAGTAATATATTGAGTACACAGTAAATGTGGTCTTTAGTGTTACATACCCCTCATCATGTGTTAGCACAAAGTTAACGTAAACGGCTACAAGCCCATAGCTGCAGGGGGACCCCCTTGTGGAGGATTTTCCCTTGTGTATGTTTTTGTGCTCCCCTCCTCTCCTCCATCTTCTTTTGCTGAAGTGACCCCATTGAGATGTAGAGAAATGGTCTTAGGTGACAGTCATAATGAACATGATCGTGCTCACTCAATAAATCTCAGGCCCGGTGCTTTTTGAGCACAAATCAGTGAAATGTTAAAGCCCACCTGTCTGTCTCCATCAGTCATTTCCACTGTCACCTCCCCAACGCCTGATGGATCACAGTTGCTGCAAAATTAGACAGCCTTGAATCTCATTTCTTTCCAATTGGCCTCTCCCTGCAATCTCACTCTGGCTGGCTGACATGTGCCGGTCCTCTATGGGAGGGGAGTCTCAGATAGGAACTAATACTACATACACTAAACACAGCTTTATCTCGAACGAGGGGATTAGGTTGCCTGCCTCCAGTGCACCTCAAAGACGAGTGCCATATGACTGCCAAATTCCCTTACATGCTATTTACATTATCATTCAGTCAGCAGTATATAGGACACGGATGGGCGGCTTTTTATTTGATGTCTAGCGACTTACTACTAAAAATCATCTTGTACCATGTGAAAAGAAGATTATTGCTTTACAGTATGTCACAGGCTACAGTGTGAGGAGTGCTGTGGGACGATTTGGGACATTTGCCCTACTGCTACAGGTGCCTCAGATACAGTGGTGAACAGTGGGATAAGTGGCAGGCTAAAATAACTGAAACGACTGCAATATTCTTGTGCAGTGAAAATAATAAAACATATCAATTATTTTTCCTTCTACAGTGTGTAAGACTTTACTGAAAAATTATCACCTGAGACAGAGTGTGAAATTAATCTACCTATCCATCCCCTCGCCCCTAAATCTTCCACTAACCCCAGGGGTGAACAGCCATGGGAGGGCAGGATGAGCACTTCCTCTACGAGATGGACGCCATCACTCCGGTCTACAGTGAGCTCCAGGGCTCACTAGAGGGAGTCAGAAACCTCTGCATAGAGGCACAGTCGGCGTTGGTTGAATGACTCCACAGCTAATGCACCACTGCTGCTCGAGCTATGACGTGCCTTTAACACCATTACAATTGCATCCCACTGAGCTGAATTCCTTTGTTCTAGGCCATGCTGCGTAGATGAGGTCCATTTCCAAGTGGGAGATTTTAAAATCAGGTTGGTTTAAAGAAGAAGAATAGAATGAGTTCAGCATTATGGCTGAGCCTGTGCCTGCCTTTGTCTTGTGGTCGTCCACGCTGCTGTGGGTACACTAGATGGCAAACTTTACACTGGAATCACCAAGCAGTAGATATATCTGACACAACGAGGGGGATCAGATTCTTCCCAAATTGTGTTGATGAATGTCTTAATCAAAGGCTGTCCCTCTCAGGTTTCGCCTCATTGAAAAGTTATGATTGAATGTTAATAATCTTCTATTCCACATCCATTGTGTGGAGGCTCCATCAGATGGTCACTGATGTGTTAAGGGGATGATTTTGCAGTTTTGTCCTTCCACTTGGCCACGGACCATTTGAGTGTTAACTTTTTAGTTTTGAGTGATGGAAATCCCTACTGACCTTTTGCTTGTTGCAGTTTATACCAAGGAGTGTGAGTTAAATGAGAAAATGACAAAATAAACACCAGTGAGTTTAAGGCTGTTGTGTATGCATGGCTCCTTTAGTAAAAATGCACCCTGATAGATTTGAGCCAAATAAGGAGCTAAAATAACAACCAACTGCCAAGAAATGTTATGCTTCGAGCGGAGGAAGAAACAACGTCAAAAACTTTCTCTGAATTTAAGACACCATGACACCGAACAAGATATATACCATACCAGATTCATTAAACACTCGTGCCATAAAGTGAGAATATAAACTGCACAGTACCGAGCTGACAGAAAACAGACCAATGGCTAATACGTATGAATGAAGAGACACTGCTGAGATATGGCTCCAACCAAAACAAAAGGACAAAAACTCAATATGTCCGGCAATGATGATACAAAGAGCAAATATGGTTTCCCATTAGCTCCTATTTGACCTTTGCAATATGGCAACAATATAGTGGTGAGCCTTAAAAGGTCAGGGAAGACAGAGAGAAAAAAGAGCGTAGTACACTTTACAGAGGTGAGTCCTGCAGGAATGTGTTTGTAAATTCACAAAGGCTCCATATATGTTCTCTATAGGCAATAGAGTTTTTTCAATGGAAAAGATTTTGGGGGAAAATGTGACAACTTGCCTTCAATGTGGCATCATGAAATCAATATCATAAACTGTACCCTAGTATAAATTCCTACAGGTTATAGGATACGTCTTTCTATCTTTAATTTTTGATATTTAGTCAATTAAAATCATCATACATTTTTAAATGTTTGCATCAACATTACAGCTGCTGAGTTCAACTAACCTCATCCATCTCTTTGGTATTTAACTCAAAGGTCAACAGGCTAATTCCACGCTGCGTTTTAATATGGGGTAATTCAATCTCATATATCGATCAATGTGAGTGAATAATCAAGCTACATTTAAAAGGTATTGAGGAAAGATGTGTTTCATTATTGTTCTAACTCTGCCACAATAGATCATTAGATGCAAGTAAATCTCATCATGCATCCTGCCAGCATATTTCAGAAAAAACAAAGGAAATCGGGCATGAAGCTCCACAGTGCTGTGAAGTCACGCTCTGATTAAAAACTTATATTAAAAGTGATAGTGATACATTATTACCTAAAGGATTTAGGGAACTCCTTCCCCTCATTTTCTGTGGAAATTAACCTGTGTTAGAGTCATCCATAGGAACAACTTTCTCTCATCATAAAAGCCACTAACACAAGATGCCTCAGGTAAAAAGAAAAAAACAAACCCAGCAGAGCCTTTGCTACTCACTTGTGAGGATCTTCCATGTCTTTTTCTCATCGTCATAGTACTGGACCAAATTGCTGGGGAGACGATCAGGTCCAGGAGGCAAACCACCCACCAGTAACAGCATTCTCTTATTGGAACGGATTCTGTAATGTCAAAAGTGTGGGTGTGTGGACAAGTGTTGGGAAACAGAGAACAAAACAGGTATTAAGACTTGAAATAAAACATCCAAAGGCCAGAATAAGCACAACCTGACCCTGGACACCTTTAATTCCTTCATTTACATAATTACTTTGATAGTATTAACAGCACTTGCCCTGCCTATTTTTATTTTTCACTCTGAAAATGCTAAAGGTACAAATGAATATATCAGGGAATAAAATAAAGAGCAAACTCATGGTTAAATGAATAACTGCTCGTTGTCTGGGGTACAACTACCGAACTTGAGACTACTAATCAGGCAATATGTGGCCACGTTTATCACAATTAACAAAAGATTGCTCAACATCGTACTCATCCTTTTGATGTGTTATTGAATGGTTATTGTACTCTAAAGATAGCTTTTCAATTAGCTGTGAAGCGAAGACGGTCGTGCAGGGTGCCATGCTGGAGGCTAAAAGCACAATTGAGTACATAAACCTGCCTATACAATGTCTCCATTTCATTGGCTGCAATGATTCATGTGACATCTATGAGCCAGTTGTGAGATATTTCCTGCTGTTTGTATATGATATATAACCCAAAAGCCGCACACTTTACTGTACATTAATGACCATTATCTGGCTCCTAATGGATTTCAACACAAATCTACCAATTAATCACAATATGCAGCAAAAAGATTAAGAGTAGCTGGCCTTTATATTCAGTCACATTCACCTTTTTTCATATTTTACTTTTTTATGCTTGGGCAAATCACCGTCATCTCGGTACATTCTCTCTGCTACCGGCCCACTCTGAAGTGTTTTGGGGTTATTCATATGCAAATGGGCCCCTGGACATAGATAATGGTGATTAATTGAGAGAGGAGAGAAACAGTGGCATGTGAAGCTAATTATTCCTGATTCTTTGCTCATTTAGGTCCATATGTGGAAATAGATATGTTATTGGGATAATGTAGGAATAGATACAGGTAAAATCATTTCACCTGGAGATTCTTTGTGCACAATTTGATTTTCAAGTTCAAAGATTCTCAATGCCACAGCTCTAATTTTCTGCTCTTTAAATATGTATATGCAGTGAATTAAAATTGTGAAAACTGATGCCATAACTACTCTAAATATTTCCAGCCTTGACTGTACAGTCAGCTCTGTAAACAAAACCTGATGACAGTACCGTCAATCAGTCAACTTACTGACAACGGCTGTCTACGTGCCAGCTCCTTAAAGTGCTGATCAGGACAAACATGGAAGGAAGACACACAGCTTGGCCTATTTGTGTGAGAGTGAGACACATGTATCTAACCTGAATATAGGGAGCATTGCCAAATTGTCCCTTAGTCGATAAATGCTGCATTTTCTCAAATATAATACATACCCAAATATATTGAATTCCCTCTGAATGTATTTTTACTGTTTATTGTAACCACAATAGCTCAAGTCTCCTTGTACTTATACCAGAATTGTTGTGTAATTTCCATGTAAGTCTGATAACAATTGAATTACAGCATTTCAAATTGTATTCATGAGACTTGCTACACATCAAACACATAACCTTTATCTAGTTTGCTGCATCTTGTCTACACTGATTAGAGAGCAATTACACAGATGTGTGAGGAAATAAAGAGTTGTTTTTACTTCACTAAAACATAAGGTAACCTTGTAATTACGGATACAGTAGCATAGAGTAGATCCTGTAGATCAAGTCCCTTGACAGCTGGCATTCTTTTACAGGAAAACCCCCACAATCCTTATTAACTGGGCCTCAAACCTCACATCTCTGACTGACCACCTACACGGTCTAGACTACACAGGCGGTGGGACCAGTACTTGAGCGAGTGGGCAATACTTGAGTCAGCAATTTGTTCAAATTTAACAAGTGGGAGGCATTTAATTGCCTTCCGTCCACTCTCAAACAGCTCATTGCTCTGTGTGTGTGTGTCTTTGTGTGTGTGTGTGTGTGTGTGAACTCATGTCTGTGTGTTTTTCTTTTTGTATCTGGAAATGTTTGTCTGTCTCATCCTTACCTGCTGGCCACGGACTGCCTGCAGTGCTGCCTAAAGGGCATCAGGTGGTAGTTCATGGCATCCAGGAGTAGTTTCTGGCACACAGGGTCACTCCTCATGAAGTCAACAGACTGCACCCTCTCCACCAGCTCTGGAGCAGGTATGAGGGCGAAGCGCAGCCTCTTCATAAGGTCCGGCGCATAGTGCATGCGAGTCTCACGGTCATGCTCCAGCCAGAGGACTGACATCTGGAATAGAGCCAGCTCTGACTCCACCGGAGGTGGCAGAGCATCTAGCATGGCACACATCTCCTCAAAGTTCAGCAGCAGCACATCCTCCACCAGGTACTTGTTGGCCAGCTTCTTGGTCTCATCCAGTCCGTGGAGTGCAGCAATCTTACAGATCTGCTTGTAGTTCTGCACAGAGATCTGGTCATTGAGGAACTGCACGCTGAGCTTGGTAATCTGGGGGATGTTGAGGATCTTGCTGACTGACAGCACCTCTTCCACTGTGTCCAGGGAAAGAGTCACGTTGGCAGTGTACAGGTACTCCAGCACTAATCGTAGTCCAATGGAGGAGCAGCCCTGAAGTACCAGGTTATTGATGGGCCTGGCGCTGGGGGTCACCAGCTTGTCATCAGGAGAGGATGAGGGGGTCCCACTGCTGCCCTGGTCCCCTTTGCTCCCCTCATTGTTGATTAGATTATGGGAAGAGAAGAGAGATCTGAAATACTGGGAGCAGGATGCCAGGACAGCTTTGTGGCAGTGGAACTGCTGTCCCTGGGCAGTGAGAGTCACATCACAGAAAAGCTGTTTTCTCCATAAGAGATTGAGGCCATGAAGCAGGGTGTCACTGTGTGTTGGGTCAAAGGTGGATGTTCTATCACCCGATCTGGACATGACTTCCTGATTGTGAACGCCACCTAGGCAACAAATAAACCATGCAAGCCATTTACCTCAGGTCATTTATTTTGCAAAACACACGTAGCCTATCGACGCTACCAGTTAACTATGACAATAGAAAGCGATTTCCCAAACAAGTTACTGAGCAGATCTCCCGTCCATCCGGAGGGGAATAACCATTGTGCCATGCCTGCCGGCGAGAATCGACATCCGAGACGGCTTCAGTCGCTTTCAACTTTGAGCTCTGGTCGTAAAGCAACAAATAAAAACGCAGTAGTTCCCACAGCGTGCCACACTTATTCATTCTTAACTCAAGAGCAAGATGATTTAAATGGAGGCTGAGGTTTGAAGGGCGCAGTCAAAACAAAACGAGGATACGGAGATGCTGCAGCGCTTCCCCTCGGTAACGCGGCTGAAGTTGTCGGATAAGGAAAAAGAGACGCCCGCTACGGTGGACGGATAACATGCAGCATTCAGCCAACACTTATCCCTTGTCCTGTCTTGCTGCACCCCCCCCCCCACACACACACACAATGAGGACATTACACATCGCACAGATTTACGGAGTCATACAAAAGCAATTAGTTTGTCTCCGAGCCGTCAGCAGCAGTACGGGTGCGTTTCGCTTTTAGCCATCTGAGTTAAGCGGACGTGAGTATCGAAATGATTCACTGAAATGCAGCTTTCGGTAAAGTTAAATCCAATATGCATAGCTATTGTTTCTTATGCACTACAAAAGCTATTTCTATGTGCGTAGCGTGTGTAAACTTAACACAAGCGTGCTGTAACGTTGTCGCCAGATCCCCTAAAAGCGCCTGTCACAACTAAATGATGTGAGCAGCTTGCCTGAGAAGGAGCCAAACTTACCTGACTTCAGCTCTTGACAAAAAGAGAAAGTAGTAAGCTTCAGGTTCCCAATAATCTCACTTGAATTTTCCTTTGTTCTCCTTTTAAGAAATGTCCTTTCCTTTAAAGTCTATGGTCGGTGGTGCCTCAGAATAACCATTGATTCCAACTCATAAAGTCACTATTTCGGGTTATTTGTTGACGTTGATCATTTGTTCTTCTGAATTAACAAGAAGTGTGTGAGTGTGTGAGAGGGAGCTGTGCTTTCTGCAAGAGAAGAAGAAGAAGAAATATACGTGTGACAAATTATGCTACCAAGAAACAACACATCATTATCCTTGGGCCTGGGGCTCAGTGAGTCGTAACGAGAGTAATAGGAAATCCACGGTTGGGGAGAGAAACGGTCGTGCATGGCCGGTGGAGAGAGACCATGCAGGGGTATGGATGCTGGAGAGACTCGCAAAATTATGGCTCAAGGCTATTGTAAAAACTGTCGAGCGTAAATGACTGCGATTTCAAACATCTATGGAAGAAAGAAAAGAGAAAGGGGGAGCAAAACCGAGTCTTTCCCTCGCTGTTATAGAGAGAACCGTCAAGTTTTAGTGCGCATTGCTAATTAGTCAATTTCTCTCTGCCTTCACAGCCCGACGACTTTGCTGCTGAGCTGAAACTGCTAATTTCTGGGACCAGCCTTTTTTTGGCTGTGAACTGGATGGATGAATGGCTTGTCTCGCACAAATGACAAAAAGCCCCTGCCTTAATCTCCATCGCCAAAATAACCCCTCATCTCATTCTGCTCCTGCTAGTCCTTCAAAAGAAGGTGCTATACACAAACTCAAGTTCTGCATCTGTATCATATATACCATATGCACTGTAATGTCCACACGTTGTTTATAATGTTGAATTAAAGCATTAAAAATATCCCCTTTTAAATGTCTGTGTGACAAAAGTGTCAGGCCACATACACCATGCAACACAAACACATGGCCAAAGTGATGTAAAGTTACAAAACAACAAGCAGAAAAATAAAGTCTAACATAACATGCAGTGTTTCCGTGTACTATTATCTTGTCCGATCAGTTAATTCTTTCACAACCTGAGGTCTAGCTGCAGACCTGAAAACACAAAAGGTTGGAACCCAATACAACATCCATCAGTGCACAGTAGTGTGTTGTATGTGAAAGTCCTGGTTGGATATTCAGGTTCCATATCCCTACACAGTTTCACCTCCACAAACCCACAGAGCTGACAAGACTGGCCAATAAAAGAAGTTGAATGATGAATCACACAATGAAAATAAGGCTCCTTGTTGTCTTGAATGTCCACTTGACCTTATGGTGTAATCCACAGCACTCTATCAAAAAGAAACATCAACCTCAAAGCCCCGAGGTACTTTTCAGTCCTGTATTATATATCTAGTTACTGTCATAATACTTATATATACGGTGCCGTCATTTACTTCAACCACAGCAGACACACACCTTTAAGTTCTGTCCAGCTCCTGCCTGAGGCTTGAGGTCTGGATGTCTTACGCTGACATTTAGAAACTTGGAAACAAAGTCATCCAATCTTATTATCCAAATTAAGACAGTATCCTTCCTATGACCCTGTTCATGAATAATCAGGTCATGTAATCCTAATCAGTAGTAGGTTGACACAGGATGGTTGCAGGATAAATAAATAAGTGAAATAACATCCTTGCAAATCCAATCAAAAACTGTTAGAAATGACTTATTAGGACAGAATAAACCGAGAATTAAATAAAGGGCTCAATTAGAGTAAAAAAAAACTTACATACAGGACTCCCATGGGACCAGAAGTGACAGACACCTCACAAGTTATGAAATGACAGATATGGATAAATGGGTTTGTTCATGTACTATGAAATAGAGCAACACCATGCTACCGTCAAGCAATAACAGGCCACATATAGGTAGCATCTATAATAAATGGAAGCAAATCATAGTTTGATGTTTGAGTATTTGACAAAGACGCAGCCTGCACATCCATTCTACATGAACTCTGTGAGATGACTGATTAGATTGTGCACTGCATCTAAAATAATAATCATCACTGAAGGAAAACTATACTGTAGTATTAATTGGTGGTTTGAAACTGCTAAGAAAGCAGTTTGTATTATTGTTGTTTACTACTATTATTGTGTTGCCTCATTTTCAAAGCACTTGACACTGCAGAGCATAACAGTAGTTCACTGTATTTCACTTCGGAGCCACATACTGTTATCTGTACTAGCACTCAGTTAGCACTACATTACCCAAGTCTCGAGCGAGCTATTCTAACGCAATAAAATGACCATTTCCAACTCTTTCAGCTCTTTGTAGCAACTCAGTCTCCAGAGGCCACTGGTCTTCAGATTGCAGGGTGTTTATGGTTGTAAGTTGTTGCAGTGTGCAGAAGGGGGGGGGGGGGGGGCATCAGATAAGAGAAGAATTTCTAGACTAATTAAACCCTTTGAGACAAAGAATCACACCACAGTGATTTACAACTCTCTGTACCAGTTAACCCAACTCATATTTATCTGTCATATTACTCAGATACCATATCTACATCTATGGGTAAAACGTCTTTATATCTTTTTGTTGTCAACATTATAGAAGATATTAGAGTTACATGGGATTTAAATACTGTATTTCACTCATGGTTTTTCAAAGAGACAGGTGCTAAAAAAATGGGACACAAAGATCCAAGCCACTGACCATCTGCTTCATACACTGAACGGTATAATAAGCTCCTTATTTATAACATATAAAAATAACACTAACCAACAGAAACTGCAGACATTTCTGTGGGCTTGGATAACTGATTAAAGAGTGAACATTTAATCTAATCAGTGCAATGGAACAAAACAAAAGGAGAAGCTCCAAAGTTGTGAATAGCAAAGTCTACCAGGCATAATTCCTTTTGCTGGCTGCTGCAGAGGGGTATGCTAAGATAGAAAGTATTATTTTCCTAAATGGAAGGTGTCAGATGGTCACGGAAATGTGATCGGCTGTTCAAGATCACTGCTTCCCATCTGCAATTTGTGACGTGTGAAAGATTCAGCCCAAATGTGCTCACCAAGCGTAAATCCTCAGCACTTTCTCTTATCGTGGAAAAGCAAGATAACCAGCTGTTTACAGATCAGAGAACATATCATATTAATATCATGGAGAGGGTGATATCATCTTGTTTGTAAAATATTTTGTTAACTAAGTGCGGTGTGGTATGGCAACCTATAAAGTGCAAGTTGTAATTTATGTTTTAGTGAAACTGTTATAGTTTAAAGGTATTTGTCTGATAAAAAATATTAAAATGGGGGAAAGAGAAAATGCTGCAGGCAGCCTCTTTAGAAAGACAAAATTAATGCAAACTGAAGGTTACAATAAATACTAAATTCTAAAGTGTATGTCTAAACACAAGCAGGGTTCCTTTGAGTCAACGTCTGTCTCTGTGTATTTTATATGATCTTAGAAGAGTTCACAGTTCTGTGTGATATGGTATTATAATTTGATATGACTACTTTGAATATGGAAAAAGCCTCTATACAGTTTTAGGGGTTGTGATTGGGAGTTCCTGTTTCCCAGCAAACTGTAACTTAACTGTTTGAGACAATGGTTGTACCAGTTTGTCATCTCCCGAGAGTAGCTTCGACATGAAAGAACAAATGAGTTCAAGCATTAGTTTAATTTATAAAAGTGAGGAGAAAGTGACAGGGTCAGTTAAAGTGCAACATTTCTGATGGCAGCTTTAGTTTATCCTGATGACTTTGGGAATTTGAACAGATGCAGTCACGTGTTTACTTGATAAAATTGTTGTGAGCGTGCTTGTCATGTCAGATCAAAGTTAGTCAGAGATGATTCATAAATCGTCCACTGTGTAACAAAGTGGAAGCACTTATATTTGCCATTCAGGGAGTATGGGAGGCCTGCTGTTTTAAACCCCTAGATCCCCACACATGGCGTAGTCACCACAGACACGGCTCAGAGAGCCAGCCGGCAGCCGGGAGGTGAGCAGAAAGGAACAGGCGGTGTCCCCTTCAGAGCGAGCACATGAGCGTGTGTGTGCGTACAGTATGTGTGTGTGTGTGTGTGTTTGCGTGTGTGGCATTTCTCAAATGACAAAAGGATACCAGTTGTGCAGTTCAGGTGGGAGGAGACACGGAGGGGGTATGGAGACTCACCTGAGGGAGAGTCTGGGCTGTTGGGACCAGGGCTGTAGTGGAGACCCGGAGATGTGCAGGGGCCGCAGGAGGCCACTGTGCTGTGGAGGAGGTTTGGGGGCTGGTGGGAGAGGGGGCTGCTGTTGCACAGTCTCCCCAGCGTGATGCATCTACCTTCAGGGTGGCAGCAGGCGTGGAGTGGGGTGCGATGGAGCGAGCACGGGCTCAGTGGCGCGGTCACCTAGGGACGCTGAAGCTGCTGTAGCAGGACTGATAGTTATTCCTTGGGAGAATTGCAAGATGAGCCCCATTGTATTAGCAACCCCCTTCTACTAAAACTGTATCAATGTTCTCAAGCCTTTAAAGAATGAAGTTGGGGTGCAAAATATTGGACACTTATCTGAGAGTCAAATGCAGCATTCTTTAAAGTTTTATAAAATATATAGTCTCTATCAAAAACTAATATGTAAAATACAATAATAAACAAGGTTTTTCTAATTTAGCTTTATATTCTACACAGTGTGTTTCACTGTGAATCAGAATTACTGTTGTCAGAGTTAAACTTCAGTAAATTCCTTTGGCAATGGGAAGCCAGCAAATTATTCCATACTGATTTGAAATTCTCAGACATTAAGCTTTTTAATTTCCAAGCCATACTTTTGTGTTGCAACTGTTTGAGTCGTATGTTTTAGAAATTCTCTGTGTCTAATATGGTCAGCACTCCCAATTATTCACTCCACTGACAAGTGAAACAAATGGGACCAACCAGTGCATTCTGTATTATCTACACCCCTTGGATTCCCTGACAATAATTAATACAATGGCAAGCTGCTGTTACCAGCCCCGACGACATGAGCTCAACAACATAAGCTCTCTCTTTCCAAGAGCTCTTGAAAGGAAATTATATCCAGCGGTGAGGTCATATACATTGCGGCCACTAGCAGCCGTGTCATATCATACTATAGATAAAGGTCCTATCGTAGGGTGCTGTTAACATCACCAGGTTATTACTCACATCATTACACCAAGAATGTAAGGTGCATGGAATATGTCGAGAATAATATGAATGTAGCCCTGACCATAGAGATATACATAGCCTTTAACAGCAAAGACTGTCCCATATATATCTGGAAAGTTCATTAATATGCCACATGATCTTACTGAAGCAGCAGTGCTGACCACCTCGTTGGTAATGTCACACACCATTATGTAGTGTTACTTCATTTGCTCATAATACACATAAACAGGAAAACCAAATTTCTATTATATCATATAAATAGCATATGCAAGCGGTGTTAGGTAGTTCAGGTGTGTATATTTTTCCAATAGAAACACTAGTCTCATGATTAAACTAAATTAAATAAATGTGTTGCATTTTTTGGTTTAGAGTTAACTGACCAAGATGTCCTTTTAAAGAGTTGTCATATAATCATACTAACCCCTCTTATTTTAACCTACGTGGATATTAACAGGTTTTTTAATTATAGAGGAGCACATTCCCCCAACATCCATTAAAGGAATGCCATGCTAATTTTAAATCCTCGCAGCAGGCATTGGCATCAGCAGAAGAAAAGTGGATGAGTTTCTCTTTAACAGCTGTAATTTGTGTTTTCCAATCACCA
Source organism: Coreoperca whiteheadi (assembly GCA_011952105.1). Classification (NCBI taxonomy): domain Eukaryota; kingdom Metazoa; phylum Chordata; class Actinopteri; order Centrarchiformes; family Sinipercidae; genus Coreoperca; species Coreoperca whiteheadi. The sequence goes on from CM022487.1 coordinate 16,461,225, forward strand.
TGCTGATTTCTGCTCATTATACTCCGGTTTCACACCGGTAAGTGAGCAAAGTTTGGATTGATTGACTCTAATTAACTAAAAAATGTTCCAAGCCATGGATTTATTATCATGCTAGCTAGCCACAAATGTCAGAGACTTTCACAAATTATTATCCTGTTAAGATAAATATCTTTGAAATCAAATGAGTGTGGAAAAGCAAGGAACATGTATTGTTATACTGATGAATTTGTTTGGCGTGTTTTCTGTGGAGTTCCACATTAAAGACTCACCTGGGCAAACACACAGTTCCAGTGTATTGTTAAGCTGTACAGTATGACTGAATGACAGATGCTGTAGTTACCTAAACTTTAAAGGAACACACTCCCTAATAACCTACTGTGGTGTATAAATACTGAAGGGAATGAACAGTGGACAATGTTTAAAATGATTTAGTTAAAATAAGATAAAAGACATTAATGTCCCCATATGAAGCAGTTCAGAACTGCCTGGTCTACTCTATGTTAACAGAAGACCTATTCCCTCTTGTGTGCTCCAAAACTTGGCAGCATCTCCCTCATTGATATTTTAGACACAGTAGCACCTCTCTCAACTCACATTCTTTCCTTGACTCCATCAGCTCCATGGCTCAACTCTCCACTTCCTTATGAACAAAGACAGGACGGTTTGAGTGGACACCTTCCTGGTTTCTTTCCTGGTTTTAAAAATATCTCAAAACAGAATTTTGGTTAGCCTGAGAAGACAGAACGTTGCTCTGATTCACTTGGCTTCACGTCAATGATCAGAAGTGATCACTGGAGTGAATCCAAATGAAACGGGCCCATCGTCTGCATGGTGGCGCCAGGCTGAAATTGAGAATCATGCTGCCTGTAAATCAGATTTTCCCAACATGTCTTTTGCGAAATATGCCTTTATACAAAACTAGAAAAGATCTTTTAAACCAGCTTTGATATATCACAGAATACAACAACACAGTGAGGTTTGTGCTGTATATTGCATTTCCATCATACTGAAACAATCTCACATAGAAGAAAATACATCTCAGCTGTCAAGGAGCCCCATCAGCATTTCCACAGTCTACCCTCTTTAGAGTAGCAGCATTTAGGCGTTTGCACTTGCAGATAAATGTGATGATATCTAGTTGTGGCTCACTTTCATTTATTTAGGGGATTGATTAGATGCAGAGTGAGTTGATAGATGTGTTGGGGAGGCACTTTCATTTGAGATACTGCCATATAGTCAGTAAGGAATATGAGACAGACTGAACATTTTTCTCTTCAAGGTGCTTTTGGCGATCTAGCAGCATCATGGCTTTGCGAGTAGCCGCTTTGAGGTACCGTGTTAGTACCAGTACGCTTGCATGTCTGTGGCTGTACAATATTATACAGTATATTCAAGTTCAACGCTGCAGAAGAAAACTTTATTCAAACTCTGAACATTCCCTTTTTCACAGATAAAAGAGACTACATGTACAAAAGTTTAACACTTTAACACAGTTTAACACTTCATAAATGTTTCTTGACAAAATAATTTCTAATATTCCGAATGACTGAATAATAATAATCCTTAAACTGAAATTAAATACTATGTTAACACTGGACTGTGTTGCAGTCAATTGTGTCTTCCTGAGGTTGTTGTGTTCACACTGCCCCCTTCTGTCCCCATGAGTAGAAGAGGCATCCGGCATATCAACAAAACAACAGAATCTCTATCAACCAGACGCAGACAGGAGAGGGCAAAACATATTTCTGAGGAGCAGTTAAAATCGACCTTGAGACCACTAAAATTGCAAAGACAATCAAAAACATGTGTACTGTTTCACCATTATTATTTACTAAATTAAAAATATGTGAAAAGTCTGATAAGATTTAGACAAGTATTGTTCATCCAAAAACATTTTTGCTTAACTTTTAAAGTCTATATGGAACAGGCATTAGTGTTGTGTACCATTAGTATGACACTCTTGAAACATGATGAAACAAAAATCAATTTTCTACAAGTACTAAATGTGATTCAGTTAAGATTCCAAATTGAAAACAGTGTTTCCCCAGGGTTCTTTAGAAAGCCAGTGGATAGTGCGCACACAACATCCTTTTGTGCACACTATTTACCCCTGGATTGCTTCAGGCTAATGTCTCAATAATTTTCACTCCTTTCTCAGGTCCTTCCCACAAAGGACTTAACTAATGATCCATGGACAAAATGAAGCATTTAAATTTATTCATTAATCATTCATCTCCAGCTCATTGAAAATGCTAAACTTCCACAAAATTAAGATTGAATATTGAAAAGTGATTGAGGGAGACAGCTTTCAGAGAGTGAGGCGAGTGAAGGAGTGAAGGAGTGCTGGGGTGCGATAACAAACACAGGGTCTTTGAAGAGACAGTGGTCTTCACATGGGCATGGTCAAGGTGGCCAAGGTGTACTAAGTGCTAGTTAAGGTCACAGGGTTTCACTAGTTGTAATTAGATCTTGGAATCTGGAGAAGCGTAGAATTTCTGTCAACACTGCCTGTAATTATTCTCTTTTCCAATTAATGGTGACATAGATTAATTATCTGATGAGGCAAAGCCAATTGCAATCATTCACCCAGCTAAAATTAGATCAGTCCTGACAGCAGCATGAAAGTCACCTGTTTCATTGTTATGGATCTGCTGCAAGTAAAGAGGGGGGAATAGTGAAGCGTGCTAGGGTAAGTAAGTTGTCTGGTACAGGTGAATGTCCAATTACACTGCTATTTGAACTGAAGGCATCTACTCATTCGATCCAGCGGCATCTGGACTGGCTTGTTTGTTCACCCCGGCATCATCAGTGGTAGTAGAGTCATCTGTCAAGGATTGCAGGAATGCAGAGATGAGCTGAATTTCTTCTGACAACCCCTCCTGTTTGAATAAAGACAAATCAAATAAATAGAAACAAGATAATTAAGAAACTGTGTTTTTTGTAGAAAGGCAATAAGAAAAACTCCTAAAGTAAAGTTACCATCTTGTTCTTATTTTTGTGAGGAAGGAGAACAAGAGGCTCCTGGTGAACCACGTCCAGGTTCAGTGCTCTTCTGTTTTAAAAACCTCAGCATCCAGTTTTTCTATTAAACTGCCTGGCACTGTCAACCAGCTTGGGAATCTGAACCGGTCTAGCCATGCAGAAATTCTCTGACTAACAATTATATCAGCAACAGGATCTTGGATTACTGTCCCCTGGGACTGGGGCAGTGGGCGTCTGCTCCAATCATTACTGGCCATTCAACAAGGCTCTGCACTGCTCTCCGCTGTTAGCCATTGTCAATTATGCCATCCCTAGTGTAAACTCGCAGAACACAAAGCTGAACTGCCAGTTCTGGCAGGAGTGTAACAGGATGACAGCCCGCCACCCCCCACTCCAACCCCCACCACCACCCACTCCCACCCTAGGGTTCCCCGGCCTTCCTCCCCTCAAGCTACTTTTGAGCAAACTGCCATTTGGCTTCTGATTCAAGCACGCCTTAGCCGTGAAAGCGCTAACCTGACCTCTCTTATGTTCTGCTTGCGGGGTTAAGTGGACATGATGGATTAGTATAGGCCTCGTCTGAATTCAGCCTGGTTTACCTCCAATTACAACTGGTATCAGTTTTGATTTCTTCAGTTCTTTCTTCTGTGCATCATGCAATTGAGAATCTTTGTGAATGTTTAGAATGAACCTACTGAAATACCACATGCATTATCACTGTCTGCATACTGTCAGAGCATATCTTTGTGGATCATAAGATTACATTAAAGGTCTTAATTTTTAATCGTCCAGATTTTGTGTTTATGCCTACTCATAAACTAATAAATGTGTTTTTCTTCTCTCATAAAGGCTTTTCTACATGTGTACCTTTTGGAGGATAGACCCTGAGCTGGACTGTTCATGAGGAGCCTGTTTAAAGTGAGTGCTGCCTGCTCTGATGGACCCTGTGCTGAGCTGTGACGGGTGACGGTGTGGTGCGCTTGAATACACCAGCTCTTTTGTCCTTCACACTCTGCAGCTCTCTGATAGCTCCTCCCCCTGTGCCCTACTCCTCCCTGCCTTGAGCTGTGATCTGCTGGGGCCTTTTGAGGCTGGGCCAGTGAGACTTGGCTGCTCCCTGTAATGTCTGGACCAGGCCCATCAAAAAAACATGTCAGCAGTCAGAGGAGGAGGAACTGAGAAGGAAACCACTTAATAGTATTTTCACTAGGTACTCCCCTAGAAAACCTCTAATCAAATCTAAGCATATTTTGCCTCGAGCTTTTCTGATGAAGTTGAATTTGAATTTTGGTGAACAACAAAAACAAAATAGGGATTTTACACAAAAACAACAAATTGCAACTGACAAACATGTCTAGTTAGGGGTTTGGAATGCCCTACTGTTAAGGTGAAGAACAAGTAAAAAGGGTGGAAGTAGTTCATAGTATGGTTGCATGCCACCTGGCTCTGCGGTAATGCTGGACAGGACATTTCATAAAGATTCATCACTGTCTCTCCGTCCGCTTTGACCTCATCTCACATCACAGCACAGATTAGACACCGATTATCCTCTAAATGAAGATCCTTACTTCTCAACCTTGCAGAATATGCTGCTGCTCTTCTGCAAAACAGACAGAAGGTTATTCGATTCACAAAGGAGAAGCTGTAACACAGATATCTTCCATGTGGAGTAATGAATTCACTCTGAATTAGCCGTAAAAGACACAAATGCCACACAACAGAAAACAGGCCCAAATGTTAATGCAATGTGACCAAACACAATGTGTTGTGTATATAGAGTTATCTGGAGAGGCAGAGCTAGCCTCAGACACTGAGTCACTGCATAGGCACTCTAGCAGACACATCATCCATCACATCAGTCTGTGATCTGATGAGTGAATGTATAGACTGCAATGTAAGAGTGGCGTCTTTTAACTCCACCATAGCAGTGAGGCACAAAGTCTTGGTGGATGTTTGCCTGGCTGCCCTTGCTTGGCAAAGAAGACAAGGAAACTGACTAGCCGGATGAGGCTCAAACAATGCCAAGCATAACATGGAGTTACTGTAGTATGCAAAAGAATACGCTTCCATCCGGTAGAATACCTAGACTGGGATAAAAGTTGAATAAAGGGATTTACCATATAAATGAATGGTGACAGTTTGTGAAGTTTTACAGCCTGTTTTACATGTATATGTACAAATACCTGGGCTGTTTTTATTTTCTGGTCGGTCTCTCGAGAAAGACCCTGGCACCGGTCCAGTTCAGCCTGGCTGTAGAGGCTGCGTTGTTTGAAGTATTTCACCAAAGCTTTGTGCATCCTCTTCTGCAACAAAGAGAGCTAGGGGGAGAGAAGGCAGAGAAAAGGAATTGGTAAGGCAGGAGAGGAAATTAATGGCAGTGTTCAAGAAGAATGATGGAGGGGAATAGAGAAAGCAGTCAATAGCCCATTCTGCAGTACACGGGCCTGACAGGAATTTCACAGTCTCTTGGTTTCTCTGCCCACTCGTGTGCACTCATCAGAATCCAGTCACATCTGGCTGCCAGGATGGGGGGTTAATTTTCTCTAAATGCTTCAGCAGTTTTGTTCTAGCCGAGGCAAACTCTGTGACTGCAAAGCTGATGAGTAAAATATTTCTACTTCACCCAGTTTAACTTTATACCAATCCCCTCAAGACATATTTTACACATACACACAGAGTCATGAACCCCCCACTGAAACCAGAAATTATTCCTAGTCTCTTGGAAAGACATGCTGCTTGCTTTATTATTTGAACACAGTTTCAAGCAAAGAGGTTTAAATTCTGATAGATGCCATTGCTTTTCTCCCCCCTCCATCTCTCTACTCTTCCTACAAAGCTTATCATTGCTTGGCAATGTGTTCCCCAGTGCATTGAAAACTAAAGCGAATTAGCTCAGTCATCAGCTCCTGAAGGAAAGACAATAACAAGAATGCTCTTTATGGTGTACCCTGTTAAAACCTGAAAGCCTCCACATAAACAAAGCAATGCTTATATGTACAGTAGAATCAAGAGGATTTTTATAAGAGCCACATACTGGCAAGTGCGATCAGATACTAATTAATCATGCATTTTTTTCATTTACAAATGAAACTTTTGCTTGTTTGAATGTATTTAAATACTTGTTGAATAAGTAATATCCTAATTTAAATACATTTAACATTCCTACAACCTGTCTTTTAAAACAAAAAAATACTCTCTCTAACAATTAGATAAACCAGCTGAAGTATGTCTTGATTGGACAATTAATAAATACAAACTAAAAACATACAAAGCCTTTGTATACCACGAAATATGCAACACTTTAAGTTGTGTGGCTAAGTGGTACAGTTTAGTTGAGTAAAGTTATATGTATCTGAAATACAAATATTAAAGCTGCAATCTATTTTTTTTTTAAGTAAAACATGTTCTGATATCTTGTCTGTTGGGGCGGTATGGCAAAACACCAAAACTAGCACATTTGTGTGCCTAAATATCTCCAAACTTTTTTATGAAGAAATGTTGATGATGGTTGTTGGGTCGCACCTCTCCTGGGTTACAATGGTATTAAATATAGAATGAATAATACACTAATATCAGTGGTCAACTATGGGTTGTGTTTTGATGGCTTGAAAAAGTTCAAATCACAATTATAAGCCCACTCTCAATCATTTGTTATAGATGTTTCAGGTTTCCATGTTTTAGATGTTTTTTGTATGGTTTTGGACAAAAAGGCAAGATGTAAGCAAATGTATTTATAATAATAGAAATCTTACTTTACTTCATGCCAGTTTATATTTAAGGCATTATGTGCTGTATAGTAGTTGTCTTGAAAGGGGAGTATGGGTTGTTTTAAACATCACTTGAGCTATACATCAGGGATGTCTGCTGTCAGGATTATATTTCTATATAAGGATACTTTAAAGATGGTTTTCATTGTATCCCTCAGTTGAATATAATAAAAGAGATTATGGGCTCTCTAAAAACACAAATGACTGCTGTGAGGTATCTCACACACGTGCACTAATGTTATGATCTCTCAAATGATCCTGACAATGTTAAATGCATTTACCTTGTTGCCTCCAGTCCACAAACAAATCAATTAAGGGCAATCACATTGTGTAATATATGTACTAACTGGGACATAAAATGCAAACACTACAAGGATAATTGTAAATCTGAAATAGGAAAGACGAGTGCTTGAATGTTCTTGTTTAAATCAGATTAAATGTGATAGGCCTGCATCTACATTTCAGAAACACTGTTGATTATAAGCTTGTTATAAAAACTAAATTCAGGCATAAAACACTAGCCGAGAGGCTGCTGTTGTAGAAGTGTGGAGTTGAAACAAACAAAAATGGTGAAGGCTGAATCCAGAGTAAAAGAAAATCAGGCTTTGATCATGAGCGTGGAAAATCCTGTCCACAGGATTTTATTTTTGCATGCATTTTTCACTTGATAACATTCATGCAGTTAGATGAGGAATTGCTCAAGTAAAGGTATTAGTCATTTTCGGGAACAAATAATATGTGTTTTTCATTGCAGGAGCAGTGTGGCTCCTTCCTGGTGTTATGGTTGTCATGTGTAATTCTATTCCAGTTAAATAGTGTCAAAAACTATAAAGATTAAACAGTAAAATGCTACTGAGTCGCCCTTAACTAGTCAAGACCTCTGGTGCTATTTTAGCACTGAAGGCACGTTCATTGTCTGATTCTAACCTGCGTGTGTGAGCTGTGTAGAGCAGAGGCAAATTTGTAACATCCAATAAATAAAACGTTTCACCTCTGACCAACTTAAATAAAAAAAACATAATCAATAAAATCTAGAAGGTAGATTGTACATGTACATGTACTATCAACCTCTCTCTTTACTCCCCTTGGTGGCAAAACTACATAGCTATCATTACATTATGTCACATCCATCATCCTCCTCCACTCAAGTTATCTCATCATTATTAGATTGCTGCAGTAACCTCCTCACTGGTTGCCAAACTAAAACCTTAAAATTACTGTCCATGCAAAGAAGAGCTATCTAGTGCAAAGAAGAATAGGATGGAATAGAACACGAGGGAACAGAACAAAGATAACTAAACAAAAGCAGAAATCCTAAGTCATAAAACGTAATTAGAAAGAGAGGGAGTGAGAGATAGTAAATATAACAAAAGGTTGTATAAACCGTACCTGTGTGTAATAATGAAAAGATTTATGTGCATGGTTTTTCTCGCTCAATGCAGACACTGCCTCCTGTTTGGCCTCCATGAGGATCTTCTTAAGACCTTCGTACTCGTCTGCCAGCTGTTTGTTCTCCTTCAGTGCAATTGTTAGTGCTTCCTAAACACACATGAAAACAAAAGGTTAAAATGGTAACGGTAAATAATATGTTTACAGTAGCTATTAAATAATCACCAAGACGCAAGCAGGTGCAAGGTCGGCTGCAACCCAATATTGTACTTGTGAAATACCTACACTACATTGTCACTGGTGATGCACTGATCTAACTTTTGTCTCGCATTCCTGATTCTGATACATCAATTCAGAAAATACAGGGTTCCGATCCAACACCAGTTTTCGATTAAATTTTTCTATTTTATTTATACAGCCCAATATCACAGATCACATTTGCCTCAAAGGACTATACCATCTGTACAACATACAACACCCTCTGTCCTTAAACCCTCGATTCGAAAGGAAAAACTCCCCCAAAAACCCTTTTAACCTCGGGAAAAAACTGAAGAAATCTCAGGAAGAGCAACAGAGGAGGGATCTGACTCCCAGGACGGACATGGATGCAGACATGTGACTCTATTCTGTACACACAACAGCTATGTCGTGTGTACAGAATAGATTCACAAAAGAAGATCATCGTATATACAATAATAATGACAAAATGTAAGTTGTAAAACATAAGTGTAGAGGATGGATCCAGAAGGACAACTGAGCAGCTCCAGGTGATGCCCACCGAGCAGGACACAAGCCCCCCCCTCCCCCATAGACACAGCAGCCCTGCCCCAGCAGGTGGCCCCCACTCACAGATCCAGACTCCGCATCTCCGGAGGCAGAAATACCTGCTGAAAGTGACAGTAAGAGAGAGCAGAGAGACGAAAAAGCACAAAACTACGGGAGAGAGAAGATATTTTCTCTTGATTCTCAAAATTAAACGCCTTATATCTTACTGTGCGAAATTCACCCGAATCGTTTTTATGTATTCTAACATGAGGCCAGTGATCGCTGTGGTGCTAAAAACTTGAGCTGGTGTCCCTCTGCGACTAAATGAATGAAACTGATATCGGAAACACTATATTTTATAATGACATTAACAAAGAAACTATATTTAATGCCGTTCAGTCATGGCCGATTCTCGATCCGATTAATATAGTCAGTATCGGCCCAGATACCCTCCTGCATATCTGATTGGTGTATCCCCAACTGTCACCAATATACCAAAAGTTACAAAGATTGGAACGGGAACCTTTTACATTTAAATGTCAGTTTTATAATTATACTAATCAGAATTGTACCAACATACAACAAACTATTGTATCAACATGTCTGTATTGGACCACAGCTATGTTGGCAGAAGAACAACAGCTGAGCCAGCCTTAAGTACAGTACAGATGTAAAATACATAATGAATTATCACAGAGATCAACGTTTTCATGCACAATATGGTAAAAAAATCCTATTACGACTATTTTGAAAGATATTACGATTGGGATATGATTCACGATTATTGGGAATGATAATTATGCATCACGATTTCTATTTTCACTGAAAAAAGTATTAAAAACACTATGACGTGATTAGTTGGGGTCTGTACCAAACAAACAAGTTTTCTTACCATTGTTTTCAGAAAAGATGGCAAAGATATATTGAGAGTCAATATAAAGTGCCATACATACTGTAGAGTACACCACACTGACCATTTAGAGGATGCTTTAGTTGTAGCACTCACCTGCTGTGTACGTGTGTGTGTACAACGCAATACATGCTTTCTGTATTTGTGCTGTTAATTAAGCCAATATAAATAGCAGGCATACAACAATGGACACTTTCTGGGAAATCAAGCAAATAAATCACAGCGACTATGTGTCTCTCTGTATGTCCTCTTTTCATTTGAACAATGTTTCCCAAGTACTGGATGTGTGGCTGGTGAATATCTCAAGTCTACCTGCAGACATAATGAAGTGTGTCTCTGCAGTAAAACAGAACAGCACTAAAGTGATGAGTTTAACCCAGCAGAAAGAGGGGCTGTAAACATGACAAATGCCTGCTATTGATTTCAGGTTTAATTACTCCATGCAGCACTGACAAAGCCCATCTGATGCTGTTGTGAAGTGTAAATGGAACAAATTACACTTCATCGCCCATAAGAAACTGATAGCGTCGGCAGTTTGCATTGTTTACTTTGTGCTGGCCAAACGACAAGCCCTGATCAAATCAAAAGATAGGTGTGTGTATGAAAGGCAAACTACTTTCACATATGCATGGGTTGAATGGAGATGGCCGTGGATTCCACAGGACTAACAAGTCAACCTATTTCACATTGAAAGACCCTGTGTTTGTATCTTTAAAATGAACTATCTGCAGGTTATATTTAATACAGCCACATACAAATTCCCATCAGGCTATTAGTTGCACTGACCTCTATCAGCTTCTATAGCAGAGAGGAGCTGGACCCTACAGGAGCTCATAAGAATATGGGGTCAGCATTTTTAGAAGAAATGTCTTCTATAAGAATACTGGAAAGTGTCTAACCATTCTGCTTCATGGACTGTGATTTCTGAATGCACACTGCTTATTATGTTATGCTAATGCAGACATTATGTGTGCTTTATATTTGTCTCAATGATTAAAGTGACCAATTTCCTTATAACTTCAGACTCTCTCTGATCTTTTTATTTGGTGAGGAGTATTGTTGCTATATCATCTAATTTCGTCAAGTGAAAAGACTAAACCCTTTTTTGCATGGCTAACTTTTATCTGGCTAATGGGAGTTGTGTCTATGAGGAAGACTTCTAATTCTTAAATTGTCTCACGCCAACAACTTCTTTAAAGTTGCTGCACTTGGATGCATGGCGGCTTAAGCTCCATTGCCTTTTCTTGTTTTGAACTAATGCATTCTTGATCACCGTTTAATGAAACTATATACCACATGGCGATTTCACATTAGATAAGCCATGTGAAACCCCCATCAGCAAAGAGGCTCTGGCTGGGGCTGATAATCCTGCAGATGAAAACCTTACAATAAATAGGGGTTTCTCTTACAAAGGAGTGTTCAAATACATGCCATTTTGTGCACAGCATACTCATGTTTTTACAAGAATCTATTTCTGACATTCATGTAAAAAAAAGTCCAGATGATATGCTTATTTGATAATTTGAACTGTATGCTTAAATTGAAATAGATATTGAAAATGTTGGCCTACAGGTAACAAAAGAGGCACCGCATCTCACCACAACACGCATCATCAAATTCGTCCAGACAAAAGACTATTACAACAGTGAGTTGTCATTTGTGGGAAAAGCACTTAAACAAGATTGACCATGGCTTGTAATTTTAATTGCACACAGCTCTTTTCTTTGCATCTTAAGGGAAGTATTGTGACAAGCAATGTGCTGACACTAATCCACAAACAAATAAACAATGAGATGTTTTTTACAGCTTGTGTCTGATTGCACAATATCTGACACAAAAAAGTCATGTATTTACAGAGAGTTATACTGAACAACATTTTGTTACCTTGATGTCTTCCATGTCTTTTTTTCTTGCTGTAAAATGAGCAGTGTGAGTCTGCATGGATCGCTGTGTTCGTTGTTGGCAGTTATTAATATCAGACTGCAAGGTGCTCATTATGAGAGCAGCTGATTTGTTTTTGAATTCCACCACATCAAAAACACTTCTGGAAGGAGAAATCAAACACATAAATTACATTATTTTTCTAAAATCTTTTGAACTTTGGAATATCATAAATACAGTGGGAGAGCTGGTAGAAATCTATACTCAAAGCAAAGCATTTATTCAAGAAATACTCACCATTCTGAAAAAAGTTGAATATTATCAAATATATAATCAAAGAAATACTAAAACTTTTTAGGGAAAAGGTTAAGTATTCTCCAACAATAACATCCCATTCGTTATTATAAGCTATTATAGTGATTCTTTCCTGTGTATAACTAACTTACTGAAGTTCTGCTATGACTTCTGGCATGTTTTCAACTATCTTCTCCATTTCATCTGAAGCATTTCGGTATTCTTCGCTCTTCTTCGTAAGGTCACTGATCCTGCCCAGGGTGTTGTCATATCTCTTTATAGTGGCAGTGTGTAAATCCTGTAAACAAATAGTAGCATTAATGTTGAAAAAAAAAACGTATTTTGTTCAAAGTGCTTAGAGCAAGAGATTAATTTGTTTAACAAAAGAATGACATGATGAATAGCTGTGACTAGCTTTGTGCTTAATGAGCTTCACAGAGTAAACCTGACTTAGCAACTGTTCTTTGACTCAAGAAGAATTGCTTTATGCAACCCTTAACTTTTCTTACCTGAGCAGCTTTTAGTTGGTCACATTTGAGTTTTTTCTCCTTCTCAAGGGTGAATAATGTGTTCCTGTGTTCACACTGAATCTTTTCCAAATTGTCTGTTATTTTCTTGATTCTCTATACAAACCAAGGATTATTCACAAATGTAGTTGACTTAAACTTTTAATACATTGTGGCTTTTTTGATGTAAAATTATCTTCAGTCTAAGATTAATCATTATCAAGCTTGATCAGTACCTCAACTTTTGTCTCCAGAGCTTTTGTTGCTGAGAATGCATCTTCAAATTCTTTCTGAAGTTTTTGGTTAGTTAGCTCTGAGCTCCTTTTCTGTTGATACAATTCTTTGTTTATATTTGCACACTGACCCTGATGCAAAAGAAAATACAAGGCAGAATGTCATTATCCTAAGACTTAAAACATGTACAGCAGGTAAAAACTGTGGGGGGAAATATAATAGGAGTGGGAACATATAAAACTATGCAACTGAACACAGGCAGGAATTTAAAACTACCTTTATATAACGTATAATGTTCAATTTTTATTGAGACTGTGCTTTGTGAAGCTTCACCTCTTTATGCCTCTCTCAACATAGCTATACGCTTATACAATCAAAGTGTTCCACTGAAACTGAAAAAGTTTGCAAAAATATAGTGACATTTTGAAGATTTCAATTTAAATCTACTTTGTTTGCATCACAGTTTTGTGATTACATTTTTCTTCCACTCTGACTGAGTAAAATGTAGTCCGTCTGAGTGAAGACTCTGAAGTGCTTCATGAATTATACCTTCAGTAGTTCCAGGGTAGTCATCTGACCTGTCAGATCTTTCCTCAGGTTTTCAATCTCTTTCTGTAGAGCGTAGAAAGAGCACTGAATAACACTAGAGAAAGCACTTTGTATCTCACATTTCCCTCACGAACAGTGACCCATGCAGTCTATATAGAACATGTACATATGTCGTCACTGACCCTGGCCCTCTGTTCTTCCATGAAGGTGAGCTGCTTCTGCTCCTCCAGTTTAGTCTTGGTGACACTGTGCTGGGCTACAACTTCGGTCACTTCCTCCTTGGCCTTTTCCCACTGCTCGTCATTGTCAATGATTTTCTGGAGCATCTGCTTCCTCTCCTCATGCATCTGCTTCACTGCTTTCTTGCTAATAGAAGTACAGAGAAGTAATGGTAAACACACATAAGTGGCCCAGTATTGTATACGGGATAAGGGATAACCAAATATGGGATGTTGTATGTTCCTCCACGGTTTTGGCTTTGACATTGTACCTCTCAGAAAGTTTTATGTTGTAGTCGTCCACATTCTGTTCATACTCCATGTTTTCTTTACGAAGAGCTGCAAATGCATTCCGTTTTGAGTTTAGCTGCTCTTCTATGCAGGAAACCTCTGCTTCCCCGTTAAGTCTCTGTGGATAACATAACATACAGTGTGCCACTCAGTGGATGCACTTATCCAAAACACCTCACAGTGCCATGAATTTAAACATTATTAGCATGCATAGCTCCAGTGAGAGTCCAATCATAGTCTGGCAGTTATGTGCCATCTACCAAATGAACTATCAAGACACGCATGAGTAGCCAAAGTAGCACCAACATTATATAGAAAGTTTAACAGTATACTTACAGTTCTCTCAATGTCTTCTTGCAGTACAATTACTTTCCCTTTTAATTTCTTATTCTTTCGTATTTCATCCTCAATTTGAAATTTCAATTGCAAAATCTGTTACAAAAGGGGAAAAAACAAGAATCTGACTATTTTTGTAAACTGTGGAAAGTAAATTTTTTTACTTTAAAAATTTAAATATGGACAATAGCAGTTACCCAGTCTTTTTCAGTTTTCTCAAGCTCCATCATTTCAGGGATACGTTGTGTTATGGCTGCAGACTTTTCTTCTGTAAGAACGATTGTCTTTTCAGCATCCTTTAGTTCAGCGCATACACCTTTCTCCAACATCTTCAGCTGGTTTAAATCTTCCCTGGTGGGAAAAACAGTTTTGTCTATTCTTATTAAATTGGTGGATTAAAGGCAGTTTTTTAAATCCAGCGCTCACTTAGGGTCGGGAATCATAGCATTACTCATTCTGTTTATCTTTGTTTGAGGTGTCCTGTTATATGATTTTAACAGACACCTGCCAGCCAGACAGAAACACGTGTTTTCACTGCAGTTAGGATGGATACTCACAATTTGTTATCCAACAGATTCTTCATCGTCAACAGTACATGACCCAGTGATATCTTTTGATGTTTGGCATCCAGCTCCATATTTTTGAACTCCCTCTGAACCAGTCTGAGATTACTTTGTGTTTTTGAGTATACTTCATCAGCCTACAAAAAGAAGGGGGAAATCATGGGGTTATTATTTTCCTCAGATATTATTTGTAAACAATTTCATAAAGGTACTGATATTATAGATATTATCCTCTTATCAAATCATAACCTGTCAAAATTAAATATTCTGAATCCCGTACCTACAGTAACCCTCTGCCACAAGCCAACAGTGAGGCTGAGGCTACACACTAAAAAGGTGTTTTTTTCTTAGATTTGGCAAATCTTACAAAATCCAGAAAGCCCAAAGCTACTTATTAGCCCTTGGCTTTCAGTAAGTCCGGGTTTAAAGATTCACACTTGAGAGCTCAGGGTTAACATCTTCAGAACACTCAGAGCCAATGACTTTGCTAAGATGTAATTAAAAACCATTTCATTTGGTCTTACACTGAGTCAGTCCATAAAGCTGCAATGGTTTCTATTCAAAGTTGACCTGTTGCGTGTTGACCTGTCTTTTACCCATCACTCTTCTGGTACACTTTCATGGCTGATTTTCATGTAGGCATTAAAGTCAAAGTACAGCTCAGGCTGAATTTAGTTATTCGGTTTTGATGCATCCTGACTTTAACTAAAGAAGTTAACAAGTAGAAAAGCTAAATGAAAAGTCAGGGAATTATCAGGTTCAAGTTATTAGGATTCATCCTCTGGGGACTATGAATGTCTGTACCAAATTTCATGGCAATCCAGTCAATTGTTTAAATGGAATGATTTTACTGTAGACCAAATTGTTGGACTAACACTGGACCAATAGACCAACAAACATTGCAATCCCTAGTGCCATGCCACTTGTGGATTAAAAATAAGAGTTAGAAAGACCAAGTGGGTGAGTGAGATAGAGCTTGTGTGCGAGGGAGAAACTAATCAGAAACTAAAACATTAACCTTATTTGGTGCTTATTTTATTGTGGTTACATGCTATGCATGTATAAAATGCATTAGAATGTGGATTAGCACTTAAATGTATGGTACTACAGTTGCAAACCCATTTTTGGGACTGTAAGATTTTAATCACAGAGTTGGAAAAGTACTAAGCACATCAACTACATTTTTTTTACTTGACAAAACTGGACTTGTTAACAACCAACTCTTACCTATATGCTGGTTAATTCTTGCAAAAATGTCCAAATTATTCTTCAGCTACCACAGAGGACAGAACTATTAACCAGCTGGCACAAAATGTATGCAGCCTTTCTGGGCTTGAAAATATAAACATATAAATTGTTTTTAAAACAAGAATATATAAAATTTGAATTTACCTCTGCTTGTGCAGTGCTGATTTTATTTATGATGCCTCTCTGGAGGGTCAGGTTTTCTTTCACAATGGGAACTTGTTTCTTGGCAAAGCTGATGTTCTCGTGTAAGCGCTGGTTCAACACCTCAGTCTGTGACAGTTTCTCCTGGGCTTGGTCAAGTTTCTCCCTTTCCAGTTTCAGCTGCCACTTCAGTTCAGTGATGTCTCTAATGCAAGCCTCGTGCTCTAGAAAAAAGCAATAGCCAGAAATGAATTAGAAAGATTAATCATTGTTTTAAAGAACAGCATCACAATACTTCACAAGACACACACATGTCTATGAGGATATGATAACACACCTCTCACTTACTGACCTTTTTGGACTACAAAAGGGTGCTCTTGTTGCTTCCACACTGAAATACTGTCAACTTGGTTCTCCAAAAATCTTTTTCTTCTCTTCTCTTTGTGGAGAGCTTCTTCTGCATACTGCCGATCAGCCTCCAGTCGCTCAATCAGATACACAACCTCTCCAAGGACATCATTTATTTTCTTCAATAGTGGCGATAACGGACAACTTTCTAGAGGATGAAAAACTTTACAAGAGTCGCACACTGTATTGTACTGTATCATCACTTTCAACTCAACAAACAAAAGCATAACCAAGTAAATACATTTTTAAAAAGCTACGTGAACATAATCTGACCAACTACAGAGTGCAGAGAAACATAAACTTGATCCAGGGTATTTTATTAGCAGAAGCGAATACTGGATAGTATCTAATCAGTTATGAGGACTCAATGATTGTCACACTGACTAGCAACAACTGCTTCTCCAGTGTGTTGATATGTTGCTCTTTTATCTGCATGTCCATTAGTGCAAACGTTTGGGGGATTTTAGAAAAATAAATTGTTCACCTCTTGCACTAATTGCGATGCCCTCGACAAACAACTCTGTAGACGTCACTGATTCCGTATCTGAGTCTCTGGACTGAAATCTGTTAAAAGGGAGTAAAACTCAAGTCATATTTTTACGTCCTACTGAATATAACAAAAAGAAATAGGAAATGAAAACACATTCACCTTAAAGTTTTGCTGTATAGGTGCTTGTCCTGATCGCTCTGTGGCTGATATTTTCCAGACTGATGCAAAGAAAAAGATAAAAAATACTTTTAAATTGATTTTTACTCCTATCTGATATTTGTCTTACAATTGCTCACAGATTTGATCACATATGACATCATTTTACCTGTTGACACCAATTTTCCACTGTCATCTTCAGCTCTTGGATATGGTAAATAGCATTATTGACACATGGTGAGGGACTGTTGAGCAAAGCACAAGTGCGACGTCTACCAGAACAGACAGCTTGAAGATCTGCTTGATCTTGAGAAACACAAAATATTGAGATATGTAAATTCAACTTTAAATTTTTGTTTATCACAAACAAACAATTGCTTTCAGAAAAGTAATGAAAACCCAACCCTACCTAAATCTTTTCTTTCACATAAAGCCCCTGACATATTTTATACATAACACACTGATGAACCATCCCTCAATGAAAAAAAATCAGAAAACAACAGAGTTTTGTTGGAACAAACATTCACCCTACTTCATTAACTTTTTGGAAGTAATTACAAAAATGTATTTGGCTGTGAAAGATGGTCTGTGATTCTTTACTTTCACTTTGATTCTGCTTGCATAAACTCTGCAATATACTGGAAGCATCAGTGAGAGAGCAGAGTCAACTAATTTGAACAACTCAAGACAAACCCAAGGGCACAATTCTTAGTGGTGAAAGGACGCCATCTGGCTGACAAAAAGGGTAAAAAAAACACCAATGGTGCAGATTGCAACCCTGCACGTGAACGTCTGAGAAATACTGACATTTGGAGTCTTTCGTCTATTTGACAGCACAGAGACATGTCATGTTCATTCACAAGTAAAAATAATGTTTGGGAAAATTCAACAGTAAAGATTATTGAAGACCAAATTGATAGTTGATTGTTAGTGGCAAAAACATCCCTGTGCTGTATATTATTCAATATACAGTGTGTGAATGCTACCACAATCACTACTTTTAACTTCAACCTTTGAGTAATTCATTTAATAAGCCGAGACTTAGTATAACAGTTGGAATCAGAATACAAATAATATGCACAGTTATGTGGAAGGTTTGGAACATAACCACAGTTACAAATCCATTTCTGCACATGTTGAACTGAAGTTTTGGTTCTTGCCTTATGTTGTGTCTCTGAGGTGATCTCTCACTGGAATTTCTCATACAGTAAGTAAATATTACCAAAAAGTAGACTATTTAGAAAACGGTGTAAACAGCATGTATACAGTATAACTCGCATCAGTTTCGTAATACTGACAAAACTGTACGGAGATGTACATTATATTATGATTTCTCACTCCTCTGTACTGTAAGCTGAAGTTTAAGACACAGGTAAGACGGAGGTAATGTTTTTTTCACTGCAAGGACTACAAAAGAGAGGGGGAGAGAGCTGTTAGCAATGCATTTTAATTAACTTTATTTAATTTATTCAATCTTCCATTATTTTACTTTAAGGGCCAACATTTTACTGTCACTGTTTAGATTTATGGAATATAGATGGGTGGATTGTGTTTCTCTGTACCCAAACTGCTTCTGTCGCTAAACGTTGCAGGGTGAGGGACCAGCCCTGGATGTCAGAATCAGAATCAGAAATACTTTATTAATCCCTGAGAGGAAACTCTTTAAGGGTCCACCCACAGCTTCAGATGAACCTGAATGTAAGCAACTGAAAGGAAGACCCAGACGCATATGCACCCTCGCAAGAGTATCTTCAGTTGTCACAGTTGTCACAAGTGGTGGTGTGGCGTGCACCACCAGGTGCTCATACATCTGTCTTCCTGGAAGTTTCTGTCCTCTGTTTCATAGCTAGACAGGTAAATGACCACCTAGGTGAGATACAACCAAAACTGTCAAGGACCCCTAGATAAACGAGTACTCTAATCAGTGAGAAACACTGTAGGTAGGTCACAAACTGTATGTGAGACTATTGAACCTTTCCCACCTGAGATAACAGTTATCTTGCCACGATGCTCCATTGATTAAGAGAATGGCTAGTGAGTGAGCTGACTCAGACCAATACAAGAACAGATGAGGAAAAACTGTGGGGAGACCCGAAATGAAGGCCATCTGTTGCTGAGCCATTTAGATGAATAATACACAATGAAGAAACCAAGTGGGGTAGGAAGGTGGAAAGGCAATGTGTCATCAGCAGGCTGAATAAGCTCTAAATCATACTGGCAGGGTGTATTATAGCCACAGAGCAGGCTCATCTGAGTCTGAGGGCCTTCACCTGCCATTTTACTAATGATATTATATATTAAATTGTAATTATCATCTACATTTACTCACATTTATTCACCACCCACATATACTTTCTGAAGTGCATTCCAGCTCAACCACTGCCTGGACAACAGATTACAGTCTACAGGCTGGACTTTGCCAGTGTGTGTAGCCAGCTTTCTTACTGTACTTGGGGACAGGCGTGGTCGCCAGATGAACTTGTGATAATTTGACATTTAGTCCAATAAATACTACATTAGCAGGTCTGTTAACCTAAAAAGGACAGTCAAAATGAATAATCTAGACTGTGACCGCTGGCCATACTTGTCATTTTCTTTCTTTCTTTATATTATTTTTTTATTTATTTTCAATATTTGTGTATAGCTAAGCTATTCTATTGAGTGTGTATCAGATTTCTTCACAGTTTAACGTTAAGTTACACCTAACTTAACGCTAAATTACAAAAAAAGTTGAAACTGACGGCTAGCACAGTAAAACTACAGCATCATCCGTTTACTGTAATTGTAAATACAAAAAATTTATTAACGTTACTAAACACATGTAAATCCACTAAGTTATGCTAACGTTAACACCGTTAACTCTTCTCACCTTGCTGACTAGGTCGTCCTTCCCTTGATGGGAATCTGAGCGGTTCAACGTCTGGCATTGCTGAAACTTGTCCGATAGGATTAAGAAGAAAATACCACGAGTTCAATCTCCACCGTCCTGAGGAAGCGCAGAGGCGTTTACGTTCACATTAACCTGCACATTTCGGAGGAAGAGTGCAGCCGTTAATTAGCTACTTTATTTACACCTTAGATATTACAGGTTTATTATCTGCCGTTAATCTTCAGCAACATTAAAATTAGCTAACGTTTGCCAAAGTTGCAATTGATACCTTGGTGTCGCTCTCTTAGCTAACGTTAAGTTAACGGTTAATTAACTTACCTAATGACAAATTAATGAGCAGGGGGGGGCGTTGTCATGGCAGAAAGTGAAAGCGAAAAATGGCTGGCTATCAACTTACTTTTATTAACGCACCTTTTGATGCCAGCTGTCTGTTAGCTATCTTGAAGTTGTGTTATTGTTCTTCTGCGTGACAACGCTGCAGCTGTCCTGTGTAAAAAGTTGCCTTTTCTTAAAGTTTCCTCCCAAAATGAATCAACTAAAGTTGCTGTCAATCTTCGGCGGAGGTTGCTTAGCAACAAGGGGCTGCGCTTGGAGCGGGTGAGTGACGTTCAAGAGCAGCAATGAAGGTTTTTGCCTTTGTTTAGCAGCACTGAGGGGTGTTTCCTACTCGTTTTGTCAGAAGTTAGGTTCATTTTCAGGAATTGAATAAAATCGTAGAGGAGGGAGTTGACTTTTTTAAATCTAGGCAATGATAGTTAGGCCTGCTGCCGTGTGTATGGAACTGTAAACACATGCATACTAATCGGCCACAATTATAATGACAACATGCTGCATTATTTTTTACACCTATGCATTAATGTATGATATATTTATGTTGATTATCATAGGGTAAAAATTGAAACTTAAAATCCAAAAAACATGCGTTATTTGGATTTTCTTGGACAATTTTGCTTACAGGTCTTACACTAGTCATGGCCAACCATGTGATGCAATTGCACTACTACTACAAATGAATAATCATAATTTTTTACACAAGGTTTGGGCAGCTAAAAAGCTCTAATACAGACCAACTCATGTGCAAAATCATATAAAAACTATACAGCCTTTGCAGGATGATTTTTTTTTATTTGTGGTTGCAACACCTCTGACAAAGCTTATATTTTTTATTTGTTCACCGGCATCTCAACTAACAATTATCCTATCTATCTATCTATCTATCTATCTATGTTCAAGAAAGATCTTGAAATAAGTAGCCTAATTATTTGGATGATTATTGTTTCCCCTCACAAAGACGTGCTGAACTTAGATGGCGCCATCTAAGGTAAAGGTACAACAATGTTTAAACCAGCGAATGCACGCATCAGTGCACGACCAGCTCTACGGAATTATACGTGTAAATCTGCTCCTTTTTTTTTTTTTTAGATGTGTGTCCTGTTTTGCAGCAAACAAACATTTTGCAGCCGAAGCACACTGACGCAATCGAAGAGATTCCGCATTACGTCATCGCGAAGGCCACATACTGGAGGCAAACGCTGCCCGTGTTCCGCTCAGCCAGTACGCTGCCCGAAAATTTCCACTACACGAGCTTTGCAGGAGAGCGGCACAAGAACGGCCGCTTCGCGCAGTGATGCAGCAACCTACACCAAAGAAACCCTGATCGCAGCGCAGGACACGACCGGCTGTCGGACTCCTGGATGGGAAACAGTGATGTTGCATGAGATGCCTCGGAATAAATTCTGGTAAGTCTTGTGCAAGTGCGCTGCTGCAGCGAAGGAGCGACCTTAACCTACTTTGTCACTCTGGGTGAAATGAGTTTCCCCGTTCAAGTTGCAGCGGTAATAAAACGGGGATGTGCCAGGATACAAACATATGGAAGGGAGTCGTACATTCAGGCAGAAATTTCTGTAACAATGAGACCTTTTGTCTCGCGTACTCACAGGTGTCTCTGGCGTGACAGGTGATGCCTGAGCTGAGGATGTACCATAAGGTGCCTCATGCCTGTTGCCTTTCCCGCTGCCCTTATATCTTTGGTCAGTATTGCTGTGGTGGAATTTTGATGGTTTTTTTAATGTCCAGAGGGCAACGTGATTAAAATATGCCCAGGAACGGGCCTACATCTCAATTCAAGATTGTGATTGAAATGCAAATGTAATTTTTAGGCTGGCTATCACGTCACACATTTGCACAGGCAAGCATACTGTATTTCCATTTGTTCCAGTGTTTCTCCTGTTTTTGATACTTTGCCTGTTACGAATGTACCTGTTTTAGTTTGTGCAAATAACTCCAAAACAGTGTTGTAAACAAAACCACAGCACCAGCAACTGTGATTTTGTAGATGCACTCTCTTTTGACATCGGGGTCCCAAAGTTTCGGCCTTTTTGCAGCTGAAACCATGGTGATCATCAGCAGGGGAAAGGGAGCAGAGGGCCCTCCAGCTGACATCACTGGCTGGTACCAGACAGGAAGAGAAAAGCGTTTCACTACCTGCACAACATTTGCAACACTAAGGCACAACATCTCTGGCTTTGCTTACTGTTTAACCTTAAGTCAAAGGCGCAGCTTTTTTATTCCCGCAGGAGATGGGATTCGGATGCCAGTGTAGTTTATAGTCTTGTGATGTAAAAATAACTCTGGCCAATCAGCGGTAACAGCTGCGATGCACTGTACCGAGCCGGCCAAACACAGACTGCTCTGTAACTCAAGCAAGTGCCTGTGTTTGGAAATGTTGCACGACAATCTGTTCGAAGAACACGAAGCAGGACGTACATTAACAGCACCGTCCACTATGTTTTATTGATCTGCTACAGAAATAGTCTCATAATGTAAATAACTGACTAATAAGGCTCTTTGTTTTTGTTGCTGGCCTGACATGCAGTTCAATATTTGGCCAACAGAATACCGTGCAGCATTAAAGGAATGGGTCATTGCTGTGAGACCCTTGGTTTGCTTTTGGCAGTGCTTAGCCCCACCAGTCTCTCTGCAATTTTAATGGTACAGTATTCGATGATTTGCTCCTTTAAGGGCAGTTATTTTCTAACGCTGCCAGCGCGACAGTGCCACAGAGAAAGAGTAATGTTTGCTGGGCACATGCCAGGAATGAGGTTTGGGGTCTGCAACTAGAGAGCCAGTAAAGCTGTGCAAGAATGTGGAGCCTTCTCATTTGTAGTTAAAGATAGAGGCAGCACAGGCCGTATGCTAGCTAACAGTTTTTAATTTCAGCTATCTTCAGTCAGCCCCGTCCATTTGGGCTGCTTTTGTTGTAATGTTTCCTCATTAGAAAGGAGTTTGTGGTGTGTACAGTGTTTCTAGAAGGAGGACTTGGCTTGTAATAACTCAGCTCAGGCAAGGGAAAGAAATATGACCATGGTGCTTTATGAAAGGTATGTTGATCATCTTGTTCTCTTCACCACCGTACAATTTGTATTGGCTGTGCTGGTTTTAATATCTGCTCTTGCAATAGATTGTATCAATCTCAGTTATTTCCGAGACTGAAAACAAACAGCAGAAGGTCACATAGCTGGCACTCAGGATGTGTTTGCTTGTGATATGGAAAGGATATCAATGTTAATCTATAAAATAGTGCATATTTGTACACTTTTGCTTTCACTCAATGTGTAAGTGATTAATGGGCTTGCATATCCATTACTTTCAAGATGACATTGGACTACCGGCTGTCGGTAGTGGCCTGCCATTGCTGATGTCATGTCTGAAACTGCTATTTACTGTTGTTGGTGCATTCATCGTTACGTTAAAAGTGATGAAAACACACATTTATTATTTGCTTTTTTATAATGTTGTCATTTGCAACATCGCTTTGTAATACAAACCCTAAAATGCAGATGGTTTTAAGTCTTATGTGGATGTTCTGTTCTGTCTTGTCATGATGATGTCATGATGATATGCTATTAATAAATAATGAATTACCATTTTTTCTGTTGCAGCTCATATTGTAAAGAAGTGAGGTCACATTGCACTTGATTCTGGAATTCCAGATTAATTTAATAGCTTAATCTTTTCCCTCTTAAACTGGATTTCAAAGATTCCTAGAGCTCCATAAATGGCTGGAGTCAGAGGAAGGATAGCAAGGGGGAAAAAGTATGCGGTTGTTTGCTTTTTAACACTAGGTATATTCAAATTTCCACAAAATGGGTCTCTGCTGCATAATATTGGGGTCTACCAATTACTGTCAAAGTAATTTGAAATACCATGCCTGAATGATTGTCTTGCAGAAAAAGTGTTTTCGAGCCACTCGCCCGAGAAGTGCCACTATGCTCTCGACTATCATCCCACCTAGCGTTATTATATCATAAAAGATATTTACTAGTGAAAAAAACTTTTCTCTACAAACTTTGCTTGTCTGCAGTGGGAGGTGTAGTGTGTGTGTGTGTCTGTGTGTGGGGGGGGTGACTAGCACTATGTTTTTACGAACGGAGCGGCTGGGATCTCTGCTGCTATGGCAACAAACCACATGACTAGGTGTATTAGATTGCCTCGGACAGTGTGCAGTGAGGCATAGTGTGAGCACTCTCTCTGCTGCTCTGCCCCTTTGAAAGTCTTGTCCTTGTCTTACTTAAGTTTTTCTGTCTCCCCAACCCCCCCACCCCTCACATTTCTGATAAGCACTGTAGTGTGCTACATTCAATTTGCAAATGTACTTTAAAAAAACTGAGGTCAGTGTGTAATTACCAGGACCGGATTAACCTGCTATGGTGCCCTGGGGTAAAATGAACTGTGGGCCCCTGTTGCCCCCCCCATTAGTATTAAATAGTTAGTTTTTGATAATTCAATTAAGCACACATTAATTTAGGAAAATGCACAATGCAAGCACAATATAACTTGAAATAATAAAGGCCTTACTATTTCAAGCTAGATTTGAACTGGGGGCCCCTTTGCACTCAGCCACTGAGAGGCTCAGGAAGAGCTTCTATCCTCAGGCCACTAGGATCCTAAATAAGGACACTGCTTAAAGCCTGGTTTACAGTCAATGCAGTGTTCCTGGCGTGAGTGTCCGGGGTGTCATTGCGCCTTTTGCTTCGGGCCGCAAGGTGTCGCAGCACTCTGAATTTTGCATGCACCTCTGAATTTTTGTAACTAGGTACCCAGGGCGCACGGTGCGCTTTTCATTTTAACATGGACGCCGACGCTGGCCAAGCAGGTTCGCCTCTACAAACACATCTACCACCCTAATTTGAGATATTAATTTTATTTGAGATACAGGGATAGCCAGATGACTCTCAGTTCATGGAGAGAGATCGGCACCACACTGGCAAAAGATGTGATTTCGTGGGAAAGTGTAGAAAAGTATGAGAGACCACCATGTTGGATGATGACATTCTTCCGGTAGCACGCTTTCACTTCTTACTCATTCACATGAGATTCTGTTTGTGCGCCCGCTGGTGTTTTGGAGAATATTACAGCCCAGTTAGCATAAACGCCTCTATGCTTGCTCGCAACTCTGTGGAGGCACGTGCCACGGTGTCTCACGCCTGTACAAACAAAGCTTAAGACCCCCACGCCTTCCATTACTATTCAAGAATATTTTTACTTGCTCATTACTCAGAGTTACTTACCGTTGTTATTTATTACGTATTTCTGTTATTTTTTCTTATTCTATTTTACACTTGTTTTTTATTGCACAATTGTAAGAGCTTGCGGACATACAGTACATTTCACTATGATTGTACCCTGTATGATTATATGTGAGAATTCAAACTTAAACTGGCGACAGGGCCTCAAGATAAGGTAAAAATGCAGGTGTTGCCCTAAGGCCCCTATCATTTCAGATCATATTGTGCTCTAGAGGTGCATACAGTATTACCAAACAAGTGTACAAATTATCAAACATCACAAACTAATTGACTGTTAGCTAAACCCCTTCCCCAAACAGTGATTGTCCAATCATAGCTTAGCAACCGTAACTAGGCGCAGCGCGTCTGTCAAGCTTTGAAGTTCTCAACCGGTAGGAGCGGTGTGCATGGGGCTGTAGTAATAGTGTTTCTTCGTCCTTAATTTAAAGAGTTTGAACGGTGGTGTCCTTTTTTTTAGCATTTTCAAAACTAAGAAATACAAGAGCAAAAGTGTTAAGAACGCATTAAACAGTGTGCTTAACACGCTCTAACTTAAGCTGCAATTGTTAGCATGTCCTGATAACTTCTTACTACATACAGTGGTAATCAATCTTACTTCCAAAGCCAAGGAGCATATCACTAGGTAGCTACATTAATTTATAGGTTACATAATTGCCAATTGCCACACAGTGAACCTGGAGCCTTGGGGCCCCTTGAAGATCTAGCTTTGGTAATTGCTGCTAGAACATTATATAACAGTCATTACTTGATGACAGCTGTTCATAAGTATTCCTAGGGGAGAGTTCAAATATGTAAACAGTAAAAGTGAAATGACACAATGTAAATGTGAGTTGTATCATGTCAAATTGACATAATGTTCTTACAGTATGGCTACTATGATAGCCAAGTAGTGAGTGAGTCTGTTAAAAGCAGGGGTACACAGGCTCTAACATTACTTTCTCTCTTCTTGATCAGAATGATTGAAGACTTCGGGTGGAGCTGTGACAACATGGCAGATAGAAGGCAACTATTTGTCGAGATGAGTAAGTGCTCAGGCCCACAGCTCAGCGTGATCTATGCTGGACTGTTTTACTCACTGACCATAAAAATGGCAAATTCTTCACTGCAACTTTCATGTAAAGCAAATACCATGAAGATCAAGTGTCCCCACTAGATTCAACCAGATTGATCTGACAGACACTAGTATAACCACATGCTCTCTTACTATTTACACAGTGTGGAAGCACACATCTGTGGAGACCCAAAATGTTCAGTATTAAATCAATAAATAAGACATTATCAAGTGAAAAATAATATTAAACAATGCACAGAATAATATAACCATAATACAACCATGACATTGTAAAATAATAAATTAATATTCAGCTTATTTCCATGAAGGTTATTTTCATCATATTTCTTGTTCATTGTAGTTAATTTTTATTATATTCCTTTATTTTAAAATGTCCTTTTACCCAAGTCTGTTTTTATGTCACATCGCCATGTTTCCCAATGACTATTTTGAAAAGTCTTAAACTGTGTCCCAATTCCATACTACATAATTGAATAAAAATGACCTACAATAAACTCTCGTAACATGAAAAGAAGCAGGATAAAAAAGCACTTCATAATATACAGCTGAGTATTAAATATTGATTTGGTTATTTCACAAAATAATGTTTATTGTATATATTTTGTTTGTATTTATGCATATGATTCCTTATTTCATAGTGTCATTTAATTTATCTAAGATTGAACACTTTGGGCCTCCAGGGTTCTGCATTATGAAGCATCTATGAACTAACATTGTAATTTCCGATGTTACTTAATAACTATTAATTCTTCCTCAGGGGCTCAAGATTTGGATTCCATACGATTATCGACATACAGAACAGCCTGCAAACTCAGATTTTTGCAGAAGAAATGCAATTGTGAGTATGATGCAGTGTACCACATCACTATGTTCGTAATCCTC
Source organism: Coreoperca whiteheadi (assembly GCA_011952105.1). NCBI lineage: Eukaryota > Metazoa > Chordata > Actinopteri > Centrarchiformes > Sinipercidae > Coreoperca > Coreoperca whiteheadi. The sequence goes on from CM022487.1 coordinate 16,488,785, forward strand.
CCCATCAAGGTGATGATATTCAGTTTTCCTGTTTGCTTTCCAGTGCATTTGGTTGACATTTGGAATGTCATCGAGGCTTTCCGAGAGAACGGCATCAACACCATGGACCTCAATGCTGACCTCTCTGTGGCTCGTCTAGAAGTGGTACTGTCCACCATTTTTTACCAGCTGAACAAGCGCATGCCCACCACCCACCAAATCAACGTGGAGCAGTCCATCAGCCTGATGCTCAACTTCCTGCTGGCAGCCTATGACCCGTGAGTAACACGTCACATGACAGTTGGCGGCTGGTTGTGTATTTTTTAATGTCTGAGGTTTCGACACAAGCTATTGTAGTGTGAAATGTGACTCTGAAGTGTCTGCCAAAGTGGAGTGAAAATACAGACTATAACTAACCCTAACCCTAACCCTATGTCACAACATGCTCATGTAGAGTGTATATTTTTAGAGATGCTAAAAGCCTAGCTAAACATTTTTTAAAAAGATGTAATTCAAGTTTTTCCTTTTAAAGGTTTTGTCTTTTAGAAAAACACTTGAGTTCGTAGGATTCTTGGCCTTGACAGCTCTGTTTAAAATAATCTTTGACCATAATGTAAAATGTATTTGCTCCTTTTAGGGAGGGCCATGGCAAGATATCTGTCTTTGTTGTGAAGATGGCCCTAGGAACCATTTGTGGAGGGAAAATTCTGGATAAATTAAGATGTAAGCAACACAGCAAATCCTTACTTTACTTTTAATTGTGAAAAATGAAATTAAAATCACCCATTTTACCTGTAATAAATCAGCTAATTGTCTTTGTAAAGTTCATACAGTTTCTAGTCTATGTAACGTACTGCTTTGGAATTTATAATACAAACTTATTAGTGTCTGTATTATCGATATCTCTGTCTGCTTAGCCTATTGTACCTAAAAGAAGAAGCAGTACAGGCTCAGCTCTTCATGGCTGGGAGAAGTCATTATTCATTATCTGAAGGATAGGGTTTATTACATAATCTACAAAATCCGTGGGAGCAGTCGCAATGGCTCGTGAAGGAAAAAAAGGAGGGCTGTGTTGCTGGTGTATTATAACAATTGATTTGAATAACTGCTCTACTTTGATTTGTTTTCACAAATAAGTGGGATAATTGTATTGTGTAATGCTGTAATTAGCCGACTGTGCTGGCAACTGACAATTAGTTTGATTCATTTGTATAATGTCTCCCCGCATTTTTCCCAGATATTTTTTCCCAGATATCAGATTCCGCTGGAATAATGGTGCACTCGCAGTTTGACCAGTTTCTGAGGGAGGTTCTCAAATTACCTATGGCGGTTTTTGAGGGACCTTCTTTTGGTTACACCGAACAAGCTGCAAGAACGTGCTTTGCACAGCAGGTGAGGGTTCATTAACAATACTGTGTAATATAAGTGAATCTGTGATTGGTTTAGCAATTACATTGTGGAGGATTTAAAAAAGATTTTTTCCTGTTGAATCTCACCTCTCCTCTGCACCGATCGTCAACAGAAAAAGGTCTCCCTCAATACATTCCTCGATACGTTGATGTCAGACCCGCCTCCTCAGTGTCTGGTGTGGTTACCGCTCATGCATCGGCTCGCCAACGTGGAGAACGGTAAGACACCACACAGAATATTTATAACTGAGAAAGCTAGCAGAGCTGGGAGGATGTGAAGTTCAGCTTTGCATCATAAACTTGAGTCACCACACACAAAATCAGTCAAGCAGATATATACAAGGAAACACACACCTCCAGTGACGATGACCCATGGGGACCTTACACCCTGTGTGTCAGTGTGTGTGTTTGTGCATATTTGTGATGAGCTCATCATCACAAGTCACCTCCATGTAAGCAGAAGAAACACTGTCACATGCTTACACATATTCAGCATGCTGGCATCGTACTGCTTTGTGCATATTCGGTTAAAATGAAATGATTGTTGTCATCAGAACAGACTCAATAGCACATCTGTCCTTAAATTAATTGAAATTAATCCTCTGCTCTTTGCAATGTGCCAAATATCTGTATTTACAATCACAGCTGTTTCTGTGCGTGGATTTGTCCATCTGCATGCATGTGTGCGTGCGTCTGACCCCTCCTCTCCTCCCTGCAGTCTTTCACCCGGTCGAGTGCTCCTACTGCCATACTGAGAGTATGATGGGCTTCCGCTACCGCTGCCAGCAATGTCATAATTACCAGCTCTGTCAGGACTGCTTTTGGAGGGGGCATGCCAGCGGTTCCCATAGCAACCAGCACCAAATGAAGGAGTATACGTCATGGGTAAGCGAAGGAGAGGGGCGGGCTAAGGGAGGTGTGTCTGCACTGGACCAGTTACTGTGGCTATTTTCGTTCTGCTTCACCACAATGTCAGGATGCTGAATGTTCGATGAACGTGACAGCATTGCCGTGATGATGCCGTGATGTGTTCTGAAAAGAAATTAAGAGTCCTCGTGCTCACAATTGGCACCTCACTTCTGTGTTTCTCCCAGAAATCCCCTGCTAAGAAGTTATCCCATGCCCTCAGTAAGTCACTGAGCTGTGCATCCAGCAGAGAACCTCTTCACCCCATGTTTCCCGAAATGCCAGAGAAACCTCTCAACCTAGCTCATATTGTGTAAGTTCATCTTGCTTTTTTCTTTCTAATACTGAAACAGAGGAATCCAGTTCTGTAGTCCTGCAGTCAGAGTTGTGTTATTTTCAGAACCTCCGACTTCTAGTTCAGATTTTTGAAATGTTCGATTTCATCCCTCAGCTGATAATTATCCTGTTGCTGCCTCGAAGTCTGAAGTGATTCCAGTCAATCTCTCGGGTCAGATGATCAATGAGGATTAATTATAGCCTTGGGAATTATTGTAATCTCCAACGCCACTGCTACCTTTTACTTGACTTGACTGATGTTTTGTGTTGTTTTATACATAATGAAAGAAAAGCCTAAACAAGCGCAGAATTTGTAGCACTGTGGAGCTGTTTATTAATGACTAAATCAGTTTTAGGGACATAATACTACTTCTGCTGCACCCTCCTTCATTCTTCTTTTACCTTCAAATTTAAAGGTAAAAATTGAAGTTCTTTCTTTAATAGTTGTAATATTTTATAACCCTTACACAGGAAAAAAATGAATCAGATTGGATACTGGATTTTTAAAGCCAATGCTGATATCAGTATTTGAAAGTTATCGGTAGATATAGTTTTTTCACATAAACACATAAAAAACATAGTTTTTGATAAGGAATTCAATTTTAAATTTGTAGATTAAAGAATTGTGCCCAAAATACAGATATTCAAGATAACATAGTCTGTATTGCAATTTCTTGTTACTTATTGGCGGACATATATGCAGATATATTTGTTATAAGCTAATATCAGCCAACATATTGTCCTGCATATTTCTCATTTTACTTTTTTGGTAAATTTATTGAAAAGTCTTGTTTGTTTGGGAGTTTTTTCAAAATGAGTGACATTTCTACATTTAGTGTAGTCTCTGCACTGCTGGGCTGATTGTAATAAATTATTTTCATTCCTTTTCTTCTGTACTTTCCTCAGAGATACGTGGTGAGTTTACTTTGGTTATTTAACACATCACAAAATGTACATTTTTGTTACTGTAGAATTGAGTCCTTTGTATTGTCCTAATCATATACAGTATTGTCAAGTCCCATCCACCCTAGCATTCTGACAGTCACTGTTGGTAATTTCTTTCTAAACACTTGCTGTGTTTGTTGATTCACGGATTAATTCCTCCACTCATTGCATGTCTTCATTGTTTACCACACCCTACATAACAAATCATATCTGACTTTGTTGCCACATCCTGATATATGTACAGCAGATCATCTACCAAAGTGGAAATTCAAAGATTATAAGGTTGGAGGAAATCCACAAGATTGAATGAATGAAAGACAAAAGAAAAAGGCAGGGGCATTTGCTGTCTCTAAACATAAAACAACAGCCATGTCAATTTTGGATTAAAAAAACATGTGTTTCTTGTCCAGGCCACCAAGACCAGTGAACTTCACCAATGACTACTCACTCTCCCACTCCATGCCTACATCAGGGAACCCTTACTCCACCAAAAAGTGAGTACAACAGCAACAACAGTAACAATGGGTGTCCTGGATTTTAACAGCAGATCTTTTCAGTTTGCCGTGCTCCCTAAAGGCCCCATGCCCTTTAGACGCTGTGACCCACACTGCCTTTATTTTCTTGCCTTTATATTCCAAAGTGTGTGTGTGTATGTGTGTGTGTGTGTGTGAACATTTGTGTATCACAGTGCTTTTTTTTTCTTTCTTTGTGGTTTCTTGTGCTGAATGTAAATAGCTTACCTTACAGCAAGAATAATGATGTTGAGCAAAGAAAGCCCTTGACTGGGCCTGCTTCACATCTGTTGAAAGGGAGAGGGTAAGTGACACAGGTGTGCACATGAGAATGCCTTTGTAGCTCAAATGCATGTGTGAACTAAAATAGTTAATAATCATAGGGCAGAAACCAGTGCTTATCGGCCTATGGAAACTATTAGAGAACCAGTTTTATTATAAAGGGGTTTACATTGTTGTACTCGAGGGGCTTTTTCAAAGACGCTAGATGAAGCATGCATCATAAAGATCATTGGCAATTATTTTCGAGTGTCTATTACAATCTTTTCGTTCACATAGAAATGGGAAATACTAACTGTTTCTAATACGAGTCCTTTTGAATGTTAGCCTCAATCTCCTCTATGTTGAAGCTATAGCAATTAAATAGTCTAAATTCCCAGGCTCAGTGTTTATGATGTATGTGAATAAGTATACCTCTTTAGATGAAATGGGATTAACTTGCTTTTCTGTTGCTATTTATGTTGTATTTTGTGAAGATGAAAGTATTGTTGATTCTGATTTCTCTAGTAAAAGGCCGTTGAGCTCCTCTGCACCTGCACTTGAGGAGGAAAGTGTTTCTTTAGGGAACACTACTTCCTTTCATAACTCAGGCTTATAGAAAAACGAACAGATGTGATGATTGAGCGGTGTTCTTTAGGTTATTCTCTATGTGCATGTCAGAACATCTGACATTGTGGTGAATGTTTGCACAGGCTGAGACCATATCATATGATACAGGGCTTTCAGGTGAAGTGCCCTCAGCAGGTTGACTGGCTAGCTTTTGCACGACAATGACTGAGGCTACCCGATTACTTTTCTAAAATTAATGACAAGAGTTTATACTTAAAACAGCTGGAATATGCAGTTAAAGGGGCACTCGTGATTTAGTATTCCACACTGCACTTCCATAAAGTTGGAGGACTTGTGAAAGAAAAATTTAAAAAATAGTGGTCAAATTCAAAATAGGGAGATGCCAAGATATCCTAACTTTTAGGCTCTAATGTTGGTCAAGCTTCAAAAACCCTAGACCAACGCTTCCCATAATGTAACACAATAAGCTTCCTAACAGGTAAATGGCCACATGCCCCAGGTTTCTAATGCAGGCCTTCTGTTACAGCTGCACTAACCAATATATTTATATTGACAATGGATTAAATGACTATGTGAAAGGGGTCACTCACAGTGGCAAGCCCAGATATTATTATCAGCAGGTCCCCTTAACTCTATGGAGCATTTTAGCATCTTTCAGGACATTGTTTTTATGACCCATAACTTGACTGTTTGTTTGTGTTTTTTTACTTGTGCCACAAAAACTCTGATAAACTACTATCTGCCCAGCACCAAATACCTGCAGCCAACAGACAAAGTTAGTGACAAGCCGGTGAACAGAGTGGAGCATTTATCCGCTAAAGAGTCATATATTTCCCTCAGGAGTTGGTGGAAAAAGCAAAACGGAGCTAAAAGAAGAGTGAGTACTGGACTTTCATTCATCAGGTGGACAGCAACACGACTCCAAGTTAATGCTGATGTTGCTCCATGTCTTCTGGATGTGTAAGCAATTGTCTGCTAACAAGTTAGTCAGAACAAGGAGATTTACGTCAATGTTGTGTCCGCTTGTTCAGCTACACCCAGTCCAAAAGAAAAACCCCACAGCTTTCAAAATATGTAGTCACAAAACCCAGCTTTTCTTTCCAGAACCCCGAAGACATTACTGTTTCACAAGCTGAGCAGCACTCCCGCTACCTAGTAAATTGGAGTGTACAGTGGGTAGAGTGATCCATATAATTTTTGACTGAAAATTTGTGATAATTTTGATAATTGATCATTTTTAAATAAATAGTTGTGAACATTCAATTACCAACCAAAACTGCATACTGACCGCTTTATGTTGGCTACTCATTATGAGGTCAAAATGCGGTAGCTGGTAGTTGAATGTTTTTTCATCTATTAAGCTGCTTTGCTAAATTAGCTTAAGGGTTTGTTAGCTTGCTGGTTAACAAACCAAAATGCCAATTTATAAATAGTTTTAGAGCTAAGATTAAAGCAGCAAATAATTAGAACAGTTTAACCTGAATTTGGAATTAGGACAATATGAACTTTTTTTTAATTTATTTATTTTTTCTGAGTGGCTTGACTATGCGTTTCTTTGTTGGTGCTGATTTGAGACATTAATGTTCACAGATAATTCTGCATCGCCTCGCCATAATGGTGAAAGGAATTGTTTTCTTTAGGGGTTTGTGATGCAGGTGGATAGCCTCTATAAATATAGGGGCTTCGTCAAAAAGACTGTGCATGCTTGACATATCCTGGGGCGGTGAGGATTGTTTGACTAAAAAATAATGGCTTTCAGTAGTTTTAATAATAGAGCACTGAGTGATTGCTGCTCGGAGAATGTAAACAGTGCATGTAGCTTGTAGAGTCCTTTTTGCTGGGCATGTCCTTAATCGTGCTCCTAGCCTTCATCAGTGGTGTTCCTCCCAAACATAATATGGCCTTGTTTCTCTCTAGCCACCCATGAATGGCTGCTTTTCAGCCACTCTCCTCCTCTTCTCCTTTGTTGCGTTCTCTCCTTTTCTCTCTCTGCTTCTTCTCCCCTCTCCTCCCGTGTCCCTCTATTGTCACCTGTGTAATGTAATGTTTTATGTTTTGTTAAACCCTGCACTGTTCCAGGTTGAACTACAACCTCGATGTTGCCGATAGACTTGCTGACGAACATGCTCTGATTGCCCTCTATGTGAATCTACTCCAAAACAACCCCAAAACATGGTTAGTTGGTGTGGTGCTGTGTTTGCCAAACACCAGTGGAAACTATGTGCTCTGCTGAACTGCCACCTCGCAATCCTTCCCCTAACCCAACCTTATTCTAAATGTGTTTTCGCCTTAACGCTGCATGCTGTCAGTTTTACAGACTGCTTGCCTCGACCTTTGACACTTCTGTCAAGGCATAATCGTTTATTATTCAGCAGCAATAGTTTCTGATTGATTTGTATCCAAAATGGTATCAGAGTTTATTTCTATTTGAGAATGGTATAGATTTGATTTGATTCCAATGTGAAACTACATTTTTCATATTTGAGTCCTTAAAAGACCTTGTAAGTATACAAATGACTACATAATATTAAGTTCAACACTTTTCTCAATCATAAAATGTACATATTGTCATCTCTGACTGAAATTTGTAAAATAAAAAAGGGTAAATAGTTTGTCACATTAAAATTGTATAATTCCAAAAGCTTAGGGCAGATTAGTTAGTTAATTGGTACCAAATACTTTGAACACTTTTAGCTGCAGTTTTCCTCAGACTTAACTGCCTCCTTATAAGGTAAGCTCTATGAGTTTGGTGTGTTTGGTCCAGAAAATCACATGTACATTTTTAAAAACAAATTGATGCGTACACTGGCTGGTTTTTATTTTATTACAGGGATTATGGCATATTCGCTCCTCTTTGGAGCATTATTGATTATGTCCTCATTTACAAGCAACACAAAAATAGCAATGCCTGTATTTTCTGTGTGTGCGCACTAATATGCTTGTGGGTGTGTTTTAGTTCTGGTCACAATGTGTGCCCCCACCCCACCCCCATATCTTCCCGAGTGCTTATACTGTATGTGTGCTTGCAAATACATAACCATAGTTTCTTTTATTGTATCAGAGATCAGTATGTATAAGTAACCCTTTAAATACAAAGCAAAGGATTACTTCACCTCCTCTTTTATGTAATAACCCAACTTCATTCCTTCTTTTATGGTTTTGCATAAGTAGCTTAGCATGATTACGCGGGGCCTCTGCTGTTAAAATTAAGAAGTTTTCCTGCCAAAGAACTAATCTGAATCCTGAACAAACTAAACTTTCTTGGTGTTTGCATTTTTTTTCCTGCATAGTTTATATCTGCGTAGCTGTGTAGCAACTGTTTCATGTTGTGACTCCAATCTATATTTTTTCTCTTGGATCAGTTTGCTGGAGAGCAGTAACCATCAAGATGAAGAGCACAGTCTCATCGCCCGATATGCTGCTAGACTGGCTGCTGATGCTGCGGTGAGATATATAAGATATTTATTGCACACAATATCATGGCATCTTTCATCTGTGCCCACTGCCAAAAATCTGTCCTTGATGAGAAAAAGGTTTAACGTTCGCTGCTACCATACCTTCAGGGGTTTCAGTCCTTGTTATTGCTAAGATGATGAAGGTGGTGATAATTTCTAACCAGACCTGTTTGCCTGTTTATGTTCTGATCAGGTCTTGATGGATGGCTAGTGACATGACTGTTTTGTTCCCCCTGTGAGATATGAGATAAGGTAGTGGATGACATCATCCAGAAGGTAAAGCCGGTTCACGTGATGTCTCTTGCTTGGTTTCACTGACAGGCTCAACAGCAGAGGATCCCCACAGACCTCCCCTGCTCTCTGGATGCCAACAAACAGCAGAGGCAGCTCATTGCCGAGCTCGAGAGCAAAAACAGGTTAGGGATGACTGCTTTGGTGATACTGTTCAGTTCTTTTCTGTTTGTCTCTTCTCTTCTTTTTTCAGTTCCACAAGAAACTCACCTTGAGAATAATGGGATTCCTGGTCTGACAGAATAAACAGACCTCAAAGCACAATCATTACTGAAAACTACCATTATTATTATTATTGTTATTATTATTATTATACACTTATACTCATTATTAACCAAAGTATATTTCCTCACTAAATAGTCACAGTTTAAGGAGGTAACTAATTATATATATGCCGTATAAAATATAGCCCAATGAATATCAGGTCATGCAAGGCAAGTCAAGTTATATATATATATATATATATATAGCATATTTCATACACAATGGCAAATTCAAAGTGCCTTATGAATTGCTTAAAATAAGTCAAATAGGGTAAGACAAAAAAGAAAAGCAGTTAGACTTAGCATTGAAAGTAACCAAAAATGTATCATTAAAATTAGATCAATAAATAATGGTGAACAAGTACGTAGGTTTTAATGCAGCTATAATTAATCCTTTTATATAAAGAATGCATCACATGACTGCTTGTATATGACAGGGGTCACCTGTGGTGAGGAACCCACAGAGAATTATCACCTGGCCCTTACCCTCAGCTCTGCAGAGCTTTTATAGGCTCACTGTCACACTGTCCTGCCTTACAGGGACACCTGAGCCATTGCTTATGTTATTAGTAACACTATGACAATTCAAAATATCTGTTGTGAAAAAGGTCTATTGCATATTTCACCTCTTTGTTTTGGTTTTCCAGCCTCCAACTTTACGGTTTTGGTCCACTGCTCTCATAGGGCCGTTTTTTGGTGGCAGCAGACAGCGGTTTTTTAGGAACCTACTAACCTTTCCAGCAGCAAATGGCAAACAAAGTAAACGACTAGCTGGCAAACATAGTGGAGTACTTAGGAGCCAAAGAGCCAGAAATTTCCTTCTGGAGTAGGTAGAGACCAAACACGGCTGAAAGAGAGTGAATATTGGACTTACATTCATCAGGTGGACAAAAACTAATGTTGCTCTGTATCCGCTGGATGTGTAAAAAACTATGGTGAGAAAATGTTGTATTCACAGCTTGTTTCTGCTGCCCCCAAGTGGCCCAAAAAAGAGGAATAAATCAGGTTTTTGCAGGTTTATGTTTAGATTTAAACAGAGATTTGGACAGTGCCTACAGTAAGACCATCTGGGAGGTTGTTCCAAGTATGTGCATATATTAGTACAGCATAGTAGCAAAATGCAGCTTCCCTGTAGTTTGTGTTGGCCGAGGGTCATACGGACACACCATGTTTGAAACATAACCTGTTTTTTTAATTACATGTCACCTGTCACAGAGAAATCCTGCAGGAAATCCAGAGGCTGCGCCTTCAGCATGAGGAGGCTTCCCAGCCACCACCTGACAAGGGTCAGCAGAACCCGACTCTGCTGGCTGAGCTACGACTTCTCAGGTAGCTCTGGCTGCTTTAATCCTGCTCAATCTAGTGCGTTTCTAACAGACATTTTTGCTTAGATTGCAATAGAACTTACATATTGTAATTGCTTTTTCCTAGACAAATGAACAGCATATGTTAGAGTCTGCAGATGCTCATTCCATTTTGCTATTGACATGACATTATGGTATCGTCACTTGTTTCCTCTGTTAGGCAACGCAAAGATGAGCTTGAACAAAGAATGTCTACTCTGCAGGAGAGTCGCAGGGAACTCATGGTGCAGCTGGAGCAACTAATGATGCTTCTCAAGGTACTACAGACGTGTCTTTCATCTCTTTGACTTCACACCGCTCAAATACAGAACACAGTTAAGATGCCTTCATGATTACTGAACGAACGCACAGTCTGTTTCCTGTGGGGAACAATAAGGTTGTGGTAATTTGGTCTCAAGTTTGCATGTTTATATAAGACTACATGGGCATATGTACTCTAGCTTGTATTTTATGTTTTTTATTTTGAGGCAGGTGGTAAGTAATATGGCCAGATGATGAATTTCCCTTGTAGTACAATTTCTCCCAGCTGTGGGTGATCACTCCCAACTAATGTAAAGCAAACACTGCACTTTGCAGATGAGAAAACATGTGAGCAATTACCCAACATGTCCTTTAGAGGGCGTACATATTTAATAGTCAAGCTCTGTTAAGGCCTAGTATGTCATTTTTTGACTGTAAAAATAAAAAGTACAGGACATTGACATGTATATTTTAAGATTTGAAGCTATAGATTAAATATCTGCTGTGTTTCTCACTTGATCAAAATTCAACTATATTGACCTGTTTTACTCCAGTGTTTGTTATTATCAGTAATGTATTTTCTAGTTGGTGTCTAGTGTTAGTCCCGTTCAAAGCCCTATCAGTCACTTTGTGAGTGACCGCAGGCTCCAATGCTGTGTTTTGGTCTTTGTTACAAACGCTATTGTTATGTTTGCATTTGGATCATCAAAAGTGATTAAATGTCACTAATGCCACCTGATTAGCCACATTATGTTAAGGTATCTCATGCTGCCAGACAGGAGTCCAGACAGACAAGTTAAGTACAGGATATTGAGTTTGGGATTATGCTTCATCACACTTTACAAGACAACATGTCTACCCCCCTCTAAGGAGGATAACCTTTGGTGCGAGAATATCTTCTGCAGTCAACAAGACAGGAGTTCCTCAAAGCCGACATAAACTGCTTACTATACTGGCTTAAGTGGGGAGGATATCAATCTAATTAGACTAAAAGGATCAATGTTAATCCATTAAACTTGCATGAGGAAGCCACATGCTTGTCACGTCCTGGAGGAAATAGTGATTGGATTTTTATTTTTAGAAATACTCAATGTAATGTGGTTTTTGTTGTTTCATGAGACATAAAATATTGTTTGTCAGCTGGAGGAGGAACGGAAAAAAAAGCTGTGTGTGTAAAGCGTGTAACTGTGGAAGCAAAAAGAGACTGGAACTACACTTGGATTCAGAATGATTCCATGAATGTTTGAAATAAATAATTTGCTGTTGTTAGGTGAGAACTTTGTATCTTCACATTTGGAGCTTTTTTTAAAAAGATTAACGAGGTGAACGTACTGTTGTGACAAAACTTGTGGTTTGGTCTTTCGGAATAACTGGAAAAGCTTTTAGAGATAAAAATGTGTTTTAATAGCATGTTGAGTATTTAAATAATACGGACATAATAGAAAATGCAGCTTAATGACTCCACATACCGTACATTTCTAGCATGTGTGTAACGTTACTTATAAAGCTACTGTGGTGTGCTTTTAGGACAAATGAGCTCCTCAGTTGACTTATAAAATGATTGAACTAAATAGTTTGTAGCTGTTTTTGGCATTTGGAATTAATATTCTTTGCTGTGAAATGAGCCCCAAAAATGAAGAGTTATTTGTTGCATTGCTCGGGGAAGGTTTGCTTTGATAAGAAATCTTTTGATCCAGATTATATCGTGTTCTTCTTACAGTCGTGCCATTACAGCATGGGTTTCTGTTAACAATCCAACACAGCGGGACTAGTTAACACTACAACGGTCTGCATGTGTTGCAGACTCAGGGTCCCGGCTCGCCACGCTCTTCCCCCAGCCACACCATCAGCCGGCCGATCCCCACACCAATCCACTCGGACTCTGCCGGCACGACCCCGACTCACACACCTCAGGACTCACTCATGGGCGTGGGAGGGGATGTTCAGGAGGCCTTCGCTCAGGGTAACACGGTCACATGGATATGGTGTCCATAGTTTGGTTGGAAGCTGCTTGTCATCACAATTCAAAGTGTTTTTTTTGTGTGTGTGTTTCAAAGGTCCAAGGAGAAATTTGAGAAATGACCTACTGATTGCTGCTGACTCCATCACCAACACAATGTCATCACTGGTTAAGGAACTCAATTCAGGTTAAAATGAATGGAGAAAAATAGCTTGCGGTTTTGTTTTCTGAGTTTTTACACGACAGTTGTTTTAAAACGCCTTTTTTCCACAGAGGGTGGAAGTGAGACTGAGAGCACTGTGGATTCAGACTTTGGACGTGGTGACCATTTGCCCACAACCTCTTCAGATCCCTTCTTCACGTATAAACCAAGGTACATATCTGATATGCTGTAGGACTTGACCTGAAACTCCTTCAAATGGCTCATCAGCAAATTTTTGCAAGTCGAACCTCCACATTAGAAACTCTTTCTAATTAGCGTCTTCTTCTACACTTTCCCAGCTCAACCATTGTCACCGCTTAACCTGAGAAACTGCTTTGGCACACCTTGCTGTTTACTCCTGACAGTTTTATTTGCCCTGTTGCCTGCTTTCATAGTAGTGTCACTTTGAGTCAAACAGATGCGTGGGCCAAATACTTTATACATTAGGTCATCTCCTACATCTCTATAAACCACGGATTTGAATAAAATGTAACGCTTGTTATAAGAGATCACAAGTTGGTGGGAGCTTCAAAGCTTTAAATGGAATTGTGTTGATTGGAAATAATAGTTAATTTCTATTGTTTTTGTCTTTGGTCACAATCCCACCAGTTTTCAGATACACCTCTGATCTTGTGTCGTCTTTTAAACTGCCTGTTAATCTAATATAGGAGTGCCAGCGCTGCAGAGGCAGAGAGCTTTGAGAACGATCTGGAGCAGCAGCTGGAGGACCAGCTCACATTGGAGGAGCTAATTAAGCACAGGCAGGAACCAGACAAAGCGTGCATGGTGAGTTCTAGCTTTCCAAGGCTGTGATGGAAGGAGAAGGTGACATATTGTGCATTTTGAATTATTAAATGACTCCTTGTCAATACTTATTCTAACCTGCTGTGTGTGTTTTGGTGGTGTTCATGCTGTGGTACAGGTGACGCTGCAGCAGTGACTGGTGAGTATCTGAAACTTTTAGTCTGATTGTTTGCGAGACTTTTTTGCATCAACACTTACAGTGCACATGCTTTAACAAGAAAGATTGCAAATTTTAACATTCACCAAAATGTTGACAATTAAAACAACATCTGCAGGAATGTTGAGCGCTAAACCTAGCATCAAAATGTAATAGCACCAGTTGTGTAAATATAAAAATATATACAGTAAAACCGTTGATCAGTACATACATGCAACCTGCAGTCACACACAGGGAAGAATAAGGCACCACGTCTTCATTCAAAAGCTTTTGGGGTTTTGCCTTTTATTCCTCTCTAAGTATGTTTACATGCACATCAGTATCCTGGTTTGGAGTCATATCCTAGTTTTGATCATATTTGGGATTTCACATTTACGTGTAACATGATTCTTGAATTATCCAAGTTTCTGATGAATTGGGGCTCGTCACTTTTTTGAGTTTGTATTATTATGAGTTTGTATAGTGGTGCATGTTCCCACTGTTTTTAGTTTCTGGCATGGCAATACCAGTATGTCGGTCTAACAGTCCACCACTTTGGTCCAGAATTAAATATCTCAGCATCTATTAGATGGATTGCCATGAAACTAATTCATGTTCCCCAGAGGATGAAACCTACTGACTTATACTGACCAATATGAGGTTGACACGTTTGGTTATTATTGAACTATCTCAACAAATATTGGATGGATGGATTGCTGAATAAATCTTTGATGTTTGATTTCCGCCACATTTCGGTTCCCACAAAGTTACCTGAGCAGGAGGATGAACTCTGTTTGGTTCATTTACCAGAGCATTTACCTCTCTGCTCAATTTGTCATCTGAGCAACAATAAAATGTATCCTTTCACTCTCATTCTAGCATATAGATCATCATTACAGTGTTTACATCATATATTTTGTTTTACTGACTAACTACTAACAAAACTTGAACTGGAGGAACAGACAGCAACCAGAAACTTGGATTATATGCCACAGTGTTCAGGTTTCTATGAGTACTCCAGGTAGCATATTTTGGGTTTCTCAATTCGAGGATGAAGGCTTACAGTATCCGGTTTTCTGAAACAGTGATGTAATGTTTACATGTGCAAACCCATAACTGGGATACTTCAAAACACAAACAGAGCTCAGATATGTATATGTAAACACACTTATCTTGCCTTCCTTTGCTTTATATGTTGAGCGCTCCATTACGCCGAGCTGTTAGTAACATGGTCTGTATTCTTAACAGGTGAGCAATATGAAAAGCAACAAGAGTAGAAGACACTGGACGAGAGAACACTGGGCTGACGGTACAGAGCACTGAAGATATGAAGAATTTAAGTTCCAACCATAGAATACGTTTATGTAAAGATATATTTTTTAACCAACCACATATTTAAGGTAATACTGTGAGCTGATGTAAAGAGATTAATTAGTTAGCTGTCTATTATACCACAGGTGCCATAAAAACCACATGACTTTGGGGAATTATTTCTTAATTTTGAGCCTTTTTATATGAGTTGTCAAGGTAATGTACAACTACGCTGTTAGTACAGGGTGGCAAACATGATTCTTTCAAATTCAAATTTCTGAAAACAGTGAACCAGGTTTAAGTGTTTGTTTGTCATCTGATTTAAGCTATAAACCTGAGATTACATTGGAGTTGAAGTTATCGATGATAGGTTTTGCAATATTTTGTAAATGTATAACTCTGTCAGATTTTACCAGTATTCCATAGATTTCTTACTGTTGCTGTCGAGTGGCTTTTGTATTGTTTATTGACTTTTTTAAAATTTATTTTCTTTTGGAGCAAGGCGATCAGATAAGTTTGTTTTATTTGATACATTAGTAATAATAATGCACACTGCCTTAGCCGATTGGATGACCTCCCAAAGGACCTCATTCAAACTGTCAATGCAGCATGTAGCTAACAACAAAACACACCTGTTCAGCAGCAATGCTAGTTGTCTTCGCTGGACAAATGAGGCTAAACTCATTCAATCTGATGCTGGGAAGTGATTCTGTTTGCAGAGGGATTTGGTCTGCAAATATGTAGCCTGTCTACATAGAAATTGTTGATTAAATATAAGATATAGATGGATTGATTCTAATATCTGGATGTGTTTTTAAAATATAGTGTAAAATATGTAATACAGAGACTTCCAAATTACTCAAATTCAAAGGTTTACACCGGTAAGGGCTTTGAACAATTGTATTTACTATCAATGGTTTATGAATTAAGGTTTGACCACAGATCATTTGCCATTGTTTCACGTGTTAGCATCAATGCTCTGAGCTCTCACAAACACAAACCCCTGTGTGACTTGCACACCAACATACACACTCTTGATGTATTTTCTGAGTGTGCGTGAAACTTTACTCAGTCACTTTGGGAAAAGTGGTGAGCCAGTCTAAAATCATAAATGTGTGAAATATATCTAGTTTGATTTTTGAGCAAGTTCATAGCAGTTATTTTGCATGGTGGTGATGCATAATAAAGTGTTGACACAATATCACAATTTTTGCCTATGAACTCCTTTTGCTCTTTCTTTTTCCATTCCAGAACGGCACACAATTCAATTGGCTTCGTTTGGCAGTGCACATTTATTATCTGTCATAAATGCACTGTTGGCTGCCCTCAACCTATTGTCTATAATTCATCACATAGACCCACCATCTGAGGTAACATAAAAGCAGCCATCCAGCGGTGAAACTCATAGTCGTGTGAATATTAGGAGGAAGAATCATGCACTCAGACAATATAATATCAGCATATGAGTTCACTGATATTAGTCATTACTATTATTATTATCATCATCAGTATCATCAACACAAACCTATCCTTTCAATATTTAAAGACAATATTTATAAGATAGACCTAAAGCATTCATCACCAGGTCTTTGCATAATTACCACAGTCTTCCCACAACATGTCCTTTCTTTATCTGGTCTATGTTGTGTCTACTCTATCACCGTGGTTAGCAAAGCAGCTATAATAGTGATGCATTTTATACAAAGCTTCTTCTAGATATCCTTTGTCTCGTATCAAGAGCATGACTGCACCCTGGTGTTAAAACATGAGGAATGCAGTTGAGTCAGAGGCGGACACATCAGGTTTATTTAATCAGAGATGCAAACTTTGTGCACTGTATTATCCTCTGCGGGAAACAGTGTTGCTTTTTGCCTAGAATTATATTTGGTGATTTAAATAAAGAACGCGTTCTTTCACAAGTTGCTGACTGAGCAATGTCTTTGAAATTCACAAGGATATTTTCCGCACATAAATAAAAAAAAATAATAGTGAAAAATGGCCATCACAAATTCATAAGAACCAAAGGTGACCTGTTTAAATGTCTCGTCTGACCAACAGTCCACAATCCTCAGATATTCAATTTAAAATAATAGAAAACAGACAAGCAGCAAATCTTCCCATCTGAGAAGCTGGAACCAGAGATTATTTATTTGTTTGTTTGGCATTTCTGCTTTCTCACAGCACAACACCCCAATGCTCTCCAATAAGCATATTGATGTTATACATTATGATACTTTACTAATTTACTTGGATTGAGTCCATTTTGCGATGAATAAATATTTATTAGTTCAGGAAGAGATATTGCGTTTCTCTGTAGGAAATGTGATGTGACAAAGAATGACAAGACGGAAAGCTGTATGATGTTCTGAATGATCAACGCATCAAGACGTGATTGGTCAAAGTCGCAACAGATGTCACCAGCGGGCCAATCAGCTGCATCACCGGTGGAGCATTGCCCAATCAGCTGTCCGCTTCCAGCTCCTCGTCTAGAGAGAATGGGCGTTTGAGGGTGGGGTGACTCAGCCGGAAAACAGCACATTTTAACACCTTGTAACCTGCGGATCGGAGTTCACTGGTGAGACTTATTTGCTTTGCTGAACAATTGCAGTCCGTAATTTGGTTTGAGACATGCAACGTGGTAACGTTATGTAAATGCAAAAAACGGAGCGTATCGGTGATGTTACCCAGGGTTAGGGCATATGTCGGCTGTCACTATTCTGACAGTGTTGGCAGGAACAAAATTAGCTTACTGTAACTTGGCGGTTAACTTAGCTGAGCTTGAACAAGATGTACTAACGTCACTGTAAGTAATGTCTGGCTTGGTAAAACACTCTCTTTTTTTGCTCTGGCATTGTGTGGCTGTGTAATAGCTTGCTTACCAATCATTGTTTCTCATTTAACTGTCATTTCTAACACGGAGCCGAGTTAGCTTCATTCACGAGATTTACTGAAGCTAACGTTAGCTGCTTCGTTACGAAGTTGCTTTAAAAAAAGAAAATCTCAGAAATGAGCAAAACTGTCTCGTGTTTTCCCTCCGTCAGCAAAGACCTTTAAAGCTGTTTGTGAGCAGTGGCGTGCACCGGGGACCGACGGGGAGAAGAGACCGCGGACCTCCTTGGTCTTTTGTCTTGGGCGCAAAATGTCCCTATGGAACTTCTTTCCTCACGCATGTTGTTTCAAACGGATTGGCTTAAGATTAATGTAAGATGGGAGAAATCCGTGCTAACTCTCTGGTCCTGGTCCTCCCTGCTCTCATTTTGGTTTGGTTTGAGGCTCCCCTGAAGGTCTTTGTGCACACCCCTGAGTCTGTAAAACCCTTCTCTTTGTCAAGAGTGTTTGGCACACTGAGTAGTAACCTTAAGTACCTAGCAAACACTTAAACCTGTCCAACCTGCAGATCAGGGTAAAGGTGACCTCCTTGCTAATCTTTGAATATTGGGGGCTGGATCTGCTGAGTGGAGCTGCCACCCCTCACCCACCCACTTGAATACCCAGTGCACGAGGAAGCTTGGTAAGATATGAAAGGAGAGAGCAAGCACAGGTCTGCTTTCCCTCTAATGGAAAGAGCCTAGGCACAACTGCCCAGTGAGTCATTGTAGCCAAGCATACAGCATTAACAGATGGCCATAAAGCATCATCATCCAGCTGTGCATTACCAACAAGTTACCTTGCCTTCGCAAAATCAAAAGCAAGCAACATGAACATAAAAGCTAAACAAAGCAGCTGTTATAGTTACATTATCTTGCTTGCATGCGGCGTTTCTGGACTGTTTACCCACCTCATTCTATCATAGCTACTTAAACTTTAAACCCACTTACTCCACTCAATCCCAACAAATGGATCCCACTAAAATACAAAACGCAACATTCATGGTGTGTGTTCGCATTGAGGTCACTGTTTCCCGAAATTACAGTAGCCTACTGGACTTGGCTGACGTTTCATTTGTTTCATTCTGCATATTTTCTGTAGCTCAACAGTCGTGGGACATGTTGAGGCCATGTTCAGACAGATATTAGTACTGCACATAAGAAAACCGAACACAGCACCCTCACATCTTTCCTTATGCTGCACAGTGCAACGTTATCTGGCTGTGCACTGTGTTGGCCAGTTGAATGTTTATGCACACATTCCTGGTAGCTAACTTTTCGCTGTTGTAAAAGCCTTCCTCATAGTATTATAAGCCATTAAGTTGAGTTTTGGCATCTAATACGCCTTCATTTTCATGGCTCTGTTAACCCAACTGGACTTGAATTGAATTTAATCATCTCACTGGAACTTGAAACAACAATTCTTCATTTTTGGACATAAAAGCTGGCCTTTTGATAGGAGCGCCAAGGAAGACAACCCCTCTTCAGCTGAAAAACAGGCCCCCATCTATCACTCTTGTTATGGCCTAATATGTACTTGTATAATTTTTAGGCTTCACAGTGTGAACATGAATTTTGGCCATGCATGCTGCATGTCTGCGGTGACACTTTAAGGCCCGTCAGACTGGCAAGTTAATTTCAATGACAGCCTGGCGATAGCTGTGCCACCCAACTTCGCAGCGGCACAGTATGGGGGATGCAGTTTCTTCCCATGTGAACAAGCACTAGGGCTGCACGATATGGTAAAGAAAAAAAAAAGCCCCTGAAGTTTGACCGTGACATACTTTTAGTGCTTGCCGCATGCCGCTAGATACAAGGCGGACCTTGTGCTTGTTGATGAGACCAGTACGCTGCAGTTGTCACTTTCCAGTCTGAGAGGGCCGTTAGCATTACTGTAGTAAAAATGTAGCACTGCATGTTTTTGGTTCTTGGTGGAGACATTTCTAGTGTCCACAGTTTGGTCATTTAATGAGATTAGCACTAGGCTATGCCTTGTGCTTGGCTCGGCATGATTTTGTGTAAAGACTAAAGAGTACTTTTGACCCAGTAGAGGCAGGGGATCCTAAATATTTGTCCTTCCAGAATAACCACAACACACACACACGAGATGAATTTCCTGCATTTGTGCAACTGCCTTGATTTATTTCTAATATCTTCAGATGTTTTTAAAACATTTTAAAGAGTCGCTTGAATGCCTACGGGTGAATTATTGCAGTCATGGTCAGATTTGGAATTCGTGGCACATACATCCGATTTGCTGACATGTGACTTTTAAAAGCTCCAGTGTTATTAGTTTAAGCTGAATGAAAGGGTGATGATGTAAATTATGGCCACAATTTCACAGCGAAACACTGTCAGAATTTGGAATATGTGTTGTAAAATCTTTAAAGCAAAGCTTTACTGGAAATCCTGCATGAATTAACAAAAGCTGACTTCGTCAAGCTTTGGCTGTACATGGGAAATGAAAAATCCTCTTGAATAACCATAATAGGCCAAGTGTTGTGAAGATTCGATTGGGTCAAACTAATCAGACTTCATTTGTTGGACATTTATCTTTATCAGATTTAGATTGGTTTGAAAGAGTCTGTCTGCAGGCTCTCTGTAACTGTTCATTTTTGTAGGCAAAATGTGATCTCCACTTTGGCCTGATGGTGGCACTAGAGGAACTGTTTTTAAGTGAGCACACAGATGGTGACCAAGAGTTGTGTGACAATTTGACATCCCATACCCAATTCTAAAAGCATTGATGGACTGTTTTAAATATCATATATCATGCCATTTTGACAGAACAAGTAACTGGTTTTACTGCACTAGTGTACACTGGAGAATGAAATATTCTGTTGATAAACCCTGTTAAAAGATGCTTCCTCTCCATTATGTTAGGGCTTTGTTGATCTTGTACCAGAAGGAGCAAAACAAAAGGTGCAACTAAACATTTAGTCTAGTGACCTGGCTGATGTTAACAGGACTTGGACTAATCTTGACCCAGGAAACTCAGAAGACAATCTGTTGAGACATGAAAAAGTTCAAGCATTATGTGAGCTGACCTTTGGACTGATGGTGGTGCTGGAAGGATTGTTTTATTGATCTCAAAATCTGCATTTCTGTGACTGTCTGCATTTTAAATGTACACAAAGAAGGCGGCCTTTTTAAATACAAGCAACCAAACAGTGACATGAATGAGCACAATTTTGGCAATTTAAGAAAAACATCAGGAAAAAAATCAAGGCAGTAAAACAAATTTACAAAATGACAGAGATGCTTTACCTTTGCCTTGAAGCCTGCAAAGGCAGAGCTACATTAGTAGAGTAAGAGGCTGTATGATTGGCTGGGCACACTTCTCACACAAAATTCCTGAATAAAACATCATAGCCGTGTTGTGTTGGCTCATGGTGCAGTCCAGTGACGTTATAGAGCTGTTTCCCATCATGCCTGTTAAATACTGTTACCTGCTGATCCACATACAATAGCTTCTTATTGATTACTAACCATGTTCATATAAGGTTGGCCGTGCTTGCTGACACAGATGTTTTGACGTTAGGGGTGTAATGATTCATGGGACATTTGGATACATTGTCAGTCTCCCAATTTGACCAATTTTCATTTCAATACAGCAAGAATAAGTTTTAGTTGAGAACTCACCTTTTTAAATGTAGCAGTTTTCTCTGAGCCATTCAGGGTGGATGCTCAGCAGAATATAGAGCACACAAAAGGCAGCGTTTTACAATATAAAATCAACATGTGGCAACACAAACAGGAGCTAGCTTAGCAACCACAGGCCTGCATTGTTCAGATTTTAAACACAACACGTGTATTGAATTAGAGATCCTTGTATGAACCGATAAAGCTTATTGTTATACCCCTACTGGATATTTGTAAATGTATACACTTTTTAGAACTAAACGATTTGTCTATTAATCGATTCATTGGTTGACAGAAAATTAATCGGCCATCATTTTGATAATCGATTCATTATTGAAGTCATTAATCAGGCCAAAATGTACTGATTCTAGTTTCTCAAATATGAAAAGTTTGCTGGTTTTCTTTATGTTCTATGATAGTAAAATTAATATATTTTGGATTTGGACTGTTGGGCAGACAAAACAAGACATCTAAAGATGTCACCTTGGGGAAATGGTGATGGGCATTTTTCAATATTTCATGAAATTTTCTAATCCAAAAAAATAATCGGTAGATTAATCAAATGAAAGTAGGGGTTGTTTTCATCATACTTTAGTCTGCTGGTTGTTTACTTTGTTAATCGATGAATCGTTTGGTCTATAAAACAAGTTCCCAGAGCCCAAGGGGGCGTCTTCAGATGTCTTGGTTTGTCCAACCAACAGTCCAAAACCCAAATAATTACAGTTATCTGTCATAAAACTCACAAAACCAGAAAATATTCACATTTGAAAAGCTTCAACCTGCCAGTGTGTGTTTAAAAATGACAACAAAATGAATGGATTATCAGAGTTCGCTGATGAAGTTTCTGCCACCATGTAAAATAGTTTTCATTTGTATGACTTATTATTTATTCACTAATCTACTTTATATATTTTTTGAGTAGCATAAAGGGAACTACAAAACAAAATGTCATTATACAACCCTGTGTTGTAAAATTAACAATAATTCTATCTTGTATCTTGCGTCTGTCGATCAATCAATTGTTGGGGCTCTAGTCTCAGCCCTAAAGCATTTAGGTGACAGTACAGTTGGAGCAGTTGAATTCATCTGTGATATTTTAATTTATTGAGTCATATGGTTAGTAATCAAAGCATTTTACTACACTTCCTCATGCCATGTGTTGCCATCATTTTCATCAGCACCGCTTTTATCTATTAGTATCTTCCTGCTTTTCCTGTTTTCTTTTTACCAGCATCTGTTGGGTGTTGTAGTGTCAAGAAACGCACCTAATAATCCTCTAAAGATGTGAAGGTGAAACTGGGTGGGCTTTCCAGTTGATTAGGTATTGTCTCTGAGCATTTGATGATTGGCCACGCTGTCACGAAGTTGGTCTGCATCTCAAAAGCGACGAAGCATCGATCTGACCGGTGATCACACGAGTGATCAATGTAATTTGGCGTACTGAAATAGCCCACCATAAGGAACAGGCAGCCAGCCCCATCAGTCACGTGGTACAGGGTGCAGCAACGTCATTAGGGCAGAGATTTGTGGAGAATAAGCAGGCAGAAGGAAAGATCCCCGGAGGTGCGGCACTGTCTTAGCATTTCCATCGTTCCTGTTGTTTTGTTTTTTCCCGGCCAGAGAGAGAACAGAGTATCTGTTCAACATTTTAGAGACCCAAATGCCCGGTCCCACCCAAGCCCTTTCCCCAAATGGAGAGAATAACAACGACATCGTCCCGGACAACGGATCCAACATCATTCCTTACAGGAAAAATACAGTGCGGGGAGAGCGCGCCTACAGGTAAATCAGTGTAACGTCTTACATTTGGTTTGATGTAAGAAAGAAATCATTTTAAAAAAAAAAAGCAAACAAAAAAAAAGACAGTGGTGCAGACAGAAACCTGCATTCTGGCCTGGTACTCCTCCTCGCCGTGTGTTGCTTTTGCTTTGCACCCATCCGCTATTCCCCCCCTGTTGTCTCAGTCTCCTGTCATGTTAGCTTCCCTGTATGTGTCCGAGACTATGGCGTACGTCGCTCCCGAGTTAGCTTAAAACCCTTCTTCCGCTGTTGTATTACCCCCCCTCCCCTCCCCTCCCCCTATATTATTGCTGGCACCAGTATGATGTTGTCAAGTGTTTTGGTGCGCAGTGGCACGAGTATATTCTGGAGGAGTGTGTCGAAAGGGTCCAGCTTGTTAAATGACAGGAACAGACAGCCGCCCCTGCTGCTAAAATATCCCCATCGTGACATGACACTTCGCAGCTACCTAATAATCTCATACATGGCGTTGAGAGTGTTTGGGGTGACGCTTTCGTGTGTGAAACCCCTCGCGAGCTGCTGCAGAAGCCTGATTCCCCCTTGTTTGAATGCAGGCATCAGCACAGCCCTGGTGTCGGCTGGCTATCCCTGCCCGGCTAACAAAGCATGCTAGCAGCGCATACATCCGCTTTGTTGACATGAGATCGGCTGGCCCAGTTTCCTTCCTTCCCGGAGAATCAGTCATCCGAGGCTCTGCTCCTGCAGGGCTATGATAGCCCAACTATAATGCTGGAGGGTTATTATTACCCTGCATACCCTGGTGTCGGCCAGTGGATAGTGGTGGTGGTGATGATTTTGCATGATTTAATAGCATATCAGTCGCTGCCATAAGCCAATGAGTGTGTTTTTAAAGCAGCTGTCCTGCTGGTCCCTATCAATGAATTAAGCTGAAATGGTTATGCTGCATCTTAATTTCTGTAGAGGAATTGAAGAGTACAACTTTATTATATGTGCTAATATACATGCCCCTTAGTGAATATGGTCAAATCGGTCAATGCTTGGGCTTCAAAAGACTGGCTTCCACGAACATACCCAGTTTTTTGCATTGCCGTTAAAAAAAGGAAGAGGCACACATGTTGACAGGCAAAGTGCAAACAAGGGGTTGTGTTTGTAGAAGAGTTCAGTTTTCTCAGCATGATCAAAACAATTGCTAATATTTGTGAAAAATGCGTTGAGATGTACTTGGTGAGCTTTAATATACCTGGCCTGGCTGTTCATGTATACCCAATGTGTGAGAAACACTGAGTTAGGGAGAGTTAACGCATGTTTTCCTTGTGTTGTGGCCATGCTGTGTAACCAGTTAATCTGTAGCTTAAGGATCAGAGTTTGAGTTCCCTGTTGCGTTTTGTTTTGACTTCTATGTGTACTGTGCAGGTAAACATCAAATAAAAAAAACCCAGGCTCAATTCCAAGAGGGCCTACGAGACCTCTTACAACCAAGTTATTAATATAACAAAGTGTATTGCTAAAATGTTGTTACCACCACACTGCGTATTCTGTATCCCCTAAACAAAGGAGATTTGTGATCTGAAGTTTAGAGATACTTTAGTTCAATATGTCTTACAAAAGATGCAGAAAACTATTTGAATGTACTGAAAATGTTTTAAAAGATCTGTAGCAACACAACAAACTTAGTGACACAATTTTCACCATCATGCACCGTAGGGTTAGTTTATTGTTGTATCATAAAAATATGGTTTAACACTATGAACAGATTTATAGAGCCGGTCAACAAATCAATGAATCTGCAGCAATTCCAATATTCTATTAATAATTTTGATACATTGTTAAGGGGGAAAACAATGTCCAAATTCTCTTGTTCCATCTTTGGGGTTTGGATAGTTTGCCAGACAAAAGAAGACATTTGAAGATGTCACCAGTGCTCTGGAAAATCATGAGGGCTATAATTTTCTGACACTTTATAGACCAAACAATAATAATCGAGAAACTAATTGGCAGATCAATCCATTAGATATTGGAGCCCTACCGGATTTTAAACTCATGAAGTAATTATCATGACAATATTATATTCGGAGATAGTTTTGGCCACTATGAAATGCTCACATTGCTACATGCGTAAATCAGTCTAACAGTTCGACCGTTTCTTTTTTTAAATTCAATTTGGAGCCTTGACTACTTTGTGTTTTTGTTTACCTAACTTTCTATGACAGGGTGTGCACTGTAGTCAGTGGGTACAGATATACACAGTGTAGAGAGTGGACACTAGTACTGGTGACTATTATTATTATTATTACCAGTTACAATGACCCTTATAGGAATGAAAACACAAGGGTTTTTTTGTTGAACAAACGCTTATTATAATTTCAGAAAATATTACATCCTGACAGAGATGAAACATGATATAAACTTGAAACCTTTTTTAAAATAATAACACTAAGTTAGAATTCAATACCGTAGATAAGCAAATGTATGTGTTATGATAACCATCGATTTTCATACCATGGTACACCGCTGCAGCCCTACTGGTGACACGCAGCGCCGAGGGTGTCGGGTGTTGTCAGGGGCCCTCAGTACATTTCTGTGCTTCTTTGCGAATCAGTCTGGTCATGTGGATAAATACTACAAATCATTTCATGTAAACCTTGATGCAGTCTTGCTGTGTCGCTTCCAGGGAAATCTTATGTGTGATTGCTGAATGTAATGTAACCTGATTTGTTGTTGTTTTTGTAGAAACATCAGTACAGTACGATTGGTCTATTTGAACTGTTCTAATTGCTTTTAATTGTTGTATTTATCTTTTTAATTCCTCTATGTCTTGTATTGTGTTTTATCTTATGTGCTAGGTTTAAGATACACAGCAACTGGCTGCTATATTTGTTTACCATCTTTTGAGTTCAGTTGAAAAATATGTACGTTTCTTTTGATAAAGCAACTACCCTGAGGCATGAGGCAACGGCACCTTTATTCTCAACGCATTGCTTTTGTTGAGTGTTGTTGTTTCTCTGTTGCAGTTGGGGGATGGCGGTCAACGTATATTCTACCTCAATAACCCAGGAGACTATGAGCAGGCATGACATCACTGCCTGGGTTAACGATATTCTCTGCCTAAACTATACGAAAGTGGAGCAGCTCTCCTCAGGTGAGAACAGAATGAAAAACGTCTCTCTATTCATCTCATCCTCTTCCCTCTGCTTGTGTCAAAGATGCTGTTTGAGATGGGAAGCATGTTTTAGAGATGACATCTTCACCTGTAAAGGGTTCAAACAATGTTCTGTGCAAGCTGGCAGCTACAGCAACCTGCGGAAACATGCTCACCTTTCCCGGGCAGAGTTGTCTATAAATAAACTTGTAGCCTGCCGTGTTCTCTGGCTGTGACCAAGTAATCCAATTTCAATCACTCTGCCTACAGAAACACACACACAGTCCGCCCCCTCTTGCTTAAAATGTAGGCTACTTGTTTGATGTAGATTACTACTTATGGGCTCGAAAGCTGGGTTTATGTGGGTTTTATCTGCTAGCTGACCCACTGCCAGGATGAGCTGATGCCCTCTTTTTCAAATGGATAAAGGTCTAACTAGGCTTCAGTTAATATTAGCCATGTTACCAAGAATGCTCATTGCAATAGTTTTCTTTTTAAGGAAACGGGGTCAGTGATCTGGACATAGAACAGGCTCCCAGGCTTTGCAAAGGCAGGCCTGATAAATCCTAACCTATATCTGCACTCAGTTTTCTGTATTTTTATTTTAGTGTTCTGATTATCGAGCAAGGGCTCATGTACTCAACTAATGTTTTATTACGTCTTTAGGAGCTGCTTATTGCCAGTTCATGGATCTGCTCTTCCCCGGCTGCATCAGTCTTAAGAAGGTCAAGTTTCAAGCTAAGTTGGAGCACGAGTACATTCACAATTTCAAACTGTTGCAGGCATCATTCAAAAGGATGAATGTGGACAAGGTGAGTTTGCTTAACCCTACTTTAATCTTGTTCAGGGTATCTGCAATTAAATCTCTGTAATTGTTCCTCCGCACTGTATGTGCTTTGAGGAAACTGCGTGGATTTATATTTTTCCATCCTCCTCCATTCAGATTATTCCAGTGGAGAAATTGGTCAAAGGCAGATTTCAGGACAATCTTGATTTCATCCAGTGGTTTAAGAAGTTCTTTGATGCCAATTACGATGGTAAAGAGTATGACCCAGTTGCAGCCAGACAGGGTCAGGATGCCATTCCCCCACCTGACCCCGGTGAGCAGATCTTCAACCTGCCAAAGAAGTCCCACCATGCAGCCAGCTCCCCTACGGCAGGTAAGCCTCGTCTGCTGCAGGAAGGAAAGTTGCAAACATTTCTTTGCTATCAAATTATATGTGAAATGTTTGCAGACACTTTGGGCATGTTTTCATATGTATGTTGCTGGCCCGTGGTACCTGGTGAGACTTTGGAACATTTGCTTTCATTTCAACAAAGCCTATGATTATTATGTCTAAGATCTCGTAACTTCCAAGCCCAGAACACAGGGAATTTGTGTAATTTCCTGTGAAAGAGTAACTAAGTCACTATTACGTTGTCAGTCATCCAACTCTGAGTAATAAAACTTTCGTCCGCCGCAGGAGCATCAAGGTCGAGCTCTACAACCCCCAAGTCCTCAACGCCAACATCCAGACCCTCGTCAGCCAAAAAGATCCCTGTACCGTCAACTCCTGCCAAAGGAGAGAAAGAACTGGAAGCACAGGTCACACATCTTACCGAGGAGGTACGTTTTATGAAATACTCAATTCTGACGGTTGGAAATTAAATTTTACTATTATTCTGAAACCGACAATCAACAATCAGACCGCCAAACTGTTTTCGTCACATTGCTCACATTCCTACTTCTGACACTGTGGTCTCTTGCAGTAGGGCTGTAACTAATGATTATTTTAATTAATTACTGATTAATCTGCAAATTATTACATTTAAAAGAAGAATCGTTTCAGTGTCCAGAAATAGTGAAAAATTCCTATTATAGTGCCCTTTGAGCAAAAAGTGCTGTTGTCGAATTGTTTGTTTTGTCCAGTGATAGAGAGGCAGTGTGCTTTCAGATAAGGGGCCGGGAGAAGTGCAACTAAATTAGTGATAACACCTTTGAACACCCCAACTCCGTGTTTTTGAATGAAGCTTGCACAGCTGGTATGTAACACAAACCAGGAAATGGGTTAGTAAATATATGAATTCATTTTTCTGTTAATCGCTAAGACTACTTCTGCTTTTCAAGCCACCCCTTCACCAAATCACAGTCTCGATCCACGTACAACAGTAGCTGGCCTAGAAAATATGGTACAATTTGGCTTTGTTGACGGGATCGATGTGTTGTCTGATGTTGATTGAATTCAGTATACTTTATATCCACATTAGAAGCTTTATTACGCATGGAGCTTTTCCATATTTGGTGTTTGTGCTGGAGCTTGGCGTCTTTAAAGAACTACACCAGATCATCAGCAACACAGCTGGTGCAGAGCAAGACAACAACTAACAACTATTAACTAATTGTTAAACTGTTGGTGTTGTCTGTGACTGCTGTTCTTCTACTTGTGAAATTTAAACAGTGCAAGAAATGGAATGTAAATATATCAAATGCCTGTCAAAAATGGTGCATTTAGCACTATCTTTGTCATATTGATGGCTTCAGGAAAATAATGTTTGTGTCCTAAAGTGGCCAAGTCAGAGTCCAGAGCTCAATCCAATTCAGAATCTGTGGCAAGACTTTAAACTCAGTCACCCATGGCTTCTGTGCAAGTTGACAAGTTTGAGCAGTTTTGCAAAAATAAATGGTGGAAAAGAACCTGGAAAATCAAGGCTAATACAGACCTACCCACACATATAATATAAAATACACAATAAATACATTTTATTTATTATGTATTTCATATTTGCAATGCATCTGGGTTTGCTTTTACTAGGACTTTCATTTTCTTTACCTTTTCTGCTAATCAGTGCCAAAATGTACATCCACTGTGATTCTAAATGGTAAAAAAATATATAAATAAGGAAGTGCAAGCAAATACTTTATGGACACTGTACATGGCGGAGTATGTTTTAGCTGCACATAGATAGGTCAGGCAAATGGAAGCCATCTGTTTATCATGCAGTTGCTCCATTGTGCGATCCAACATGTTTTCTGAACCAGTAGCCAGCAAAATCCCAAAAGTATTGAATTTATAATTGGATCAAATGAAGTCCTAACATTTGTGAAGTAATTGTATGGTCCTTTTACTTGACAAATGACTAAACGGATCAATAGATTATCAAAACAGTGATTACATAAAGATTGCGTTCCAATCCATAGAATAATCAATTAGCAGCTTACTCTGGACTAATCTAGTTACATGTGATTTGTGCACTTTAGACAACTTGTATCGATGACTCAGTTGTCTGTAACCAAAAGTCCACATTGTTTTGTGTTTTCATATTAATGCTAAAAATAATCTTGTGAATTATATTTTTGTAGGTGAACACATTAAAGTCGGCACTGGAAGGAGTGGAGAAGGAGAGGGACTACTACTTCAGCAAGCTGCGAGAGGTGGAACTGCTGTGCCAGGAGCAGGGTGAAGAAAACGCCCCGTTTGTCAATCAGCTAATGGAGGTCCTTTACGCTTCAGACGAACAGGTGAGTCTGGATTGAGCTGAACAGGATTTAGGAAAGTTGAAACATGTTTTTCTCCTAACTTAGATAAGCAGTTTAAGATTTTGCAGCGGTGTAAAAGTGTCATTTTTCCATGTGAAAGTTACTGTGCTGTTTACAGAGATGAGAACTCGGCCTTACTCAGTGTGTAATCCCATGTGCTTGCCTTGGAGCATACTGCAGTAGCACTAGCATTAAGCTGTTTATGCCCCCTTTCTCTTTCTAGGAAGGAGCAGAGCTGGCTGAGGGTGACGGACAAGAAGTGGACCAGCAAGCCCATGATGAGGCACCAGATGATCAGCAGGAGGAACAGGATGAATACTGACTGCCAATGTCCGTCACCACAGTTACACCCTTCTTTTTAATATGTGAGAACTGTTAAAGGATTTAAATTTTTCCCTCATGGTCTATTTTTTGTTTTCTCCAAGACTGAGCACATGAAGCAGCCTCTTGAATAGAAGCACCATCACAGGTTTTTTTTTGTTTTTTTTTATCCCTCTGCTCACTGTTTGATGTTTTTTGTGACTTTTGGTGAACTGCTGTGGCGGGTTTGTGGCGATGACCTCCACCAGCAGACAAGCTCAGACCATCACAGAAGTTTCCGAGGACTGTGCGGGTGGAAAATCAATTCAAAACCTACAGTAGATGTGATAAAATGCTGAAGTTTAGACAGGTAACTGTTATCTGTCAGTGCAAGTGTTAACTTCCCAGCTTCTGTCCCTAAATTCATTTTATTTTGTTTTTATTTTGCATATCAACAATATTAATCACAAGAATGCAATAAGAAAAGCCCTGAAAGGGCTCGTAGTAGCTCTTATTTAACCTCCTTCCATATGTTGCACTGACATTTGATTCTGTATTGGACAATCTGTCCATAGACCCTCACCATATTTATTATTATTATTATTATTATTAATATTATTATTAAGCCTTAGAAATAGTGCAAGTTTTTGCATTGCATCCTCATGAAGGAGGACAATACAGTCAATGAATTGTGAATAAAATGTAGTGTAATGCCATCTTACGACTGTTTGACAGCTATCCTCACAAATTACAAGAATTCCGATAATCAGTGTGCTCACCAATGTGTTATTCACACCATACAAGGTGGTTTGGTGATATAGTTTACTTGGTATGCCATAAACATAGGGAAGGAAGAAACGTTATTGTGGACTAGTCTTATTATGATACAACATTTTAAGTTTTAAACCTCAGCTGGAACTTGTGGTCTGTTCAGAGTTTAAAAAAAAAATAAAATATACAACCCACAGGTCTTTGGGAGATGAGTCTGTTCACTGAGTAATTTGCCATGATATATTCCAGTAAGTACATTGTATACCCTTTCTTAATATTGCATTTACTAATATTGAACTGGGCAGTGCACCATAATGATTTAGTCATATACTATTGTGTAAATGAAAAGGAATGTAAACATGTACTGTCGATAATTAATGAATGGTAAATTTTTTTCATGTCCCACTCATTATGCATTCCCCCAAAAATGTGTTGCATGTTTGCATTTTATTTGTGAATAACTTGACCTGCTTTTTACATATTTAATAAAAAAACAAGTATGTTAAGTGAGCTTTTTGTATGTTTAACCTGCTATTTGAAAGATGTTGAGATTCGGATGGATTTGCTGTAATAAAATTAAGTTTTGAGTCCATGGGAGTGTTGTCATGTCACTCCAACAGCAGCAGCTAGACTTGGTCGTAGTTATAAGAACTAAATTGAGTTCTGTAACTATCAATAATATATGCCTTTAGCTGAGGTTTGATGGTGCTTTTCTCTATTCAGAGTAGAGGCAGAAAGTTTCCCATTCAGCAAATAAAATGTAGGGTTGTTGAAGTATTTCATTAGAAGATAATTTCACATATCTGACTTCATACAAGCAGGCAGTGTTTGAAGAGCTACTCATATCTTTTACCTAGCTAAAGGTACTAATACCACAGTGTGAAAATGCTGTTTTTACTCAAGCACAAGTACAGAAGTATTACCAGCTAAATGTACTTCATGTATTAAAAGCACTCATAATGCAGCGTTGTATGTGTTATTTCTTTGGATACATTACCATGTAAGCAGCATTTAAAAGCTGCACTTGGTGGAGATGGAGCTAATATTAACTATATGCTTCATGTACGGTTGGATAGTTCAATTTGTAACAATGTATAATGTTTTATAATTTGATCATGTGCTTTATATGTAACATTCTAATCTGAAAAGCAACTAATAACTATTACTGCTAGTACATTTCATCAAGAACTGCACTTAAGGCCAAGTTTTAGATACTACTGGAGCATTTTCATTTCCTGCTACATTATTTATACTTCACTACATTTCAGAGGGAACTCTACACAGCACTACATTTGGTTTACGGATAGAGTTCTTTGCAGATTTAGATTTTACATGCAAAACACACGAGCATCCTCTAAACGATGGTTTGTTGTAGATCAACGCACTCAATTGTTATTTAAAGTTGTTAAAATCAGCTCCACTTTGAGTAGCTACAGCTGCAAAATGCTGCTTTAAATGTCAGTACACCAATAATGTAATGCACATATTACTGTGAGTACTTGCGCTTTTGCTACATTGCCTGGTAATGCTTCGGGGTAAACCTTCCGGTGAAGGAGTGACTTGTAACGCACGTTATTTCACAAATCAAGAGTAATTCTTCCACCTGCAGCTGAAATTGAGTTTAGTACAAGTATAAAGGAGCAGAACATTGACAAAAAATAAACATGTTAAATTCTACCTGTTTAAACGGTACTTGATTGAAATGTACTTATTTACTTTCCATGATTGCAAGCAGGTCATCGTGTGCAATGAGAAGCTCAGACACACAGGGACAGGCGGGGGCGGGGACAGGCGGGGCGGTCTCCGGTCCACGCTGCTGAAGAATGAAACGCACCTCTTCAGATTGAGCAACAGCGGCACGTATGTGCTGCTAGTTAGTTAGCCTCGTTTGCACAATACCGCCGGAAAACTGCAGCTGCACAACGACGGATTAACTAATAAAAGACATTTGATTAGATAACGTTTTGTGAATACACACGTAAACTACAACAGTGACCTTAACTTGATTTATTTTGTCGCCATGTCTTCTAGAAAGGTGAGTTAAGAAACCTGCTAGCTGGCTAGCTAACTTGCCAGCCAGTTTACGCCAAATTTAAGCTAGTTAGCTTCGGCAACCCAAGTTATCCGCCTGTGCCCGCCCACAGCTCAGTGGAGTTTACCTGTCAGTCGTGTAACGTTAGCTTAATTAACTTGACTTTGGGTTTTCTCTTTTATCACAACAGATGCACCACTGTTTGTAATGTAAGCCAGTCACAGTGAGAATTAGGGCTAACGTTAGTTAAGTAAGAGCAATCAAACCAGTTGTGTCATTCAGCGACGTGAAACGAGTTTGAACCTGACCCCTCTTGCCCCTTTGTTCAATTTTTTTGTAGCGTAAAAGATACTACAAGGATATAAAGTGTGTTTTCTTTCCTGATGATGTCCAAAATGGTTTCCAAAAAGTTGGGAGAGAGCCATCATCACTTTCATCTGTGTCTTCCGCCAAGAGCTGGGAGAAGTGTGGAGACAGTTTTCTGGACTGTCCAATGGTAAAGGTTGATCAAGTTTTATGAGGTGCATCATGACATTAATATTAACTGTATAATATTCACATTACCCTCAACACTTATGTCCTTATGCATTATTCCCCTGTTGCTCATAACATTGTTGATGGAGTTGATACTGTTTTTTGTTGCAGAAGCTCAAGTCGTCAGGAAGGAAACTGTCTGCCATAAGAAAGCTGGCACAGTCTCCTTTTTCAGGTACTTTGTTGTTTAGTGTAATTAAATTGCCCAACACAGTAAGGACTTTCATCACTGTAAACACGTTGTGGGTTTTTTCTCAGTATAGTCATTCGTGATCCACAATTGTGATATTTAAATTAACCAAGCGCTATCATTATAATGTCCACACTCTTAATAAACATGTTTGGACTGAACAGTAGAGTGTCAAACCTCGATATTTCTGTCAACCAAAATGTGGCCGTACCACAGATTATCCAAAACAGCAAAGTAGTGGAAGCTAGCATTTAATGTTTGATCACCACACGTGTTCGTAATCGTGTTTACTTATTCTTTGATCAGATCGGTTCCTGATTTTAAATCCAACATTTTACACTTTTATACTATTTTATGACCAAAAAGTTCTTGTACAGCTGCTTGTGTTTTTTTTTTTTTACACAACATTTAATATTTAAGAAGTATTCCATCTTTTTTATTTTTTTTTTAAAGACAAGATAGAGCTTTGTGAAAAAAACATTTTTTCATTTCAACCAGCGCCCACCCCTAATTTCTTCTATTCTTAATTTAGGGGACACAGAGGTCCGAGTGCTTAGGTTGGTATGGGTGCACATTGTGTCTCTACAGGCTGGGAGTGTAGCCACTCAGCTCTCTGGACATGTTTCTGAGGTTTTAAACTGTTTAAAATTTAACAAGAACCTCCTCTTTTCTTGATTACGGTACGATATTATCCTCTTGTGTTTGCCCAGTGCAGACCAGTGCCGTTCGCTGTAACGAGGACTCGGAGCAGATTGCGTGGAGCTCCAGTGACAGTGAACAGTTGGATGATGAGGTCCCGGAGCAGCATCTGTCCAGAGTTGTGGCACACCAGCAACATCGTCCTCAGAGACCAGGGAGACCCACAGCTCCCATTCAGTCTTACACCAGAGCGCTGTGCATGCTCAGAACTGATAAAGGTCTGTTGTGACTTGCTGAGTCAGGGATTGGACATAGTAGGTTTTTCTAAATGTGCAGTTCAGCTTTTCAAGATCTGACCTTTTTGTTTTAAGTCTCGTACTACACTTGGTCTAAAAGACGCATCCATTTGAGTGTGAATGGTAATTCCTGACCTTGGGAACAGCTGTTTGACAAAAATAGGTGTAAAGGAAGTAAAACATTTTGGGAAATCCGCTTATTCACTTTCTTGCAGAGAGTTCGAAGAGAAGCGTGATACCACTCTTATGTCTGCGCATTAAATATGAATAAATCGGACTATTTATTGGCCCGGCGATTCGATCCCGGCCTCCCCCAGCCCACATGTTGAAGTGTCCTGAACCCCAAATACCCCACCAATACATAATCCCCTGTAAAACCCCAACATGTTGTTTTTACACTTTGCCTTTTGTACACATTAAACTAATAATATATAATATGCTTATTAGTAGTGAGTTTTAGATATCCTAGTAGGCAAATCTTGCTTCGGACAGAGCCAGACTAGCTGTTTCCCCTTGTTTCCAGTGTTTCTGCTACACTAAGCTAACCGACTCTCTGCAGGCTGTTGAATATTGAAACACCTCGAGATTGAGCAACAGCGGCAAGTGCTTCTAGTTAACCGTGCTTCTATTAACCCTTGTTTCCATTTATAATTTCATTTCTTTCTTTAGATAACCTGCCTGTTATTGACACGGACAGTGATCTGGATGAATCTGAAGAAGATGTTGAAAAGGACAGTGGGCAACAAATCTCAGACTGTGAGTCCTTTGATGGAAAAACAGAAGATTTACACCTTAAACCTACAAAGGTGAGTGAACTATACTTTGATACTGTCTGTTGTTTCCAGGAAATCATTGTGACAACTGGCCGCAGAGGTTATTAGGATATTATGAACTACATTAGAACAAGAAACATCCACATTAACCTGGTACAATAATGCAGTGGCCATTTTCTCAAGGTTATGTATTTTATTGAACACTAGATGGGGCCACACAACCTCTTAAACTCTACATAGCTAATTGAGTGCAATGTATGTTTCTTAGATAAACTGTTCAGTTGACTATCAGTGCATTCCTAGAAGTAGTGCTTAATGTCAGTACTTTTCCTAGAGTCCATTGAGACACCAGATACTGTTTTGTTCACTGTGTGTATTAAACCTGATGAGCTTTAGCATCAGTTTTGGCTTACATGGCATGAATGCATACGTTTCACTACAAAGTATAATAAAATGTATGGTACGTTGTTTTATTTTACGTCTTCATATCAGTGTTTTTAGTTATTTGGATTTAATTTGTTTCGGTTGTACGATTAGCCATTATGCCACCAGGTGGAGTATCGCAGTCATGTTCTCAAACCAGCGTGTCGCACTTTCCAGATTCAGGTTGTGATCCAAACTGTCAAAGTTCACAAGCTAAGTAAGCAATAAAGCACTGTATGGAGTCTGGAGGGGAAAGCTGTCACTTATTCACTGATACAAAGCAGCTATTAAAATATTTGGTAATGTATGAAGATGAAAGACAATAGTTTCTCTGAATCAAAACACAGTAAAATGAATATTATTGGGGTTTGGACCTTTTTGTTCAATGACGTCAGCTTGAGAAATTGTTACGTGCATTTTTCTCTGTTCTCTGAAATTTAAGGTGACCAAACTATTAATCAGGGGAAATAATCAGCAGATTAATCGAAAATGAAAATAATGGCTAAAACACTATGTAATATGGTGTACACAATGCTGCTAACTGAGCACTTATCTTGCTATTTCATTATCATTGAAATCAATCATTTGTGGGCCCTCCTGTGTGCTGTGAAGACTTGGATTGACTGTTCCTTCTCAGAAGTCATTCAGTAGCAGTGTTTGTTAAAGGCAGGGCTGGCATGGAGAGAATGTACAAGGAGTGGTGAAGGTGTTGTGCTCAGGTTCAAGACCACATACAGCGTTTAGTCGTTGCAGCACACGCGTAATCGATCCGCTTGATGTGGCCAAAAAATTCTGAGGTGATGCGGTTGTCTAGATAGCGGTTTATGAAAATGTTTTTGAAGAGGATGGAACTGGTGGAAGCCAGTTATCATCAACACATTAACACAATACCGCTAATTAAACGGAGTTATTCATACTGTAAAACACAAGAGGATTTTAAGTAACCAGTATCTGAGTTTGCAGGCTGTATGTCGAGAGGAAGCCTGTAGACAGATTGACATCACTCCCGCAGACCCAGCTACTTCCTCTTGTCACAGTTTAATTTGCTTCTATCAGCTTTCTGGGGTCAAATGAGATTTAAGATCAGCTAACAGGAGGCTTGTGGTCAGAGGCCCACTGGAAAGAGACTCTTAAGGGACCTAGTGTTTCAAATATGGTTGTACTGAAATGTATGCAGTTAGTATTTTTTGACAGTTTGATTGCTCAGCATTCAAGTGCATGTTCAGTAATGGGAATAGCATTTGGGTATGTAGCATTTATTATAACATTTCATATATACATAGAGTAGATCTTGACTTACTTAGAACAGCAAAATGTAACAACCTTGTTTGAGTTTTTTGCTGCCCGGAAAACTTGCTTACACACTGCCAATTGTAAATCAAACCGGATCTAACAGGATACAGAGGAGAAGATCCCAGTCCAAGTCCAAGTTTATTGTTCCAGAAAAATGTGCGGCTGACTCACTTGATGTATGTCTGCCAGATTTCTGTGTTATTGTACTAGTGCTGAAAATGGACAGGCGGAGCTATGAGGGCTACTTTGCATTTCAAGGCCGAAGAGGATGGCCACTTCCCAGATGAAGAGTTCACTAACATTAACCTCTCAAAGGGTCAACAACCTCCACCACATCAGGGCTACGCTAGATCGGGGGCCGTGTCGACAGAGCAGGACTATAAACATCTTTTTACTACTGTTTGTTCTAGAAAACGAGTGAGTGGATGAGGCTGCGCAGAGCTGTGTACTTACAACGCTTTCAGTGCCGGGTGAAAACATTTTTGAGCCTCGGCCAGGAACATAGTGTTCCTTATTCTCTGTAGCTAGTTAGAGTGTGACGTCTGCTGGCACGCCGCCTAGCAGGGTCAAGTTGATTCAAATAAAAGAGCACATTGGCTGACAGAGCCTGGTATGCTTGTCTTGTCTGCACATGACAGGAATTCAGGTGTCTTGTGGATTTTTCCATGAGAACGGAGTCCCTCAGGTGTAGTGAGCAGTGATACAGCAAAAAAGATTGTTTTGTTACCATATCTTGTGAATTAATCAGCCTGACAGTGTATCAGTGTACCATATCTACCCACTGTATTATTGAGTTTATTGATTTAATTTAATTGTTAATGAATCTATTAACTTGCTGAAGGTCCAAGGCCATTTTATATATCTAATATCCCCCTGATATATAGTGGAATTCTATGCGTGATTTAACACTATAAAATGTTGAACTGCACTCAAACATGACATATTTCAAAACAATCGGGTCAAATTATTTTTATTTAAATGAATTAATCAAATTTTGTTTCTTAATCCATAGATGACAGAGCCAGAGATCTCAGGCTACGCGTCTGACGACGAGAATATTGGCGACACGGTGGCGTCGAACAGACTGGACTCTGAGCGCTTTCCTCTCCAAACTGGTGAGGGCAGCAAAAGGTCAGTCAGCGACTGGGTCAGATCTGCGCAGGCGATGCTGCAGACGCCTCAGAAACTGTTCGACAGACAGTCCAAGACTCCTGAAGACTCCGCCAAGAAGAGAAGGAAATTTCAATGGTTAGAATTTTGTTACCGTAACCTTAGAGATGCATCGGCTTTTACTCTCATGATACTGATTCTGATATCTGAACTCTGCTGATACCGATTCCCGATCCAATACGGTTTATTTTTTCCCCCAATTTAAAATCTGTATACTACAGAACTCATAAGGATCATATTAATGTAAGGCAACATAAGGCCTGGTATTGCTGTGGTTCTAAAAACTGAGGCAGCAGCCCACTGTGACAGAATGGAACTGATTAACGCAGAATTTAATAATGACATTAACGAAGAAACTATATTTAACGTAGATGTGTAGCTGATACTTGATTCGCCAAATAAGGTATTGGCCCAATACCTCACATATTCTATACTGTGTATCAAGTGTTACAGTGTATTGCCTCATAATAAGAGCAAACAAAGTAAAAAGACACATTGCTTGCTGCCAGGTGACTTTGGCGGCAATGTTTCCACGGCAGAACTGATGATGAAAGGGACACCTGGTGTCATGATGTGGGTGCTAAATGTCATTGCCATCTCCAAGCCCCTCAAATCTGACAGATGGCTATCTGTAGTCTTCAACAGCTTGTTTTTTGGGTTTTTTTGCGTCAGAAAATCTTTTTCTTTGAAATAAACAATTTATCATGTGCTTTTGTTCAAGCTGTGTGAGTTTATCAAGTAACGTTATCTATTGTACCTCTGTGTTTGTTTGTTGCACAGTGGAGGTCTTGCTGAGAGGCTGAATCGACTCCAGTGCAGACAGAGTTCAGCTATTAGCTTCTGGAGGCACCAGTCCATCTCTGACACCTCAACAACAGCAGGTGATCCACATAAGCCTACTGTATTATCCACACATTCACCTCTGGATCGCCGTTCACGTTTTATGATGAACTTTGATTTGTGAGTGGGATGAAGCCAGTCTCGAAGCAGGCGTGATTCTTTTTTGTATGTGATCGTATGGAGAGGCCACGCTGAGGAAGTGCTGGCTGTAGGTTGATCACTGTAGCTCTGAACTGTGAACTCAATATGTAGGTGACAGGAAACTGCTTGCCTAGGTGTTTTTTTTTTTGTTTGTTTTTTTCTTTCTTCCTTTCCGTGGTGTACCAAACCACTTGTGTTCTCTCGTTGTTAAGTATCTCCTCATAATAGGACACAAGCAGTTGCTTAAAGGTGGCAGTTGATTATGGAAAAAGAAAACACCCACCTGATCCAACTTGTTTGTGGTCAGTCGATGGTTCGATTAGCGTGATGTGTGAAGAGTCAAACCGAGGGTTAAAATGCAGAGGTTTATATTGACTTGACTTCAGTTTTAAAGTCAAGTCAATACTTGGTCTA
Source organism: Coreoperca whiteheadi (assembly GCA_011952105.1). NCBI lineage: Eukaryota > Metazoa > Chordata > Actinopteri > Centrarchiformes > Sinipercidae > Coreoperca > Coreoperca whiteheadi. The sequence continues at coordinate 16,528,489 of CM022487.1, forward strand.
TTTGCATTGAAGACTCCTGCTTCTGTTTCTGAAAAGCTTTCAAACCATTAAAGTCAGGTGGCGCTCATCAGGGTTTTTTAAACTTAAAAACATGTAATTTATCAATTTAGGGGAGAAGTTCATTCATTTTTATTTGTCCCACTGCCTGTCAAATTCTTAACAGTAACAACGCTGTTACCCTACTAGATCATGCTGTTATAGGACACCTGTTTGTCTTGGTAGTAGTAATTTTGGTGTGTGATGAAAGTGCACTCGCACATGTAGGAGGCCTTAAATTGTGTTTTGACATAATGCTCTGTCTATGACTTATCCCATCATTAGGTTATATGTCAAGAGGAGAACTCGGCTGCTATCTCAGGTTTGGCCTGCTGCTGCCTGCTTGTGGTTATTCTGATGATTTTGTAATGTGGGACCTAAATGCACAGAGCACAAATGAAGCACATGACATTCAAGTTTGGACAAATGCATGTTAAAACTTAATAGCTTTCTTGCGATCCCTTTGATGATTTACTCTTGTCATATTAAAATTTCCCCCTCTGGCCACTTTCAGGGATCGGTAACGTACACAGATACTGAACTGCATTTTCTGTGTGCTCTCATGCTGCAATTTGCCCAATTCAATGCAGTCACACACAAAATTTGCATGAAGCAAGGTTGTTCTTTTATCGCAGTTTGATTTATAGCTTCAGGGCCTTGTTTTGATTTGCTCATCTTAATTATCTCTGTCAACTTTATTGTTCAGGCCAAAGGCACAGTCAGCACCATGGTAAAATTCCAAACATTTACACACTCACCCAGTGGGATTCAGTGCGTTTCATATCCAACGCAGCCTGAGTCAGTAACAGTTTTACAGTTATGCAGTGCGAATTGTTCTGATGCTAAAAGTGAATTACTCTCATAACGAATAATGAGTCCCACAGAGAGCAAGAGTCCGTGAGAGCACGAGTACACTCTGTACGCAGACACACAAAGGCACGCGCTGAAACGGACACACACTCAACATCTGTGTTGTTGCTCTGCTCTCCAGTGGACAGGCCTGGCGTACTGGTGCTGGAGGTGCTGGGGGTTCAGGAGGAGTGCAGCTTGCAACTGGCGCACTGTGAGCACCACCAGCCCCCCGGAGAGGGCCACCAACACACTAACCCTGACACTGAGGAGAGAGCTCGTATCCTGGTGTTATTCAACAGAGAGACCGCAGCCCAGCTGATTCCTGCACCCAGAGATATCCTCCACATATACCCGCCATGGTGAGAGGATGCAACACATGTCACCCTTGAAAGACCCCTCCACTCAAAAAAGTGTTCTGCTTATTTTTACCTCACCAGGAGGAGATGAAACACAGAACACAATACAACAGCTGCAATCAATGATTGAAAAAATAAGCTAATAAGAATAAATATATTTTACATTACCAATATCTGGTGGGTGATGCATTTCTGTGAAAAATGTAAAATGAATATTATACTGATCAGTTGCTTTTCCCTGTCTTTAAATTTTTAACTAAGTCACGCCTTGGCAGGCAATCAACAAAGACACTTACAGGCAGTTACACAATACAGGACTGACTCACTCTTTGTTCTGTACGTAGTAACAGGGTCTCACAAAATAATGCTGAGGAGGCATACTGAAAGACACAATACTACACATGAATATATACATTAAACATTGGAAAAACTCATGATTAAATACATTTATCTTAGGGTTTAAGTATAAAAATGTACTGTTCTCAGCTCACAGTAGTAAGCAGCAAAGACCCAGATTTGAAGAACAGTCCCTCACATACAGGGCAGAGAGGCTAGGAGGTGGGAGGTGATTTTGGGATTGTTGGAGTGGGGCAGCAGTTGAATCCAGCTGCTGGGAGTTTGGTTGAGTGTGCTCTGGAATATCCAAGCTGGCGGAAGTGCAGGGGCCTCCTCAGCGCTCTGACGTCACAAACAGCTCCAGGGAATGCTTCACATTCCTCTTCCTGGCAGTAGTTAGGTCATTTCCAGCAAGCCGGGGAGAAAAAACACAGTAGGATTATTTTCTGGAGCATTTGGGAGCAGAGAGTGGAGGGAGCCAAAGGACTGAGATTGAAAACACATGGTGCTTTGAGAGTATGCTTTAGCACCTCTCCTTCCCTATTGTATTCTATTCCTGAAATCACAAGATAGAGTAGAGCCCCCCACCTAACTCACCCATTTACTCTTTCAAAGAATTATTTGTCGTTCTTAAACCTTTAAGTTACAGCATTTGGTCTACATTTTAAATCAGTTAGTATTCTAACTGAATTAAAAGTCCCTAAATCATAACAAAACAGGCATAACCAAGAAAAGCTGGTGACAAGCTTAATATTCTCTCAAGAGATACTCATTTATCCAACGTCTACAGCTACAGGAAAGGCCAAATTGGAAAAACCCGTAATTTAGAGCATCAGTGCATCTGTTAGTTTCCTGTGTGACACTCAATAGGTTAACAGCCCCCATAATTCCTGCCGTGCGTAGGTTGGCTCCACCCACCTCCCACGCCTAGTTGTGAGTGGGCCGAGGCCTGAGCGGAAATACCTTCAGGGATCATTATTCACTTACGGGCTGTGACGCCAGCAGCCGGGGCCACTCCTTAAACTGGCTACCTGTCTGATGATGACAGCTGCCCACTCACCTGTTCACAGTGGGGTCACTCTTCCCGTACGGCTGTTGTACCTGTTCTCCTGAACAGTACGTTACGCTCTACTAGCATTATAGTATTTCAGTTACACTGCTTACTGATCTCTGAGCCGATGTTGGACCGATATACGTCACTATCCGACTTAATCATAAGATGAGTAGTTGTTTTTATATAATAACTCACATCGCATACTTAAATTAAAAGAAGCAATTCCACTCTATATAACGTTGCATCATGTATTACAAACTGATCTTTCAGTTAATCTTAAATATAGCTAATAACTATAGCAATAGTGTCACTGTCAACTAAATGTAGTGGAGTTAAAAGTACAATATTTCCCTCAAAAATGTAGTACAGTATTAGGATTACGTGGCATAAAATAGAAATACTCAAATTAAGAACCTCAAAAATGCAGTACTTGACATAAATGTACCTAATGTAAAGTAATGCTACTTTCCACCACTGAGATTTAAAAAGGTTGTATGGATATTTATTGCTAGCACTGCAAATAATGATAATTTTCAGGATTTATTATCGTTTTCAACAAGATATTTAGTCTATAAACTGTTGAAAATAATGATGTATACTTAGTCTTTACAGAAAGAGCAGAAGATTTTAGCACTTTTCAAAGTGTGACCATCAAATGATAAATGACTGAGATTATTATCTGTCAGAATACCAGTTGATTAATTCTCAGTTCATTGACTAATGGATGAATCATCCGAGCGTCTGCCCCAGCATGGTAAAGCATACAGTGCCAGGAACTGTATGTACAATTAAAACGCAATCAAGGACAATTACCCTGCAATGTATACTACTTTTATAAAGATTACGTTATACTTTTCTATATTTATTTTAGACAGTCTCAGGTGATTATTTAACTCTAGTTGTGCAGATGTTTGTGTAATTGTGTCCACCCTCTTTAGACTCTGTGTGCTGTTAATTTTTAATATCTGTCTAAATATCTATCTAGTGAAAAGCTGATTATTTCTAAAGTGAATTATTATTATTAATAATACTCCCCTTTGATTTGTAAAAGAACACAGTATTTACACTTTTACATCAGTGATGGCAGACTAAATATTAGCAACACCTCCCAGTACATTGCAATACAATACAATTGAACTACAACCTCCAAATGACAGCATTTAGTTTTAGCTAGCTGCAATACTGACAGCTGAGTGTATATAATAATCTTTTAATTTTTTCCCACTTTATCTGTGTGTTTGATTTCTCTGGTTCAACTATCACCACAGGTCTGAGACGAGCTGTGACATGTTCGGATGTTCCAGTCACAGTTGGCTTTGAGTCAGCCACATGTGGCAAAAAATCAGTCGTAACTCAAACTTACCACAAACAGTGTGCCATATAATTATCTGGCTGTTATTCAAATTCTTTTATTCTCAGACTCGGTACCACTCAGGTTTGTGTCATTTACCTCCATGAGCTATAACACCTGAGCAGAAATGTTTTCCTTAGATTTTATGGAGAAGCTCATCTCCTACTTGGCACAAACAGATGAGTGAAATGTGAGCTGGTAACGGTAAAATTAAACGCTAACACAAGAGCACTTGAGGTCACACATACGCAGTCTTTGCATTTGATTTGCTGTTTTTCATCAGTTTGATTCTGAAGGGTGTTGGAAGTATTTTTCCACCGATGATGTCACAGTTGGAAAGTGTTTTAATCAAGCTGTGCAGCGCTGCGAGGTGTAGCCTTTTAAGAACCTCAGTTACATGGAAAATGTATCTTTTACCTCAGTAAAAGAGGACAAATGCATCTGCTGTGTATTTTAACTTGCCTTGGAGGAGGGTAACGTATTTGAACTTGTGCTCTGTGCTGGGTGGTACCTAGTGAACAGACCTGCGGAGGTGGTTGGTACCTTATCTGAGTATGACATTCAAACATTCTCGAGCTCTCGCCCCCTTACGTTTGTGCAATAATCTATTCCATTTAATGTACTGTAAAATCTGAGCTTATGCATCTGTTATCAACGCAGTGGCAACCCAAACGTTTTTTCATTGCCCAACACCTTTTTAAATATGTTTAATTTCGTGGTGAATTCAAGGTCCTAAACTCAATTCTTTTGCGCCACACAATAAGTAAGTGCAGAGTCAAGGCACAGAATGCAACAATAGCATTGAAACAACTGCTATGCCTCGTATATAAAGCCAATGAACTTTATCTCTTTGCAGGCAAAGTCTGTCCATAGAGGGTTTCAGCTGTGATGTTATTCTGAACACACACTTCAGCCAGAAAGTTTACTCTGCCTCCAAACCAGCCAACATGTCCATTCCTAGAGGCCTGCTCTCACCAGAGAGGTGCAATCCGTATCCTCTGTGTAAAATATTTGGGCTGCTGGAGGTATGCAGGACCACAGAGGGAGAGAACAATGCCAAACGGGTTCGTATGCTATTATTAGAATCAGGTGCCTTACATTTACTTCCCGATTCAAAATGTAGGTCATGTAGGACTAAATTCTGTCACTCACCTTCAGTGCACAATCAGTTACTAAGACAGGACAATGTCATTAGTCCAATAAATCAGCATCGAAACACAGCAGTTGGTGACTGCTACGGTATGTTGTGTGCATGATAATTTGGCTATCAGCCATCAGGTTCTACTCTTTATGTGCAAAAAAACTAAATTTAATTATCACCCATTAGGAGGCTTGTGTTAATATTCTTCATAAATGTAATATGAACTTCTCCTTTGCAGTTTCCTCTTCATCAATTCATATTAAATCACAGGTGCCAACGGCCACGCCCTCCTTTTTAAAGCAGATTTCTAATGCAGCGTAAAGGAGAGGTCAGTAGATTACATGATAGATGAATAAATAATTGCAGCCCTGTTATGATGGTTAAATGCTATATAAACAAAACTAAGCTAGTAGCAATCAGTCTAAGTGCACAGACTGTCCATGGTTTTAAAGGAGCGTAGGCCTGCAACTCACGATTATTTTCATTATCGACGTTGATTATTTTCTGTAAATAAATTCAATCAATGTCATGTCAGGAAATATTGATATTTGAGAAGTGGAAACCACTTTTGCTTACAAAAAGACTTAAAATGATTTATCGCTTAGCAAAATCAACTCATTAATGAATTGCCTAATCGCTTCAGCTCTAAGGTGTAATACGTCATTTATATTAAGTACTGTCTCATTTTCCTCTCTTTCTCCCCTTCAGGTTGCTGCTTCTGATGCTCTGTGCAGTTTTGGAAGCTCAGGTGTTTTGACAAGACACTGCCTTTCTCTCCTGGAAGCTATTGAGGGGCTGGGCCAGGCTGGCTCTGTGGGGCAGGACGTGGAGGTGGTGGTCCAGAGAGTGTACTCCATCCCTGTGCCTGACTGCTCTACTGTGTCCATCCTCAAGCCCACAGTTCCCTCCAAGTCTTCCTCAGCTCCTCCTACAGAAAAAGGCAAAACCAGGTACTGTTGGACTAGCTGATTATTGGTGGCCCATTGGGGCCTTTGGTTTGCCACGTGGTGCCAAAACAGACTGGGGGAAAAATGAATCACATTTTATCTGTTGTGTATGCTTCTCTCCCACAATATAAATTACTCCTTTTGTAAAAAATGCATGCTGGTCTCCTTGGTCTCAGGCCTTGCATGCTTCTCCTTGGTGGCACAATGTGTCTCAGTGGTCGAGCTATTGTTCACAGAGCAGCAGGCCCCACAAAGTGCTCACACTGTCTCCAGCCATATGGCATTGTTTGACAAAGGACACAAACATTTCTAATTGAATCCAGCCCCTCTGTGAGCGATTCTGGCCAATTCTCGGGAAAGACAACATGATGTTTTCAGAATCTCAAGCACCAGCAAGCCAGAGTTGAATTGGTGCCCACTCCTACTCCACTGGGTGGTAAGGTTCGGAACAGCCTGTATTACTTTAAAGTTATATATATTGCTGTATATTTAATATGGGTGTAAAAATGCCATGCCTCTCAGCCTTCGCATTAGAAAATATGTACAGTTGTGTGAAATGGGGTCAGATTTATTTTTTTTTTTTAATTGTTGTTACTTTATCTGGAGGTGGAGCCTATAAATTGTATTAATATTCAGTGAAAAATAATTACATTTATAGAGCTAAAATGATTAGTCGATTAAGCGATTACTCAATCTTCAGAAGATTTGTTGCTACCTATTTTGAGAATCAAATAATTGTTTAAGTCATTTTTTTGAAAGAAGAAATGCCAAAAAACAGCTGGTTCCAGCTTCTCAAATATGAGTCTTTTAGGCTTTTCTGCGTCATACATCAAATATCTTTGGGTTTTTGACTGTTGGTCGACAAAACAAGACATTTGAAGACGTCACCTTAGGCTGTGCGAAATTGTAGCGGAGCATTTTACACTGTTTCTGACATTTTATAGACAAAATAAATGAATCAAGAAATAATCTGCAGATAAATCAATAATGAAAATAATCGTTAGTTGCAGCCTTAGAAAGTTTATTTTTATTTTAAACCTGCATTGATAGAATTTTTTGACCACTTGGTTGCAGCGCAACAAGTTAAAAACACAACACTGACATATTATCATCTTATAAAGTTGCTATGATGACAGTGTTAGCAATCAGTTGCTTATTCACGCATCCAGCAGACACGAAGCAACATTAGAATTAATTTGCAGTCATGTTTTGGCCACCTGGCGAATGTAAATCTAATATTCATTCTCATTTTTAGTTCTGTTTTGGTCTCCACCAACTCCTGAGGTAATATTTTTAAGAGTTAAGAGGCTCCACTATGTTCACCAGCTAGTCGCTGACCGTGTCTGTCTGCTGTTTGGTGCTTGGCTGTAGTGTACAGTGGGTTTATCAGAGCTTTTTTGCTGAAACGTTTTGCTGAACACACCTGCCTGTTGTGACTGGAAACAATGCTGGTGAGAGCAAACCCAACAGCAAAGTTGGGGGCTTTAAAACCAAAACAATCAGCTGAAAGACAGTAGAGTCGAGGGATGATTCTCTGTGGGTTTGTCACTACAAGTAACCATTTTTCACATCATTGTTCATATAAAGATATTGATTAGTGCAGCTTTAAAAATGCCCAATTATCAGTTCTATTTGAATTTAAAAAAACTATAAAACAACTGCATTTTTTTTCATTATCTGATCACTTTTCTACAAAAATGCAACAGTAGTTAAGTACGAGTTCAAAGGTTCCTGTGTCATTGAAGTGACTTTACTCGAGTGGTCTTGTTAGAGTTAATGAATCAGTGAATGTTCTATTTGAAGAAAATCCAGCGAGCATGACCTTTAGTTGCCTGGCCCTCTCCAGGCTTGTTGTTTTTGTCCTTTTGCTGAGTAATAAAAGAAAAGTCTTGGTTCCTCTGAGTGAAGCCGCCCAAGGGGCACTCTGTGGTGAAGGGAGGAGAGCCCCAGTCAGCTGACAAGCTAACTGACTATCAGTTGTAATATGACACTTGATCCTGCCATGCTGCTTCTGCGGCTGGTAAACAAACGCCTCCCTCTGACCGGAAACACTCCTGCCCTTCCCTCTTTTTCTCTCCTACTCAACCAGATTCAACAGGCTTGGTTGGTATTGAAAGGATGGAGGATCACGAGGGCTTGAGTTCCAAATGTCTGGAAGGCACTGCCTGCTTATTGTGACAGCTTTGAACATTGTCTGGAAAGTAATATTTCTTTAATCTAAGTCCTACAATTTAATTATTTGTCCGCCCTTTTCTACATTTTATTATCATTGTTACCATCTAAAATATAACAATGTGCTAAAGGAACTAAGTGCCAAACACTTCTTTCACTTTTTTGCCGCCTTTAATCAGAGGTTAGAAGTTAGAATTCCTGCACAGAAATAACTTTTGGTGCATTGTGTTGCTTATAGTACTTTTCCAGGATGCACGCCTGCTCTGTGGAGAGGAGGGTAGTTTATTTCGCAGCCCACTGGCCCCATTCTGTATAAAGACAAGGACAGTTTGTACCTCTCATGTTGTGTCCCCAGCCTCTATGACTCACTCCCCTGGTTAGCATGCTTATTTGATCCGCTTGTTGTTTAGCCTCGGTGTTAACACACACAGGGGAGAGAGGCCAGTATGATATTTATGCCTGAAGAAGATGCTAAGTTCCCGTAAATTCAGAATTGAATAAACAAGAAGATTAACTGTTTGCAGGAAGTGAGGAGTGAGGCTAGTTGGTTTTTTTTCTTGGTGGAGAAGGAACACAATGTGCTGCAAGGATCCTGTTACAACCGTGTTTATCACTCTGCCTGCACTGATTGGTGGACAACACATAGGAAGGAATCCCGCCTGTCCGCCCCCACCAATGAGGCCTCTCATCTGTATTCTTAATGTGTGGGTCACTTACTTAGTGTGTTGGCAAGTAGTGTGCATATGCGTGGGGTTGCATGCACGTAGTGTGACTGTGTATGTGTGTGAAGGAGGATGTGTGTGTGCGTTTCCACAGGCTCAGTGGATCGTAGTTCTTGGAAGAAAACCTGAGTTGCTGAGAACTCTGTGATCGTTCACAATAACAAATTCCTGAAACCGGCCTGTGACTGAAACCGGCCAATGCCAAGAGGTTTTTGGGAGTGAGAGGTCGCTGTTTGAGGAAGTGGGGATGTGAACGGTTAAGAGGAGGGACTGAACAGGGAGGTGGTTGTTTATGTCAAGCTGCCACCATCAAGAGTCACCCTTTTCTTTTCTGTCTGTCAAGTGTCATATCAGATTTCAAACCAGGTTTTTACAAGTTCAGACAAGCACCACTAAAAGTGTAGTAACAATATATCCACACCAAATGTGCCTCTAGCAGCTGTATTCATATTGTAGGCAAGGTCAAATATTGATTTATTGATTTAGCCTGATATCATTTCCTAAAAGAGCAGACTAGTTGTTGTAAAATCCTGGTTTCACACATGAGGATTAAGTGCAGAATACAGTTATGTAACAGTGTTTTGAATTTCTTTTTAATTAATAATTTTATTTATATACAATATTTTATGTGCCTGTACTAATAGTTTAAGGGCTGGTGTTATTGTATATTATTGTTTTCTGAAAAAAACCAAATCCAACAACAAGTGTGTCCTGTGTAGCTAAAGGCTGATATATCTTATTCCTCTGTACCCTAATCACCCTAAACATTCCTCCATTGTTGAAACCGATCAGTGAGCCACACTGTTGAATTGGGTCACATGTTTCTTCATTATGCTGAACGTGCACACTGTAGATCATTTTGAGTCAATCCCACAAACACCGTCCTGCTGCTGTAAAAACTGACTAGAGCCCCAAATGTGTATTAATCCGCCACTGAAAATAGTCCCCAACAAATGCATTTCCTCATGTTTGAGTAACATTTTCTAAAAGCCATTGTGCCCTGATGTTTTCAGGAACTATTTTGCCCATTTTTATTAAAACTCAATCTATATATTTGTGACACACTTTTAAAGTTTGACAACTTCAGTAAGAAACAGTGGGTTTGGTGAAGTCATCAATTATTGAAAGATGGCAAAATGCATCATCGATTTAGTTTTTCTTTCATGGAATTTGTTGACAAAAGAAAAACATTGCCAGCCTCACTTGCTAAACTATTTTACATTCCAGCCGTAGTTTCCTTTGGCTATATGAACATTTGTATCGATAATGTTGATATTGTGTAGATTCCAAAAAAGTTGTTTATTAGTAAACGAATCCTAATTGGCTAGTGCTGAAATGATTAGTTGATTAATTTGTTTAGGCAGTTGGCAACAATTTTGACAATACATTATTTATTAAAGTCATTTATGAAGCAAAAATGCCTCACATTTGCTGGTTCCAGCTACTCAAATATAAAGATTGTCTCTGTTTTAGTTCACTCTAAATTTAATGTCTTTGGGTTTTGGGCTGTTGGTTGGTCAAGCAATTTGAAAATGCCAACGCATAAAAGCATTTTTTACCTTTTTTTTACGTGTAATACACTTAACAATAAATCAGAAACGCAGGTAATTGTGCGTTGTAGCCTATTGGTTAAAATTAGAAAACATTATTTGTCTCACTTTTGTGTGTTCAGCATTCCCTGTTGAAGAACTCAGCATCCTCAAGTGGAACACAGACAGCGTGGAGGAGTTCTTGAGTGAGAAATTAGACCGGTTATAGACACGTGAATCCAACGTTTTTGATTTGTTTTTAGTTTTTAAAGGGTCAGTTCACCCAAATTAAAATCCCTCCAGTGGTATCAAGTGATGCAGATATTTTATGTTTTATGTGCCAACAAGGTTGAGAGGTATCTGTCTCTGCAATTTTTTTTTTTTGTCCTCCTTCAGGGAAATGGAGCCTTGTTTGTGGTGCTCACAGCACTGAAAACATTTAAAATAATAAAAAAAACAACCAAGAATAATCTTGGTTAAAACATAACCAAAAGTCATGTCAGGAATGTTATTTAGATATCTATTTCCAGGTCTCTCAAATCAAACACAGACAGACCCCATGTTTACCAACAGAAGACATTTATAGGCTCAGTCAGGTGGTTGAAAACAGTCTCAAAACTTTCCCAATGTGCACATGCATGCACATGCTGACAGTCCTCCTCCCTCTTCCCTGTTTCCCCCCCCCCTCCTCCTCCTCCTCCTCCTCCTCCTCCTTCTCTTCTTCCCTGGCCGTTGCTTGTCTAACCAGGGGATATGAACTCCACTGTTTACTCTCGGGGCTGGTACAAGGCTGTGTCTGGGCTTGACTGGCTGAGATACTGGAGCCTATAGCAGTTCCAGCTCCACGCTCACTGGGAGCAGCAGAGTGCAGGAATACGTAGCAGTTCACTGCCTCACAAGTTTGTAGGCCAAAGGTCTTTTTTTGTCAGCAGCAGCCTGTCAAACCAGCCGCCAGCATTAACGCTTCGAAATGTCAGTGCTAAGCCTTAACTGTGTATTGTTGGTGTGTCACTGGGAGCAGTGGTGTTTCATTCCTATAAATGCTTAACTGTATAAGTAACTCATTATTTTCATAGAACCAAAAAGGAGCAGATTATTTGATTTGAAAAAAACTGATACAACAATTTGAGTGGAAATCTGATTATTACAATATTATTTTCAATGCAAATACTTGGAGTTGAGCCATTTATTTAGTGATTATTTATTGACTGATTGATTGTCTACTTCTGTGTATGTACATAGAGCAACGAAAACAACAAGCCTTAATTATATACATTTAAATGTATTTTGCTGCAGTAATGTGAACAGAATATCTAGGAGGGGTTTAGATGTGAGGGATTCAAATCGCTCAAAGTGGGTGCAGATTAGCGAATAGAGTGAATACTGTAATGCACCCTACTAACCTGTGTTGTCGGTCAAGTGTTTACATGATGGGCGGGGTTAGACAGTGCCCCACCGCCCGCATCCCCCCCGAGATCACAATTGATTGGATACATTTATGTAACTGGTCCCAAGTTCAAGCTGAGTCATCACAAATATTTGAACATTTTACAGGATGAGAAAAGTGAAGAAGACGACAAAAGGATTTTGATGACACTCATTCTTTAAATGTCAAGAGATAACTGAACACAGGGAGACGGGATTCAAACTTAGAAAATGTATTGATTAATTTAATTAATTTGTCTATAACATGATTTAAGATCAGTGTCCCAAACAAGTCAAATTTACTTTCTCCATATGGGTGTTTTTGTTGTTGTTGTTTTTCCCAGGCTCTGTGTGCTTGTTCAGGACAGCTATGGGATGTTCAGCGTGGTCCAGCTCCACCTCCTGCCCTTCAAGGACGACCTCCACCGCTACTGCCACATGTGGCAGGGGAGGGCCTGCGTGCTGAGAGGCATTAAAGTGGTGCAGCGGGTCACTCGAGAAAGGTGAGACCCACACACTGTTCTGTACCCGTCTCTCCAAGCCTGGGTAGCTCTTCCCCTGAGTTTCATTTCACAGCCATGGTAAACTTCAGCCTGTGACCAATGCCATTCTGCGATATGGATTTCTGCTATATGAGAGGTCAACTTATCTCGCTCCTTAGCCATCTGGGACAACAGTCCTGGGTAAATGCCTGTGATAGACAGGCCCTGGGAAAAAAATTAACCTCAGGGTCTTGTGTTATAGAGACACTGAGCCTCAAGCTAAACCATCACACATGTGGACCTTGGTTTTAGTGCCTTTATATGTGTGAATCTCCAATATTCTAAACCACAGCGAATTCCCCATTTTTACCCTTGAATTCCCCTCTCATACATCAACACCCACATTTACAATACAATGAGAATTTAATGTTTGGAGCTCATATGAACCTGATTATGCTGTCCTGCCTGCAGTGCCGCTGTGTTTACATGTAAAGTGATACCAAGGTGCACACTCTGTGTCCCTTGTGAGTTTCCATAGTCAGGATCCCAGATTAGAAGCAGTTAGAAGAACTGACATGGGAACATTTAGAGACTGGCTGGGGGTATGTTTACATCCTTGGTATTTTCAACGTGACCGCAACCTATAATGTCTCTGGGGGTTGGCTGTGGTCAGGCTGTGATGGATGGGCTATTTTCAGTGCTCGCACATAAGCCATCTTATTAGCTCAAGTAGAAAAACATGTGGGCCTGGGTGAGATACATTAGGCATTCATTTTTTCCCCAGTTGATTTGAATCAGTAAGAGTATCATAATAATCTATACCTTAAAGGAATAGTTTGACAATTTGGTGAATTTTCTTTTTTGCTGAGAATTAGATAAGAAGCTTAATACCACTCTCATTGTTTATGAATATGAAGCTACAGCCAGGAGACTGTTAGTTTAGCTTAACATAATGACTGGAAGTGGCTAGCCTGGCTCTGTCCAAAGGTTAAAACGTACATTTCAGCAGCTCTAAAGCTCACTAATTAACCTCAATGTGATGACTCCAGGAAGCCACTGTTCCCAGCCAAGAAATAGTCCCGGACATTAACCCCTGGTAAACCACAATTTGTTATTCCACTTTTATTTATTTATATATATATATATATATATATATAATATAGGTGGATCTGTTTCCTCCTCCTTCCAGTCCTCATGCTATGCTAAGCTAACTGTCTCCTTCCTTAAGATAACTGTTAGCTTCATACTTAATGGGCAGATGTAAGAGTGGTATCTGACCTCTCATCTAACCTCTAATCTAAGAAAATTAAAAGTTGTACTTTGTGCTGATCAACACTGCCGTTCTTATCGACAATGGAGAGAGAAATTTTAAGATAACTAAATAAAAACTACAGCTGTACATAAAAAAGAAACGTTGTAGAGTAGCAGCAAAGGGAGCAGGATAGACAGCCACCTGTTTTCTAATTGGGTCACAATTAGAAAACATCCATCTTTTCCTTTTTGTAAGGCAACTTTTTGTACAGTACTTTGATACGCTGTGAAATGTTTTGTTTTTTTTAAAGCATTAAAAAGGGTACATTAATGTTAATGCTGAACAAGTATATAAACTCTGTATCAAAAACTCAATGAGTTGAATTAGTCCTGTTAGTTTTGTCGTTACTCATCCTTGAGCAGGCCTCACTGCACTTGAATGGGTTGCAGAACCAGTTCCACACAAAGAAACCTTGTGATTACAGGCTGCCTAACAGGTTGTTAAGCACTGGCCGATATGACAGCACACACGGAAGAATAAGTTACGTTGACCGGCCACCCTGAACTCAACAAGTACTTCTTAGAAAAGAGACAATTAATTAAGAGATTGACGTGTCTTGCTTAATTAATTTAGTCCCTACTTCCAGTATCAGTTTGACGTAAATGAAACCTCATAAAAGCACATAGAGTATGAGTATTTCTGTCACTGCTGAGATTAAGAATGTGGTGCAAGAAGGCAAATGTCAGTAAGTGCTTTGCATTAAACATAAAAGGAATTAGAAATGTGGCTGTTAAAATCACTCTCTAATTGGTTTTCTAAGCCTTTTTATTTTTGCACCACAATGATATTGTGATTTTCATGGGGTGTGAACTGTTTTCCCACCCTTCAGTATCTCAAAACCTGCTTGTAAAAACTGAATGTATCTGCTCTGCCAGCCCAAGCATGCTCTCTGTTAATTCTAGGTGACGTTGAAACGAGCTCTGTCTTAACAGATTTGTGTTTCAGTAGAAGTGAAACTTGCTGTGAAAGCTCTCTATCATGCCATTGAAGTCTCTCATTCACTAGCCCCCCTCCTTCAGTGCCTCAGTCCTTACTCTTTTTTTTTTTATTCCCTTTTTTTGTGTCTCACTCTCAGGCGCAGCAGGCTTTTCAGTTTGATAGACAGTCTGTGGCCCCCAGTGACGCCTCTTAAAGATCATGTAAACACACCCAGTATCTCCAGTGTAAGTTCTTACCACACCAAGAATCATGGATCTTCATTTTTACAAACGGAACTGGGGCTGCAACTAATGATTATTTTTCTTGATTTTATAGGAAAGTAGACCTGCCGGTTCAGCTCCGAGTTTCTGCTACCTGCTGTCTGGTCAGGAGAGCTCAGTTGAACTCACTGAGGGGCAGACTGTATCCCCGCTTTATCTTCCCTGCACAAAACAAACGTTACGAGACCTACTGCAGGTGATCCGTTTTTCACGCACACAGTGAAAATTGAAAAAATTTGCTGGAGATCTTATCTTCAGTAGGTCGATCCCAAACCTGTTTTTGTCTTTTTCAGAGTGAGCTTAAAACGTGCCGCTGCAGTTTTGTTGCCACTGTTATATACAAGAGAATAATGCAGGTACTTTTTTCTTGTTTCTTATTGCTGAAAAATACTGATTTTCATTTGACTTTAGTCAGAAGAACATTCTTGTGGAGCTCTTCAGTCATCCTTTTGAGATAATTTGAACCAACAAACTGATAAGATTGAGCTTTGACGTAGAGAGTGGCATTCATATCGCTGTGTGTAGGACAATCTGTGTGAGGCCCAGGCGTTCTTTACCATTGATTGGTGAGACCTTTAAACTTTGCGCACGATGAGATAACAGCTCAGTACAAAGTGGTGGACTTTGCCACACGCTCACACCACTGAGACACAGATTTACACTTTTTAATGTTGTAGTACTAGTAACCAGCATTGTGTGTAGCCTGTTGAATGAATGATCTCGTCAAAGCTGTTTTCAGGTGATTCTTAAACAGAAATGACTATTTGCATCTAATTTGTGCTTTGTAAGCTTTCGTTGTGTAATATTTCCTTTAAGCAGTTTCTTTCTAGGTCATTCTGTGTGCCTGTTTCTCAGTAATTCTGTTCTTTTCTGTCTTTGGCTGCCTTTCAAATTCTGTTGCAGAGCAATGATGTAGGCCAGGGTGAGGTTTGGTTGGTGCTGACAGACCCCAGTCTTCAGGAGGAGCAGCCCGAGAGGCCGTGCAGGCAAACAGTGGCCCTGTGTGTGAATACTTCCTGTGTGCTCACTTCCTCTGTCCTCGAAGCACTAAATTCCCCCGTTGCCTGTCGCATGTCATTCAGAGATGCCATCAAAGAACATGGTAGTAGATCTTTCATTGTGACCTGACATGCCATTCAACCACTATCTCTTTTATGTTATGCAGTACAACTGCGAGCACAAGTCAACCTAAATAAGTACATTTACTCGAGTACAATTCTGAGGTACTTGTACTTCTGCAACAACAATGTAAAAAGACTCCATTGGAGGCATTTCAAACTTTACTCAAGTAAAATGAAAGAAGTTGTTGCTCTATGTTGATACTGTGTAAGTAGCTGAGTCAATTTCTGCTGGAGCCTCACCGACCAGATAGGGCAGTAATTATCATGGTGTTTCCTTGGTAGTCTTGGCTATCAAAACAAAAAAAATAGGCACAGCAGAGAACATGAGCGTTGATATTTACATGTTGAAAGGAATCCTTCCTTGCGCCTGCAGGCTATTATAGCAATAACTCCCAAAAGCAGCCTAAACTCGATTGGAGCACACCGAGAGTCTGCTCACGACATGGCGTCATCAAACTCTACCTAAATTGTTTCCGCTCCCAATGTGTTTAACCCAAGTCTAATACTTTATATGCAGTTCGGTAGTTTAGCCCAGTGGTTCCCAAAATAGGGGTCGGGCCTCTCTAAAGTGTCACAAGATAAATCTGAGGGGTTGTGAGATGTTAAATGCAAGAGGAAAGATGGAAAATAAAGTTCTGCTACACAAATTTGTATTCAGTTTAATTTCTTTACTTTTCTCTAAACTTTGATTTATTGGATAATTTGGACAGTTATTTAAATGAAATCATGTGAGATGTTTAGAGGGGAAGTAGCTCTTTGGTAGCACTGCCAAAAGTTCATAGACATCTGAAAATTGTACCTTAATATTGTAACTAAGTACATTCCTTCAGGGAAGTCACTTAGTTACTTTCCACCACTGGTTACTTGGCACTTTAAGATTTCGCATATGAAATAAAAAACCCTTGGTGTCTGGTGTCCAGTTGGGGCTCCTTGTCACATTTCAGATGTTTACGAGTTGTTAGCAGTTCCACCAAAGAGAGATTTCACCTTTTAAACCTCTTGAAAAGTTATTTAAATAACTGAGGCCCAAAGAGGTCAAATGAACCAATATTTCATAAATAAAGCAAAGATTAGAAGTCCACAAAATTAATAAAAAATTTGTAGCAGAACTTTGCTATTTCTTCTTTTCAACCCCATTAATCATCTCAGGACCCAGACCCCTGTGTTGGGAACCCCTGGACTGAACTCCCCAACAGTATATAAAATAGTTAAAACTAGCTTTACCTCGACCAACCACATCAGTAAAATGCTGCTTTCGCACTGATCCATCAGTATTAACAATCTAATGTCATACATAATATATCAGTCACAGGGGCTGTTTTTCTGTGCTGTGAGAACTTTTACTTTTGATATATAAGTAAATTTTGTTGACAATACCTCTGTAACCTAACAAGTCTGCTGCTTGTTTAAGCATGTTTCCTTTGTTTCAATTTCAAAACTTCCAAATCCAGGCGTTCTCCTGTGTGTGGAGCAGTCAGTTGTTGAGATGTGCTCTGTGGATCCTGAGGGCAATCTGGAGTCCTCAGCCATGCCGGAGTCACTTTCACAGTCGCTGCCCGAGCCCCAGGCAAAGACCCTGCCCCAACCCGTGAGACTGGATCCCCTGAGTCCTGAGATCACGCCCAACTCCCTCTGCTCTGTCACAGGTCAGTTTCCCTCTTTGACTCGGTCCTGTGGTTTCACTGTAACTCGCTTCATCTGAAGTGATTCCTGCAGAACATGCCCGATGAGTTGTTTTCTCAGGGGAAGAAAACCACTTGTTTTTTCATTTATAAGTTTACAGCTCAGCAAGAGGCCTTGATGTGGCTTTAAGGCACCACTTTCTGCTGTTTGTTATTCAGTGTCCTCAGGCTGTCATTGTTTGGGACTTTATTAAATAGAAACACATGAAATTTTGTTGGATTCTTTTCAATTCCCATGTCTTTTTTGAGTGAAATTAACATGCCTGCTCCCCATAAGGCTTTAAATTACAGATGAGGGTGCAATAATGTTGTGAAAATAAGTTACAGTTTGAAGCGACATAGCAATGTTTCCCCCAAATCTCTATTGCATACAGTCAGTGTGCCATTTTTAAACGTATTACTATTTGCTAACATCAAATATGATTTGCCACAGCCATTTATATGTTGGAGAAACTCAATTAACATATAGAAGAACTGCTTTTCTGCTTTTATCAACCTCATTTGCTGAAAGTATAAGCTAAAAGTCCTCATTGTGAAGTATTGCTTTGCTGTCTTCAATTATTTTCTATTTTTTAAAATGTGGTGCAGAAAGGAACAGCCTAAATCTGATAATAATCTGCATCTGTCAACTTTGTGTAACAGATGCAGAGGACATAGATCAAACTGTGAATCCTCTTGTTTCAGGCCACTCTGGCCGTACATGTTTGGTCAGGTGGCTGGGAAAAAAAAAAAACGACCAAAAAAAACATATTATCTTTCTCACTCATGTGAGAATACTATCTTCTGGAAATTACCGGTGGAAAAAGGCACAGACCGGAATGTTAGAGAACAATTTATCAGTGTGTTTAATTCAGTATCTTGTGTTTGTCAGGCAGCAGCTCTGGTTGTTAAGTGAGATGATGTTTAGGCAGGAGTTTCTCAGCTGTACTGCATTTATCACTGCAATCTCCGATAAGAATGAAAGGGATGTGTTTATCTCTTACACCATGTCACAAACACACACACTTTGAAACAGATGGGTAGATCATTTATAAGTGCTTCTTCTAGTTAGGCTTCAATGGGTTTGGTTTTTTTTTACTTTGGCATCCACCAGTTGAAAATAACTTGAAATGTAAGTAAAATGAATAATAAAAATAAGCTTTTTGTCACTACAGAGTAAAGTAGAGGTACAGTGTGCATGGATGTTTCCCAAAGATGATTTTGTGTGTTGACATTAAATGTTAACGGTTTAATTTCTGCCCGCAGGGGTGATAGTTGGTGTGGATGAGAACACTGCTTATTCCTGGCCTGCCTGCAGCCACTGTGGAAGTGACAACGTAGAGACGTTAGCTGAAAGACCGTAAGTTCTCAAGTTGAATCAAAATAGCTTAATGTTAAACATCACGGCAAATTTAGCTGTATTTTGTTTTTTTTCCACAGTCAAAACTTCCGCTGTGTTTCTTGTAAGTCAGTGGTGGACAAGCCGGACACGAAGATTCAACTGGAAGTGTTGTTGAGTTCTTCATTAAGTAATTGCACTTTGAAGGTTAAGGTGAGAACAATGTTATTGGGTTTGCATTTCAATACCAATATTTTGAAGTCCACTGTATGGTGAATCAAGCTTCAAAAATAAAAACATCTTCAGGCTGTATAACTAGTATTATTTAACACTGTGTAACTTGCGTGTATTTAAAGGTATTCAAAATTTTGGGTAATACACTTATTTGCTTTTCTTGCCAAATTAGATGAGAAGAATGATACCGCTCATCATGTCTGAACAGTAAATAGCTACAGCCAGCAGCCATTAGCTTAGCTTAGCACAAAGACTAGAAACGGGAAAACAGCTAGCCTGGCTCTGTCCAAAGATAAAAAGCCAGAGTGTAAAAGCGATGATTTGCCACTTTACAGGAGGTGATGTGTCTGACTATTTCTTGGTTGGGACCAATAACTTCCTGGAGTCTAAACTGGTTTCCTGGCATCTTCTCTCAGGCTTTAAAGATGATGGTAGGTTTGTTACC
Source organism: Coreoperca whiteheadi (assembly GCA_011952105.1). Lineage (NCBI taxonomy): Eukaryota > Metazoa > Chordata > Actinopteri > Centrarchiformes > Sinipercidae > Coreoperca > Coreoperca whiteheadi. The sequence goes on from CM022487.1 coordinate 16,548,203, forward strand.
TTTGGACAGAGCCGGGCTAGCTGTTTCCCTCTGTCTTCAGTCTTTTTGCTAAGCTAACTGGCTGCTGACTTGTAGCTTCATATTTACCCTAGATACTGTACATAAGAGTGTAATTGCACTTCCCATCTAAAATCTTGGCAAGAAACCGAACAAGCATTTTCCCCGAAACGTCGAATAATTTCTTTAAGCAAGAAAAATATCATTTTAACATTGTTTTTAACATCAGAAGTACAAAGAGCAGCAGGCCAGGGTGGTGTAGTGATCAGAGTGCTGTGGACGGGCGGGGTCCAAACCTTTTGACAAACAAGCCTCTGTCATGTTGAAGTGTCCTTGAGCAAGACTTAGCCTATAGTGAAACTGAAAGAGAAAATTCAAAATCTGCGCATTAAATTTACATTTAGTCATTTAGCAGACGCTGTTATCCAAAGCGACTTACATATGAGAACATTCACAAACTGAAGGCGCAGCTTCGGGAGCATTTTGGGGTTCAGTATCTTGCTCAAGGATACTTTGACGCATGGCTGGGGGATCGAACCGCCGACCTTCCAATTGGCAGGCGACCCCTCTGCCACCAAGCCAAATGGTTAAAGTAATAAAATCCTTCACTGTATGTGCATCTGCATAGTTGCAATTTTTATTTTTTTTTTAAAGATATTTTTTCGGGCTTTTCTTGCCTTTATTTTCTGATAGTGACAGCTGAGAGACAGGACATATGGGAGACAGAGGGCGGGATGACATGTAGGAAAGCTTGCCGCGGGTCAGAGTCGAACCCGCATCCCTGCGGGGAGGACTATAGCTAACCGCGCCCTGCATAGTGGCAATTTTATTATGGGAAACCTGTTGTGACTTTTATCAGACTTATCAAAAATGATCAGTGTTCTTCTTATCAACCGACCGATATTTTAAACCCTTCTATGAGTCTGTTAGTCACCAGTGAGCGCAGTATGTTAGTGGGGCATTTGTTTTTCATTTACAACATTATGGTTATGATTAAAAAGACATTAATGGCTCCACACTTTCATCTCTCCAACAGCTGCAGCAAAAGACAATCATGTCCATCCTGAACACTGCAGCCCTGGAGGGTAATGAGGTAGGTTTGCCTTGACAACCTGTTAGGTAACTCTGGGCTAAACTACTTGGTGCATTGATCTTCTGTCAATATGTCCTGAACGCACAGTCATCTGTTCATGTCAGGGTGATAAAACATGTTCTGTACCAAGCTAAATAAATCCCTGTCATTGCTGGTCATTGATACAGTTGAAGGAATTTGCTGCCAAAATACTGACGTAATCATCCACCGCCTCTTGTACTTAGTGATTTCTTTTTTAAGTTTGCATGCACATTTTACACTGAGAATATTATAACTAATTTAATATATAACCTACAGGTGGTGGAGCTGTTCATAACCTTGCAATTACAGTGCTGTTTGCATTTTAGGGATTCATGCTGTTCCCCAGGGGCGCTCATGAATACATTTAGATCCACAGAAAGTACACTGACCAATATACAAAGGTCCGGACCTTATGTGCACTCAGATAATCATCAGATTAAAAACCTATAAATATTTGTTTTCATGTGCAGGTAGTGGAGGAAACCTTTATGGGGTGATGTTTTATGAAAAGATGAGCTGTCAGCCTAAACGAGTAGTAAATAAAGTTTGTTTCAGTGTTCCAGGTGTGAGTTTTTTTTATTTTTATGTTTCAGTTCCCAGGATACGATGTGGAGAATGTCCTGGGAAAAGAGGTGGGGCCCCTTGCCGTTTACGTTCGAGTCGTCACCAGGAAACCCGCCCTCTGGATCGGCCTGGAAGAAATCTGCCTCTGAGGCTGTCAGGGAAAGTAGCTAATGATATCAATCCTCAGGCTTCAGCTGGCTCCAAGGATCTGCACACCAGGCCTTGGTCTGAGCCAGTTTAGCCTCCTCTCCCCCCTCTGAAGGCCTCCCTGACAGCTTGAGGCTGTGCCAAAGTGAACGGGCTGCAAGAAGACAAGGCCTTGTTTGTGTTAATGATATGTGATCCTGTGGACCAGGAGTTGACAGCCCAAGGGTAGACCAGTGGTATGTGTCTATCAAAGCAGCACACGTGGTTCATCAACTGGCCTGGGACTGTAAATAATAATAATATATATTTTTTTTTTTAAGTGGTCTAAGAAACCTGTTTTGCCTTACTCATCTACCTCTGTATTTAAGATAACTGACATTGTGTCAATAAAAGTTGAGGTTTTGCTGACTTTACTTTCTATTTCCTGTTGCACTTCCCTTGAGAACACGAGTCAGCTGTTCCCTCAACATACATGAACAATTATGTGCCAAGGACTACTCAGACCAGGATATTTCCTCACCTTTTCAGCAATTTTATTATAGATTCCATAAACAAATGTTTTCAAGGTTTCATACAAACTATAAAAGATCATGCTCTGGCTCTTATACAAAGTTTGGAATTATAAAACATGTACCATATCATCATGTAAATGCATTGGTAAAATAATTTAATACAGAGAAAATCCCACAAAAATATGGCAGCAACATCATATTTTCCAGTGCCATTATGGTAAGCTTAAAATACATCTGGTACAGATGGTAAAAAAACGAAATGTCTGAGGTATTTCTCCTAAAAGCTCAGTTCATTGGAGAATGAATTTGTCACCGGTTCTCTGCATTCGAGGAGCCCGCAAAGGAGGAGTTGGGCATCTGCTTGAAGAAATCTCTGAGCCCGGTGAGCTCTCTGGTTAGCTTCTCGATAGTTTTATGAAGCCTGTCGTTTTCAGAGTCCAGTTCAATCAGCTTCTGCTGCATCTCCAAGTTGCGCATCTTGGCTTTGTCCCTGCTTTTCCTCACTGCAATGTTATTCCTCTCTCGCCTCTGTCGGTACTCCATGCTGTACCTGTCCACAGACTTCTTCCCCTTTTCCCTCCCGATCTTCCGCGGGGAGGATTTGGCCGAGCTGACGTTGGAGACAGGCTCCGGGGTGGTGGGGGGAGTTGGCTGCCCCGTAGGGAGGCTGACAGAGGTCTGGGCGCAGGACTCGATCTGGGAAGGCAGGGACGAGGACACGTCGCTGTCACTCCAGTCGGACTCCTGCTTGATAGGCGCACTGAACGCCCCCTTATCCAGCCCGCTGTCCGCCTTCCTCTCTGCTGCGTATGTGGCTGACACCTGCTGCATGCTGCCGAGCTGCATGGAGCTCTGCAAGTTGTAGAAATCCAACTTCTCCTGCTTCACAGTGTTAAACAGGTCGAGGAAGAGCTCGTCGTTGCACAGCTCCAGGTTGGGCACGGCGGTCATGGACTCGATGTACTGGCTGAAGTCGATGGCACTCTCGTCGTCGTACATGGCAGGGGCGGTGCTCAGCTCCACCATGGTGGCGTCCACGCCCGCGCCGTCGCTCCTGCTGCCCGGCTTGCAGATGCCCTGCTGCGGGCCGCCCAGCTTGGCGCTCTCGTAGAAGTTAGCAGGCTCCATCGCCCAACTCATGTTGCATTGTGGAGACACGCAGTGAAAGTCCAGGCTGTATTTGTCACACATGAACCCTGGTGACTTGTCCACGTGGTTTAGGAAGGAAATAAACTTGTTAAAAAGTAACTCACAGGTGTGACACAACAACCCTGCAGCGGCTTCGCTTTCTCTGCAGGCGCCTGTCTCGCTTTTAAGAAACACTCAAAACTGCTTTGGCTTTTGATCCCTGGGTGTTGACTGTCAGGATCCTGTCACTGACAGCACCGAAACACTTCTAGTCACTTCTCTGAGGCGTCTGTACTTTCGCGGAGTGTTTTGTATCGTTTCCCCGCGCCGACGTCACACGCACCGCCCTCTCGCGAGCCAAAATGGGGGTCACGTGGTGTCCGTTAACTTCCCATTTGAGGAGAGAGGGGCGTGTTGCTCATGACACACACTTTACTACTGTTGTATGAATGAATTCAGTGTTGTTTACGTAATGTAGGCTCTGGGTGTTTGGGATTAGGTTTAATTGGTCACCAGCACTATGAATGTCTCTCTCAAACAGTGTGGCAGGAAGTGTTCAGATAATTTACTTTAATAATAGTAGCATATTACACTGTATAAATACTCCATTACAAGTAAAAGTAGTACCTACAAGGTAAAGTTATTATCAACAGAGTGTACTTAAAGTATCAAAAGTAAAAGGACTCATTATGCAATATGTTCACTGTGTGTTACATTACATTACCTCTGATGGATTAAACATGTAAGTGCTACTTTAATGTTGAAGTTGGTCGAGGTGAAGCTCATTGTAGCTACTTTATATATGGTCTGGTAGTTTAATCTGTAACAATACATCATATTTTATAAACTGATCACATGTTGTGTTTGTAAAATCTTAATCTGAAAAGTAACGAGTGACTATAGTTGTAAGATAAATGTAGTGGAGCAAAAAGTACAATATCTCCCTCTGAAATGTAGTGAAGTATAAAGTAGCAGAAAAATGGAAACACTCAGCTAAAGTATCTCACATTTGTACATAGTTACTTTCAACCACTGGTCTCAAAACATACAAAATAGTACGTGATAAAAGTGTTGCTGCAGAGGGAAAACCACCAAGTCAAAAGCAATATACCCCCTTTCGTAGGCTGTCATTACCCCTGCAGACATGCATTCATAATTTATAATGGCTAGTAGTATGATGCCGATGCACTTCATAAAGATATGTGACAATTCATGAAGCAGATATGTGTAACTACAAAATATAAACATGACTTTGTATGTATATTGTGTGTATGTCGTACCAACACAAGACAATATACAGGATCTGCTAGACTTGTACTAACAATGTACAGCATATTATTGCCTGTTTTAAGAGTTAACAGAATGGTCCTGGTCTTTCGTTTTAGTTCAATTTTAGTTATTTTAGCAAGTAATGCTAGTAATGTATTTCTTATTTACCCTTTTGAGGTCCTTATATGGTCTACGTATTATTTGGGATTAAGTTTAATTTGTCGTCCATCACCAGACCTATAAACGTCTGGCCCCAAATGTCCAATGTAGAAAATAGCATGTGGTAACAGTGTTGCTGCAAAGGGAAAACCACCGAAAACAAAGACCACTTGGCTACGCCTTTTCTATCATTCATAACTTAAAATGGCAAAGTACTATAATGCTGGTGTACTTTATGAGGACATCTGACCCTTCAGTAAAGAGGAAATGCATTGATTTGAAAATATTTAAAGATTTATAACAGAATTTCAGAATCTGCTTTTTTAAACAGGTGTGTTCAAACTGGAGCTGAAACGATTCATTCGTTAGTCGACTGACAGGCAACTAATTTTGTAAGGCTCATCGACTAATCGTTTCATTAATTGTTTGTTGGTGCCATCTTCTCCAATATGAGGATTTGATGCTTTTCTTTGTTATTTAAGGTAGTACAGTTAACATTTTTGGGATGATAAAAATAGTCATTACTTTACAGCCCTAGTTAACACATGCAGGGAATTTGACAAATGTCCTTCCTGTAGTAGCTCTCAACTTGCTTACATACAGAGAACAAATGTCCAGAAGGATGCGAAATTGGACAGACACCGAAACAAAGTCTACAAGCTTAGCAAACTTAAACATACAGTAGCTATTATATACAGGCAAGAGCTGAACTATCTATATACAGGACACATTTTTACTGTGTACAAAATATTGGACGTTATTAGTAGTTGCAAGAAAGCAGGAACAAACACTAGATGGATGTTAAGTTTCTCTAAAAACAGAGGGGGTTCATGTACAAATGCTGAGAGTAAACAGACAGTCTGCTTACTAGACTAGACAATCGAGTGTCTGTATATTCACTTATGTTTACATTAGGAAAACCCTGTCGTCACAAGCTATTAACATCCTTACACATCATTATATTACAGTAATGTTTGATTATAGATAGATAAAGATATGGATAGACAGAGTACGATATTAATACCAAAGGGATTGCAGAACACATTTATTAATTCTGTATCAAACTATAAAACACAGTGGTGCACTCTCCCTGTGGCATCTGTTGATTTTAAATATTCTGTACCATTTTTACTGCACTTAATAATGTTTACAGTGAAAAATGTAATGATGAACTGAAGGTGCTTGATAACTTTACAAAAATCCCCCTTAAATACAGGGCACGTGTAGCCTACTGACACTTCTCGGGAGGCTCCTACGTTTCCCCTGAGGAAGTGTGCTGTACTTTTCCTCTGTCAAAGCCCTTATTGAAATGGAAACTGCGCCACGTGGTGGTCATTTAGCGTACCTGCATATTTTATCACCAAATACTGTCAACTTACTCTTTAAAATGTCCCTTTGGATACAATTATATACACTACGATGACATATGTAAGTATATGTCTTATTTATTTGTTTGCATCATTTTTTTTTGCAGTATCACACTCATCAAATCATTTAGTTTACTTTTTATTCGCTTATTTGTAATATTTATATGTAATTATTAATTTCCTAGACTCAGTTGTCATTTTATTATAACTTATTTTAGGTAGTCGCGCTTTTATGTTTCGCTAGTGTTTAACATTTTTTTTAGTTTTTTAGTGAACCGTTTCAATAAAGAAAAGGTAGCAAAAAAAAGAAAAGATAAATTGGTGTTGGACCAAACCAAATCAGCTGAGGGTATCTGTGAGCATCAGGCCACGCGCAGGAAACGCATATCGTATTTTGAATACAACGCAGAGAAATACGTGCACTTTTAGTTGGATTCGAAAATATTTATTTAATGTATCAAGAGATTTTATTGTGTCTGATTAAAGAGCGTAGTGTGTGAAACTCAAGATTGAGCCCCCCTCCGCAATGAAGGAATCGGCCGGAAAGACAAGGATGAGCCTGGCCTGCTATTGGTCCAAAGTTCCCCGCGAAAATAACGTCACCCACTGTTTCGCGCCAGATCCAGCAGCACTCGGGCGAACACACAAGAAGAGGTAAGAATATGCTTCGTCTCTTATTGACGTGTTGATTGTCTCGGTTGGATCAAAGTTTCTGTTCTCACACATGTTTGTGTGATTGTGCAGCACGGGTTACTTTATTCGCACGCTGACGTTTAAGTGTTAGATCAGGTCAAGCAGTGCAGCTAGGTTTCAGCTTATTGTTTCCTCTGCAGCCACATGTCAGATGGTGGAAATGTTCGAGTTAACGGACCCAGTCCAATCAATAAAGGTAGCGAAAAACACGATGTGAAACAGTTCATGTATAATAATTAAACAATAACGTTACACGTAAAGAAGTACCATCATAGTGTTTTCAAATAACGTTATAAGTTCAGCTTCTGCTCTGAAGTATTGGGAGTTAATTTACTGATGCTTAAACATGCAAAGGTAATGTTAAGCAGTGTTTTAACTGTGACAGTTGGCTAAGTGATGCTAGAAAACAGTTTAATTAGACTTTAATATAGTGTAAGCTGTAGCTGCAAATGATATTTCCAGTTCATGGCTTGCTCTGCATGTAAAGTGTTTAATCTGCAGAGTTAAAGAGAGGAGCCAGATAAATGTTGCATAAAAGTAGACTTAAATATGACAGAATTCAACTGCAGTATTACTAAACAGTTTTTTGTGGTTGTAAGAACTGGTATCAAAGCCCTAATCAGCATCAAATAAATGAATAAAATAGCAGGTTCACAAAATAAGACCGTTTATTGCAACACAAAAACACAATATTGGGGACTGTAAAGGACTTATCCACACTATCCACAATTTAGCGGAACACCAGGGCCCTCAAATGTGTCAGGTGAATAAATTAGAAAGTATCAACCAGGTCTGATCTTGGTGTCACTAAGGATTATTTTAGCAGGTATTGGGGATATGAAAGTGGCACAAAAAAGCATTAAGCCAACAAAAAAAGTTTCCATATAGCTCTTTTTATCTACAGGCCCTGCCAGGCTGAGCAGACTAATCTAAACAAACCCTAGTATACCAAACAACAAGGATGGCAGGGGAGCATTCATAAGACTCTTTGGTAATTGCCTTGTAAAATGTTGTGGCTACACAAAAACACAAACATCATTGTCTTCAACAGAAAACAAGCACAATCAAACACACCTACCCGACTTTCTTAAGTCATTTGGCAGTTGGTTGAATCTATCCACAAGGTGTTATGCTAAAAACCTCACTTGAGAGAGTGCAGTTTACGTTTTATTTCCGCTGTAGAAGTCAGTAACTATGGCAGCCTTTTCTTTTGGCTGAAAATGAATTCACTTGAATCCATTTGATCTTTAGATATCCCAGCAACAATGTCTTCCCCAACGTCGACTCCTGGTGGCCGCAAAAGAGGAAGGAACACCAACCCTCCCACTCGTATGTTCAGTTTGGTTTTTTTCATATGACTTTGTCTCTGGGTCCTAAATGAAATGAAACCCTTTGCTCAACAGTTATGATTTCAACTGCTGTGCCACGTGTGTGTTTGTGTGTACACTGTTATTAACTTGTCTTGTGTGTCCTCAGCCAGCAGTGAGGGCCCCACCTCGCCTCCCTCTCAGCGGCGCAGAGGCTTGGACTCCTCCACCGGGGACCTGATGCCGATGCCCACCTCTCCGGCCACTGACGTGCTCAGTCCAGCTGCACCTCAGGACACTTCTCTGCTCTCCAGCCCACGTCCCTCAGGTACGAACACACAATGTTATGTTGGTTTGTTTTAGCCTTATCCAATCGAAATGCAGGAAGGTTGGAATGTTCTTTTGTTGTGACACACCTGAGTTAACTCCACTGTGGTAAAACAAGGGTCTCTCTTTTAACAGTCCTACCCAATGAAGTGGACATGAGCTCCCCTCTGATGTATGGGACCCCCAGCTCCAGGCTTGAAGGAACCCCACGCAGTAGTGTGCGTGGCACCCCAGCCAGACAGCGTCCTGATCTGGGGTCAGTCAGGAAGGCTCCACAAGTCGATCTTCACTCTGAGCCGGTCAGTGGGGGAGTCAGGAATATTCGGAGTTCTCTAGATTGTGTTGATTGCATGAGCCCGGATAAGACAATTAGCATGAAACCTTTCAGACTAAGTAAAGGTAATAAGGATGACAAACTTAAAACCACAGTAGTTAACACTTTTCGTGTTGTTTTAAAGCCAAGTGCCGATGGTGCCATAGCCAGCGAGCCTAACGCAGGCCAGAGGCTGGTGATCTGGGGGACTGATGTCAATGTAGGGACCTGCAAGGAGACGTTTCAGGTATGAAATCTTACATTTCAGCTATCATAAGATATTCCCTATTCTCAGTACAGAGGAGTTAACTGTTTGCATGCTTTGTGCCACTTTTGCTTTTAGAGGTTCCTGCAGAGGTTCGTTGACCCAACCTCCGCTGAAGATGAGAACGCTGGTCTGGACCTGAACGAGCCTTTATACATGCAGAAGCTGGAAGAGGTAGTGTACTTATTTATCTGTTTATTGAAACCAGACTCAAACTATATGATGTTTGTACATTTATTTCATTACTATGTATTTTCCAGGCATTTTTGCCTTTACTATGGAGGAAGTGTGTGTTTGTATGTGGAGGGGGGGTGATTTTAAGCCTAAACATCACAAGAAATCTCAGATTTTATCTGAAATTTATTTTTCTTTTTTTCCTCACAGATCAGTGTTGTCGGTGATCCAGTGCTGAATGTTAATTGTCTGCATGTGCAGTCCTTTGATGCAGATCTTTACAGGCAGCTCATCTGCTACCCACAGGTATTATATTTCAATTACCTCATATGCATTACAAAGTCAGTTTGGGCAGTTTTGATCCAAAATATTTTCCTGCGTACCATGAATTCATAAACCAGCTACGCAGTCCTGAATGCAGTGAGACTATTGTTGTCACACTTAATCTACAGGATGTTTTGAGCATCGTTGTCCTGTCCAAATTTAGATACTTAATTTCGGTGGCTGTTTGACAGTATATTGATGCAAATAAGTGAGTAATTTGTTCCCTTTGCAGGAAGTCATCCCAACGTTTGACATGGCAGTCAACGAGCTTTTCTTTGAGCGTTTCCCGGACTCCATCCTGGAGTACCAGATCCAAGTCCGCCCCTACAACGCCCTGAAAACCAGAAACATGAGGAGCCTGAATCCAGAAGGTGTGGTGATTGATTATTAATCCTGCCCCTGTCACCGGAGGCATACAAAGTGAAATCACACAATTTGTTCTACCGTAAATACTGCAAATGTGAGGTATCCGCTTCAGGCTAAAGCTCTTGTGTGCCTTATGTGTTGCCTCCGCAGACATCGATCAGCTGATCACTATCAGCGGCATGGTGATCCGCACCTCACAGCTCATCCCCGAGATGCAGGAGGCTTTCTTCCAGTGCCAGGTGTGCGCCTACAGCACCCGCGTGGAGGTGGATCGTGGGCGCATCGCTGAACCGGCTGTGTGTCGCCACTGCAACACCACCCACAGCCTGGCGCTTGTTCACAATCGCTCGGCCTTTTCAGACAAACAGATGGTGAGTGTTCGATGGTGTTGAGGGAATGGTAATGTGGCAGATTGCTTACAGTCAACGACATCTAATCTCAGAATATGTTAAGTGGTAATTACTGATGCGTTCCTGTTGAGGTCATGACAACTGTTCATTCATTGATCTTGTTTTGCAACAGATCAAAATTCAAGAGTCTCCTGAAGACATGCCGGCAGGTCAGACGCCTCACACAACTATTGTCTATGCTCACAATGACCTGGTGGATAAAGTGCAGCCAGGAGACCGCATAAACATCACTGGTAAGATTCCCTAAATCTCTACTGCTAGGGCTGCAACTGAGTATTTTCATTATCGATTAATCTGCCTGTTATTTTTTTTGTATTAATCGTTTGGTCTATAAAATGTTACAAAATAGTGAACATTGACCATCACGGTTTTCCAGAGCCAAATGGGACGCCTTCAGTTTTATATTTTTCAAAGTGTTCAATATTCAGCAGTTTTAAAACGGATAAAAAGCAACATATATGTGAAGACAATAGACTATTTGTTTCAGCTCTATGGTTTGTAAAATGTGAAAAAACTGAGAAATCAGTTTAGCTAATCCCATCCTCATATTTCTTGTTTTGTCCAACAAATTGTGTAAAATATATTCATTTTACAATGAAATAAAGCAGAAATTCCTCACATTTGAGAAGCAAGAGCCAGCAAGTGTTTGGTGTTTTTTCTTTAATTAATGATTAATCAATTACCAAAGTTCGTAATCAATGTAATAATCTTATTGTTTCAACACTAATCTCTAGAGCTCATACCAGGACAGTAAATCAGTCCATGTTTTCACTCGATACACATCCTAACAGCTTCTCAAATGTCCCTGCAGGTATCTACAGAGCAGTCCCCATGCGCGTCATCCCGTTTCAGAGCAATGTGAAGTCGGTGTACAAGACTCACATCGACGCCATCCACTTCCGTAAGACGGACGAGAAGCGCCTGCACGGTTTGAACGAGGAAGCTGAACAGAAGCTCTTCACTGAAGACCGAGTGCAGACCCTGAAGGAACTGGCAGCCAAGCCAGACGTCTACGAACGCCTCTCCTCTGCCCTTGCACCAAGTATCTATGAGCATGAGGACATCAAAAAGGTGTGTGTGTGTGTGAGAGATCTAGCCAAAATATGAGTATTTACTATAAAACTGTCACACTGACACCATTCTGGTTATTGCAATTAATGCCCAAAATGCATTTTAAGAAAATACAACAGAAATGGTTGTTGCAATTAATAACACGGACTCATGAAGGTCCCAGGTCCCAGGGCTCTGGGCTAATTACTGGGCTAATAGACCTTCTCGCAGTAATGGGGATCTACAGTCATGTGAGTTTAAAAAAAACAAAAAAAAAAGCAGATGAATGACCTCGTGTCGATCATTTTTGGTGAATTTCATTAATGGCCTAACAAAGTTGCTGACGCGTTCGTTAGAGCATGCACGAGAGCAGTGAGCTCTGTTTTTAAAGGACACATCGTGAAATCAACAAGAAAACAGTTGCGCCTGTGAGAATCTCACCAAAGGCAAAAAGAAGAAATAAGATGAAATGAAGAAAATGTAATGAGCTAAAACGATGAAAATAAAGGAGCGAGAAATGTCTGTCATTAATGTTATTAGTTCCACCTGGAATTTTCCTACTTTGCTGACTCAAAATGTCTGACAAAGGTCTTTGGTTCACTTGACTTGGTTGGAATGATCAAATAATTTTGGTAAAATGTTCTGCAACCTTTAAAACAGAAAAAGACAGTGATGAAGCCTTACGTTACGTTAATACATTTATATTATGATGACCAAAATCCCAGGTGATTTCTGATCTAATCACAGTATTGATATTATACCTATATATCCCAACTCTAGATTTAATTATGCTTCTAAATAGTAACATGATCTATATAATTGTTGTTAGTAGTTTGAGTATTTATTTCCCTCTGTGTTGGTTCCAGGGCATTTTACTGCAGCTGTTTGGCGGCACTCGTAAGGACTTCAGTTCGACCGGCCGCGGCAACTTCCGCGCAGAGGTGAACATCCTGCTCTGCGGAGACCCCGGAACCAGTAAGTCGCAGCTGCTGCAGTACGTCTACAACCTGGTGCCCCGCGGACAGTACACGTCGGGGAAGGGCTCCAGCGCTGTGGGTCTCACCGCCTACGTGATGAAGGACCCAGAGACCAGGCAGCTGGTCCTGCAGACCGGAGCTCTGGTGCTGAGCGACAACGGCATCTGCTGCATCGATGAGTTCGACAAGATGAGCGACAACACGCGCTCTGTGCTGCATGAAGTCATGGAGCAGCAGACCCTCTCCATTGCCAAGGTAGGTTTGACACATTTCAAACACGCATAGGCAGATTACGAAAACTCAAACGTGTTGTGTTTAAAAAGGATGTTAGTTGATGATTCTCACTCTCTTCTTCTGTTTCTGCAGGCTGGAATTATTTGCCAGCTGAACGCCCGCACCGCCGTGTTGGCCGCTGCTAACCCTGTTGAATCTCAGTGGAACCCCAAAAAGACCACGATTGAGAACATCCAGCTGCCTCACACACTGCTGTCCAGGTGAACACCATCAGTCAGCGCGATCACACTGAAGAACATGATAGAAAATGATTTTCACGCTCTTCATCACAGTTAAAATGTTGCTAAAAACGTTGGATTTGATAGAACTAGGCAACCCCTCATTTTTACTCACTTAGTATTAGTGATATATAGGAAATGTGGGCAGGTTAGGGTGACAGTGTGGGACTATCTAGTCTCTTTGTTCCATCAGTTTATTTTATTACTGTTACTATGTTTCTCACGTAACTGATCTTAACAACCTTTGGTTTTATATTGTTAAATTGAGCTACAGCTGAGTCATTCGTATCATTTTAATCAAAGCAAACTGCTCACTGAAAACATGTTTGAGTAAACTTGTGATATTCCAAACCCAGGTAAACCACATTGATAAAGACCAACAGGCACTACAGTATACAGGAAGTGTTTGTTTCCAAATGCGACTAATTGGCATCCAACCTAATGTCATCCTTATTCATTATGTTTTTAGGATCTAGTTGTCACGTTGCTGGCTTTTAACACTGGATTATGTCATCCGTCAGATTCGACCTCATCTTCCTGATGCTGGATCCCCAGGATGAGGCTTACGACCGCAGGCTGGCCCACCACCTGGTGTCGCTGTACTACCAGAGCGAGGAGCAGATGGAGGAAGAGTTCCTCGACATGTCTGTGTTGAGGGACTACATTGCATATGCACGAACGTACATTAATCCAAGGCTGAATGAGGAAGCCAGCCAGGCCCTCATTGAGGTTTGTTTTCTCTGAGAATGCCCACGACTTACATGCATTATGTTTCTAATATTTACAGCAAGGCTAGCCTAACAACAAACTCATTGGTCTTTAAGTGTTAACAGTAGAGCAATATTAATTTGATGTCAGCCCTCAATTGACCTCATGCATGATGGTCCTCAGGCCTACGTGGACATGAGGAAAATAGGCAGTGGTCGGGGGATGGTGTCCGCCTACCCCAGACAGCTGGAGTCCCTCATCCGCTTGGCAGAGGCCCACGCCAAGGTGCGCTTCTCTGAGAAGGTGGAGACCATCGACGTGGAGGAGGCCAAGCGGCTGCACCGAGAGGCCCTCAAACAGTCGGCCACTGACCCCAGAACAGGATTTGTTGACATCTCTATTCTCACAACAGGTACGCAACACAGCGCCTCGTGAATGTTGGCTGCTTGATTTGGGTGCATTTAATAATGATGATGATGATGATAATAATAGCAGCAACAACTATTTATGGAGCAAACATGTGATTAGGAGACTGGGTGAGAATAAAGACTAAAAGGGGCTCTCCATCCAAAGTCTTGCTTCTTGTCAAATACTAAAAACCTGCTTGGTAGTTTTGTGTGACTTAAAAAAAAGCATTTGACTGGGAAAGCAACAAACGGATGCAGTATATTAGAGCTGCTGGATAATCAATTAATAGTTCGTCTTTTTTTTTTTTTTTTTTCAGGCAAAAATTACAAACATTCATTGGTTCCAGCTTCTCAAATGCACAAATTTGTTGCTTTTCTTTGTCTTGTGTGATGGAAAATTGATTACCTTTTGTGTTTTGGTCAATCAAAACAATCAATTTGAAGACGTTTCCAGGATATTGTGACAGGCATTTTTAAAAATTTTAATCTTCTGAAACTGTATAGAACAGTTGCTTAAATAAACTGCAAATGAATCGATAATGAAAAAATAATCATTATTTGCACCCCGACAGCGTATTTGAGTGTAATTTGTGATTCCAGGTATGAGTGCCACCGGCCGCAAGCGCAGGGAGGAAGCCGCCCAAGCCCTGAAGAAGCTGATCCAGGCCAAGGGGAAGATGCCTGCCATGAAATACCAGCAGCTGCTTGATGACTTCAGAGGACAGTCTGAAACTGTAAATATTTTATTTTGGCTTTCATTTTACTACCCTTGTATAAAATAAAATCAGAAAAATTTTGCCGAATTACATCTTCAGCTCCTGAGAAACAATTTCAGTGCCATGAGAACAGTGTGCTCCTGAACTAGGGCAGAGATCTTTAATTTCTAGTCCATGACGTTGATGTTAGATACAATAATGCTTCGTTAGATGGAAGCAATGCATGGGAAATAAATATTCTTAAAAAACTTGACATTTATAAAATCATTGTGGAACCATGCTTTGGAATTGAAAAAAATGGCTTAAAGTTTATTTTATTTTTATTTTTTTTAATGGATGCAATGTACCATAACTACAGTGTTGGTAATAAAATTATATTCAGCCAAAGTAAAATTTAAAAAAATGTATCCTCCATTTTTATCATCACCACTTCCTGTAATGACTTGCATCTTTGTCACTTGGTTTTCAGGCGATCACTAAGGAGCTGTTCGACGAGGCTCTCCGAGCCCTGGCTGACGAGGATTACTTGACAGTCACAGGAAAGACTGTCCGTCTCCTTGCCTAAGGCACAACCTGCAATGATGTACAGTCCTTAATTTTAAATCCTATCCTGTGTCCACCTCTTCTCTCGTGTTGTAAAGTTTTGTATAATTGAGCCACCATATGTTTTCTGGGCATGTTAGATGTTTGAATATCCTTGGATTTAGAGACACGATTCAGAATAACCACGAGTCATTAAACTTTTGGTGTCCTCTTGTGATCTAAAAAAGAGAAGAAAACAAAACCTATATACTGGATAATATTTAAAAGTGCTTGTAATTCATTTGTTTACTGTTTACAAGTAATGCTCTTGCTCTTTTTGTGCTGTTATGTTAAAAAGCTTCCTTGTAACTTGTACATTGTATTGACTTGACTTTGTTTCTCTTTTTGTTTTTTGGGATGTCCAGGTTGAGTATGTTCCTTTTTTGTGTCAGGTTTCTGAATACTCTGGACAATTGAGTACTTATTTCCACAGGGTTGAATTATACTTGTAGCTTGCATTGATTACTTGTTAAGAGGGGACAATAAAATGTTGCTCACTGAAAAAGCTGGGTTTTAGTTGAATTAAATACATTTTCCCATCACATTTTCTTCTGAGTATCTTAAAGGTTGTTGAAATCAAATGAATCTGCACTCTCTGGCAGTGTCATCATGTTGTACCATTGAAGCTATATGATACTGACACTGAGTGAAATATTCAAACCCAAGATTTTGTGTTTCTATGTTTGCACTATTATCAAATGGAAATACTCTACAAGTCTTGTCAATTTATACACATTACCTCCATAATCCGCCAGCATATTTATTAAATTTGGAAATTTTGGGTTAGCCACAAGAACTTTAATTATTTCTGAGGGTTGCGGCAACAAGAGTTTGTACTGATAAACCAGTGGGAGTAAGTGAGGTTAAAGATGGGAATAAGAGGATTGTTCCTGACAAACTTTATCTAAAATTACGTTCTGTTGCTGTAGCAACTACTACTGGCAGTGTCCATGTGTCGGTTTAACTGACATTGTTACATCCACCATTTTGTCTAATTTGTGACCAAGCAGCTTTTATTCAACAGTTACCTAAGCCCGACGTTTCCATCTGATGGAAGGGTAAAAGACAGATGAGTCATATTTCTCTGAAGTGATGTAAAAAGCAGATAGTAAATAGGATAGTTCATAAAAATACAGCCTGCTTTGTTGTCTTTTAAGCTGCTGAAATGGAAATTTAAGGAAAACATGCCATTCAAGAAGCTAAACGTCAGTTTCATACAAACAGGAAACTGAACAGCGCGGCGGTCTGCCGGCTGTGACGTCGCTGTACGTTTAACACACGCAGAGGGTTTAACCGATGTGACGTCACAGCTCTGTGTGCTTCTGGACTCGGCTGAAGAAGATGGCGGCCTCCTCAGGTTCGTGTGCCTTAAAACTAACATCTACCGCGACGCAAAGTGTGGGCGAAGCCGGGGCCGTGCTGTCCTCTCAGCCAGCAAACGTGGCCATTTGCTCGCTTAAAATGTTTACAAAATAGCTCGGAACTGTAACGTAATCCCAAATATCCCCGCTCCGTACAGCGGCGATCTGCATGGGAGCCATCTATCTCACGGAGCTGCTGTGTTGGCTAATGCAGCTAAAGCGAGCGAATAGCTTGCCTCCGTGAGTTCGCTGAAATAGCTCAAGGTGGCAGAAATAAGCGCCGGTGTTGCCTTTATGTGTCACACAGAAAACCCAATGGCTAGTATAATGCAATGTTATAGTTTAATGGGGTTATGTGTACCCCTCAATATGAGGATTGTAAACAACCGCAGACAGTACTAACGTTAGCTAGCTTAGCAACTAGAATATTCCAACACCTCGCGGTAGCTGGTGTCGAGTCCGTTGTGTCCGGAATTCTAGTCATTTGATCGGAATAAATGTGATCCATTTGTATTGACTATCCAGGAACATGTCTTCTGTGCACCTTAAAAGGCATTAAGTTGCAGTAATTACAGTGACAAATTAAATCTGCGGATTTTGATAGCTTCCCTATGAAACCCCGCACAATGCAACAGAAAGGTAGCTAACGTTTAAATGTAACGTTAGGGAACAGTCCCCCTGCTGCTTTCATTGCTGCACTCCACCTGCTAACGTTATTGACCTCTTGTAAAACAAGATTTCAACTCTAACCGTAGGAATAAATGCGGGAAATGACCAGTTGTCTATACATAAGGTATGTGTTTGCCATTGTAGGGTGGGGGAGTGTAGAAGCATACCGTGGTTGGCACGCTTTCATTCAGCAAATAGTCGGAGCCCATGGCTGCCTTAGCGCTCAGCAGGAAGCGTGGTTTTCAAACTTGCAAAACGAACTCTTTAAAGAACAGACCAACAAAATAATGTTGATAAGATTAAATCTCTCACATGGTAACTAAGTTATTTTCCCCTGCGTCGGTTTAACAGTTCGACACGGGGATGTTATTACAACGTGGAGAAACGGGGAAGTAACTTCATAATCGAAACTAATGTTACCTTGAGACTAACCTTAGTTGGCGCGAGCTGCTGATTCATTTTTAACTTAGCAAGGTTTAAGTTACTAACGCCAGAGATTACAGGAGTTGAACGGGACTGGCATGGGGACACTGAAACAGTTATATCTCTTGAAATATAGTGACGGTGAGGTTTTTTAGGTGATAACCAATTTGACCAACACCCCGTGTCTTTAGTATATAAGTAAAGGTGGCATTACTGATGTAGCCTAAATGTGTGCCTCTTGTGTATTATCATTGCAATTGCATGTAATAGTGCTTTGTCCCTGAGGAACTTCATTTGATCTGTTTTCAAATGTGTTTAGGAGCAACAGCATTGCATTCCTGTCAACAACAATATGAAGGACCCAAAGAGAACCGACAAGGCTAGGACAACCACAAACAATGGGCGAAAATGAAACCATACAGTAATGATACAGCTGATCCTGACCATACTGATTTAGGATGTAGGGTTGCAGTGGCCTCTATTAACCACATTTGCATCAACATTAATTGATGCACGCTAGATCAGCAGCTCATTTCTATAAGGTATTCATTCCCTCGTAATGTGCAGCTCCTCTTCCATTGTTGTACTTTATTAAAATTCAACTGATAGATTTTTGAGCCTAGGCCTGGTATTTGCTCATTTAAAAACTCTGATAAGCATATATATGGGCCAGTATTTGTTTTTAAACCCATAACATCTACACGCTTCATAAGGAATCCCTTAAATAAGTTTTTCATAGAGATGTGACCAAGACCGTGTTCATAATATTAACTTAACTGTAAATGTAATTATTGTTATCTTTTAGAGTTGAAGCTCAATGAGTGATTAGTCAATTTACAAAAGATTAATTGGCAAATATTTTGAAGTCAGCTAATCACTGAAGTCCTTTTTCAGGCAAAAGTGCAGAACATTTGGTGGTTCCTGCTTCTCAAATCTGACCATTTGCTGCCTTTTCTCTTACATCACAGTACACTGATTATTTTTTTGTTCTTGGACTTTTGGCCATTCAAAGAAAGCAATTTGATGTTGTTTTTGGCTGTAGGAAATTTGTAATTTTATTGTGTATTTGTAATCTTATTTATAATATTATAAAATGTATAATACATTATAAATAATAGAAAAGGAAAACGTAAATTACTGCAGTAACACTTTGTCATGCACTCACTCACTAACACATACATACATTCTTCCTCTCTAGTCTACAGGAACTTTGCAGCTAGTTAAATGCACTTGTCACGCAATATTGAAATAAATGTAACTTAATACACCATTCAAACTTGATCGCGAGCGAACACCAGCCATTAAATAAACGAGAAGAACTACCTACTGTGAGGCGAACGATTCAACACACTGCATGCCGTGGCCTTATTTTATAGTAATTTACCCTGCTGTTGAGTTTGCTTCATCCATGGCTCCAACATGTTTTCATTTCAGGTGTTCTCTCATTACCGTGGTGCCATGCAAGATCAGTTTTACAGTTTGCTCTGCCATGTTTCAAATGTGTTTTTGTTTCTTTTGTTTTAAGTGACACAGCCAGCTCCGCGACACACCATGCAACAACATAGACCCAGCAAATCGATAATGAAATTCATTGCCAAGTATTTTTATAATCGAATTTTATCAATTTCATCAATTCATTGTTGCATCTCTAGTATCTTTAGCATTTCTGTACCACAGTTTCTTTTTACCTAGCAGCTTTCATATACGCTAATACCAGTAACGCTGTGGTGAGCTAAAATTAGCTGAAAATGTTTTACAAGTGTTCGCATGTAGATAAAGGACTGAAACGTTCAACAACTTCTTGTGAGCAAATGCCTTTTAAGAAAATGGTTGAGCTCATGTGCCACTCAATGCTTCATTGTGGCCACAGCACACCAGATGTGAAATATTTATTTTGAAAAGTGATTTGTGAAGGCTGACTGATAAATATTGTCTGAGGTTGGAGGAGGTGAAATGAACGATTCGATGACAGAGGAAGATTTGAATGTTTTCACTGTGTCTTCTGCCTAAGTCATGGGCCTTTTTAAAATGCTCTTTCACTTCCACTTCTGTGAATTTGTTTTCAGGATCATAATTATGAATAGCAGTAGTTTTGCTTAAGTGCTGTCCCCTCAACCTTCCACCATTCCTCCGGTCATGAGCTGTAAGTGGTTCATCATTTAAACCTCTGTGAGTGCCTGTCAGGCTGTGTGTGACGCCAACGTCTGCACCGTCTTCCAAGAACATTTCCCCAGTAGCCGAACACTTTGACTAGTCTTGAGTGATGTTATTATCAAGTCAGCTGTTCCAACATCAGTCATAAGACGAGTGGATGTTGCCCTGAATCGTTTGTTAAAAAAATCAGCAGTGTAAGCCCATGGGCTCCAAATCTCATGACTGTGTCCAAACAGCAGTGAAGAGTGCCGATTTTTATTAAGCTTCAGTGTTCAGCAGCATCAGATATCTTTAGTAAATGTGTTGGAACAAGGCATCAAATTAGATGCAGTTCCACGGTAGGTAGATGTGATGTGGCCACATGCGTGTAGTGCATCGGTCTATTGAGTCATTTCTTGCATCAACCAGTCCTGTCTTGTACATGTTTAACACTCTTACTAATTTGGATGCATTACTTTTCTATGATTACAAAGATGAATGTATGTCTGCAGCAGTTTTCATGAAAGGATGCACAGTTGGAGCACCAGCAGTGACGCAACACTCTCATAACGATGTTGCAGTTCAATCTCAGAGGAAAACTTGTCAATTTAAAACCTATTTTAGGACTGCAAGAAACAATTGTTTACATTTAGGGCAGGAACTAATGGTTATTTGTCCTCGTCGTTTAATCTATGAATAATTTTTTCTATTTATCAATTCATCATTTAGTCTTTTAAAACAGTGTATTGCAAAAATCATAATTTCTCAATCCCTCACAATTTCGTCCTAAAATTGTTTTATCTGACCACACAACTAAGTCACAAATGTATTTAAAATACAAAGTTAACCAAAGAATAATGCAGAAAATCATTGCATCTGAGAAGCAGGACCCAGATGATAAGTGAATGCAACAATCGATTATCAAAGTAGTTGCGGATTATTTTTCTGGCAATCAACTATTTTCAACTCTGTCTACCATATTGATTATTCTGCCAATTATTGTCACCCACTGCAGCAGTGTGGCTCACGGATGTGTGTTTCATAGTTTTTGGACATCAATTGAGGTATAAGCTATATCAGGCTTTAGCTACACAGACAAGCCTTGTTAGTAGGATCAATTCATTGTTGGTTTTGGTCTTTTTAGGGAATTTGTCAACAAAAAATATAGACTATCAGACAGATATTTATTAAATCTGTGTAATTCATATTCTGTTTTTGTTATTTCAGGAGTTAAAGTTCCACGCAATTTTCGCTTGTTGGAGGAGCTTGAAGAGGGGCAGAAAGGCGAAGGTGACGGCACAGTCAGCTGGGGCCTCGAGGATGACGAAGACATGACTCTCACACGGTGGACAGGCATGATCATTGGACCAGCAAGAGTAAGCAGAGCAAACTCACTACGTGGATCGTCGTTCCAATACGGACGGAAAATACTGTCAGTTAATATACAAACTGTAACCGATGTAAACGTGTTTTTCTCTCCCTCTTTGTTTTTCAGACCAATTATGAGAACAGGATATACAGTCTGAAAGTGGAATGTGGATCCAGATACCCAGAGGCAGCCCCGACTGTTAGATTTGTAACAAAAATTAACATGAATGGGATAAATAATTCCAACGGGACGGTAAGTGTCATCACAAATCTGACAAGGTTATGTATGAGTGTTGCTCTGTGTCGTAACATTTGTTAAACTGAGAAATAGTTTTGCGTTGCGCTTTTGTGATGCTCAGATGTGATCTGTGCAATAACTCACTGTCAGCGCTCCTGTCACAGTGACTGATTTGGTGTTTTTTTTGTGTTCGTTTGTTTTGTCTCACAGGTGGATTCACGTAGCATACCAATATTAGCAAAATGGCAGAATTCTTATAGCATTAAAATTGTTCTTCAAGAGTTAAGGCGTCTAATGATGTCCAAAGAAAATATGAAGCTTCCACAACCACCAGAAGGACAAAGCTACAGCACTTAATCGTAATGGATTGTTTCAACCCTCTGTCTTAAACCTTACCTTACTAGAAATATTGTATAAAATCATCAAGAGGCTCACTTCGCACATCAACAATATCGTCTGCAAGAGCAAGATTGGACTTTCTTATTTACATAGCTCATTCAAAAATAAAATGTCCCTGCAGTTAAGCACTGAATAGATCGTTAAAAGACTACAAGACCACAGTAATCCGCCTTTAATAAAGTTACTTTGACAATGACTTTGATGTTCGACGCGTTCCAGCTTGAGTGGGCTTGAAGAGGGAAGCATGAGGACGCAGAGGCCGTACCAGAGTCCCAATAGTTTTATGTTCAAATGACTGATCACTGAAATAAATGGCAAGATGTGTGTATGACGGCATGTTCTGTAACTAATACCTAGTCAAAGAGAAGCCACATTTTTGAGTTGTTAGTCAAATTTAGCAGGTTCATTGAAATATTATGCAGATTGCTGAATATCAAACTGTGGCTGTAGTCTAAAAGTAGTGTCACAAGGTAAGAAAGATTTTTTTAAAATATATATATATATATCTATATATATAGATATGTGTGTATATATATATATATATCTGTATTTGACACAATACCAATATGTTTCTGTTCTGCAGCTCTTTGACATGTAACAGACGTTACATTTCGTTACGTTTCTGTTCTGAAACCCTTGCATTTAACTTCTAGTGAAAATGGCAGGTGTATGAACTTGTGATTTTTTGAAATTAAAATCACTGTCTGCGAAAAAAAAAAAAGAAACAATCCCAAGGTTGAAGTTTATTTGACTCCGCAGCTGCACCTACAGTTGCCAGTTTTTCTCCACAAGAGGGCCTTAGCTGACAAGTTGACTTCTGTTGGCAACTGGAAGCACGAGTCATGCATTATGTCGTGAGTAAGCTGTCACTGTCCCTGTCGGGCCATGTAATGGAAACCAGGTTAATGAAACTGCTGGGTGACACCACACTGCAGATATTTGATATGTGACTTGTGCTCATTAGAATAATATAATCAAAATGCCATTCATTATACCCTGCAGTTCTCATTTAGTGGCATATTTATTAGATGAACAGGCCTGTTTCTTTAATGATTGACAGTCCATCCAAACCTTGTTAGTTTCTGCACAAAGTCTTCTTGTTTTAGTCTGTGGACACTGCACAGTATTTGGTAGTAGATATCCAGTGTAGCAGTGGGAGGCAAGGGTGCAGTTCCCTCTGAGAATGTGACCTTCTGTTGCTGTTCAGCTTTCAGTTTGATTATTCATAATGCTTAATTAACCAAATGGACATTTAAAGGGAATCCACTGCAGAAGGCGTGATCTTCTATCATTAGTACACGCAGTCTGTTCATTTGTTTCTAATAATTGAGTATTGCTAAACATTAAGTTGCCGAAGCATCTTTGAATTTCAATTTTTAAACCCTATTTACCAGGAAAATTGAGCAAGACCACATTCTGGGTTTCAGTCATGGCCTGAGACAGTAGCTGGTCTGCAGGGAGGATAAATGTATTTGGGGGAATTTCTGGCAATTTACATTCCCATTATCCACTGGCACCAGACTCAACTTGTTTTGGCAGGATTCATATTTTATGGTCCAGCCACAAAAAAATAGATCTTCCATCAGTTAATGTTTTTCTTCTTTCCAGAACTTGTGACATTGACCCAATATTAGGAATACCTCTATGATGGAAGTTGGATTTTGAAAGCTGCAGGCGCCCTCTTTGTAAGCAAGTACAACTCTTGATGAATCTGAGTCCCCAAAAGCATTCAAGGCTTCAAGACCATGTGTCTGTGTGACATCTGAAAACGATGAACTGCGGTGGCTTCCACATCCGACCTGTTTGACCTCCTGGCCATATATCTCCCTTGCTGCAGCAGAGCCTGACTCCCGGGCAGCTTGTCTTGTCTCGGGGCTGGGATGAGCACACGTCTGTCTGTCACATTGACCCGCACAGCAACACTGTCACTGCAGCATGGCAAGAGCTCTGCGTTGGTGATTCAAATATGCCCCCTGAAAAAACAACAAGATTTTACTGGGGTCACGTACTATATCTGTGTATGTAATCTCAAGACAGCTGACTTGCATACATCTAAATAGAACCACAAAGGCATCTTGTCTCAGTATGTTTTACTTTATATTAATATAAATTATACATATATACAGAAAGAATGCTTGGCTTGTGAATTGTAGGAATTAATCAACTGTTTGTGCAGCATTTGCATAGCACAAGTTGCAATTTCTAGCTTTCTATGACCAAGCTTCATTTGTGAAGGCTGAGCTTTGATATGCATTTGCTTGCACTGTTACTGTTTGATTTCTTCTCATGTCCAATCAACTCAGAGCTCTGTCCCCTAGAGGGCGCTCTACACACATGTATGTCCTTGGCAGGGCTCTGTGAAGGGGCTTCTGTTTAGAGGACATGACTTGTCTGACAAGGCAGCACCACTGTGATGCTTCCAGGCTCCATATGTGCATGCTGTCATTATTCTTTAGAGAAGTGACGTGTTTTGCAGATTGCTGTAGGGAACCACAGCCTCGGCTGTTTGTAGGCTGCTGTCACAAAGGCTCTTTGCTGGTGTCCCTGTGTCCCCTTATGGGGCTATTGAGGTTGTGCACATTGATAGATAACTAAGGCAGCGTTTGTACTATGAAGCCATTAGATATCTGAATACGAGCAAGATTTCTTCTTACCATTTGTGGGTGTGAGATGAGTCAGTGTTTGCTGCGGAGGATGACCTCGCTCTTCCTCAGTCTGAGCAAGATGAGATTTGACTTTCTAGATGTGACAGTTAGTATATGGGCCCAGCTTCTATCAGCTATACTCTCCTTGCTTGTTGTTTTGTATATTCCCCCCCTCGCCCTCCTCTCGGAAGTCATGAATATGAAATCAGAAGCGGCTTGTGTTGCAGCCAGTTCACTCAGCAGCACAGTCATCCCCAAATATAAAAGACACAGCCCCAGGTTACACAGGCTTATTCCTTTATTCACCACATGTATTTCCAGAGTAGACTTCACTGAACCTTTGCTTATGATGACTACACTTTTTGGAGAATCTTATTTGAATGGAAGTAGGAAATCCTGACTTTACTATTTAACCTCCAGCCCCATCAGACTAATCTGAATTTCAAACTCAGGCACCTGCACAAAAGCACCAGCTGAAGCCGCAGTGGAGGCTCACTGAGCTTATTACACTTGTACCACGCGGTTTATTTTGGTTTCTTCATAAGGTGCCATCCGGGCAAAAATAAAGAGTTATATTGCTTTGGGTTGGAAGGGACTGAAAGCAGAAAGCTGGAGGGAGCTGTTCAGTGATCTAAGATGGGAAGGAATGTGGTGAGGAGGACATATGTCTCGTCTGGCGGCAGACTACTGGAACCAGGCCTCTGCTCCCAGAACTCTCACCTTTTGCCCCGAGGGGCCAAAAGGTCGCATCTTGCGTCTGTTGATACTGTAAAAAGCTTTGTCTTCTTTATGGCCAGCGAAGGGAGAATGTGTCTGTCTTCCTGAGAAGCCCCATTTGTCACCTTTCTTTAAGTCCTCCTCATAACTTACATTTGGAGTTTGACAGAGAAGAGCGCTCATATAATCTGTGGCTTCAGATTAAAAATGAAAACCAAATGTGACAAACGATTGGGTTGAGGCAGGACAATAAATCACACACAACATCAAAAATGTAAAGGATAACACAATAAATTCCAAGGCTTTCTTCCATTGTGGTACCTTATGTAAAGAAAGCAAAGATGCAATGTTTGGGTGACTAGTTGATATCACGCTACCAACAAAATAAGTACCTGCATCATCATCAGTAATATTATCCCAAGTCAAATATCCCTAAAATAAATAATTATAATTTTCACTTCAAAGTCTCCCATAAGCCAGAATTTGACAGTATTTTTAAAATTGTGGTGGTTTCTTATTGTGTAATGTGCAAAGGTAACTTAACAATTGCTGGCACTACAGAAACTAAAGGAACAAGTACCCATATTGGTATTAAACCTTGGCAAGCACAAATCAACAACACTAGCTCTTTAGTCTGAGTTCCCCCAAACCTACAGGACACTGGCCTTTGAGAAACTCAGGGGCTCTGTTGTTGTAAATATTATGTATGTAATTTTACGGCATTATCCTTCAGTGGCAGCTGCTGGTATTGCTGTTTGCCAGCCTGTGCTCTTGGGCTCAAACCCAAAACATCCCTGACTAAGTTGTTCTGAGTGATCTGTGGTTTGCCTTTAAACCGGCATTAGAAGATTGTTTAGGCGGTGGCCATGCAACAAGCACAACATTAATCTAGCCTATTATTACTTTATAAAGTTCATCTGGCGAACATGTTAGCAAACAGTTTTCTATTTACACGTCCAATAGACACAGAGCAACATTATTCGTTTGTGTTTCTGGCCACCTGGTGAACGTAAGCCCAATATTCACTCTCTTATAGCTCTGCTTTGGTCTCCACCAACTCCTGAGGGACATATCTGACTCTTTAGCTGCTAAATGCTCAGCTATGTTCACCAACTAGTTGCTAACTGTGTCAGTCTGCTGTTTGGTACTGAGAAGGTAGTGTACAGTGGTTTTATCAGAGCGTTGTGAACCAAAACAGTAATGTTGGGAGGACATAAAACGAAAACAATGAGCTGAAAGATGGTAAAATGCTCCGTAGAGCTGTGGGGACCTGTAAAGTGAGGAGCTGCTTCTCTGTGGGTGAGTGACCCATTTCACATTACATGTAGTTGTTTGATCCAGTGCTAATATAAAAATGTTGATTAGTGCATCTTTAAGTGTTTTTCCCATGACCCTCAAACCATGAACAAGTAGAATAGTCAAAGCAATTCAAAACAAGAAGGTTGGCCACCAGTCTAAAACTGTCTTTATCAAGTAAATAGGATGTTGTTCACCGTCTCCAGGGTCTTTAATGCCATGTTCTCTTTAGACAGATTACTGTCAACAAACATCCTGGGTAACTGACAGGATTTGGTAGAAACAAATCTAGCCACGTAGGACAGTACTGATTGAATTTAGCTTTTATCAGGTTATATTGTGATCCAAATATTGCACAGGTTTAAACAATACCTTCAAATGAGGGATGATTTTATCAAAATGTGTTATTAAAAATAAATAATCAGTAACAATAATACGGGTTGCTTAAGATAATTACCCACATGGACAGTTCTTTGGGGGGCTTGAAAAACAGTGTGTCTGTTGAGTGTTTAAGTGCTGTATTTACAGTGAGATAAATGAATGGCCTCCCTTCGCTGTGAGAAAAGAGACAGATTGGAAACACATGTCTGTTGCACTGCCGGCTCTCTGGGCTATTGACATGCACTTCACAGAGCCATCCACATTGGGATACGCTGCTGTAGCGAGTGCTTGAGGTCATTTTTATGCTCACTGATGTTAGATTATAAGAGTCGCAGAATGACAGTCTCAAGTTATAGGAAAGCTTTGGTTTGAATCTGCTGCCAGCGTATGATCTAGGGATCATGCTATCTGCAACATGAATTAAAAAGTCAGCGTGTCGCTTGTAACTGCGCAACCTCGTCTCGGGTCAAAGTGACACAGAACAGGGCCTCTTACAAAATGTTGCAAAAAGCAGGAAAAAAAAAAAAAAAAAGACCAAATCGTCTGTCTGTGTACTCACTGCATTCCAGGTTATTTATACAGAGTGAAAAAACTGTGTAGACTTCATGTCTCTACTTGGTGAGAACTATTAAATTACTGGTGGATGTTTTTAATTACTTCACATAAATGTTGGAACACAACACTTCTCCAGTGTTTGGAGGAGGAGGGGGGTCTATAATGTCTCACATGTTTAGGGAAGCACTGGCTTGCACTTAATCATGGTGGTCCCTGTGTGATTCTGGCGTTGGAAATGTGGCTTTGTGAGAGAAAAGTGAGCATTCCTTCTGCTGGCGCAAGGGAGAGGAAATGGGTAATAAAACCAGGAGGAAAAAAAAAAGCCTCGGCGGCGTGCTGGAGCCAGTGATTCTGGGATCCACTTAATTGCTCGTAAATGAAAAAGATTTTTGGCTTCCCATTCGCTGTGTTTAAAGAAAAGTCAAGTCAAATCCCACATGTATACCAGCCAAGCAGTGACTTCTCATTCAGCAGTATGAGCACTAATCCCTCTCTTTCAGTGGTGCCATCGGTAATATTATTATTAATATTGAGAAAGCTGCTGTTCACAGTCAGCAAACGCCAGAGAAGGCAGAAATTCGGCTCTTTTGCTCTTTTACTGAGGCCAGAGAAGTCACTGGGGAAAGAGGATATCAGTACTAGTTTGTTGAATGTTTTATCTCTGTGGTTTTCTCTGTGGTATTCTTTGTTGTAGCTAGTCGAAGTGAAGCTAATATTAACTACTTTATATACTGTTAGGTAGTTTGTCGTATATTTTGCATGTAAAATCCTAGTCTGCAATGTAACTAGTAGCTATAGTAATACTATTTGCTGCTGAACTGTAGTGGAGTCGAAGTATAGAATGCCATAAAATGGAAATACTCAATTAAAGTACCTCAACATTGTACTGACATACACTACTAGAGTAAATGTACAGTACTTAACTATTTTGCACCACTGAACATGAATTTTTCTATCATTTTATCATGCTATTGCAGTGTAACATTTGCCAAGAGCATGACCTCCTGTTGAATAAAACATTCTAGCGAGTCTCTTCTGTGTTGCCATCATTGGCCATTTTTGTTTCTGAGTGTGATGGCCGGGTGTGAAGATGCCACTCACTGAGCCATTAAGGCCTGAAGTGCCACGCTAAGCTGTCATGTCGTGTCTGCCGCTCCTTTTGTACTCATTAATTGTTGAGAGAAGTGTGTCACATCCTGTCAGGCTGACTGCTGGCGTCCCTCTGGTCACCCCTCGGTGCCCGCTGCCCGCTGATGCTATTGTGGCAGCGACGGCCGCAGAGGAGAGGAGAGCCGGGCCCTGCAGGATGTGAGACAATACTGGGAAGGAAGAGGAGGGAATCCCGGAGCTGTGTGCAGAAGCCCGGTCAGCCGAGTGTCTCTGAGAGCATTCCCCTGTGACCCCCCGCCCTCTCTTCCCCCGAGGATAGACTTTGTCATCCTCTCTCCTTTTTTTGTGAGAATGAACATTGCTTTTTGTTTAGCTTCCGCAAAGATGTTTTTTTTTTTATTCTTAATTCAAGAATATCTTCATTTGGTTACCTTTAGTAGAATTCACAGTAGCACTTTATTTTAACCTACCCATTTAGCATTTATAATCAATATATAAACCCTTAATAAATGATTTATAATACATGAAAATGTAGTTCTAAGGAGATCTAAGAACATTAGCTTCATGGAACCTACCCTCTTCCATTATTTTGTTTATAATAAATATTTTCTATCGTCATAATTTAGCTCAAAATAAGTATATGAATGCCACATCTGCATTATTAAACTTTGTAATGTTTATTTGTCATTTTCATCATCAAATTATAAAACCTGGTCACTATTTTAGTTGAAACCAAAGTATTGGACAAATTAGAATTTTGACCTGATGATGGTGCCAGATGAAAAGTCCGGGGAGCACCAAAGCGATTACAATTCATCCAGAAGGAGACATGAAAGTGTGCACATTTCATATGAATCCATCCAGAAGTTGTCCATTTTGTTCAAAACTACAAACATCAACCTCCTGGTGATGCCAGAGGAAAAGTCAGTGGATCACTAAAGTCAGTATTCATCGTCTGGGCACCATGAATATCTGCACAACACAGCAATCTATCCAATAGTTGTTGCGGTATTGCAGTCTGGACCCAAGTGGTGGGCCGACTGACCATTAGACCAACATTGCCATCCCTAGAGCCACACTGCTAGCATGGCTCCTTATAGCTGTTTATAACTACATTATAGTGTTATAAACCATTTATGAATCGGGTTTCATATAAAGTGTTATAATTCACCTGCTGTTAGTTTAAAGCTAAGACTTGAACGAACCTCTTAACAGTGGAAACATAATCCAAACGAAAGGTTTTATGACACCTCTGTGAGCTCAGTGAGCTGCCTGAGTGTAGAGACCCTGACCCTGTGTGCTCACGTTAAAGCAAAAGCAATTGCATAAGATTTGCTCATGTTTCCACACGCAGTTTCACCACATATAACACTGCTTCAGGATACTAGCAGTGACCATTTCTGTCTG
The DNA here is from genome assembly GCA_011952105.1 of Coreoperca whiteheadi. Taxonomy (NCBI): domain Eukaryota; kingdom Metazoa; phylum Chordata; class Actinopteri; order Centrarchiformes; family Sinipercidae; genus Coreoperca; species Coreoperca whiteheadi. The sequence goes on from CM022487.1 coordinate 16,578,293, forward strand.
ACTGAAAACAGGCCGCGCTATTATGGACCACTGCGCAAGAATCAATGCTCAAGCAGTGATGGACTACATGGCACGGATGGAGAATTAATGAAGAGGAATCTGCGGTGTTGGGATGCGGTCGCAATTTGCTCCTGCTGAGTGGCTGAAATGCAGTCACACAATAAAGAAAAAAAAAAATGCTAGACCGACCTTTTAAGGTTCTGCCTCTGGCCACTTGAAAACGTGTCTCTCAACCACAAAAGATGATGCACTGTATTGCACTACAGACAAGCGGGGGAGCAAAATAGATGTCCAAATATTTCCATGGCTCCTGTGGCCTTCTGCTTGCATAGTCCTGGCATGAGCTCATCGGTGTGCGGCTAGTTTGTGCTCCCTCAGCACTGTTCTTTCCCAGTCTGTAAGTATCAATGTCGAAGCTAACTAGGCATTGACAAAGTCCTCTGAGCTCCCTTTCCCACTACCCACTAGACTGTGGCTCCACTTGGTATTGAGGGTAGAGGTTTTCATAAAGGCAGATTATATCTTTGTGTCACCTAATACTGAAAAAGTGCAGGTCATGCTCTCAGGTTTGACTTAATATCTGGAACACTTTGTACCGTGGTCATCCTCAGTCTTAACTATGCCACCGTTTATCATCACTTGCCATAGGTATGCATTCTTTGTGGTCTGTAATGTCTTTTTAAGTGGGCCTTCTGTACGAAACAGTTATTTCTTTGATTCCCCCTTAGTAGTTATTTTTGTAAGCTCGGATCCAAATGGAAAAAAATCGTCAGAAAATGTTGAGAGGACCCTCTTTTGGGGGATAAGCATTCTTTTCAACTGCAGTTCAAATCTCCTAAAGAGTGACTCTCTTGTGGTATTTAACCAACGAATAAATTGACATGAAATGTATTCCTGATAATGCAAACACTGGGAACAGAGGAGCCAGAAATAACTCTCGCAGGCAAGATGTGGAAGAGATTAAGGCTTAACCAACGAAATAAGCGAGTGGAGGCGGGAGGTTGGAAAATGAGATGGGGGAGGAGGGAAAGAGGAGAGGTAAGAGGAGGTGAGGAGATGGTGTCTGTAGGGGTTAGTGTGTATGTGTGTGGGGAGTCCATAGAGGGTTTGGAGAGTGAGTCGAGAGGCGAGAACTTGTCCGAGAGTGGGGGTGGCCCTGTGAAAAGGAACTCATAAAAGTCACATTTGTTGGTGATGCATGAGGAAGTGAAGCCAGCTTTGGCACATGTGTCTGTGGTGCTAAATTAACTGTTAACACAAATAATCAAAGTGCAGGGCCCATTGAGCGCTGGCGCCAGTGAAATGAGGGGGAGAGGCTGGCTCGCGTCTCTCTGAGAACTTGCAGCAGACTTGTAGTGAGCTAGCAGGTGGAGGTCTACAAGGGGCTTTCACAGGATGGAAGTGCTTACAAAACAGGCCAAACTGCCCACTGACAGAGGAAAGCACCGCCGCACTCCTGCTTTCCAGCTATTGTGTGGAAGCGTGCGTCTCTTTTTAGATCTTTCTATGTAAAGCCTGACATCTCAAGAGTACCAAAGCACATGGCACCAGCAATTACCTCCATGACCGGCTGATGGTAATTAAAATGCCACTATTGTGACCTTGGCAGTTTTGTTTTTTATCCCACACAGGAGGTCCAAACAACTGGACTTCCACTCTACAAGAGCCAGCCTTGTTGTGATGGTACAGGCAAAACCATGTGGCCACAGAGCTGCTCTCTGAGTTGAGGTTATCTCCTCACAGCTGATACTGATGGGCTTTTATGAGAGTCAATAAATCAATCCCTATTGATTTATAAAACTGAAATAAAATGTCCTCTTACTCCTGCTGGAACAGCTGTAACAGTCTGGTTGTTGTCATTCAAGCTGAGGAGTACTCTATTGTTTTCTACATTCTCCACACTTTAGCTTTTCCACTTTCTCATTTTCTTTTGCCTACATTTGCTCTTTTAAAATGTTCCAACTTTTTAATGTATTTTTTCTCCATTTAATTTTACTTCCCCTGTGCACAGTCATTAAGCATTTCACTGCACTCTGTACTGTGTGCAATTGTGTATGTGTTCGATAAATCTTTTAATCTTGAAAATATGAAAGCAAGGGCTTTGAGATAAAACTGTATTAAATGATAATCAGCTGGGAAAAAAAAATCAAATGAACAATATTGATTTAAACAGATTTTTGGTGCAATACATTATCTCATCCCCATGAACCAAATAACAACAATTGTGTTAAAAAGTAAATAGATCAAGATGTAGCTGTATTTGCAGAGCTCAAATAACACATGATACCTTTGATGCCTTAATGCAAGGTTAAACAAATGAGCTGCATTTAAATGTGTGATCACAAGAGGAATCTTTGTCTTTACGAGACCATTTCAGCTTTAGTTTCCCTCTGCCAATAACAGTCAAGTCGTGAGGGGAAAATAAATACAACAATTTGGAAAAAGTAATACCCTGCAGCTTTGTGACATCAGCACAAAAGAAGCATGGCCCCTGATGCTCTCCACTTCCCATGCAGCCCACAACTGGGCTGTAGACCGAGGTTGCCTGGCGCCACAGTCATCATGTGTGTCAGTCACTTGCAAAACTCACTGTTTTCCTTAGAGGATGAGCTAAGCTCCTCCTTTAGCCCTAACGATTTATTTTAGACTCCAGCGTCCAGAGACCCCCTTTCTTGAAATCCCAGTTTATCTTGGCCATGTTGTTTCAATATGAACCAATCAGCTTAGCCTCCAGTGGAATGTCCCCAGAGACTCGCCTTGGTTTCCCAATAGGCCCATTCATTTTGAGGACACAAGTTTAACATCTGCTTTGTATTAACGCTCCCTACAATAGCTCTCATCTTGGCCTCAGTCACACAGGAGAAACAAGAGGACAATCAAAGAAATATTATTTGATACTAACACATATAAAGAAATGATTAGATACCTTTTTTGGTAAAGTTGGCTCTAAAATATAATGACTCAAACAAATAGTTCGCTTTCTTGCAGAGAGTTATATAGGACAATCCATACCACTCTCACATCTGTACGGTAAATGTGTAGCTGGTGCCAGAGCCGGTTAGCATAGCTTAGCATTAAGGTTGGAAACAGGGAAGTAGCTAACCTTGCTCTGTCCTAAGGCAACAAGATCCGCCTACCAGCACCTCCAAAGCTCACTTATTAATGTATTACACAGTAATTATGAATGTGACGTGAGCAAGCCTCAGCGACAAAATCAATTAAATTTCATTGTTTTCTATTGCAATTTCCTAATTGGCTGTGAGCACAGTAGCACTGCGCAGCGTGATGCGGTGCGCCATTTTGAGCGGAACGTTTTTCCGGATGCCCTGTATCTATTTATTCCCGTCGCTGGCTTTGAAAGCGCCCGCAACGCGGACAAGGAATGGTTGATTGATGAAGTTTAACTGAGGAGTTAACCTAAATAAGGTGGCGGCTGGCTGGACGGAAATCACCAGGGAGCTGGAAGTTTCTAAGTAAGTAGATTTATTTTTGTGTGTTTTCTGTCAGGATGCTCAGCAGAGCTTGCAGTAAAGAAACATCGAATTATCACAAACGTGTTTTCTATTTAAAAAGTAGGCCTACAAATGTAACTAGGACTCACCCATCTTTTACTTGAGTGGTTAACCTCTCCAGTCTGATCTCCAGCGGACAGATGACAGGTACATGCTTTGTTTACGTGATAACAGACGTGCATATTTAAGGGATTCAGTGTGGACAGAGAGTGTCCGACTTTAATTGATGCGACGCGATAGTCGGACGCTCGCATTCAGTTAGGATACTGTGTTATATCTCGTTTGTTTAATCTGTAAAAAAACTGAAGGGGGAAAATGATCAAACAAAAGATATATACGTCCTATTCACTGAGTTTTAGAGGTGTTGGTATAAGGATTGTTTTACCTTTGGACAGAACCAGGCTAGCTGTTTCCCCTGTTACCAGTCTTTTTGCTAAGCTAAGCTAACGGCTACCTGGCGGTAGTTTCATATTTACCATACAGATATGAGACTTCATCGTCATCTAACTCTTGGAAAGAAAACAAATAAGCATGTTTCCCAAAATGTTGAACTGTTTATGTTTCTTTTGTTTAATCGGTTCAAAAAATGTAAAAACGACAATTCGACGTTTTACGGGGGATTGCCAGGCAACCAGCAGAGTTACTGCTCTTGGCCAAAAAACAGTCCAGCACATAACCCTCTGTAAAACAACAAATTTTAATTTTCCCGCTTCGGTTTTTGTATGTAAGATATCACATGTCACTTAATGAACTTTAGAGGTGCTGGTAGGTGATTTTGCTACCTTTGTTACCTGTTTCGCAATGTTTCTATTTATTATGCTAAAATGAGCTAACCAGCTGCTGACGGCAAGAAGGGGAATACGCATATATCGCATATATCCCAAAATGTTTAACTGTTGTAATAATTTTAAATCAGTTATTCTCATGTATCCATGTTTGTATGTATCTTTCCATAGTTAATGCCTCGTTGCACATGTAGCTGGATGTCCTATGTTTAGTTTGGTTGACCTCCAAGTGTGTGAAAATTAGGCTTTGTGCCACTGCACAGTGCTGTGCGGACAAATCTCTGTGATACCAGACAAGAACACTTTAATACTCCGGTAATTAGCCTCCATGTTCCAAGTGTATCCAGATGTACCACAGTTTGTCCTCTGTGAGAACACACTGAACCAGCAGGTGCATGTTTCAGGTAAACGCTGCTGCTCCCAGCTCCTGATAATGGACCACTCCCCCCCCTCCCTCCTTCCTCCCCACCACAAGTCTACCCTTCTCCCACTCTGCCTCTCTCTCCCCTTTATCATCTGTACCACCCTGGAGTGCAATGCTTTGAGGTGCCTGCCAAAATGCATGGCAAATGAAGAGCAAGAAGGGGAAGCAGGCAAGAGTGCTCTAAGTCTCTTATCTGGGTGTTATAGAAATTTCTTTAAAAGAAATAATTCATTTGAAGTAACCTTCAATTAGGCTGTGCAGAGAAAAGTGTAATCTTTTGACCGGAGTGTTAAGGCATTTTCACTATCTACCTTATCATATAAGTATCTCAGACAGAGAACTAAAACTATTGTGCTTTAAATTAACATTGTCCTCTCAACAGACTGCATCTGTCTGGTGGAGTACCTGTTTAACTTAAGGAAGCCTTTAAATATATGAAAATGAATTATAAGCTTGTTATCTATTGTTTTCACTGCCCAAATTGCTTTCTTGGTATTCCTAAAACAACTCAGGCATATTGTTTATGTCTGCTACATTTGTATTTACACTGCTGTTTCTGTCTTTTGTCACTGTGGAGCCAACTACAATGAACCTTCTAGTTGTACCCAGAAACTGTTCTGTCAAAAGTTTATATATAATATCAGCAAAATCCAATTGACCTCTTTTAAATCTCTGTTACTCTGATAGATCATTGACTATTTTTGTAAAAAAAGAAATTGCTTTTCAACTGCGTTTGCCTGAAAGCTACACAGGACTGTTTGCCGTGCAGCTTCACAGATCAACGTGACACACTTGCTCCAGTCTGTTTGAATTGGGTTAATCCAAACGCACACCTCACAGATGAGAAACATTTCCACATTACTGATGTTCATTCATCCAGCGTCACCTCTCTGACTGGCTTCTTACTCATCAGAACAAATGTATCACCGGGCTTTACGAGGTACAGAATTAACCGTTTTTATGCTGTTGTGTCAAAAGGAAGACATGCATACTCACCTGATTATAATTTCAAGAGTATGAGTTTATTTGCAAAGTTAGTCATTTCTTATTCATATTTTCTGTGTATTTACCTACATAATTCTGTTTATTTTTGTATAATATATATTACATTATCTATTTAGAAAAGTAGTAGCAGCAGTCTTTATTTGTTCAAGTAGCCAAACAGAACAATAAACATACATTAAATACATTTTAAAAAAGGATTTTGCTATGGAGATAGACCTAAATGGGTTTATGAAAGCATTCCTCATACTCCACCCAAAAAAAACTAAATAAATAAAACACTGACATCAAATTTTAGTTGTGAAGAAAATAAGGTTGTGAAGATTAAGAAAAACAAGACTAGCGGCTCTGTGAGCGTTAGTTTGATGTTTACCATGGACATCATCTTTGCTTAGCATGTTAGCATTCTAACATTTGCTAATAAGCACTAAACACAAAGTACAGCTGAGGCTGATGGGAATGTCATTTTTGCAAGTATTTAGTCATAAACCAAAATATTAGACAAATACAAATTTTGACCTGGTGATGGCGCTAGGGGGGACATGAATGCGTGCACACAATTTCATGGCAATCCATCCAATACTTGTCAAAACAAAAGCCAAAAAAGTCTGCCTCATGGTGGCGCTAAAGAAAAGCTCAGGGGAACATCAAAGTCAGTAGGATTCATCCTGTGGGGATCATGAATGTCTTTACAAAATCTATCTGATATTTGTTAAGAGATTTCAGTATTGACCAAAGTGGTGGACCGACAGACTGACATTCATTGAGCCGTGCCACTAGCATGGCTAAAAACAATAAAATAGTAATGAAACACATTAGCATAACAGGCAAAACCAGAAGGAAAAACCCACTAATGATATATGAAACAATACAACTAAAAACAGCATTATTCACAACATGAAATGTAAGTTTGCCATCATAATAACCTGTGTCTAATGCCTGGATGATCTACATTTGGGCTTCCTCTGTATTGCCTTCCTACAGTGTATGAGGGTGGATGTAAAGGTCACTAATTCACAGGCAGTAACTTTGTGTCAGACTTCATTTTAAATCCTGTCCATGCTCAGCCTATGGCGTCTCTCTGAAGCCCAAACATTTTGACCTCTGACCTCCTGGGAGGTTTGGTTTACAGCTGGAGTTAACAGTGCTGATAGCATGCTGAGAACCTGTCCATTTGATCCAGGAGACAGCTTGCTTGGGACTGTTTTACAACCGGTGTCATCAAGTAGATTATCAAAGAAAAGTTCATTTATAATCCTATAGATAACCATGTACATGCTTTGTTCCCAATTTCCATGAATCCATGATTATATCCACCCTAAAGTAGAAAGTACGGGCACACAACAACACTTACATGAAATAGATTTTCAAGAATTGATACATAAAAGATATATTTAATGGTCTGGCTTAGTCCCAGAGTCATGATTATAGTTAAATTAAGTGTGGTAGGTAATGTCATCTAGCAGTTATGGGACACAGACAACACTTCTTGTGTAATCTTGGACAGACTAAGGATTTATAAACATGACACAAGTCACTTTCTGTGTTTAACACAAGGCAGGACAGACTCTGCTCTGTGTTGTACTTGTGAAAGACTTTCTGGGACTTCTCAGTGGTAGATGAACTGCTGGGGGACTCCCATTGTAGGCGTAGCGTAATAATTAGGGCTGGAAAAGAGCATCAAAATGTCCTGATACATTCACAATCCTGAAAGTTGTGTTACTTTATTATATATTATTGTTGTTATCGGAAATGGGGAATACTTTCTAATAAGGCACCTTTATAAAGGGTTTATAAAGAGTAACTAATGGCTTTATTAATGGTTAATACATTACTTGTTGTATTCATCAGTTACAAGCCAGTTATAAGCAAATAAACAAATCCCTTCTTTCAATTTGATAATAATGCAGTAATGTTGGTAATCCATTAATAAATGTTCATGGGTCTCTCACCCTCAGGTCTCGGTGGTAAATGTCTTTAATAAATATTTTTTTTATAATAATCCATCCTTTCTGCGGTTGTAAATGTTGTTAAGTTACTAATTATAAACTGCCTTATTAGAGTGGTAAAAGGTAAATACCCACCAAAGTGATTTTTCCTTTTTATAAATCCTTCATAAAAAAGTGTCTTATTGGAAACTGGTACCAAAATCTTAACTCAAGGTCCACTTACAAGCTTTCAACTGCATCTCACGGTCTTCATAAGCAGATGGAGTTTTCTGTTTTGTCAGGGACTGGTTCAGTTGCCATCATATGACCTAAATACAGAACTTTGTTCACATAATAACAAGTGGTCATACACGGGGGCAGATTGTAACCCCGGTCTCTGTTCAAAGTCTTTGGTGTTTGGATGAAAATGGCCTCTTTGATCTTTCTCCACTGACTGCTGGTTGATAACTTTGACCCTTTAATACTAATGCTTATGCATGTTTGAGGCAATTTACTACACATCATGTATAGTTTACACTACTGCTGACCTTCCAGGCAGCCATTGGTTTCCACTTGTGTATGAAATATGAAATTCAACTTAGATAATGGATGGCAGTGAACAACATTAATATGTCAGGGTTATGTTGTTGTTGTAGTAATGCAATGCAGACTTCTCAAATCAAAATAATTATGTGTTGGAATTGTTTGGACAAACAAAAGGCAAATATGTATGTTGTGACTACTTTAATTGCAAAGTTAGGAGTTGATTCATAAGTCATAAGATGTCACAGCTTCCCAACAGCACATGAACGCACCATACTGGCACACAAATCAGCCCATGCTTACAATAGTATTACCATCCAACAATAACATACGACAGACCAAATAAGGAAGCAAACTAAATTTTCACTTTGGTAGATTATGTCTCTCAAAAAGGTTTCAGATCTCTCCAAGTTGATTTGAAAAAAATTAGCATTAATATACTCAAAAATCTATATGCTTTGGTTTGCGTTGGAAAATGTTCAGCATAATGTAAAATATATGTGACTTGTGAATTGGCAAAATTATGCAAAACCATCAGTGTGACCTTTTGAGTAAAACTGAGAGGCAGCTTGTTAAGAATGTGAAAGGTCACTGAAAGTTACATGTGAAATGATCTCCTGCAGTGCAAAAAGGTCCAGAAGACGGAGTTCAGTATGTGGTATGTTAAACAATTTGTAACAAACAAGTAGGACCTTAAAAGATATAAGATTATGAAATGCATATTCCTACTTACAGGAGCTTACAGAAGCATCTTTGTATCAGATTTTACTATGACACGGATAATCACCATAATCTAATCAGTGTATTCAGACTCCAGAATAATTTGAAGCACTGCAAAAACTGATTTGTAACACAGGACATTCATCATTTTGGCAGCCAAAAACCTTTCTTAAAACATTAATTTATAACTGCAACAACATGGCATAACTTTCTGTTGATGAATGAATAGAAGTAAATGGGAATCCATCTTATCAGCTTCTGAAACAACAACACATTTGGTCAAGGGCCAGTTCTGCTATCCTTCTTACCCCTCAGAGTTTTAGCCTCGTCCCCAAACAGCAAACACTTGATTTTAATTTGCTTTTGGGATCATTTGTGCCCTCTTAATTGAGATCGAAAAACACGTTGTGCAAGGCTGAAACCAACGTGAGTCTCGCTTATGGACCATCTGTCTTATTGATGGCCCGAAATATCTAAGCCCTCGATTTGATGTCACAAACTTGAAATTGAGGGCACAACAGATAGGTATTATTTCAACAAGACATATTGCCTCCAAAATGATGGCAATAGAATTTTTTTTTTTTTTTTTTTTACATATGGGACAGCTATTTCTAGGTCAAGATACCTTCTGGGTCAGACTGGAAAAACTTTCTTTTGAAAATACATGAACCCAAAGCTATAAATTATTTGAACTCAAAATGGTTTAATGCATGGTGAATGGTCTATGTGTCAGTTATTGATATACAGAATCATTTAAGTGAAAGATGTTAATCTTATTAACTGAAGTGACAAATATTTGCCTTGTTTCCCCTTTCTTCTACTATTTAATTATAATTAATTAATGATGAAGTTGGACGGAAATGGCGTTGTCAACTGGACAGTCAACATTTCATAATGATTTGTTGTGGAGACTCTCTTCAACCACAAGCTCCATTTTCCCCAAAATCAACCATACAGATGGATTAGATAATGATGTATGAATAAAAAAAAACACCTTACCAACTGTAATGCTACCACAACTTGCTTAAACAGGATTTATGCAGATTAAATGTATGGCTGGCCAGGCCCTGATGCAGTGTTTTCAAGCAGAAACAACACGAGTGAATATGAAACATACAGTATAAGTAGCTAAGGGCAGTACTTCAGACAAAACATACTGACTGAAAACCAAACGGTACATGTGCCCAACAGGGTTTTACACAACAACAACATGTACGTGCAATGTGTAAACTGCTTTATATAAGAATATTGAAATATATTCAGGTTCAAAGTCTTGGTAGCAGTATAAATCCAGGTTTATTTTGGTCTATAAACTCTAAAAATCAGTCTTTGAGTAACGTCTGCTCTCAGTGGCGCAGCTCCACAAAATATCAAACGAAGCCATCGCTGATAAGCACTGTGAATGTCTGGTTTCTTGATTTGGTAGTGAGTGGTCCATATCTAAAGCTGCCCATGACCATTACTAAAATATTCTTTTGTTTGAATTGCGCTTTAAAGCATGACATGAAATTGCCAAGATAATTGAACTCATATTTAGCAGCAACATTGCATGCCATCTTTGATGCTGACTTTTGGTGGCGCCTAACAAAGCAATCAGTGTACACCAAATCTAATGGAACACCGTAAAGAGAAAATAAAGGAGCCTTTCTGATCAAACAGTGCTTTGTGAGAATGAAGCTAATAAGCTTTAAGTGTCCATTAAGAGGGTTCCACATTAACTGCCTCATCCTAGACTCTTTTACCACACGTTTATTTCCCAATTAACTGTAATCCCCCGAATGGCTGGCAGAGGATCTTGCTAGCGTCTCTGAAATAGGCTACAATTAGACGCATTGTATTGAATTAGCATTGTGGAGCCTGAAGTCGCGCTCCTGTGAGGGCTAGTGTTTTATTTGTCACCTGGGAGCACTGCTCCGAGGCCAGGTCACAGCTCCACACAGCAGGGACCCTGTAAATCGTCTGTTGCTGCCGCCTGGGCTGACCTGCAACAGGGCTGCCATTCAACCATCTTGTGAGGAATGTCTCCTGCACCACTGGCGGGGGGGCTTTGAGCGGAAGTTAGATGAGGTTTAAAGGGAACAGACGGATGAACCGTGTGCGGACAGTGTGTCCTTTGAAAAGCCATTCAAAGAATCCTTTGACAGCGACTGTGTCAGCTGATTACAAGTCCTTTGACTCTTTTCTCTGGTGTCTAATGTGCTGAAACACTCCAATCACTGACACCGCAATATAATACTCTATAGTATTGTATTTAATTAGACCTTTAGGTACTTTACTACTTCCATTTTATGCTAGTTTATACTTCTAGTGCACTACATTTCAGAAGTAAATATTGTACTATTTATTTGAGATTTCACATACGAAACATGATCTACCTAAAATGCTGCTTACATGATAATGCATCAGTAATAATAATCCAATAATATAATATCTATAACAATATATAACATTCTAAAAGAAGCCATTGAACATAATGAGTATGTTTTTACTTGTAACAGAGTATTTCAACACTGTGGTGTCATTACTTTTATTTAAGTAAAATATCTGACTGCTTATTCCACCACTGCTCTTGTATTAGTGGAAAATATCAGAGTTTTTAAATATCATGTTCATAAGAACACAGGAGTCAGAATAAGGTGATTAAAGAGGTCAGTTGGGATTTCTGGGTGAAGATGGAAAAATGGCGTGAAACACTCAGACTCACTCTCTGCAGCCAAAAGCACCACGACTTGTGCGTCATCAAATTACCACGAGTGTTGCCAGTCTCAATTTTAGGGTAACATAATGAGCGTGCTTTTCCATAATAATGAATAATTGCAATTCTAATGGCACGGCATATTTGTCTTCAGCTCTGCACAGTTTCATCATACCTTCTATTGTTTTTTCTTTCATTCAGTTGACTCTATCAGTAACCTTTCAGCCTGCTGAGACAATCATATTAGAAGACACATGACACAGTACTGTAAATGTCACAAGACACTACAGTGGTTGTATGCCCCTGTGATTACATTCATCCTTCTGCAGAACCACTATCATCAGCCCATTCTCCTTTATTCAAGCACAAATGATGAGAGAAACACTTGAGCAAGAGTTTCTCAGTCAGTTGATACTTGCCTCCAGCTAGCTGTGACAGTGAATAGCCTGTGACTGGAGCACAATTAGCTGCGGCAGCAGGGGGCTGATCTTAACAATGCTGTTGTTTTCCTCCTGCCATTGCGGTTGAGTTTTATAGCCATCCTAAGCACACATTTTCACCTCTGTTTTGGATTTACAAGGAACATAGTCGGTGGAGACGTGATGTAAGGAGCAAAGAAAGACAAAGACGATAAAATATCACATTTATTATTTAGTGTAGTTCAGTGTGTGGCAGCGTTCGTCACATTCAGGAAGACAAAATATTCAATTTGTAATTTGCATTTCTGGGAAAACTTTATAATGAACTTCATCATATATGTCCAGTCAGGTGTCAGGTTCATGAATGCATCGATGCTGCAGCAACCTGACATAAGCAGCTAGGGGTGTAATGAAATGGCATGCTGAGGTGACCTGTGCCAGCTTGTGGTTGGACCTGTGAGTTGTGTGTTGCCGGGTAGAAGCGGCACAGTCAGGGCCGAGAGTTGAAAGGGCGAGGGAGGTGGTGGCAGGACTGCAGCGCGGAGCAGTCAAGGATAGACCTCCAGTGTTTGTGGAGGGAGGGAGGCCGGCCAGCTCGGGTTCTGGGGGAACTGTGGGGCTCGTGGGCTGGCTTGGGTGGGGGGCGGCGGCGGCGGTGGTGGCGTGCAGGAGAGTTTTCTAACCAAGAGACTGTAACTCATTGTAGCCTGACTCCACTGGCTTGGGTGGCAAAGATCGTGAAGTCCTGGACATTCATCAACCTGCCGAGGAGGGCCGCCTGACTGGAGCCAGGGTCTGTTTTCTTCCCCCCTTCTTCTCCCTCGCTGTGTCAATGCGATCCAGTGCGACTGTGCCGAGGCAGCCGCCCTGAGGAGACAGACCCGGGTCAGTGCAAATAATCAGGCCTCTGACGCCTTGCCTTGTTACTGGGCGGGGAGGGGGGACCCACAGTTGAGTGTGGGGGATCCCAAAGGAAACTAGGGACAGGGGGTCATGCCGTGGGTCTGTCTTTCGAAGAGGAAAAGGTCATGAAATGGGCATGCCTACGAAGGATAACAACACAGACACCACTACTGTATACATCCAGTATGGTGTTACGGTTTTAGTTGACTTAATCTTGAATATGAAGATGCATTGCTAGGTACAATGATGCCTCTTTCCCTGTCTGAAGTCTTGCACTTGCCTACATGTAAAAAGCCCATTAGAAACCCAGTTAAATGGACAAGAAATCTACATTCTCCAGGGGAAATCTAGCTGGGGAAATGATTCAGTCCTCGTCCCCAATTACAGATGCCAAGTCTCCCGTGTACATGACGTTTCAGAAATAAGGTTATTGCAGAAAGCAGTCTGTAATGGCACCTATACACTATGCAATAACAACAATCACGTTACACTGTACGAGATAGGTCAAATAAAATCCTGGCCACAATCTGTATCGGACTGTTAGATATTAATTTTGAGGCATATCAGTTTGATTTATATATGTTTTTTAGCAGGACCATTATGCTAGCTCGTCAGTGTACAGTGTTGCCAGATTGGGTGGTTTCCTTTACTTTTTGTTTAATTGGGCGGGCAAAAAACCTGGGGTACTTTTTGTACCATTTAGTCGGCTTCCCCAATGAAAAGTTAGACTATATTCCAATGAATCGGCTCCTTCTCCCCACTGAGAAGTATAAGTGAGATTGGCAGGACACAGACTTTAATGGGCTCGGCTCGGCATGCAATGACGATAACAAATAAATTACTTCAAAATCTCATAAATGATTTCACTTGATTATAGCTATGATTAAACGTCTTTTCTTTTTCAAATTATTGTTTGATTTATTAGATTATATATAGTCTATTACATGTGTTCATATAAGCAAAGACTTTTTACTTTGACACTAAATCAGCTGTTGTTGAGACTATTGTTTTTGATTGACGACCAAAGATTTCATCACGCTTCTCTCACGACTGTCAAAATTTGTCAGGGACAGCCAAAATTGCACAGTGTAAAAAGGCCAGCCATTTATGTGCATGTAAACACACTGATTGTTGTAATAAAGCTTTTAAACAGGTGACAGTTAAAGCAAAAAAAATGTCAGTCACCCACTTATTTATTTCATTATCAGTAGCTTTCTCATGCCTCTGACTGTTCAGGGAAACAGAAACATGGCTGACCTTTAATAACATCAGATGGGAGGAAACCACATCGAGGACGGAGCTAAAACATTAGTCTGGACATGAGGGCTTCACTCTGTAAGTCATCAGCAGCTTTCCTATGACTTGGTCCCAGTGATAATGGCGCTGAGTCAGAGCCTGAGCTCTGAGCATGGGAAAATGTAACGGGAGGAATGTGCGGGGGAAACACTGTCTGCCTTGATGGCACTCCAGAGTCTGCTCTGTGTCTTCTGCGAAAAGAGCTTTGTCTTTATTATGACTCAACCCTCATATATTTACGTTAACTGAGTGATGTTGTATCTCATTGTCTGTATTCATGTTTTGGTTTTGACACTTCTGTCTACTCCTGGTCACCAGTACTAACTACTTGTAACCAGTAGCAGCTCTGTAAAATCTTTTCATGTTGGACTGTTTTATTTAAAGGCTTGATACGTCTTGTCTCTCGTTTTATGAACTTGTATCATTGTATCTACTTGGGAGCTAATGATTCGATTTAAACCATGCTGAAATACCCCGACTGTGACCTGCTTCCACACTCATGTCTCCATTTTCAGCAGCTGATACATTTCTCTGCAAAAGTCATCATTTATTCTTGTGTCGACGTCATTCTCTTCTGCTCATTTACCGTCCCACCGCTGAGCCAACTGAGCTCATTATCCCTTTGGACGAGAGTATTCAGACATTTGCTGCACCTTTTGTGCCTGTTAACAGTCTATGTCCCTTGCTACTCATCAGTTTCACTTTTGAGTTCTCACTTCCAAATATCCTCCCCTGCCCCCTTTTTTCTCTCCCCTGCAAGACCACCCCCTCCACCTCCCCCAAGGCCTCATGGGAGCTCAGCAGTACAAATTTCCGTTTATACCAGTGGCTGGGGCTGACGACACCGCAGCGCTCTACCCCACAGATTGACGAGCCCTCAGATGCCGATTTACTGTACATGGCAGCCACTCTGGAGCCGCCGCACATCTGGACTGGAGTACGCTTACTGAAAAACAGGGGCCAACCTTGGCCCAAACAAGTGTAGCAGAGCAAAACCGATGAAAGGCAGCCCTCCCTCCTCCACACACACACACCCTTCTCCAGAGCCCAGATCTCTCAAGCAATTACAAAGACCTTGGAAGGTCTGGATTCTGTAAACAAAAACTTGAGAGAGGCATTAAGAGACATGGTGGAGCTAATGATGTGATTGTGGTGGGAATGTCTTCACCGGAGCTGCTGAAATCTCCACTTTGAAAGTGTGACTGTGTGTGTATATGTGTATGTGTGTTTCAGCGAACACAGTCGATTCTTAGAAAAACAGTGAACCGTCAGCCTTTACAAAGTTTGCAACAGGAACACTTCCAAAACTGACAACTTTAAAGAAGAAAATAAACAAGGAGAGATTTGAATTATGCATAAATTGTATGTGACACATTTATTTTCTTAACATTTCCTAGGAATTCTTTTTATTTGGCTTTTAGACATGACTAAAAATACATATATAGAAATTTACAGAATTTGAAAACATAAATAATTAGATGCCATGGAGTTTCAAAATGATTTCAAAAACTGATGTGACATCCCAAAACAACATACGAAAGCAGCTTCCTGTAGAAACCTCATATTTTGTAATCTGGTCTTTTGCAATTCATAGCTGACAGTGTTCCCCACAAGAAGGAAAGGTTTCATAAAGCTGGGACCGGGCCAAGTCAGGAAAAAGACACTGTAAAATGTCAAAATAGCACTCGACACAAAGGAGAAGTCATGTCTGCAACTGTCTTCTTTTTTAAGATTTTTCCAGGACAATAATTGTACTTTTGTTTCACAACATGAGGTTAAAATTGGTTAATCTCCAAATTCACAACCCACATTTTCTAGATTGTTGTTAGTATATTATGTTCTTATTTTTAAAACCTTAAAACAGACTCTGTTCAGCTCTCAAAATGTGCTCTACATCCTGCTGGTATTATTCTCAGATCTGGTTGTTGCTGAGCTCAAACCACAGAGACGGCGTCAGGAGTCTCTCCTGTTCACCAAATTGAAAGTGTGTTTCTGTGTGTTTGAGAGAGCGTCGGTGCGTCTGTGAGTGTGTGCGAGGTAAAAAGTGTCAAGGAATTCATTGTCTGTTCTCCACCTGTTATTATTCTGGTCCCAATCAACCTGCTAGCCAGTCTGGAGCCAGTGGCCATCTGGAAACACTGCTCTGTTTATAAACTTGGCAAGGATCAGCACTCCGGGGCTCTGACCTCCCACACAAATCTGGAAACAATTAGAGCAAGACAGTCTGGCTGATTACTGCAAAAGGGCCCAGCGTGGATCCCACTGACGGCTGCGGGGACGCCAGACCCTTGTTAGAGAAAATGCTAACTCAGTACTACACAAAAACCCTTGCACTAATATCACACAGACACTTACACTTTCAGGATCATGTAGCGTTTTTCATGTAGAGTCTCTGTTTTTGTATTTATGACCCTTTTTTTGTTCTCACAAACGGATGGACACACACAACCACCCACCCACACAAACAAACACTATTTATTGATAGGACTGTTCATGGAATGACTTGCACCTCACTTTTATTTAAGGAAACTGGCTCCCATAACCTCTGTCCACATGTTGACTCATGCTCATGAACTTGCCAAAATAAAAACTATATTTAGATACTGCTTTAAAAAAATTAAAGGAAAACAATCTTGATTTAGATGGGTTTTTTTAGATCACATTTGACCTTTTTATTTTGTTGCCATAAATAACCTTTATAAATCTCAAATTCATTATACACATACTCTAACCGGGCCTGTGTAATATCAAAAAGCGTCAGAGCCTGGGATTCAACTCAATTTGGTGACAGCTCCAAAAAGGGGTTTCCCTTGCAACAGAGCAGGGAGTGACGTCGAGGTCACTGTAGATCATGGCATTATTGATTGGGTGTCTGCATCGCTTAGATCCTTTCAGCCTTCACTAAATCAGTGGAAAAGATTGTTCTGACATGCGACTCATAATTGACAAACAAGTGCTTGAGTTTAAACAAACATTTCATTAAATTCTAATTAAATGGATTAAATTTATTAGCATTCATTTGCAATGTAATTTATGCATATTAAAGCAAACAAAAGGTCTGACATTGATTAAAAAAATAATTATTTTCTTGCTGTGATGTTGTAAATGGATGTCTGTGCAGTGATCCAGGGTCAATATTAATAAAATACCCCAAAAGATTAATTAACAGCGCATACGTTTCCTGTTAGAAAGGTCTTATTCATTTCTCACACAGTATTCAGACCAACAGAAAAGCCCCAAAAGCTTGATTGTGCAGGGATCTGATTATAAATACCCAGCATGCATTCATCACTGGCAAATATCAAAGCCATACATCAAGTAATGAAGGCTTACATGATTCACATTTTGTTGATGGTGTTTGTCCAGCAGTTTCTATCTCGCTGATTACCAGCAGTTTCTAAATTATTAATTAAAACACATTTTGCCATTAAAAAAAAACTCCCACAAATGAAAAATCCCATATGTGGAGTATTGAGTCTAAAGTATTTTCCCATCTCTTGCTTTGGAGGAGCCAATAATTGGGAGGATAATGAAACAATATTACAATGTGTGCTGGTTACTCTTATACTCTTATCGTTAACTAAAAACTTGATAGTTGCTGAATTAAAACGACTGTCGGGACAGGGGACAGGGCACGGGGACAGCTTCTTCTGTGGTCCACTTCAAATGTCTGCCTCAGCTTGGACAATTGAAAACAAATGTGATACATCTCTTTACTGTCCTACATCACTCCGCCAATCTTCACTAACATTACAGGCACCATGTTATGTAGTTCCCTATCTAAATGTAAGGAACAGAATACTCTCTCAATTCTCTCTCAATACTCTCTCTCTATATATATATATATGTATATGTATATGTATGTTTAATTACTATTTATTAAATTATGCAAATTTTCTGAATAACCATGAGAATAATGAGCTACAGAATACATTTCATCTTAGAATAATAATGATGGTGAATAATTGCTCTGGCCATTCCTCTCTCATTTTCTCCCTCTCGGTCTTTCTCCTTTTCTCTCTCTCACACATTCGGCCTTTTATAAGGATTTATGGTATTCTGTTGCACAGAGCATGTGAATAAAGCAGGAGGGGCTGCTTTTAATTAGCAAAGATTATAGGAAATGGGCCCAAAGCCCAATAGAACATTTCCAGCTGGAAGTCCAGCCTCTGTGCTTAGCAGCAGTGCAGCTCAGCAGCTATAGTTTAACAAGGAGGGAGATGGAGATTGAATGCAGATACTACATTACATGGTACTTTCCCCATTTCTGTTTTATTACTTATGTTGTTGGCCAAGCTGCTCCTGTGCTCCCAGTGGTGGAAGAAGTACTCAGATTCTTTATTTAAGTGAAAGTATCAATACATTAATTTCAAAATACTCCATTACAAGTAAAAGTATAAAAGCACTATCCATAAAATGTACAAAGTGCTGCACTAAAATGCCTCCTGTAATTGATTATATATTATATTGTTACTGTCGTAGTAGCATTATTAATACTGATGGAAGCAGCTTTCTACTGTTGGAGCTAGTTGAGGTGGAGCTAGTACTTCATATACAATTAGGTAGTTTAGTCCAGTGGTTCCCAACCTAGGGATCCAGCCCCTGCAAAGGGTCGGAAAATAAATCTGAGGGGTCGTGAGATGATCAATGGGACAGAAACGAAGAAAAACAACACAGAGATTCTGCTACACAAATTTGTATACATTTTTTGGACTTTTCTCTAATCTTTGGTTGTTTTTGAATTTCTGGATGATGTTATTTCTTTGGGCCTTGCACATTTCTTTGAATGAAACCATCAGGGAAACCAGGGAAATCTCTCTTTTCTCATAATTATGAGATCCAGATATCAAAAAATCTCATAATTACGAGATAGTTTTCTTGAAATGGTGAGGTTTTTTCTCATAATTACGAGATATTTCTCCAGTTTTTTATTTGGTGATTGCAATGCGCTTCTGTAGAAAAGTAGCTGTCAAATAATTGTAGTCAAGTAAAAAGTACAATATTTCCCTCTGAAATGTGATGGAGTAGAACTATACAGTAACATAAAATGTTAATACTTAGGTAAATAAGTACCTAAAAATGGTACTTATTTACAAGAGTAAATACACTTAGTTAGTCCTTACAATAACTACATATGACAGATGTAAAGTTAAAGGTCAGAGACAGAAAAACTTGAGTTTTAATAATGTCAAGTGACTTATGAATCACTGTCACTTTGATATTGTGACATGGATTCAGAAGTTAGTAATAGCTCAGTGAATCATCGCAGTGCTGCAGTAATCACTTCCTCATACAACAAACCTTTCAAACCCCTGAATATCTACAGTCTATAGTGTGATTAACCATCAATTATTCCCCACTTGGTCATATGCGTCCTCTAAAATTGCTACTGCTTTGGAAATTATAGCAGCCACATTTGGCCACATTTGCAACAAAGAGCTCACATTGTCTTACGCATTGACCCTTCTCCTTTTTGGAAACTACAAATGTGGAACAGAAAAAGAGTGAAAACAGGATCCTGATCTGGCAGCGTCTGGTGCCTGGAGCTGGTGTATTTTTGACGTAGCAGAGGAAGAGCGAGGGCAGTGTCCTTCCTGGTTTTCTACAGCTTCCTGTACAAACTGGAGTTTGATTCAGAGCCACTTGTTACATTCACTCCCAATGCCATTGTTTCACTCACCATTGATCTTTGGAGATTTGGTTCCGCTGACAACCTGGCACTCCTGAATGGTGGTGGAATGTAACTAAGAAGGCAACATTTACTCATCTATTTTACTTTAATACAATTTTAAGGAACTTGTTCTTTACTTGACTATTTCCATGTTATGCTATTTTAAACTTCTACTCCACTACATTTCAAAGGAAAATATTGTACTTTTTACTCCACTACATTTATTTAACAGCTATAGTTACTTGTTACTTTGCAAATTAAAGGCTCTACACACCCACACAGGTGTTTCAATTACTCTGGCTGATTAGAACTCCAGTCAGGTGTAAGTTAGGTGGAGCTGGGAATAGCACAATGTCACAAAGCTCTAATAAGGTTGATAACAGGGTAAGTTTTCCACCATAAAACATGAACTCTGAGGAAGTGCTAGTATATACGTGAAAAATGTTCTATGAAGTCTTTTTTGTCTCCAGAGGAGCTGCATGAAGTCTGATCAATTGCCTCAAGTGATCACTTAAGTCAGCATAAGTTGGGCCTAAAGACTACAAGTTTGGAAAATAAGAAATCTGGAAGTGTGCAATTAGAAAGAACTGTTCTGTTCTACGAATATGCGCTACGTCCTCCATTCATTTCTATTGTAGCCTGGATGACGTACAAGTTCAAGCATGCGTTTCCTGTTTCGCTGGCTGACCGAGTGGGCCAATAGAAACTGGTGGTGAGGTTATTTTTCTAGTGTGTCATTTTCGGGACTGTGTGTGGTACAATTTTGTTGAACAGAAACATAATGTGACCTTACCTTTAGGATGTGCAAGAACTTTAAAAATATATAATCACTTTACAAGATTAAAACACTGCTTGTATAACAAATCAATAACATATAATAATATAAGACTGACATGGTCCACACAGCATAATAAGTACGTTCACCTTTGATACAGATAAGACTTGCATAATGAGTAATTATGACAGACTTTTACTTGTAATTGCATATTTTCTACATTGTGGTATTTCTACTTTCACTTAAACAAACAATCTGGATACTTCTTCCACCACTGTTTCTGACTAGTCCTCCTCCTCTTTGGATAATCATCATCACTAACAACCATGTGAATCATTGCTTGTGGCACTCAGCGTGCCTGGCACCCTACGTTTTTAACCATTTTCCAGCCACATGCAGTAACGTGGGGAAAAGCCTGTCAGGTTTCATGTGAGATGTTATCAGTAAGCTGCCATGCTCATCAGTATCACACAGAGTCACTAAACACCTCACAGTCGTAGTTGTGGGGTGATTGCTCTTAATTAAAAAGCTTGTTTTTATCTATAATAAGCGACCTCTGCAGAATGCTGACACATTTCCCACATTAATTTCACCTTTTCGCATCAACATGCCACTCTGACCAACCAAATGCCTATTTTTGTGTGTGTGTGCTCACATGCTCATTAGAGTGAATGAACACACCTGTCTGTTTGGGTCCAGGTGTTCCCTGCAAGTGATGATGCACTGCAGCTCTGCTCCAGCTGGTGGCAACAGGCCCTTATTTCATCAGGTGCAACAACCACCTTACACTCCTACACCCTGCAGGTCTGTCTAAGTCATAATAGGAGGTGATTGAGTTAGCTACAGGCAATATGATGAACATCTATGCTCTGAAAGTCTACCATTGGAGATTAAAATGTTAAATGTCCCTTTGTGCATAAGCATTAGGCATTTTTGTGGCTTCAAACTGTTTCTTGTTTAGCTCTGAAAATACTGTAGACACAGAATAAAGTTACTGTAATCAGTTCAGTTCATTTATTTAACCACCGTTTAGGGAGTTAAAAGAGCCTCTTTACAGCAATTCAGCATGTACTGTCTGATCAAAGATTGTTAATGCTGGCATTGTTACATTATTATTTTGGTTTAGTTGTTAAATTTACTGCCTTTTATAAACAAACTGTCCCTGTTTAACAAGCAATTTTAGGCATTCAATGCATCACCATCAGGCTTGGACTTAACTGACACCCGTCTGTAAACAATTGCTGAAAGTCGTCTAGTCAGTTCAAGTTTGAAGCAGGTCTGACATTCTCCTGGAAATCCTCCACTCGGGTGGGTTTGCGTCATTCGAATTGGAAAATCTGCAGCAGCTTTGTATGACATGCAGCATCCAGGAGTTTGACTGTTCAGGCTGAAAGGATCCATTCATCCATTAAATACCAGTTTAACTAAATGTACAGTTATTAGCAGCATGGCATATAGAGCATCATTCTGATTCTGGTTTTAATATACTGTATTTATGAAACACAGTGGCAAATACTCAAGTAATCTTTATTTTAGAGAAAAATCATGTACTTTTTACAACACATTTATCTAATAGCTGTAGTTATTGGTTACTTTGAAGATGAACATTTTACATACAAAATATATGATCGCAGATATAATGCCGTTTTATTCATTAAACTTCCCAACAGAATATAAAGTAGTTAAAATTAGTTTTATATCAACCTGCTCCACCATTAAAATGCTGCTTACATGTTAATACATCAATAATAATAATAATCCAATAATCAGTGGTGGAAGACGTTTCCAGATTCCTAAAGTAAAAGTAGAAATACTGCACTGTAAAAATACTATGTTACAAGCCTGGCTTTAAAATTTTACTTAAGCAAAAGTACATATTATTAGCTAAATGTACCACAAGTAAAAGTACTGTGACTGTTCCTATCATTAGGTTATTTTTATTGCATAAGAATCACACTCTAGGCATGTCATGTGAGGAGTTGTGAAGTGGACAGATGAACCACAGGCATCAGACTGGATTGTATGCAGCAGAGCAGGTCAAAAATGTTGCAAAACGGCAGTGAATTACAATGAGAAAAGCAGCGAGGCAGAGTGAGACAGGCACGAGCGAGGAGGACCAGAGCAGCCAAATACGCTTGTTATCAAGTCAAGTTGAAAGGATTCAGCCGAGCGTGCTGGGCAGAGCTAATACAGCCAAGTGGAGATGCACTCTGTTATGTCCTGTGGAATCCTGTAGGTGGAGTGGATCCTCCTTCCTGTATGTTCCCAGCAAGCATGATCTTCAGTCCGCCATCTAAATCATACAGGTCTGTCCGCCTGTAAGCACCAGTCCTCCTCTTTATTGCCTGGGAATAATGAGCGCTACACAGTCACACTTGCAAGTCTGTTTGATTAATGTTTCAATTAAAGATAGGAAAGAGGGAAAAGATTGCTGAGTAGATGCAGGGAGTGGGTATTATTATTCGGAACATTTTCTATTTAATTATGTCGGATGGGAGTTCAGGAAAGTTGCTTTGATAGCGCAAGCAAACCTCTGGACAGCTGGAATAAGAGTGGTAAAAACGAGCATGAGAGGGGAATAAATATTAGAAAAGTGGGGTACAGGAGCTATGAAATATACTTATAAACATTTATGGGATTAAATGTTTAAACTCAGATGTGGGAAAGATACTGTTTTGGGTCTGGCCTGAGTTAGGATTTTTTTATGGCTATTTCAGGGTTTTCTGCAGTGAGCCAGCTGGCGGTGGATACTGTAGAGGAAGCAGGTGTTTCAGATTTGAGTGGCAGGTGGTGATCTATGCAGATCTATGCAGCCAGAGTGAACCACCGGATAAATCCATAATTTGTTATTACAGCATGCTAGAATCCAAAGAGAGACACTTCTGTATTGTAGGTTTTGTTTTTATAGCACTTGTGAATAGAACCTATACACATTAATGTTATAAATATAAGTGAAATACACATAAAAATGCACTTAATTTAGGTTAAAGGAATAGTTTGAAATTTCTGGAAATATGCTTATTTGCTATCTTGTCAAGATTCAGATGATACCACTCTCATGTCTGTACTGTAAATACGAAGCTAGAGCCAGGAGACAGGTAGCTTAGCTTAGCATAAAGACTGGAAACAGGGGGAAAAAGCTAGCCTGGCTCTGTCCAAAGGTA
Organism: Coreoperca whiteheadi; assembly: GCA_011952105.1. Classification (NCBI taxonomy): domain Eukaryota; kingdom Metazoa; phylum Chordata; class Actinopteri; order Centrarchiformes; family Sinipercidae; genus Coreoperca; species Coreoperca whiteheadi. Next base: position 16,602,130 of record CM022487.1, read on the forward strand.
ACAAAATCTGCTAACATATTTGCCTCACTAATTGACATATTTCATTTGTTAACGCTGAATTTGTCACGCTTATTTGCTTTGTTGCTGAGAGTTAGATGAAAAGATTAATACTATCATATCTGTATGCTAAATATTAAGCTACAACCAGCGGCTGGTTAGCTTAGCTTAACACAAAGACTGGCAGCAGGGGGAAACGACTAGCCTGGCTCTGTCCAAAGGTACTAAATGTCATTTACCAGCACCTCTAAAGCTCCCTAATTAACATGTTATATTTCTTTTGTTTAATCCATTAAAAAAACCACACCTGTTCTCAGTCTTTGTGCTACGCTAAGCTAACCCTGGCTGCTGGCAATTACAAAAACAGAAGTGTAAAAACAAGAATGTGTAATTTCATGGCTGCGCATTTTTACACTTTGTTTTTTGTACAAATTAAACAAACAAGATATAACATGTTAATTGGTGAGATTCAGAGGTGCTGGTAGGTGGATTTTTGCTACCTTTGAACAGAGACAGGCTAGCTGTTTCCACTGTTTATGCTAAGCTAAGCTAACTGGCAGCTGACTATACCATCATATTTATCATAGATACGAGGGTGGTATCATCTTAGCAAGAATGCGAATAAGCATATTTCCCAAAATGTTGAACCGTTAATTTAAAGCACCAATAAATCTTGAAGAATATCCAGACTCTTGCACAGCAGGTGAAGCCGATTTTCCATTTTTTCCCTTAAAAAAAACTTACAGCCACAACATGCAATCCCTGTTTGGGAAATCAATCCCACCCATGTCCTAAAGCTATGATCTCTAAACACTAGCTCTGAAACTATTTACTAAAACAGTGGTGGCTCCTGGCTACGTGTTTTAACTTGTAATCTGTGCTCAGATTCACAGCTCGCAGCCCAGGAATGTAGGGCTTTTCTACTCACTTGGGGGTGGTGCTGTCGCTCCCACTGTCAGTCTGTCATTATGCCATACACATACATGCATGCACACACATGCACACATAAACATGTGTACAGAAATACTGCAAAGGTATTGCATTGCACACTTTTGCCTGATATGATATCATAACATGATATTATAGAATGATGAAAATCAACATTCAAAAAGCTTTGAAAGTGTTTTGAGCTGAAATAAATTATGGATGACTACGGATATTGTGCCAACATTGATTCATTGTACTTTCAGACCACACCAGAGTGTATTCATCGAAACGTTAGCTGTGCTCAACACACACAAAAAACCACACAAAGAAGATGCATTAGGATGATGATCACACCTGTTCTCTGCATCTCAGAAGCTCCAATGATCAATGAGACTATGAGATGAAAAGGAGAGGGGAGAGGATTCTAGTTGCGGTACGGAAAGCGATTCCAATCAATTTGAGGAGAGATACACGCTGCTCTGCTGAAAATGTAGACTATTACATCCTTGGCTCGAATGACAGCTGATCTTTCTTGGAAGCTCTGGGAAAAAACATCGACTACTCTCCAGCTCCTGTGGAAACTTCAAACCCTTGACCAATAACTTTATCCTCAGACAAAAAGTGTGGACAATGACAAAGAAATGTTTACATTGTGAGTGTGTGAATGCACTCATATAATCCTGATATGCTCTTCTGTGGGGAATCCGCATAATGTGTGCACACGCGTTCGCACTGACATGATCGTTCTGACAGACTTTGCAGTTGCTGTAGGCATTAAACCTGACAGGCCAACAGTGTGTCTCCTTCCTGGACAGGTAACTCACCTTACAGGTCACTGTCCCCGGATATCTCAGGGGGCAATCTGTATTGACTCCGTTCTCTGTGTATTATCATCATGAGGTGAGAGAACCAGCAGATTGGATGACCTCACATTTATTCACAGTCTTGAAGAAGACACAGGAGGGTGGAACATGTACAAGGTGATTACTGACTCAAGACAAAAGGTTTTTTGAGGTTGTAGCTCCCAAACTTTGTGACTCTCTCCCATTGGCCTTAAGATCTGTGGACACCTTTAAAAACCATCTCAAGATCAACTTGTTTAGACTTTCTTGGTTTTTAGTATCTTATTTGTACTGTATTTTAACATATTCCTTTATGTCTGCATTTCATGTATGTTGCTCTTTTATTTACTTTTGTGTCTATTATTGTGAATCACTTTGTGACATCAGCTCTTGAAAGGTGCTATATAAATTATTGAACTTACTTACTGTGACTGCAGTTTTTTCTGTCTTGCAAATAGAAATATATTTTATAAGTATATAGTATGCATAAGAATAGTATATAACACTAAAATGAAAACATGCTTTCTGCTGTTCATTTCCCCTAAAAATACTGGGTCAAATGACCAACCCAGTGTCAGGGTATGCGGGCTTATTGGTTTCTTATGAGTCAAGAAACAGACCGTAGAAGAAGAGCATCAACTGGACTATTTTGCGTGGAAAAGTCAAGTACAGGACAAATATGCAATTTGGTAATTTGCGTTATTTATTTAGTACATTTAACACCATAGACACAAGTATATAGCATGGACCAGTGCCACATACAACAGCCTTTATAGCCTATAGTATTCAGCTTTTATGGTGCCTTGTTAACATTTAACAGGGACAACAGATGAAAACTAGCCTTCTAGGCTTAGTTATTTCATTTATTTAACAATAAATAAACCAATAAAATCAAAATGAACAGTTATAGTTTGTATTATAGTTTTAGTTATAATGTGGCACTATGGTTATTTTGGACAATAGATATTGTATTCATTTCTAAATATATGTGGGGTCCTTTCACATTTTCAGATATACATATTTTCACTATATTTTTTAAATATATGACATTATTTGCTTGATAAATCAAATTGTGTTATACAGCCGTCTTCTTTTTGTAAATTCATTACACAATATGTCTCACTTTGAATAAATAAGTACTTTTGTTTTGTAAGGAGAGCAGTGTAGTGATTTCGTGAGCAGTGAACTCTTAACCTCTGCCTTTGGGCTCTTCACAGAGGAACTTCCTGTTGTTTTCTTTGTTAGACTGATTGAAAACTCTGAATGGGTTTGGAAAATCCTTCTTTTACTCACAGCCCTGGGCTATGATTATAAAATAACAGATAGCTGAAGGCAATAATGAAGATAGTTTTAAGATAAGAGCTACTTGAACCTGTCCTCTTCAAGACTAAATGTCTTAATAAAAGACTAAGGGAACATCATATGTTTAAGATAATGCCTGTCTGCAGTTCTATAATGTAGAATTCTTTGACTGTATTCAAAATGACTAACTTTAATAGCAAGTGCATTCCTGGTTGTCTTAAAGTTATTCAGTAGCGTGGGAGATTTTATATACCTTGGCAAATACCTTCTTGGCAGCTCATTTTCAGTTTAAACCTTCTCTATTTGTGTAGGTATATTTCCCAGTAGTGAGAGCTCCCTAAATCCACCATGCAAGTGCATGTCTCAGGAGATTGAATGACATCCCCTGCTTTTAAGAGGATTTTATTTTGTGAAGCCAGGGAGATGGACCGTGGTGCTAATCTATTCCGACTGCCATGCTGGTGGATCTGCTATTCATTCAGGCAAAGCAAACAGAGGAGGGAAGACAGATCATTTTGCTTACTCTGCCCTCATTGTTAAAAAGCTCTGCTCCTTCAGGTGTCCACAGCGATAATTGCAGCTTAACTTTGTGATTTTAGATCTATATCATTACATTTGCTCCACTCGCTGCTGAGAATAACATAAAAATTGTAACAGCAGCATGTAGTGTAAGTCCACACTGAAATTACCTGCTGATAAAATGCTTCAGGCTAGGGAGCTTAAAGAGGTATATTTAAATTCCTGTGACTCCATGTTGGTGGGCATTGACATGGTCTTTGATTTTCCAAACCAGCATGAGGGCTAAAAATCTTTCATATCATCTCGCTCCACTCAGGGGTTTTTTTTCAACACAGGCTGAAACAGGCTCTGGATTGATAAGTTCTGGCTAAACACTGCCATAGAGAGGAAGCTCTCTCTCTGCAGTATGTCAGAAATAAGTTTGCAGGGATCATCTTTGAACCTGAAAAATGATTGCCTTGGGCCATCCATTGCCACTCCTACAACAAGAAAATGTTTTGAGCGAGTGTAGCACATGGTGAGTCACGTCTTCTTCAGAAGAGTCTTCTTCGCATTTTTCACACTAAACCTTTTCAATTGCTTTTTTTCCTCACTCTGACCCTTCTGTACCGATGATTACTGTTGCACTGTGATGACAGGAATCCCATGACATGGCCAGACTTGCAAGCTTACATTTGTTGGCGATTCGCTGTACTATCAGCAGCTACAGGTGCCTCTGTGGCGTAAACATAGGCGAGGCAGCGTTTTAACCACTTCATCCTTACAGCCGAATACAGTGAGGACTTAATGAACAGAAAGGAAATACATCCACATTTCTGAGGAACTCCTCAGTGGAAAATGAGAATCTTTGTAAGGGCCTTAGTTATTATGTACCCTTTTAAACACTAGCTTTAGGATTAGTCCACTCCCATAAAAACTAACATTTTGAATTTTAAATATAACTGCTGAGCACTCTGTGAATGATTTATTACTTTATTTTAAAGTCTGTAAATGCTCTTAGTGCTTTTTATAGGGCGGAACATAGAGGAGACAATCCCTGGGATTGTAATTGCTGTTATGATGTATTATCTTCCACATTAGCCTCCATGACAAGCATCACAACAATCCTATAATTTTATGTTCGAGCCCTGGGATTTTCCAGTTCCTCCATCACATCTTTAGAAGTGCAAGTCATAGTATGCGGATCTGGTTAGCTTTTCAGAGCAGGGTGGTGACTGAGTCCTCCAACTTGTCCCGACAACTCTGCAGGTTGGGTACTTCTCAATAGAAGCACCTCGGCAGCGTCACGTCTGCTACCTGCACCTGCCACAGGCAAGTGCTTCTCCCTTACAAAGGCATAACTTAATGCTGAAGCAGGTCCCAGCCTGCGTCCTCCTCCCCTGCATCCTCTTACTCAAACCTGCCTTGTTGTTCTCACTGCCTTATTGTCAGACCACAAGGAAGGCAGGAAAAAGTGGCTACTTGACCTTCTTTGGTCGCTTTCTTTGCCATGACTTTCACATGAGAGAATATATTTTACGCTGGAAGAATTGTAGAATTCTTTCTAGCATTAGGAAGCTTTGCTGGAGAATTTGAAATCCTCCTCCCAGCTGATGTTATGGCTCGCAAAATGAGTGGCGCTGATAATACTGTTTACAAGAAGCTCACAATGTGTCTTGTATATTAGCATACCCTAATTTGCCTTATGTACTGGCCCTGTGTGTGCTCTGATTAGGTGGAGATAGCAAGTTCTATTGGAGGCTTTTTTTCAGAGATGCCACACTATTCCTTCACAATATCACCATCGCTGTTTCACTGAAATGTCAGATTTCCATAGCTCAGACCACTGTAAAATGAAAGCACTTGAGCAACAGTGAATCAGTGAGACAAAACTCAGAACATGATCCGTATGTGCTCATGATAACCCCCCGATGCATGCCCAAACAGATATTATTTTGGATTCCTTCTCCTTTATCTCCATCTTCCTCCGCATCTGCTGCCAATTACATCATCAAAATGCTACAGTTCCTGTTTCCTCCCACCCCTGAATGGCTGATCACCAGTGGCAGTCGAACAGACCCACCAAGGCATACATTTAGAAGGTGCACATACTAGTGTATCTATCTATCTATCTATCTATCTATCTATCTATCTATCTATCTATCTATCTATCTATCTATCTATCT
>CM022487.1:16607906-16697685 GCA_011952105.1 Coreoperca whiteheadi
ATCTATCTATCTATCTATCTATCTATCTATCTATCTATCTATCTATCTATCTATCTATCTATCTATCAGGTTCCATGTGTTTTAAGTTTACTAACTTTGTCTCATAAACCTGGAAAAGAAAGCAAGTTTCTCCATTAGGCCTATTATAGATGTAATTATTTTTTTAGTATCGTTTGAAAATGTATTCATTTGTGGTGTTTTGTAAGCCCAAGAGGGTTGGCCATGAGAAAGTACTAAAAACTGAATTCATTCATTCAAAGTGCAAACATGAAGAATATGGATCAGAGAAGATGTCAAGCATCTTCTAAATAGGATAATGGCTAAAGTTTGTGGCACTGAAATAGATTTTACTACACTATTCCTGTTATTTTATCCTGCTGCTGCATATGCCTGTCCATACAGTCTACTGTCAGACCACTGCAGCCAATTTCCAGATGGAATACAATCACAATGTTTGGCCCAGTTGAGGGACTGAGGCTGAATCAATGTATATATTGAAAAAGTCCTACTTATAATGACTTGCGCCGGGTGTTTTCACCAGTCAATCTATTACATTATTGTATTTTTTTACTCCTGAGTCTACTATTAATGACAGACAGGAATGTAGGTCAATAAGACGACCACACATGAAAATGGCTGTTCTTTTCTTACTGTGCTTTGTGAAAAAAAGCCAAGTCATTTGTCATTGATTTTTCTCTACCTCGCCTTCAGATTACTCTTGCTCTTCCGATGACGCCTAGTACCTCTGGGAGAGTGCAGCAGTAGGCAGCTACACCTGTGGCTGCTGAACAAGTGTATCACTGTCTGGGTGCTCTGTCCTGGCTTGTCGGGCCCTCTCACCTGGAATGTGCCGATGAGACAATCAGGTGCAGTAGGCGCGTGGCAGCTCGCTCCAGGGAGAGATAACCTGCTCTGAGACACCAAGCAAAGAGCGGCAAAGGACTTTCCACCCATGGTCGACACCTCTTTAAAACACAGAGACGTGCCAATACAGACAGAGCCACAGTGGCGAGGACCGTGGCTGATTTCTAAACAGTTCTTCTCCAGGACTATTGTCTGTAGATTCATCGTCGTGTAGGCTTGTTTGACTATCCCAGCATGACTCACTCAAAGGGTGGAGTGCTGTGAGATTTTGTTTAGCCTGAGGGGGAGAAAATTTCATTTCTATCAAGAAAAGGTCATGAGCAATGTTCCAGCTTCACAGGAAATGCATCAACGCACATAATTGGATAACCTATCAGTTTTAGGGGCACAGTGATTGAAGTGACACTATTTGCCAGTGATATTTGGTCATCTGGATTGGAAGTGAATGAAAATGTAGCTCCTCGGCTGCGAAGGGCCAACTGTTGCTGTAGCATTAATCTTTTATTAGCTTGTGGTTGAGAAACATCTTGTGTTTAAATGTACTGTCACAAGAATCTTGACAGTAGAGCTTGAGATGGCAGTATTAGATTATATTTATGTATAAACTGCTCAAAATCTAATTAACTATCTGATTTCCAACTCAAAATAACATTGCTACATTGTTATTTTTATAGGCTTGCTCGTGTTAAGATTTTTCTAAGTAACACAAATAATCAGATAACCCCTAAACTGTTTAATTTCCAGAGAGTTATGGGCTTCCACACCAGTCACACCCCCTCCACCCCCACCCACACAGTTAAACAACTTAAGTCTTGGGTCACAATGTGGTTATGGGCTCTTTTTTGTTCTACACAAGACATCATAACCCTTCACTACTTCTACATTTAGATTAATGGTTTGATAACAACAGGTCTTGTATGTATTATCTCGAGGCATTTTTGTAAAGCGCCATGATTTTCTCCCGTCTGAAGTGAATATTATTTACCACTGAAACCCAAGCAAGACGTTTTGAGGAGAAAACGACCCCTCTCAAGTGTTCATTTTTCCAGAATGTGTGTGTTTTTGTTGTCTAGGTTTTCCTTGGTGGCAGTGAACAAAGCGTTCTACTGTGGAGTAGTTTCAGCAATCGCAGACACAGTGTCTGTACAGGGAGTTCCTGTCCCTGGCCCAAACCCACAGACCAACAGCAGAGAAGGACAAGGTCAACCATTGCCTCTGATTTCTCTTGGCATCAAGGCAGAGGAGCTTTACCTCACCGTCAAGTTGTATTCCTCCAGGCTTCATGTTGGTGGATTTATTTTGTGAGAGATGAAAAATAGATTCTAACAAACCTTTAAAACATATTTTTACAATAGTGCTACATCAAACTCAGTCCAAACAGCATTTATTATGGCAATTAAAACTCTGTTAATTGGTTTTCTTATAAAATAAAAACATAACAATACACAGAGAGGGGAAGATAACAGTGCAACCAAAATAAAAAAGGTGGGGGTGGGGCAGCTGCTTCAAAGATCCACATAGGTGTTACAGTGTGATGTATTTACAGATAATGATGAAGCTGTTCATCACAGTGTTTATTTCAACTAACAGAATTCAGGCAGAGCCATGATTCAGGACACTTAGTCTAGCAATTTATTCTCAATTTTTTCAGGAGAACAACAATGCATACCTGAGCTTCTCACTTAATATACTTATTTTTTCCTTTGCCAAACGTTAGATGATACGATCAATACCACTCTCATGTCTGCATGGTAAATATGAATCTACCGCCAGCATCCGGTTAGCTTAGCTTAGCATAAAATCCACCCAACAGAAACTGTAAAGCTCCAGACCAAGAAATAGTCCACTAGGTAAAACCACAACATGTTGTTTTTATACTTCGGTTTTTATACGCATTGACCACTTACCAATGAGAATTAACATGTTAATTTGTGAGCTTTAGAGGTGCTGGTAGGCCGATTTCTTTTTCCTATGGACAGAGCTTGATTAGCTGTTTCCCCCTGTTTCCAGTCTTTGTGCTAAGCTAAGATATTTGGCTATAGTTTTATATTTCCGGTACAGATGAGGACCACTCTCATGTCTGTATATTAAATATGAAGCGGCAGCCGGTTAGCAGGGGAAAACACCTAGCCTGGCTCTGTTCACACAACACCCTGTAAAACAACAATGTGTCTTATTTTCACTTTGGTTAAACAAATGAGATATGACGTGTTAATAAGTGAGCTTTAGAGGTGCCTGTAGGCAGAGTTTGTTACCTCCAGACAAAGCCAGGTTAGCTGTTTCCCCGTTTTTTTTTAGTTTTTAAGCTAAGCTAAGCAAACTGACTGCTGGCATTTGCTGTACAGAAATGAGAGTGGTATCAATCTTCTCATCTAACTCTCTGCAAGAAAGCGAATAAGCACATTTCCCAAAATGTTGAACCATTTCTTTAACTTTAGTGAAATGCCACCAATGAAGCACTGTGAACTGCCTGACTGTTATCAGGCTGTGCCTAGTAAATCATTTAAGCTGTATGCACTCCATCCATAGCCTCTTCATAGCCTCTTCCCATTGCTTTTCTGTTATAACCAACTCCACCTCCATTCATCTCCCAGGTGATCATACATTGAACATATTGCTTCTCTAACTGAGAAGTTTGGTAAAAACAAAGATTTAAAGGTGTTCTTGGAGGAAGGTCCATCATGGCCATCTTAGTGACTTACAGGTAAGGTTACAAGCCAATCTCAATTCAATTAAATTGTCATCTCATTGCACTTTTCCAATAGAGCAGGTCTAGACTGTGCTCCTTATGGTATTATTTACAGTGACCCAATAAATCCCACCATGAACTTCCTTTTAAGAGGCAGAAATTTCGGGCAGAACCAGTGTCAGTGGTGGGCAGCCATCTGCCGCTGCTGTGTTGGGTTGAGAGAGGGGGGGCACAATGCAAATTCCACATAGAATTCAATGATAATAACAATGCAATGGTAGTGGTAATATTAATATTAATAAAATGATAACAGTAATAATATGAATGATAGTGATAGGAATAATAGTGATAATAATAGTAAAAAGAATAATGATAATAATAATAATTGTAGCAGTGGCCGTTGAGCAGAGGGGCAGCAGGTGGCCTGCAATCATAGATCCAGACTCTGCAGCTCCTGAGGCAAAAATACCTGCTGAAAGAAACAGAAGGAGAGAGAAGATGTAGAGTTAGTAACATGCATTTATGGGATAAAAATGCATAGAGATGGAGAGGGAGAGGAGGACAGAGGTGCATCATGGGAAGTCTTCTGGCAGTCTAGGCTTATAGCAGCATAACTAAGGGATGGTTCAGGACTCACCTGAGCCAGCCCTAACTATAAGCTTCATCAAAGAGGAGAGACTTAATCCTACTATTAAATATGAAGATGGCGTCTGCCTCCTGACCCAAACTGGGATCTCATAACTGAAGGCTCTGGCTCTTATTCTACTTTTGGAGATTTCAGGAACCACAAGTAACCCTGCTTTCTGAGAGTGCAGCGTTCTAGTAGGGTAATAAGGTACTATGATCTCTTTAAGATTCGATGATGCCTAACCATTAAGAGCTTTGTAGGTGAGGAGGATAATTTTAAATTCTATTCTGGATTTTACAGGGAGCCAGTGCAGAGAAGCTAATATTGAAGAGCTATGATCTCTTTTCCTACTTCTTGCCAGTACACGAGCAGCAGTGTTCTGGATCAACTGGAGAGTCTTAAGGGACCTATTTGGGCAGCATGATAATAAGGAATTGGAATAATCAAGCCAAGAAGTATTAAATGCATGGACTAGTTTTTCATTTTACATAGGTGAAAGAAGACAGTCCTTGAAGTTTGTTTCATGTGGGAGATAAAGGATAAATCCTGATCAAAGATAACTCCAAGGTTCCTTAGGGTGGTGCTGGAGGCCAGGGCAATGAGAACTAGGGTAACTAAATCTTTAGATAATGTGTCTCAGAGGTGTTTGGGGCCAAGTACAATAACTTCAGTTTTTTCAGAGTTTAACATCATAAAAGGTCATCCAGGTTTTTATGCCCTTCAGGCATCCTTGAAGTTTAGCTAACTGATTAGTTTCATCTAGCTTGATCGATATATATAACTGGGTATAATCTGCATAACAATGAAAGTTTATGGATTGTTTCCAAATAATATTCCCTAAAGAAAGCATATATAAGGTGAATAGAATTGTTCCAAGTACAGAACCTTGCTGAACTCTGTGACTAACTTTGGCTTGTACAGAGGATTCATTTTTAATTCATATATAAAATGAGATTTATCCGATAGATAGGATTTAAACCAGTGTGGTTCCTATAATGCCAAAGAAAGGGGAGGTTAGATATATGGTTGGTCTATAGTTGGCTAAAACCCCTGGATTAAGAGTGGGCTTTTTAAGAGGAGGTTTGATTACAGCTATTTTAAAAATCTGTGGTACATACCCTGTTAATAAAGACAGATTGATCATATCTAGTAAAGAAGTGCTAACTAGGACACCCTTTAAGCAGCCTAGTTGGGATGGTGTCTAAGAGACAGGTTGATGGCTTAGATGAAGAAATCGTTGAAGTTACCTGAAGAAGGTTGATAGGACAAAAGCAGTCTAAATATATATCAGGTTTTACAGCTATTTCTAAGATGCCTGTGCCTGTGTGAGGATAAATCTATACAATGTGTGAAATATTTTACAGTCCACGTAAGTTTAACTCTTTGCTTGGGTAATCAAAGATTATGAGACAATTATCAGAGGCTGGAATTCCAGACTGTGCTGCACATGATAAGAGAAGCTCAGTAGTTATAAAAGATAAAAGCAGAGACACTCACCAATAAAAACACCAGAAGCCTTATCAGATTGTGATAGACTTTGTAGATCCTTCCTAATCTTTGTGTGTACTTACTTTGAAAAAGCTTTCACTGTCACATTAACTCTCTGCCATATGTGATTCATCACCTTGGTCTGTGTAGGAATTCATGCAGTTGTTTTGTTGTTTTTTAAAAATGAAATCTTTTACTCATTAAAGAGAATTGATTTACATTTTTTTCATATTAGCTGCGTGTTCCAGTGCAGTGCAGCAGACGGGCAATTATTCCTTCACAAGTGAGAACATCTATTAAATCTAGATAACAGTCAAAATTAATTATAGCAAGTTAAAAGAGAGAGTGACAAGATAAACATCCTAATTGTGCTTAGATTTGTTTTTGAGATGTGCTTCTGTAAAATAACAAAAAAAGAGAATCTGTAGTCAGCACACAGAGCACAGGATTTCATAACATGTCACTCTGTAATACATTCAAATGATGCACACCATTATAAAATACATGGATATTACAGATGATGCAAGACTTATTTTCTGTGGTATTACTCTGACAGAGAGCTTACACATCCTCTTTGACAACTGCACCAGGCCTACAGGGGGATGTCCAGGCTTTTGCAATGCACCAATCTCCAGCGTCATTTTAGTTCCAGATTACAGAGTCCATGTACTGCGAGGCTGGCTCTCTACAAGGCTTCTGCAGCACTATGTGGAATCTGACCTTTGACTTCATGCTAACACTGACATCAGCCGGAGAAAAACAAGATTGTAAAGCGTGATCTATGACAAAACCAGCATCATGTGTTTTGACATTTAGACCCGAGTATACATATATTGCTTTTCATATGGTCTGAAGGCTTCTGCAGTCAATTGGTATTCTGCAAAAAAACATGTTTTGGTTACTGAGCAAGCTGAATGGCGGGGAAATCTCATTATTAAACTCTCACCAGTGAGCTTGTGCGATGTGTAACCAGTGTTTTTGGAATGACACTAATAGATTTGGCTTGTTTCTGAGTCTTCTATTAAAAGTACAGCTGCTGAAATTTAATTGGCAATGCAAAACCAGTAACTAATTCTCTATTAGTTTCCATATTAAGGATATTTCTGAGAGACAGCTGGAACTCAGTGTCACATGACTATGCCCAAATCTGACAGAAATGTTATGAAACTTCTTCTTTTCCTTTCGGCTGCTCCCTTTCAGGGGTCGCCACAGCGAATCATGCGCCTCCATCTAACCCTGTCCTCTGCATCCTCTTCACTCACACCAATTAACTTCATGTCCTCTCTCACTACATCCATAAATCTCCTCTTTGGTCTTCCTCTAGACCTCCTGCCTGGCAGCTCCAACCTCAGCATCCTTCTACCAATATATTCACAGTCTCTCCTCTGAACATGTCCAAACCACCTCAATCTGGCCTCTCTGGCTTTATCTCCGAAACATCTAACATGAGCTGTCCCTCTGATGTACTCGTTCCTGATCCTGTCCGTCCTCGTCACTCCCAAAGAGAACCTCAACATCTTAAGCTCTGCCACCTCCAGCTCTGCCTCTTGTCTTTTCTTCAGTGCCACTGTCTCTAAGCTGTACAACATCGCTGGTCTCACCACCGTCTTGAACACCTTTCCTTTCATTCTTGCTGATACTCTTTTATCACACAACACACCTGACACTTTTCTCCACCCGTTCCAACCTGCTTGCACTCGCCTCTTCACCTCTTTTCCACAGTCTCCATTGCTCTGAACCGTTGACCCTAAACTCCTGCACCTTCTTCACCTCTGCTCCCTGTAACCTCACCGTTCCACCTGGGTCCCTCTCATTGACACACATGTATTCTGTCTTACTGCGGCTAAGCTTCATTCCTCTGTTTTCCAGAGCAGACCTCCATCTCCTCCACCTGCTCCCTGCTCTCACTACAAATAACAATGTCATCCGCAAACATCATAGTACACGGAGATTCCTGTCTAACCTCATCTGTCAGCCTGTCCATCACCAGAGCAAGCAAGAAGGGGCTCAGAGCCGATCCTTGATGCAGACCCACCTCCACCTTGAACTCCTCTGTCGCACCTACAGCACACCTCACCACGGTCTTACAGCTCTCATACATGTCCTGCACCACTCTAACATACTTCTCTGCCACTCCAGACTTCCTCATACAATACCACAGCTCCTCTCTCGGCACCCTGTCATACGCTTTCTCTAAATCTACAAAGACACAATGCAACTCCTTATGACCTTCTCTGTACTTCTCCATCAGCATCCTCAAAGCAAACACTGCATCTGTTGTGCTCTTTCTAGGCATGAAACCATATTGCTGCTCACATCACCTCTTCTACTCTTCGTTCCCTTTCATTTTCCTCATTTATCAACTCTTCAAAGTACTCCTTCCATCTTCCCATCACACTCCTGGCACCTGTCAATACATTTCCATCCTTATCTTTAATCACCCTAACCTGCTGCACATCCTTCCCATCTCTATCTCTTTGTCTGGCCAACCTGTACAAATCCGCCTCTCCCTCTTTAGTGTCCAACTTAGCATACAAGTCCTCATATGCTCTTTGTTTGGCCTTTGCCACCTCTACCTTCACCTTACGCTGCATCTCCCTGTACTCCTGTCTACTCTCTTCAGTCCTCTCAGTGTCCCACTTCTTCTTTGCTAACCTCTTTCTCTGTATACACTCCTGAACTTCCTGGTTCCACCACCAAGTCTCCTTGTCCACTTTCCTCTTTCCAGATGACACACCGAGTACCCTCCTACCTGTCTCCCTGATCACATTAGCTGTAGTGGTCCAGTCATCTGGGAGCACTTCCTGACCACCCAGAGTCTCAGCTCCTCCCTGAAAACTAAACAACATTCTTCCTTTTTCAACTTCCACCACTTTGTCCTCTACTCTGCCTTTGTCCTCTTCATCTTCCTCACCACCAGAGTCATTTTACACACTACCATCCTATGTTGTCTGGCTACACTCTCCTTTACCACTACTTTACAGTCACTGGTCTCTTTCAGATTACAACGTCTACACAAGATGTAGTCCACCTGAGTGCTTCTCCCTCCGCTCTTATATGTCACCCTATGTTCCTGCCTCTTCTGGAAGAAAGTGTTCACTACAGCCATTTCCATCCTCTTTGCAAAGTCTACCACCATCTGTCCTTCTGCGTTCCTGTCCACCTCTGTTCCCTTCACCTACATGCCCGTTGAAATCTGCACCAATCACCACTCTCTCACCTCTGGGGATGCTCTGCATCACTTCATCTAACTCACTCCAGAATTTCTCCTTCTCTTCTAACTCACATCCTACCTGTGGGGCATAACCACTCACAACATTGAACATCACCCCTTCAATTTCCAGCTTCAGGCTCATCAACCTGTCTGACACTCTTTTCACCTCAAGAACATTCTTCACAAACTCCTCTGTCAGGATAACTCCTACTCCGTTTCTCTTCCTATCCGACCCATGGTAGAACAACTTGAACCCTGCTCCTAAGCTTCTAGCCTTGCTACCTTTCCACCTGGTCTCCTGGACACACAGTATGTCCACCTTCCTTCTCTGCATCATGTCAATCAACTCTCTAGCCTTCCCTGTCATAGTGCCAACGTTCAAAGTCCCTACTGTCAGTCCTACATTCTTAGCTTTCCTCTTCTCTCTCTGCCTACGAACACACCTTCCTCCTCTCCTTCTTCGTCTTTGACCAACAGTAGTCCAATTTCCACCGGTACCCTGTAGGTCAACAGCACCGGTGGCGGTCGTTGTTAACCCGGGCCCTGACCGATCCGGTATGGAAGTCATTGTCATGATTCGCATTTTTAGTTTGGCATGTGTTTTACGTCGGATGCCCTTCCTGACACAACCCTCTGCATTTATCCAGACTTGGGACTGGCACATGAAGACACTGGCTTGTGCCCCCCTGCGGTTGCATTACAGAAATGTTATGAAACTATTCTGTATAAAGGATTAAAGCATATGTCTGGTGATATTTTCTTATTGTTAACAAATCCCATGAAAAGACCAAAGCCAACAATGAACTGATCCTACTAATACATATTGCCTTGCAGTCAAAGCGTGATACTGTAGATTATTCATCTGTGCATTAGACTTCCATTGTTGTTCAAAAACTATTAAACACATATAAATGACATATTTTCCATGAACCTGCACACTGTAGTTTATTTCCCATCCCTAATACATTGTTCTGCACTAGAGCACCAAATGTGTCTTAATCTGCAGATGAAAATAATACCCTACAACTACACTATTTACTCCTGTTTTAGTATTGTTTGCTAAAACTGCAGTGCCCAACTGTTTTAGGAAATCACTTAACCTTTTAAAAACAAATTAAAGTATATTATGACTTGTTTTTAAAGATTTACATCTTTTGCATCTTCTGGGCTTGGGGTTGAATGGAATGTCAGAAAGTATCGTGAGACGGACGAACACATTGTTAGTTTTTGTTTTTGAAAGAAATTTGTTGACAGTAACAGAAACATATATTGTTATTGGATATTGCCAGAATTATCCTTTAAAAGAATAGTTCAACATTTTGGGAAACACACTTATTTGCTTTCTTGCAAAGAGTTAGATGAGAAGGTTTAACTTCCAGCCAAGAAATACACATGGCACATAATCCCCCGTAAAACCACAACATGTCATTTTTACATTTTACATTAATAAAACAAAAACGATATAACATATTAATTAGGAAGCTTATAATATATTGGTAGGGGGATTGCGCTGTTTGGACAAAGCCAGGATAGCCAAAGCCCTCTGTTTCCAGTCTATATGCTAAGGTAAGATAACCAGCTGTAGCTTCATATTTACCATACAAACATGAGAGCAATATCAATCTTCTCATCAAACTCTCGGCAAGACAGCAAAAAGACACATTTCTCAAAAATATGGAACTATTTCTTTAACTTACATCTCAAAGAAGTAATGACATTTCCAAATTCAGCTCAAACGCAAACAGTGAAATAAAACACTGATTTTATATCTTAAGTCAAACTCCTGTTCCAAAATGAATAGAAAATGTATTACCATACATTAATATGGCAATATAGCAACTTAAACATTCTGTCACTCTGAATTATGCAACAAAAATTGTATTTCAAAATGTACTGCTTTGCTTTACAAGTCTTTGATGTGAAACCCAACTGAGAAAAAAACATTACAGGCCTGCACTTCATGATAACAATACAATTATAGGACATTATTTGCCATGGTCGTTGCTTATTTTAACAAATCATGCCCATGCAAGCAGACCCCCTTTGGGAGCTCCCTTGTCTACACCACTTCCTAGTGAGTAAGAGCAGCTCCAGACGCTGATGTACTCCGGGCCCAGCCTACTTCTCCACACCTACCCCACCGTGTCATCGCGGTCAGGGCTACTCGCTGAGCCGTAATTACCTCGGGCTGACACACACAACAAGGGAGATGCCTTCAAGTAAACACAGTCCAGATTCTGGCCTTGCTCACTTCAAAGCTGGAGCATGCTGATAACAAAGCAGACCCTGGAGAGTCCCCCTCTCCCCTCCCGCGGAGAGGGTGGCCGGGGCTCGCAGGGTGCCGATAGTGGCGGTGGTGTGTGTGTGTGTTTGAGAGAGAGAGAGAGGAGGTGTGAAGTGGCTTTTGACAGCACAGCACCTGCTGCGTCTTCACTACCAGGCAGCTCCTCGCCATTTGTCTCGACTGACTGGTTAGCTCGGACCGGGGGATTAGAGTTGGCGGGGGGTTCAACCAAGAGGCATGTTGATGGGGAAGGGCAGTGTTGAGAGAGGTGGGGGGATGTTGTTGTGTGATCAGACACACCTTCTGTCATCCCAGTGGAACATTCCAGCTGCCTGTGGCAACTAACACTGCTGTTGTGGGATGATGACGTGTCTGCCCCTATACAGGCCCTTTATTCATATCCATTCCTATGCTCAGTGGCATGTCTCATGTTGATGCTATCATCAGTGATCTCAGACCAGAGGTTTTTTTTAGTGCTGCTTCAATCACAGAAGCCTAAATTAGTGGTAATCTGGACATCATTAGCATTATCTTCTAATACAATCCAAATGCTGCTTGTTGCCTTTAAAGTCACGCCTTATCCCACATCACTCAGTGTCTTCCCGGTCTCTTATCAGCCTTGGTTTTCTTTGCGACTCATGACACAGCTGGATCAGGTCTCCTGTGATCAGTCCACTGGAATGAAACCATCGGTGCAGACCAGGCAATCTCTGAAAAAACTCAAAAGCTGTGGTGAAGGCAGAGGAATGCACCAATGACAGAAGATATTTGTGGTAGGGAAGACTGTGACTACTAGGTTGGAAAGACAAACAATCTGTTTCTCGGAGGGGGATTGTAATATTGATGCAGTGTTTATAAGACTTATAATTGCAAAATATCACTCCATACAAGTATTCAGTTGCCTGGTGGGTTATGTTTGAAATGTTAGAGTGCTGAAATATTTCCAACTCCTCTTGAAAAACAGAAAAATAGCAATAGCAACTTCTGTTCAACATAAATAAAAAACGGCGGTCCCAGAGGAGTTTTCCCTTTGCCATGGACAAGTTTGTTGGCTACTGTTGTAAACATTGTTGCATCTATTCTGTTCCAGTGATCACAGAGAAATTCAATTTGAGCCAGAAAACCAGTCGTACTGAAAGACTGATGACATTCTGCCATTTTGGTTATGTATGCAGATGGTATTTCATGGTGCATATCCTATCGAAATGTATCAGCACACTGGATTCATTATTTTTTAACATTTACAAATCTGTTGAAGTAAAACAGTACCTCAAAAATTCTTTCTTAGGCAATTAACACACTGTATTCCTTAAATAAAAACAACTATAAAGGATATCCATCAACAGAATAATTTATTGTGTGATAAACGTTTTGTAACTTTGGCCCTGGTTCAGGCTGTCCAAGGCATTGGCTTCTTGGCTCATCAAGCTGATAACAGGGGACATAAAGCACAAAGGCTGAATTAGTAACTCAACTCAAAACTGTGTTAGTGAAAAGTGTTTAGTAAATCCCATGATGATATGACTATTAAGTTTAGTGGTACATGTGGAAATGTTGACAAGAGGACAGGTCAAGAGATTCCTAAAAACAGGGCTTCATCGTTTAGTAACCATAAATATCACAAGAAATCTTATGGGAATCCAGCTATATGATTTCTCATGTAAAAAGTTGACATTTTGGCCAGAGGTCCTCACAAAAGGTCCAAAATGGATGGGTTCATCCTTTTGGAAGCATGGATATGCTTCAGAAATATTATGTCAGTCCATTACATTTCTGAAACTTTAATGCATTTCAATCGCTGTTCACATGGAGTTTACACAAAATTTGTATTGATTGCATTGTGTTGTAGGGTGTTTCTAAAGTTTTTGCTACATTTCTACAGTCTACATTTAGCAGTATCTTGCTCAAGGATACTTTCACACATGGGTGGGGGAAGCCGGGATCAAACCACCGGCCGTTCAATTGGTGGACGACCTGCTCTTCCACCAAGCCACAGCCTGCTCTTACAGAAATGAAATGCACACAATATGGGGAACACCTTTACATATAATGCAGTCCAAAAAACATACAGCCTCTAAATGTACCACGGAACTAAGTCAACACAAAAACAACTAATGTAGTCTGAAAAAAAGAACATGTTGTGTGAAGTAGTATTTCCTGCAGGGCTGCTGTATTGCATTGTACAATATCTTACAGATGTTTCTGTTTTTCTAGTTTTGACATTTTATATATTACAGCATATGTGATTTTCTACCTAGATATGCATCATGCAGCAGTGAAGATACAGATTATCTACATAAGCTTTTTTTATCCGCTGAGATCCTTGTCGAGCAAAGGAGTCCTACCCATCCCCAGAGAAGCTTCTCTGGAGGTTCACGTCCTGTTGAGGCTTGTCAGCAGAGTACAATACCCAGAGTCTGAATAATGTGGCCGGGAGCTAGTTTATTCAAGCACCTTTTGTTCGCACTCCATACTCACCTTTTCCCTTGACTGATGATCAGATAACCACTAGACAGAAGAAAAAAAATCCAGACCATCTCTAGAGATGCCCTAGCCGCCACTGGCTCTTTGCAGAATGTGTCTCAGTGGATATTGTAAACTGATTTCATACTACATCATGGTTTGGGGCTAACACATCCATCTAAGAAATACAAAAAATTCCTCAAAGCAAAATATTCAAGTCTTAAAAGTGTTGTGGATGGTGCCTAATACCACTCAGAGGCCCAATGTCATGCCAAACTACAGGGCGAGCCATTCTCAAGCCCCCAGAGTATTCTGTTTCACTATTTACCCATAAGTTAAGAGAGGTCATGCAGTAATGTGTGTGTCCCTGAACAGCTGCCCTTTGATGTCGGTACCTGGGACTCTACAGGGATACGCATATTTCTATGACAATTTAAATCCAGTTAGTTTTGTGCCTGAATCGAATAGTTCGACATTAGATGTTATGTTAGATGAGAAGATTGATACCACTCTCATGTCTGTCTTTTTAAATATGTAATTAGTTTAGTTTAGCATTAAGACTGGAACCAGGGGAATACTGATAGCCTGTTTCTGTCCAAAGTCAAAAATCTGCTTACCAGCATCTCTAAAGCTCACTAATTAACATAAAATATTATGTTAAAATATTATCTTGTTTCTTCATTCCGTACAGAAACCAAAGTTGTGGTTTTGCGAGGAGTTATTTCCAAGACTGTGCCTTGGCCAAGAGCAGTGACTTTCTGGAGCCTTGTCACCATGAGGTTGCTTGGCAACCAGTGGAGACTGCAAGAAGTCACTGTGCCCAGCCAAGAAATAGTTCCGGACATAACTCCCGAGATATAGCGTATTTATTGAGCTTTAGATGTGCAGGTGGGCAAATTTTGTGACCTTGAGACAGAGCCAGGCTAGCTGTTCCACCTGTTTCCAGTCTTTATGCTAAGCTAAGCTAAATGGCTTCTGGCTATAGCCTTATATTTACTCTACAGACATGAGAGTCTTATCCATCTCATCTAACGCTCTGCAAGAAAGAAGAAAAATAGTTCCCAAAATCTCGAAGTAGTCCTGTAAAAATATCCCACCCTGTCTTATTCATTGTATTTTAAACATCCAGCAGTAGCTAGCTCCATGTTCAGCTCATACATTCAGCTCAAACAGATATGCTCTGAGCTCCATGAGCTCCATAGAGCTCAGAGCATATCTCTTATGTTTTGCTGCTTTGTTGAGGCTATTCATGCTGTTGTTGTGGAGTGTAAAACCACTTAGAAAAGGCTTAGACAGCTTTTCCCAGACCTGATTCATCATAATTAGGTCACTGGCTCGGTCTGCTGGCCTCTCAGGGATCATCTCACACTCGTACATACTGTGCACCACCGACGCCGCTCAGAGATAATCACTGATCAAAATAACATACAATGAATGTTCAGTAATCTTCGTATTTATCTGCAACTTTCTTTTAGCACATTCCATGTCTATTTAATGTCTTATGAATCCTTCTCTGACTTGTCTGCTGCTCTATATCTGTCACCTCCTGTGTGATTGCTATAGATTCGGGGAGTGAAATGAATTAAGGATAATAGCTTTCACCTCACATCACCTCTCCAGTGGACGTCATGAAAAGTGCCCAGTAACATTTTCTATATTGAGAATATGTAATGGGTTTGAAAAAAACTAAATTTAGATGCACAGCACTTCCCGCAACAGGTAAACACAGTGAGGATATTAATTTGAATAAATGACTAGGGACACAGCTGTACAATTAGAAAGTAAATCCCATTTCCATGATGATTATTTGTCTTAAAAAGTCTGGTGCATTCTGTTTTGTAATTTCTCCACCTTATCAGGATGTGAATGAACGCAGCCATGGTTGCGATTGGACCCAAACAGCTGGTAAATATGCAACTGGCATAGACCTAGGCCACTGTTAATTTGTTGCTCAGAGCAGAATTGATTGTGTAATAGTATGATGACCTTTAAAAGTGGAGATCCAGTGTGAGGATGCAGTGTTTCTGCCCAGCCTGCAGCACGCACAAGCGGGATGGAGTTACCTTAAAGATCTTGGAGGACAAACAACTATATGCTTTGGTAAACATTTACCAACTCTACTTATTTAGAGGTTCTGAAAATCCTCATTATTGTTCTCCAGATGTGTCTTTTATCATCATATACCTCCGTCATTAACTGATACTGTGAGTTTTTTTCTAATTTAAAAGACAAAGTAACTAGTGGTGCCTAAAATTCATTATGATAACCAATTACTGACAAGCTACCATCCCATTTGAACACAGACAGTATATGTGAAACTCCAGTGGGATCAATTTACTTGTAACTTCTGATGGCTGTCAAAACATCCTCTGAAAGAGGCATACCAAGTTTTGTGTTGTCTTACTAAATGAGGAAAATATTAATATTGCATGTTTTTGAAAACGCTGCTGCTGAAAATAACGATCAAAACATCTTTCTTGTCGTGAATACAAAATGAAATGAAATATCTCTACATGATCTATTTATAGTGATAAAGTAGAACAGACGGTACACAAATAATGGTGATCTAATGGTTTGGTTCTTCAGTAAAAAACAATTTCTCATTCAAGTTTGTTTAAGCAAAAGAGTTAACCTTGAATATTTTATATAAAAGTTTCATGCCAAACACCAGATAACATGCAAAGAGTTTTGACTTTTCCCCGTTGACACTACAGTACAAACCCAGTCTTTTCAAGTTTATCCACTCTGGAGAGCTTTTTGAAAAGATACATCTGTGGTTGTAAATGCCGACATTGAGGACAGAAAACTTTAAATCCGTGCTAGTGTTCTAGTAATCTGTTTGGGTGTTGATATGACCTTGGTTGATCTTGAATTTTGCTTCACTAGACGAGTAGACCTATTGAAATGATTTTAAATTAAAATTAAGCTCTACCTGCTGAAGCTCATGATACAATTAAAAGCTCCAGAACAGCTACTAAATTAAACTGGTGGTGCGATTGTTTTGTCATCTACTGTTTCAAGTTTCCAAACTTTGACCGGCTTGTGGTGCTCGAGAAAATTTCAAATGATTAAGAAAGTCATTAGGATTCATCCTGTGAGCACCGTGAATGTCCACTCAATAGTTGGTGGTGGTGGACCTACTGACATGCCGACATTGACATCCATTGAGCCAGCATGGCTAAAAACTTCTGAAGATGTTAGGGCAGTTTTTTAGTGTAACAACAAAAAGTGTAGCTACATATCATTGCCATAGCAACGAAATGTAAACATTGTCTTTAAAACATTATGTGGCACAGGGGGAAAGCATGTATGAAAAAAAGGGTTTCATATATTTTTAGCCCTGAGGAACTCCAGACATGGTGTTGACTCAAGAGAAAGATGAGTTTCCACCAGTGAAATAAAAGTTTCTGTTTGAGTGGAGGGAGATGAATCAGTCAAGCGTGAGGCAGGTAATACCACCCGGTGCTTACGGCGTTCAAATTTTAAATTGGATGATCAACGCTGTCAAAGGCAGCTCTGAGGTCTAAAAGGATTAAAAAATGAGCAAATTTGCTGCATCCGCTTTTCAAAGCATGACATCATCATTATTCACATTAAAAGCAGGTTTTCCCCACTTAGTGTGACAGCAGCTTCAAATGAAACTATGAGTCTCCTGCACCACTTTGTGAAACTGACAAGCATTCAGAGGTCCCTGTCAGAATAGTATTTGATAACTCTGATGTCGGTCCAGCATCACCTTGTCCTGAAAATGCAGTGGAGAGGACTCTAAAAACATTATTCGCCTGGATGATCTCTATTCCCGTGGAGGAAAGGGACTCAAGCCTCAACTGTGGAGAAGCTGCATGTTGAAGGGGACACAATTTAAATGAATTGCCATCTTGTGTCATCTGCCGCAAGTCATCTCTATATATGCATGACACAGCTCATCTTGCATATTTTGAGATTGTATTGAATACTTAAAAAGTTTGAGGGGTTTGTTGAATTCAAATTGGAAAGACATGACCAAACTGTTAAGTTAAGAGTAACTGATCAAACTGATCTCGTAACTGTTTAGAAAATGCTTCAAAATCTGTCCACACAGGTTACACTTTACTTTAACCTTCCCTATTTCAAATAAATAGCCGTATATAAACACTTAATAAATTGTTTAAAACACACTATATTGTAGTTATAAGCAAATTGAAGTACATTTTAGTATTTGTCAACAACTTTAACTCCTCCTGTCTGTAACTGTACTATAAACAGTTAATTAATGATTATAACACTGCCGTTATCATATTTAATGATACATTTATACACATTAACAAATCCTTGCAATGTATTGTAAAACATTTAGTAAGTGTTAGTGGACATGTAGTAATCGTTCACAGGTGGGTTTATAACTGTGTTTAGAACTCATGAAAGCATGTTCAAGGTTCATTCTTGGCTTTGGAAATTGTAGCCTTATTTGACAAAAAAAAAATTCTATACTTAAGGTCCACTTACTAGATTTATTCCAGGGCTTTCAACCACATCTCATGGCCTTCATCGGCGGCAGAGGTTTTCTATCATGTTATCACGTTATCATGAGAGGGAAGAAGCATTTGTTGCATTAAGAAATTCTGTATTAATAGATTCAAAATAAACTATAAATAGTGAATAAAATGCAATTAATTAATATAGTACATAAATACTTCATATGTGTTATATTGTCAAATATATTTATTATGTATTTACTTTCTGAAATCTATTTTACCATGTTAAACAAATTATGCCAAAAAGGTTTTGTGAAAATATCCATGGGAAACTAGACAGCTAGAGAGAGCGATATCAAGGGAAAGCTAGCTGCTGAGACAGCCAGTCCACGGCTAACCTTAGCTAAAACTACATTTACTCATTGATTTTTCCCTAGCTGTTATCTGTACTTGAAAAATATCCATTTTCATGATCTCGGTAATCCAGTTTGTTATTATTCCACGTAAGTTAATGAGGGAGTAGCTAGCTCAGGAACAATGATGATGGAAAAAATAAAAACCCATGAGACAGCCCTACATTTAATCGCTATGAACTACGGACTTTAAATAGTTAACTTCACTGCTTCTGTCAGTAATGCTCTCTTGTTGGGCAGTGCAGTTGAATGCATTAATGAGCACTCAAAAATGTATTTACAGCTACACTATAGTGTGTTCTGTGTGCTATAAATCGTATATTAATTGTTTATATAGCCTTCTGGTTATAAATGCTAAATAGGGTGCTTAAAATAAAAAAGGACAACTTTCGATCCGTCAAATCACCTGTGGCCACAAAGGACCATGTTGTTTACAGATATGATCTTTTACAGCTGTGGTCATGGGGTTTAGTGGGTTGAACATTAAGTAGGAAATACAATCAAGTAAATACGATGACAGGACAGCTGACCTCTGCTCAACAAGAAGGCAACAAAAAGAGACCACAGAGCTATTGATTAAGACAACACAGCCTTGTCTGTCTCCGCTGGACTCTTCACTTCCACAGTGCTCATAATGACACACAGAACAAAAATCATTTCTGACCTACATGGAAGGTCACACGCCTGCAGCCTGCCGCACATCAAACAGGAGGTCAGCTCATTATTTTTTCTAACTAAAATAAAATTTCTTTAAAAGTCTTTCAACAGCAGTTTTTGCTCTTTACATTAACCCTTTTACTTTAATGAGATAAGCACATAGACTATAAGACACAGAAAAACTTCAAAAGAGTTCATCTTCCCTGGTGATTAAATTATGCTCGCTCGGTCTGCATGAATCCAATTTATTAACAAATAGAGCGCCGATGCAAAGGACGCTACACAATTAGAGGCAAACAGTATTATCTGGAGAATATGCACCTCCAGCTGAAAAGCAGCGCCATTCTAAGTAGCTACCCAGTCACTTGAGGAGACAACAAAAATGAAAGAGAATGGTTTTTAACAAGATGCGGGAGCTCAATAAACAGGCAAACATTCCTCCAGGCGGTCGGAGTAAAGGGGAATACACAATCATCTCCTTTCTGATGTGGCGAGGTTAGAGAGGAGGGCTGGGGATCACTTCCCGGCTAGGACAATCAGCCCTCAGAGGACACCCTTAACTTTATTTGTTCCACTTGATGGTCATAAAGGAATCATGCTCCCTGATTCACCATAAAGTCAGCAGGTTTCTGAAAGTTGTGCCCTGCTTCACTTCTAACATACTATTCTCTGAGGCTGCTATGGATTTTTATGTCACCATAAGCACTTGTGTGTGTAGAGTGAGGACATTTATTTGACGTGATATAATGTAAATGATAAAATAAAGAGTATTCAGGCTTTAATAATAGTGACAAATCAAAAGGATGTGCTGACAAATGAAATGTATATACAGCTAAAGTAAGGAAGATGGTGGCAAAATCATATTATATTTGCATTAAAGCTGCAACAATCGAGTCGATTAATCAAATAGCTGACTGAGAGAAAATGAATCGGCAACAATTTTTCAACCAAAAAGGCCAAAACGTCTCTGGTGCCAGCTTCTTAAATGTGAGGATGTGATGCTTTTCTTTTTCATATGTGAAAGTCAACTAAATATCGTTGGGTTTTGGACTGATGGTTCAATAAAACAAGCAATTTGAATAGATAACCTTGGGGCTCAGGGAAAATATCACAATTTTCTAACATTTTATAGACAAAATGACTCAATTAATTGAGTAACTAATCATCAGATTTCGATTATTATTAGAACTAAATTGTTAGTTGCAGCCCTATGTTGCACTGAATATGACAAATGACTTAATCGAGGCCTCAGATATGTTCATTTTTGTTGACTTTTGGGAAAGACCATGTCAAAATTCAAACTTATCTTCACAATATTTCATTGCTAAATGAAATGAATAGACAGCTAAAGTGAAGTAGACTCTGGCAAAATCATATTTTATTTGCAGTGAAAATGATAAACGACTTAATTCAGGCCTCAGATACGTTCATCCTAGTTGACTCTTGGGAATAAACAAATCAAATGTAACCCAATCTTCACAATATTTCAGCACAGACAATCTTCTTTTTTAATCTAATTGCAAAAACACCCACAGGGTATCTACCTGCATTTGGCATCTACGGGATTCGCAATTTAAACACAACAGTGTGACTATTAACAGTCTCCACACCTAACAAATATTTGATCTCACATTCTTTAACACATCCTCTAGTAGCCATATGCTTTAAAACAAATAGGTTCCTGCTCCTTCTCCTCCCCTTCTCCTCCCACTATCATCACAACTGCTAAATCAAATATTCATGTTGGAGGGGAAAGCATTTAACACGTTATTGTTATATGAGAAATCAGTCATGCAGTTAATTGTTGTTGTAAAAAGGGGAAATCTTGCAAGATTATGAAGCTAATTGGCATTATGCATTCATCCCACCCCCCCTCTCTGACACCAGTATGATAAAGTGCTGCCTATGGAATGAAAGATATTAAATTCTCCAAAGAATAGCGAGGACAAACATATCCACTATCTCAGCAGTGCTAGACTGCCCTCTCGATGGCACTTTGCTTTTATGAGGCAAATCGTCTGAATAATAGGACCTGCTGCTCGCAACATTTCCACATTAGGTCATGGCTGAGGTTTCTACAGTATCAGTCGACCTGTGGCTGTGGTTTGCATCCTCCTGGCTGCACCTGCTCTTCAGCGAGGTTTTTGAAGAGCCCCGGAGCCACCTGGCCCAATCCTAAGTGTGGCGGCAAGCACCTGGAATAGCTTCATGGTGACTCACAGTGAGGAGAATCTACCTACAGGGGAGTTCAGCCCCCCGCAGCGAGAAAAACAAGTGTCTTTTTGTCAGATCCCATCTTTCAGGTCAGCAGCTTTTGGGCATTAGGGCAAACGGGAACACACTCTGGGGTTTGTTAGAAAGAGTTCAACTTTGACTGTATCCCTTAAGGCATTGCACTTTTTGTGCTCTAATCTCTATCTGCTACAAGTAGACAGCATATGGTTAAAGACAACAAAACGCAGCCCAAGGAAGTCTTTTTAATCCTTGATGGCAAGCATCCCAGAAATTCAAGGTTGTCAAAGCAAATGCAAATGTGAGCTTTTTGTGAAAACATATTATAATCTAGATATCCGAGTGCCCTGTGCCCCTGCAGCGATTGTTGTGAATGAGCAGTAAGATTTAATGAAACCCCACGTTTTCCTCAAGTTAGAAACATCTACATTAATGACATGAGTTTCAAAATTAGGATTACTTGCTAAAAAGAACTACGCCCTCGCATTTAAACTTTACACACACTTGGGTAAAGAAATGGGCCCTCAAAGGGTATAACAAGTGAGTGCAGATCAATATAGCTAGTATGTGTCAAATTTCAAGATTGTTTGATGTCTGGACAGGTTCACAGGGAACAGGCTCAGGCCTGATTCAGAGCTGAGTCACCTCTCTCCTCATTTTTACATCTCCATAACATGAGATGGTGCAAGCCGGATTAAATATCGTTTACTTTTGTGCAAGTTATTCCGTTTGAAGCGTGTGACAATCAATGAGTCCTGCTGAGTCCTGCTGAAGGAGCTGCTCACACACACCAAAGCAAGCAGATGAAAAGCAACTTGAAAGATGCCGAGACATTTTACAAAATGTCATGAAACTTTATTTTTAAAAGTGTCATGAGAATATGAAAATATCAAAATCATTCAGATCATCACAGTTTTCACTGCTAATATACAATCATCTCAGTCACGCTTACATTCAATATATAAAAATATAAAAGGAAACATACATATTATTGCCAAGTAAATCTGAGGCACTTGAGAAAATTTGTTTTGCTATTTGAGTGCTGGCAAACTGTTTCTAATGACTGTGCAAAAGTTATAATAATTTCACCCTAAAAACTAAGTTTGCACTTCCCTAAGTAACAATGGCTTCAGTATCCCTCTAGTTATATATATTTATACTGTCATTCGTAATGCGCCTTTTGCTATCGTTTGTGTGGTTCGTATAAAAAAGTGGAGGACTGCATAACAGCCATTGAAAGACACTGGTACAAACACTGCAGATAACATTGTGAAGGCCTATAAAACGTTCTAGACATGCAGAAAAGTGCATGAATAGCACAGGTAGGTGAGTACATGGTATGACAAAGCTCGGCACTGATTGCAATCACAGAAACACTGCTTGAAACGAGAAGCACGTGAGCGCAGAGCTATTTCTCACTCTGAAATGAAATCGACTGCTCGTAGACAAAAAAAAGTCTTGGGAACAAACCCCCCTCCATGTGATTCCCTGACAGTTCTCCTGGGCTTGGAAAAATAAAGACGCAACAGAAGGGTTGTTTTTTTTTTGGTGGTGGACAAGTATCCCAGTTCAGTGTGCTACACAACAACCAGATTCCTCATGCTTGTGCAGAAGAGACATCCTGGAAAAGGTTTTGGAGCAGTTCTTGCATTGGTATTTTTTCACATCCGAATGGGTCTGTAGGTGAGCCCTGAGATTGGACCTGTCCGCAAAAGCCCTGTTGCAGTGAGGGCAGGAGAACGGCTTCTCTCCTGTCAAGGGAGAAAAGAGAGAGAAGACATTGTCAAGGATAGCACACAGACATATTTGAATAAAAATGATGTTACAGAGGCATCCTGGCCTGCTATTTTTGGCAGGTTGCAACACAGTATTTTAAAGAAAAGCACTCTGCTGAGTAGAATCTGCTGCAGATTTATTGCGACATGACATTTGTCAAAAGAAAAAAAAAGGTGTATTCTTTTCAATACACCACCAAATGGAAACCTCCAGGAAGTAATAACATTCTGAGCATGGATCATCATATTTTTCATAACAACATCAGCCTCACTATAAAAACAAAACAAAACTGTTTTAAGCTGTGTAACAGGGTCTACTGTCCCTGTAAAGGCTATTAAATCATGTACCAGGGTGAACACAATTAGTCTGTGCCTGCAAAAGCCCATAACTATTCTGCCTCTTCAGTCAGACAGAAGGCCCCTCTGTTATTCCACATTCACTCACCGGTGTGCGTCCTGATGTGTCCTTGGAGCAGCCACGGTCTAGAGAAAGCTTTCCCGCATATTTTGCAAACACAAGGCAAAGTGTGAGTCCTGATGTGCATTTTGAGAGCTCCCAGGCTTACATACTCCTTCTCGCAGTATTTACAACTGAAGGACTTCCTCGTTTGGGCGTCGCAGTGCAGCTGTTTATGCTTCAGCAGTCCAGAGTACGTGGAGTAGGACTTGCTGCACAAACTACATTGGAATTTCTCTGCCTCCACTCCGTGAGGGTCTGTCAACTTGGGCAGCATCTGCTCGTCTTCATCACTCCTCGGGCTTTCCGAGCCGCTGTGGTCTTTAGAGGAGGTGTCAGAGAGCGATGAGGGGTATCCGGAGATGGGGGAGAGGTCACTGGGGAGCGGAGACAGCGGCAAGTTGCTGGTAGTCCACACTGTGATGGGGCTGTACGCTGCCGGGCTCAGGATCTCCGGCTGGGGGATGACTGGCAGGGGAAGGCCCCTGTAGATGTGCGGCGTGAAGAACACTGAAAATGAAGAAAGCAAAATGAAATGAATGATCACGTGCTGCCTGTCATCGCTTGAGCGAGGAGCACCGATTTCAAAAGTAGGGCCACAAAGTTTAAACAACAACTTTTACAACGTAAAAACGCGACTGCATGTAAGAAACATAACTTTGTAAAACGTTGTAAAGTCAGACAGGTCCTATAGCCTACTTTGAAAACTTTACCTGATGGGCTCTCCAGCTCACTGTAATTTGGCTTCTTTGCGGAGTTTATGTGTTTCTTGACCAGAAAAGAGCGTGGCATCTTGGAAAACAAGTGAAGAACTTTTGTCAAACTTTTTTGTCTTGGAAAATATAGCGGTGAGCGTCAGTTTACTGCATGAAGATGAAAATCCTTATTGCTTAAGTCCAGTGGAGTGTCATGGTGCTGCGCTCTTGGAAACAGTGCAGTGGGAAGCTGTAAAGAGCTGTAAATACTCCCCATCAGGTGCATGGGAGGAGCTATCAA
This sequence comes from Coreoperca whiteheadi, assembly GCA_011952105.1. NCBI lineage: Eukaryota > Metazoa > Chordata > Actinopteri > Centrarchiformes > Sinipercidae > Coreoperca > Coreoperca whiteheadi. The sequence continues at coordinate 16,632,521 of CM022487.1, forward strand.
ATGCCATCTACATATACTGGGAGCTCAAACCAATTAAATCTCGCTTTTACCACGGAGCTTTAAAAATGTGTTTCTAGCCTATAGCCTAGCGCATGACACCCCGGGGGGCTGGGTTAGTTTCATTTACTCCAGTTAGACAGGTGCTTTGTGCTAGACTCGTGTGTTTCAAGGATGCAAGTGTACATGGCATCAGGCTGTTGGCATTGGCTGTTACCCAGGGTGACAATAGAGCAGCAGCAGCAGCAGCAGCAGCAGAAAACATTACCAAAATAAAAGCAACAAAATAGTGGAGACCATCTAAAATATATATATATATTCCTGCTGCAACTACAGAGAGATCATGAAAGAGTGAAGTCCAAGGAAAAGAAAAGGAATCAGAGCTACACGGTGAAATAGACAGGGTTATTTAAAATGACATTACTAATGCAATCACTGCAGAGTGCGCATGGTGCTACTGATGATTGTTGTGTTACAAACACTCAGGGGACTTGATTATCCTGTATGGGTGGCATATTTGAATGGGGGAATACCAACAGAAGCGCTGATGATGATAATGAATCGACTGAAGGAAGAGGGAAGGTTAATCATCAATATGTCTGCACATTGTCTCACCAAATCTATTGAACAGATACATTTATGACTTCATGCTCAAACCAACAATTGGACATGGGACCTACATGCAGCCATCCACATCTTCAGTCTTTGGCTTTGACAGTGGATGGCCCTTCCTAATGCAGTTGTGTGTAGAGAAAGCCACACCTTCCTTGCCTATAATGCAATAAGTCATTCCTCCTTGAAATGTAAATTTAAGTGTAGTTCCCTCTCAAGGTCAGACGTGATACCATAATCAAATTTAGCCCTGCTGCTGCTGAACTGGACAAGGAGAGGCAAACTTAGCAGTCTACGCCCCCTTGTGTTCAACTCAGTTCTTCTGCGCGAGGTGCGAGTTGAACATCTAGGGGTAACAAGGCAGAAAAAAAAAGAAACACACAAAGGCAAAGACTTAGCTATGGTGATATTGAAAAGCAGCTCCTGGAGCAGTTTGATTGGCTAGGTCAGCAGATATGAAAAGCTCCTTATGTCTAGGGCAAGCCTTAAGTTAATTGTGAACCGCTTATCTTATCTAAAAAACATAATTGCAGATCATGAATAGTTTCCCTTTGTGCCTTCTTGGATTATAAAGGGAAGGGAAGGTTATCTGTGCATAATAACTCCCGGCTACTGTCACACATTCAGCGCTCTGTATGGCAAGAAGGATGGGTGAGGAATGGTAGCGTTTGGTTGTGATCCAGCAGAAAACATTGTGCGCCGTAAAAGATAATGCTTTGAAATCAGTGGCCTATTACCCGCCAACCAAACCACATCCCAGAGAAGCAGACCAAGCATGGTCAGGTGAAAAATGCCCTCTTGCAGTTTTCATGCTTCAGTGTTGTTCTCTGCATTCAGCGCATGTGCATGCTGTTCTACTGATGGTAATGAAGGAGGGAGTGAAAGCATGGTGTGCCGACTCAAATCATATCACCGATTCTGAAAAGCAGGGGCTGTATGAACTTGAAAATTAATTAACAGAGAGGCAGCCGTGTATCTGCATTGTGTCAAGGCAGGATAGTGTTTTTTATCTCTGGAACTCTAAGATGTGTAATTGTGCTTTTGTCTCTGATGATGTGGCGTTAATGCATGGGGTGTGGCACTTGGACATATGGAAACTCCCACTCTGGGATTCATTATCCAATCGATTTGACTCCTGTGACAATGACAATTGTACACCTGTTCTAGATTGACTATATATGTTGTTTGCCTAATGTTTTTCTCCATTTTGACTCTGATGAAGACACAGTAGTGTAGAAATGTGCATCTTTTTGCACAAGGATGCAAATCAGTGTGAGGTTTGTCCTCAAACTGGCAAGCACCTAATTCATCAGTATGTTGCTTGGAGATGTGCAGAGAACCCTCTTTCAGGATACTGTAACACCAGCAAAAATGTGCTCAGTTAAAGCATAATAATGCTTTTGATTTCATGTGAAACACATGTGAAAGGATAACATTTGCTTTGCTCTTTGGAGGTAGCAGGTTCTCAGTACAACACCCAGGCATTGTCTACTAGACAGTCTGCATCTTAATGTTCTTTTATGTTCCAGCAATGTAATTTTAGATAGTGTTTTGTTGAATTCAAACTTGCATATTGTTCATCATTCATCATCTTCTTTTAAAAACATCTTAAACAAACATTGGTAGCATTGAAATTACAGTATTGACTGATAAACAACTTGAATGAGCAGTAATTCTTATATATTTCTTTTTTTCTTTGTTTTGAAATTGCCTTTCCATTCCTCATTATTTTCATTTAATGTAATCCCGCTTATCTTGCCTTGAGTTTTTAGGAGCGGTCTTTGTATAAGCTTTTAACCTCCTACCTCTCCTGCACCGGCTTTTGTTTACTTTTAATCCATGTATATCTGAATATATGTAGGTGTAAGTGTGTCTGTGTACATGTATGTGAATGACTTTGTGCACATATAACTTTTATAATAGCTTTAATTTAATTGTTTAAATAAATAAAATAAATATTGTCTAAGAAGTGTACAGTATGTAGCCTAGGAGGTCAGATTGGTTAAAGACCCCTAAAACTTGGTTTCAGATTTGACGTTTTTAATCAGTAACATTAAATATTCATGACTGAATAAGCAACCATCAAAGTTAAAGTTTAGCTTAGGTAATATTTATCAGCTGTAAAAACTCAGCTAACCTGCTTCTTCGAAACTGTGTGGGTGGTTTGATCAGATTTGCCCAACAGTGCGGGCCACTGTTAAACACACTTTGATTCAAATGTGGGTCATTTCTGATTGGGGTATGGAAGTATTACCTGATTCACCATTTTTTCCAACTGAGCCCCATCCACTTGAGACCAGCAAGGAAAGCTTAGACAGAAACAAAAATATCTCACGGGAAGCAACCAAAAGTGATCCAACTTTGGCAGATTATTCTTTTGATAATGTGGACCTCAATGCGTATTAAGAACCAGACTGAGAAGATATATTTTGTAGGGATGCACTGATCCAAATTTTTCTCTCCTGATGCCAATTTTGATTCCTCAACTCAGGGTGTGTGCAGATAACGAGTACCAATCCCATACCAGTGCTCTCTGTGTAGAAAGATTGCTAAAGCACTGAGTTGGCAGCCACTTGTGTATAAATGAATGTAGCCTAACTGGTAGTGGAAACATTGCATTTTTCAATGACGTTGACAAAGAAATAATATTTACTGTGGTAAGTTGTGGCTAATACTTGATCCACTAGAAAGGCTAAGAATCAGTGCTGCTCCAGAGCCAGCGTATCAGTATCAGATTGGGGCATCCCTGAGACAGCTAGAGGGAGGTGAGATTGATTAAAGGTACAATAAGGTCAAATCTAGAGCACTCTTAGAAGGCCTCTGGTGAGACCTGAAGACTACAACAGCCATAATCTGGGCGTGACTTAGCCTTGGTTTGCTAATGGATCACAGTTAAGCCATTAGGGAGGACAGAAAGCCTCAGACACTTGTAGAGGTTGCTGTAGTAGGCCTATAGTAAAGCACTTCCATCTAATCACACCGGCAGATAGCCCCGAGAACAACAGGACCAACAGGACTCTGCATGCTGATCCAGAGCACAGGCTTTGACCTTTTAATTAGCAAAACTTTCAGAATAAGAGACTAGATTTGTGTTGGGTTCCAGACTGAAATGCCCAAGTGCTTCTCAGTTTATGAATAACAGCTTTCCATATGACGTGCTGCTTAGGTTGGTAGGCAACATGTAACGTCAAAGGAGTCAAATTGCATCATGTGGGGGGATAACAGGGGGAATCTTCAGCTGGCATGATGGCAGCATGGAAGATGAGGTGCACCTGGTCAGCCTTGCGCAGCTGCTCACGCGAGAGCCTCGGGGAAAGAGCCCAAATACTACTGAGTTACTGAAGACACTGGCCTATGTACAGTGTGTGTTTTTTGTTCATTGACAACACCAACTGAGTCATGCGAGTCTGACTGTGCAACACTGAGAAAATCCACCCATGCTTTTTTTCTTTTTCTTTTAAATGCCATTTAGCTCAGGAAAGTTGTGACTCACATGCAGACACACGCTGGTCTTTAATGTAAAAATAACCATAAAGTATGGGCAACACATTTTTTCTTTTGTATTTTGCCGCAGATCTCATTTGTAAGCGGGCAAACCTTGGTATGAATCCCGAGTGAATTCACACACACACACACACACACACACACAGAGGACCGCAGCAGTGCACACGAATGTAATTGTCAGAAAAAGAAAAAGAAAGGTTTGTGGGATGTTGGTGCGCCTTTAAAACGAGTGTAACGAACGTTGTACAGAGCAGCAGACGTCCCTAGAAACAGTAAAAAAGTGGAATCATGTAATATTTATGGATCCAGAGTTGTGCGGGTGCCTTGGGTAAACGAAGTCGATTGACGCGCGCGTTAAACCAGCCGCATGTGATTCCCAGCTTCAGTCATTTTGGCAGCACGATGCGAGAGAGAGACGGACACAGAGCTGTGAAACTGGACCCTCTGCCAGAGATGTCGACGGACAGGAATCCCTGAAACCGCCGCTGCCCAGGAAATATGGACAAATCTTCTTTTGTGGGCTGTTTTTCTATCGGTTTTCGCACATCGCTACAGAGAGTGGACCAGGATGCCGTGTGGGCGATGCTGCCACAAGGGATACATTGTGATTTCGCAGAGATGTTTTAGCAACCGTCGCATAAATTAAAATAGGAAAACCCGTCATATTAGGGATTGGGAGTCCAAAGGGATCTAATAAGACATCACCACCTGTTACTAGAAAATCAGGTAAGCCTCACAGACCTTTTTTTTTCGCTTTTGCATTGACAGAGCCTCATAATACAGTGCATGACGAACGTAGGTAGTTAATTATTACGCTAAACATCCATGAAACGAAACATTAATCCCTTTGCAATGTACTTTTTTGAGATGTAATTTGCCTTAATGCTGCGCACCAAGATTTACGTACCAATCACCTTTATGATCCGATGGATGATAAAGCATCACATCCTCTAACAGTCACGTTTGTGTGATGCACTGAGCTGTACACTTCACTTATGATGGGCCTCATGATGAAACACCGTTTCATTATTGTGTGATTTGCAGGGACAATGTGGGCTTGCAGAAACCTTTACATTGCCTCAGTGCAGGTACACACGAGCAGCACCCGCAGTTCCTCCAGCCAGTGCAGTGGCAGCAGACCTCTTTTCATCCACAGTGCTGTTAGTAGGCTACTACTCTCTCTGCACTGAATGCCAATAAACGACTACATACTTTAAAAAAAAATTAGGCCATTTTATAAGTCAAACGTCACTGAAGTATTCACAAACGTTTCTTGATCCTCAGCAGCTTCTTCTTGGAAAAAGCATCAAGACAACGTCCATCTGTGATAAACCGGAGAGGAGTATTTCAGCACAGCCTGCTGCTGCTGCTGCTGCTGCTGCTGCTGGTCCAGTGTGTTTTATTAGTCTCGCAGAAAGCTCGCGAATCCTCCAGTGTTCCATAAAATGTATGTTGCTTCTTTAACTGTAAACCGGTGTGGCTTGTTTTTTCTCATTATCGGCTGCAAGGTGACAGACAATCAGTGCAGTTTGTATCTAAGAAACCCGCTGAGATGTAGAAATCAGACTTCACATCAGTGTTTTCTGGTTTTTCTGTGCTCATACAAGCATATTGAGCCGAGGTGAGCTGGTCCATTCGCTGGTCATAGGTCAGGAGGAGCAATCTGTTTGATGTACTGTTGGCCTCACTTCCTACAGGGGGACAGACGTTGACATGTCATTGACAATTTTATGCCCTAGCACGCTCATCCCCCCCCCCTCCTATTTCTGCTTATGTCCTAAATCAAAGAGCAGTTGGGCCAAGTGACAGAGGCACACTGGCAGAAAATCAGGCCTGAGTGAAATGGTGTCAGTCAAGTCTGGTCAATATGTCAGCCGGAGCGAGAGAGGGAGAGAGCCAGGGACAACTTGTTAGAATCCTCCATACTGTGTTGCAGTCTGGATCAGCTGATAAGTGGAATAAGGAGACTGTCACAAAGTTTTACCCAACACAATCATGATCTAAACAGCATACCGGCATCAATTATGATCTGGAAACAATGTCTACACCGCACATAAAAGAGTTCCTCCGCACTTTATCTACCCTGCTTAAGTAATCAATAGTCTGCTGTTCGTATGCAGCTGAATCCCAGTGGCTCATTTAGAAATCCGGACTAGTTAAACGTCTTGAAATGTACAAGTGGGATAGGTTGTCCTAAGGCATTACTAGAAGCAGTGAATGTACACATTGACATCAATTATGTATGTTAACACATTCAAAGTGCAGTTACGCTCCCCAAGCATCACCCAGTAGCTTGATATGTAATAGTTGTTCTGAATATTCAAGGTTTGCACTTTCAGTACGCCGAGTGAAGCACAAGTTCATTTTTAATGCCATGTGGCTTTGTTCAGTGACCTATTTTGACCATAAAAGAGAGTGCTGTGCTGAAATTGATGGACAAAAAGCTCGACAAGCTCCCAGAGAACAATGGAAAAAGTAGCAGTGAGTGTAGGGAACGTAAAAAGATAAAAACTAAAACAGGAATTTGCAGATGTTTTGTGTATTTAAAGAAAATAGTTTGGAACCTCCAAACAGAGTGGCCCTTTAACATTTTCCTTCAGCGATTGTTCTATCTAAAGGGCAGCCGGGAGAGCCTACAGTATGTCACTGTGAGGCTGGACATCTTCATTACAATCCAGCCCCAGAGCCAAGCAGCAGAGAGAAAAATGTATCCCGTCTGATGTTTCTTTGGGGCTTTTATAGCAACTGTTTGATCGACCATCCATACAAACAGCTCCAGATGTTGAATTCTCAGAGGAGAAGCCATATGCTTTTATTGTGGCATGATGTATGAGCAGCACAAATAAAAGAAACTGTAGATATCTCTCTCAGAGTGCAGGACAAAATATTGGTGGTCTGTGCCACAAAGTCACTGTCATGCAACAAGAAAACCATTAGTCTGGCTTAGCGAGAGACTGATGGCTAATGAAGCGAATGCACACCAAACTCTCGTGGCGGGGAAGACAGAAGACACAACTCTCATTTATATGCGCCTCATATACCAGCCCATCTGATTTAGAGGTTCAGGACTGCAACACAGACTAACGCACTGAAAGCTACACGTAGGTGATAACTGCCCTAAGAGAAGCAATGAGGGGTTAGATTATAATGATTTATGATACTAGCATGCTGCTCAACATACAAGTGACACAACCCTCAGAGATAACATCTATACCTCAGATGCTGGAGTTCTGTTGAGGAAAAGCAGCATTTCCTTTACATGCTTTACAATGTGTAAGTAGCGCAGGATGGACAATTTTAGGTCACATTTGATTAATGTGAAGTCTGTTTATTCGTTAAGCACCGCTGCCTTGACCTCACACTACAGTTCAGCTCAACCTTGATGGAAGGCAGTCTTGTACACTGTAAACTGCATTATTGTGTTTCCTTGGAACATTTGCGATCCATTCAACCTGTGAGTAGTAAAATAGCCCCGAGCAGCAATTAACTTCTCTTCACAATTTCTGTTTATGATGGCAGAACAGACTGTACGGTCATCATAGTTTTGGTTTACTTTAAAAGTTGTGAAATTGTTCGCGCCACAAGCATTTGTTAAGCTTTTTAAGTAGCTCTAATTATGTTGATAAGCGATTAATAATTTAAGTTATTCAATTCAAACTTTTTTTTCCCGTTTTATATCACAGTAAATTGAATATATTTGGGTTTTGGTCTCTTGTTCAAACAACAAAAATGCTTTTTGAAGATATCACTTTGGGGTTTTCACTCTTTTCTTATATTTTATAGACTAAATAATTGAACTATTAATCAAAAAAGTAACCCACAGAATAATCAATAATGAAATGTGGTCATATTTTGTAGGCAGTTTTCAGGTGAATAGTTTACATTTTGCAGCTGGAAATGACCCTAGGGGAATCTGCAAATCCTCCAGGAAATAAAGTGAACATACGATGATCTACAGAACTTAATTTATGTCCCTGAGATATCAATTTGTTTAGTGTCACGCAGTTTGAATTCATAAATAATTTGCCCCAGCAATCGGGAGATAGTTCTATATTTCCCTACTTTATATTTAGTAAGTAAGCAGATGTGTCCCTAGACTGTGTAGCTTAATTTCAATGTAGCCTAGCCTTCAGCAATATGCTGAGCTTTTTAATCCTTTCATGTACTCTACACGCAGCATGGTGCCATTTCCAGGCCCCCAAGTCTTCCCCTGCAATGCTGCTCAGGCCTCGTTGGTTGAAATATTAAAATTACAATATGCATATATATATATATATAGTAATTTATAGTATAATATATATATATAGTATAATTATGAGTGAATTACGTTATTCAATGTAGTATAAAGGCTCTGTGTTCGTTTGTCTAGCCTAATTTAGATCCTCATGTAAGATAACATGCTTGATTTGCCCAATCCATTTATCTGCAGGCTGTTAAATAATAAAAAAAAGATTACAATCCCATTAAGGAACCTGTCAGTAGCAAATGCGCTGCAGGATCAGTTTCTTCTACCTATAGTTTATTTCTTGCGTATGTCTATTTCTGCACCCTGATATCCAGTGATATAGCAAGGAACCAGTTTGTGAAATGATTCTCGCTGATTTAAGTTGGCACCCACCTGATATCTGGTGGCTCCCTGTTGCCAAAAAACATACATCATAGTCAGGAAGGTCAAGAGCTCAGTCTATAAATGTGTCCATCACTAATTTACTCCTCTGCATATCATTCACGAGCGTCTGACATGGCTATCGCCACTGGCTGTTATCGGGGCTCAGGTATTGACTTATGAGGTAATGAAAGACATATTTTTTGACAAATGCTGTAAAAGAATTGCAAACATGATGAGATACTGTTTCTATCTTGCCTGAATGATCTGTCTTGAACATAATCTGAAAGAAAATAAGAAGTAGCACCTCTAGCGGCACACAAAACAGGTCCTGTTGAATACACAATGTGCTTTGTAAATACAGAACTTTTCAAACAGCTTCCTTTTACACGAGCTTGTTCACTGACTAAGGATTGAGTTTATTAAAGTGTCACCATTGTCAGGTGAAGAAGAACCTGCACACCACACACGTTTAAAGACTATGCTTTATATTAAAACCATGTAGCGCTGACACAGGGCAGTGATGGCCTAAAGGTTAGAGAAGAAAGCTTGTGACCGGGAGGTTGTCGGTTCAATATCCGGACTGGCAGGATAAATCTGGGTGGGGAAAGTGAAAAAGCCTCATTACCACCATGGAGTTACCCTTGAGCAAGGCCCTTAACCCCAACTTCCCCAGTGGAGCTGCTCAGTGGCCATAGATAGGTAAAAATGAAGATCGGACTGTGGTTGTACTGGGCAGCTTGTGTGTGTGTGTGTAACTGTGTGATCGTGATCATCCTCCAGTATTGGTCAGACAAAACAAGCTAATTTGGAACATATCACCTCTGGAAATATGTGATCAACATTTTTCATTATTTCACAGCATTTTATTGACCAAACCCTCAACCGATGAATAGAGAAAATCATCTGTATATTAATCAATAATTGCTAGCTGCAGCCCTAAAACCAAGTGACGAATAGTAAAAATGCACATTTTCTTTATTTGCCAGTCATTTTATACACGTACCTTATAAAACTAAAATAAGGATGCTACAGCTCTCAAGTTTGAGAAACAAAGAAGACTACATACACTGACTTTAAGTCCCTAAACAGTCCAGCAACACTCTTCTTCTTTTCAAAACAAGTATAAAGAAACTAATAACAATAGATAACAATAACAAGCAAAAACATGGAGAAATACTTATATTCAATTGCCACACGAAGAGTACAAACCAGCTAGGTCTTTTATCCTACAACAAATTCTGCCTAACGATTCAGCATCCCATCCAGATTTAGTCCCCATCACTGCAAAATGTACAAATATGAAAGAAAAGATCTTCAAAAATATACCCCAAACTTTGCCTCTCTACAGAAAGATTGTGTTTAAAAGATACAGACTACAGGAAGGTGTACATTTTTTAACAACAGAGGAGGCTGGCAGCTTGCAACAGAAATGCCATTACTAACTGTGCAGATCCTGTGAAATTTTGTCAGTATAATGCTGTTGATGTTGAGCAGGACTCTTTAGGGATGCCATAGTATTTGAGTAACATAATATCCGCTATCATCACTCGCCAAATTAAAAAGCTGCACTCCCAGGCACCATATGTTCCAGGTCGCAGAACAAGTGAACATACAGTAAGTGAAACCCATCTACATTTTTCGTGCAGTAAAACTACATTTGCTGGAGCACTCTGCAGGCAGCTGCTCCACCTGCACGCACAACGGCCATTCATCAACCTGTATGGGCCGCAGCTGTCCTCAGGTGAGATGGAGATGTCATGTTACAATCTCCACATCATCCAGGCAATCTAACTCTGCTCCTCTCTCTCTGTTTCCTGCCATTGTGTCAAAGACGAGCGTTATTTGAAAAACACTGCTTGGCAAATTGGTAGGTCTGAAAATATCTGATGGCGTGGTTGTAAAAGGAGTTACGCTGACTCGACTTTAAAGGCACAAAAGATTCGGGCCTGTTTAATCTTTGTATTCTCGCAGAAAACAAAAGGGAAGTGCTGGTGTCTGACAGGATGTATGGGAGGGCACCTGCTAAGGCAAAGAGCTAGTCTCAGAGCCACAGACGCATTTTTCAGCTGACCACATGAAGATATTCATTTTTAAAGCAGGTCCACAAATTATGTCAGGATTTATGTTAGATCCATTACAGAACTGTCTCTGACTTAGACAGCTCCATGTGAGTGTAGGGCCAGATGGAGAAAGACTGTAGACAGAAACTGTGATCTTGTGCGTCAAATTGAATTTCTAAAGTCAATAAAACTTCAATAAGAAATCTGTGGAACATACATATATTGACATATAGTGAAAAACAATATCTTAGATAAAAAAAATACATGGAAGGACTTCACATTTAGAAATGCATATCAATAATAGTTTATTCAGTAATATTGCAAAATATATCACAGTGCAGTACCTATGTTTTATTATTCATGTAAATGTACATAATAATATATAATTTCAATTTCAATACATTTTACAGTATTAGCAAATTCTTTGCTGATTACTCGATTGATGGATCAATTGTTTGATCTATAAAATGTCAAAAAATTGTAAAAAAATCATATTTTTCCAGAGCTCAAGGTGACATCTTTAAATTGCTTGTTTTGTTCAAAATACAGTTCTGAACACAATGAAATTCAATTTACCATCAGATAGGAAGAGAAGCAGAAAATATTTAGGTGGAAATGACTTGAATTTTTCAACAATAAATCAACGACTAATCGACTGACTGTTACGCCTCTATATCAAATTAGCAGTAATACTATAATTTTTTTGTATACTGTAATATGATAAATTCCTGACTACACAGCAAATAATATTAAATTTACATTCAGTAAAACACAATACAATTCAACAGCACTGCAAACTACTGCCTCCAAAATGATCATAAAGTTGAATTAGCATCTCTCTAAAACACAAGCTGAACGTTATAACCTTCAGGAAGGTTCATTGCAGAGCTGCTGTATTAGACTACACTAGTTCTAACTAATATCTAACACATTTCTAATAACAAGCAGACTGCTGAGTGTACATTATGTCAACATATTAGATCCCCATAAATGAGTTTACTTAGCTTGAGTTAACTTTATTGCCATTTGTTTTGTTGACCTTATGGTGCTGAACAGACAGGACAAAGCTCAAGACAGCCTTCAGCACTAATAAAACCATCAAATAAACCTGTAATACCTGTAAAACCTGTAAACCTGTAATATACGTTAAAGTGCCAAAGCATACAATTCAAGAGTTGAATAACCTTAATACCACACATTATTACAAAGAAAACCTGAGCAAAAATGAAAAAATATGTTAAAAAAGGTGAAATAGCCAAAAGTATAGAATTGCCTCAAGAATTGTACTTTTTTTAAATGGAAGATTTTTTTTTATACAAAGGAAAGTTCAACGATTTGATCTTCTAGAAGATTTCTTGAGTTTTTGCATTGACTCGCTTCCCTCTCAGTGCTTTAACAAATACATTTGCAAGTTTCATTAAGGCTACTCTTACTGTATAATCAGGAGTCAACGATTAATGCATGAAATGTAGCTTGAAATGTATATACTGTAAGTTTTTTTTAATCCTGTAGAGCAATAATCATAGTGGCAAACAGTGCGGCTCAACAAAAAGGTGGCATCGAGCCAACAATGCATACTAACGAGGAGGATTTCTCAAGGGTGTGCTATTGGAACTTAATAAACACTTTGAAAGTGTCATTTGTGCTTGGCATAAAAAGATCTAAGAAAATGGAAGAATATGAGTTAATTGCATTTTGGCATTTGTGAACATGAAGCCACAGGTTTTTACAAGTGAGGTTTTTGAGAGGGTTCTTTGTCATAGACTGAGGAATGGGATTCATAGTTTTGAGTTTGCTTTAAATTTTTCTGTTTTGTACCAGGTGCTTATTAATAAAGCTGTGAATTGCTTCTGATTCAACATCCCACATACATGCAGTAGTTATATTGACATCACACTTGTCTGTGTTGCTGGCAACTCTAGATCACATCTTTTCACTTGCAGTGAGAAGCATTTAATCAACAATATTCAGCTCTGTTTTTGAATTAGAAAACTGACATTTCGTTTTATTTTGTTTGTTTCAGCTTTGTGTTGAACAGCAGCTCCTTACCTACGAGTGGGTTTATTATTTGAATAATACCGTAACCACATCCTCCTCCTATTACTGCAGCACAGCCACCGATCAGGGACCGCCAGGAGTGAAACCTCACTACACGATAGCCTCATTCTGCTCCTCAGCATCAGCTCCACTGGGAATAATCCTGCAACACCTACAGCCAGCCAGGAGAGGTGACAGCATTGCTCCTCTACCACCCAAGTCTGACAGCCATGATTCGGGAAGGCCCTCTGCTACGGCATAGATCAGGGATCAACTCGCTGCTCGATGGCTAGATCTCATCACACAAAGAGCTGGGGGCCTTTCTATTGAGGTAAGTCTCCGACTCCCTCTGCGGCACAGATTCTATAATTCAAGTGTGAGCCGTTTTTGTTCTGTACTCGTTTTGTTGAGTCAAGTGGCAGTCATGTCTGATTAAAACTGAGTGGAACTGGTTTATGTAAATGAGGCTCTTGCATTACATTCCTCAAGATTACTTGCATGTCTGTCTGCATAGAGCCAGTCATCTGAGTTTAAAAGTATGTGGTGGTTATTGGCCGTGTCACAATACAACTCAGGTTGTGTTACCTTTATTGTGGCCTTTTCTCCTCAGTTTTGTGCTCTCTCTGACAAGACATCAGATATGGTAACACAGTTAATCTCTGGGAGCACCGGATTTGATATTGAAACATTTATTAGGGAACCTGGGTTCTCACCTTTGCTAATGAATTATTCACTACCACTTAATGGTCTCTGGTTTTCTCCCGACATTGCTCAATAAGGTTTTTTGTTTGTTTTTTTTTTAGTTTAGAAGAGCCACATTTCTATGAAAAAATGTATTTCTGTCCATTGTCTAAGTTATTTTATGAGAAATCAGATCTATAATGAAATAAGGCATCCTGCTAACAATGCTAGTTTAAGTCGGATGTACGGTTTTGCTGCAGCGAGACGGTCATGTCATTATGCATTTGCCTCCACAGTCTAACTCAATCTTGTTTTTTTTCCATTGCAGTATCCTTCACTGCGTAGTAGCACATGGATTTCAAGACATCAAATGAAGAGGTTAGTTGGATTCAATCAATGCAACATTTTGACAGTGGATCGACTACGATTATAGAAACAGCCTTGGCATTTTCAAGTGCCTGAAAGCATGTGGCTAGAACAGCGGCATGCACAGCACATAAATCTGGGCCCCGTACATGCAGCCTCAGTGGCTCCTTCTCCCCTTTTAATACATCCATTGTTAAACTCGTACAAATAACAGAATCGACAAGTAAACACATACAATAAAACAGACTTCTTGATGTTGCTTCTTTCAGTGTAAACTACAGTAAATTACTGCTTGAAATAACATTTAGTAGCCGCTTTATGCACTCACCTTGTCCGACATCCTCAGTAACATGAGATGATGGTGATGATGGACCTGTAGTTGATCCCCTCTTTGTGGCTGTTTCTCAAACTGAGGCCAATGCTGCTTCATTTATCAGCAAGCTTTTATAATATTCTCTTGCCATGTTACATACTGATATTAAACCATTCTGAAACCTAGCATTGTTTCATAAGTTACTTTCCCTCTGATTGTTTTCTTTCTCGCTCCTGACTTTCTTTTTTTCTAGTGGTTGCCTGATTTTACTTTAATTTTTAAAACATTTTTACTTTAATTACATGACTGCTTCAAAGTCCTCAGCATCAATGCAATTACTGCATTTGGAGACAAACGTTTGTCAAGCCCACCCCAGGAGTGGACTAAACCATGTGCACCTTTCTTAGGGGGGGAGGTCTAATATTGTTTTAGATACAAGAAATAATCTGTCAAACGTTTTATTCAGCCAACAGTAATATTTTACTTATGCTGATAACGTAAAAATTCTAAATTGCAGATAAAAACAAACTTTTGATACCAGGCTTTTTGAGGGCTCTCTCCATGTTGGTGCCCTTGGAACTTAGTTCCACTACTCCCCTCACTATTTCAAACCTGGGTTAGAAAGAGTCAGTTGCATATCTGGTGTTGTCTGCAGTGTTAATAGTCAGATCAGAGACGAGAGTAATAGAGAAACATTAAACAGGTTCAGAGATAAGGCTAATTATGTACAGTGTGAGCGCTACAACAGGTCAACGCTCACATGTGAGAGGCTGTCTGATCCAGCTACATACAGCTATGGCACTACTGCCCTCATTTTTGCTCTGCTAATGACTCTCGCACACACATTATATCACATAATGTGAATTTCGTTTCTCATGCTGCAGCTGCAGGCGGAGGCTCATTTCTTCACATTCCTCATTACGGGTGAAAGATAATATGCTCCACAAACTGACTTTGATTCAAGTTTGACCTGCAGTCGAGATACTCTCTCTAAGAATACCATGCAAGCAACTGACTGTCATGTTAACAGATGAGCGGCGTATCCCGGGTGACAAGGATGCTGACACTGGTGGCTTTTTTCTATTAGCAGTCTTGTCAGGTGAAGGTGCTTCTTTTATTTAGACCTTTTTAAGTCAAGGACAGGGCAGGCATCGCAATTAGCCAGGGAGGAGGAAGGATATGCAGAATGCAAATTTATGCGGATTAGCATGTTTTAAATGGATCATTGGAAACAGACACAGTCCTCACACAGGGAAATTCAAATGTAGAGGGTGAGCTTGGTTCCAGCCACTTAATTTCACAGGTTCTTAATTTGTCATCACCATCAGCCTATCACTTGGAGTAAATGAGATGATATAATTTCATTTTTCTTTTTCTCTCAGCGTGGATGTATATAAAGCAAACAGAGGGCACAAAATGTTAGGAAAACTCATATTTTAAACCATAAATCAACAGTTGTCTTGTGCTTTTTTGTCTAAATGTGTGTTTATTACTCAGAGCGCTGAATATGGTTATTTGTTCCAACATTAGCATTAAAAGGAATATAGTAAAAAAAAAAAAAGAAAATAACAAGACATCGCCAAAACTGCGTATCCTAATTTCCATGTTCATCCTGCAACGAGTATTCTCAATGACATTTCATTTCATGGCCAGTTAATTTAGTCATGGAGGGAAGATGAATGATTTTATCTTTTTGACTGTTCGCAGACAAAGACTGGGATTTATTTGATGCAAGAAGGTAATGAGGAGCCATTTAATATTCGACTACACTTGGCCAAAGATATTCTGACCATTCAAGAACAAGATGTCATCTGTGTGTCAGGAGAGCCTTTTTATTCAAGTGTAAGTAACCCAGTCTGTCTCACAATTACTGAATGCTGACATGCCACACTTCACATGCTCATTCATTGAAATCAGTAACATGTACTGCACAATAAATGAAGGTTACAGCACAAAGATAGTGGTCTGCATTAATGACAGATTTACATCAGTTAATCTATTCCTCATAAATCAAATGTAGCTATGAAGTAGAGATTCGCCTACTGGATCATGGTGTAAAGAGTGTAATCATTAGGCCACACTTGTCATTATGTCTGATTTTTTTTCTTCACATTAATAAATTCAGTTTCTCATAAAAACAACTCCACTGAGCCCGAGTCCATGACCTTTTTCAAAAAAAGGAATTATTTATTCAATAACATTTTGCATTTACATTTTGGATATAAAATTTGAAAGACAAATGGAGGAAGTGCTTGTGTCTTCTGCAACATTAATACTTATTAACGGAAAGGGCGAAGACATGGGTATGCTAGTGCAACCTTAGCATGTCAGGAAGTCCTAGTGCAGACTTTTTAGCCTCGTGACCTATTTAACTTAATACCTGCACACTGTCAGCACTAAATGTATTGAAGATGCAGTGACAGGTATCAAATTCCCTATATGAATCAATATGAAACAACAACATCTTTATACTACAGCCACAGGCTGCAACAACCAGTAGAAAAGGTTAACACTTAATTTGTCATTTTACATATACCCCTAGTTTGTCAAAAGATGTTCTAAATGTTGTCCCTCATAGATTTGTATGGATATAAATAATGTTAGTGGTAATGTTCTGTTTTTCGTCAATTAAGTGACTGATAAAATCACTGTACTGTATAGCTGGGGCTGGGTGATGTGGCTGAAATTATTATCATGAAATAATAAATAAGGATATTTTCCAGTTTATATCATGATATTGCTAAGACCCAAAGCCACTGGGATAGGCTCCAGTCACCTGCGACCCCTAACGCTAACAAGCGGTAGAAAATGACTGACTGATCATGATATTGCAAGTGTATGCAAAATCACATCAAAATGCATCAAACGTATGTTAAAAGCAATTAACTGTGTTCCACTTGTGTTACATGTGTGAAACAAAAACTTAGTTAGATACTTTGGAAAGTAAACCTATTCTCCAGTAGTTAGGTGAGGTCAATAACATCATGTCCATGCGCTGTGTGGGCGCCAGGAGGGAATTAGCCGAGCTTAGCATAAAGACTGGAAGCAGGGGTAAACGGTTAACAAAATTCCCTTACCAGCACCTCTAAAGCTCATTAAAATGTTATATCTTTTTTATTTACTTTTTATTTTTTACGCAAACACAAATGTAAAAAAATATAAGTTTTTGGTTCTAGAGGGAAGTTACGTGCTGCAACTATTTGTTAAACAGCAGCCTTTCTGGAGTCTTGTTGTCACAGTGAGGTTGCCAGGCAACCAGTGGAGAGTGATAAACTGTTGTTCATCAAGACAGTGTTACAGCATGTTTTTTTTCTGACAGTGTATGAATCCAAAAGAGATATAATGTGTCAATTAGTGAGCTTTAAAGGTGCTGGTAGACAAATTTTCCTTATATATAATTTTATTTTTTTAGGTTTGAATTTAACACTTTCATTGTAGGACTCTGGAACAAGTACACTATACTTACTGTATCTATCCGTCTCTATCTATCTATCATCATGTCATTGTTTCATCTGTCTGTCCTTCCATCTACCTATCAACTAGTATGTGTATCTGTATCTATATATGTATATATATGTATGTATGTGTAGGTGTATGTGTGTATACTGTATATACTTTATGTTTGTATGAACTGTATATGGGTATATGTATATGTATTCTGTGTATATATGTGCATATGTATGAGAATATTAATAATATTACTAAGACTATAACATAGTGCTAACACTATGATAGTACTAACACTATCTGCTAATATAGGAGTATGTATGTGTATGTATTCGTGTGAATAGACAGGTGAATGAATACAAGCACGTATGAGTATGTTTGTATGTGGCTGTCTGAATATGAACAAGCACTGACAACGGATATACTATGTAGTGTGAATATATGGTAGGTGTGCATATTAGATTATTAGAAATCAGATTAATTGATCAGGAGGAATCAGCCCCCCTACAAAAAGGACCAAAATATTGAACGAGCGACACAAAATGAAATCAGACATCTGTCTATTACAAGAGACACATCTCACAGAGGCAGAGTCTCAAAAGCTTAAGGCGAGATGGATTGGCCAGACCTACCATTCAATTTATAACTCCAAAAATGTGGTACTTCCATTTTGATTAACAAAAACACACCATTTTCCCATAAATCAGCCGTAATCCATCCGGAAGGATGTTTCATTATCATCAAAGGCAACATTGACAAAGACAGTATAACAATAGCTAGCACTTGTTCACTGCCTCTTCACTACCAACTTTCCCAAACAGCAAAAGCAGTTCTAAGAGGTAAAATAATAGCATATTCCACAAACAAATAAAAGAATAAACTTGCAAAAGAACATTTTCTACTATAGGAGGTGAAGAGACTGGACACCCTGGCCTCTCAAATGCGTATAGACTCAACTAACAAACATTTACTCAGTTACTTTATTATATTTTAAATGGTCGTTCTGAATAAAGCAACCTTTCCCACTTGTTGTGTTGTAAGAGCTCTCACAGGTCAGCATCAGTCTGAACTCATTTCTTGGCTCTAACTGCATCTCTTCCAGGAGAGGACTGTAACGATCAGGCGGCAGACAATTGGAGGGTTTGGCCTGAGCATCAAGGTAATTAAGATCCCAACTGATTTGGCTGCTCCTCCCAGCTTCTTTAAATTAAGTCTGAACAAGTGTTATTGATCATTTTCTTGTCAAACTGTTATACCAGCGTTAGCTAGGGATTTACAGAAAATTGAGTTACTTTCAAGTGACATTGTCTCATTCTGTGTTTGTACCTTTGTAATTGAATTTAATGTGTCTCCTTAGGGTGGAGCAGAGCATAAAATCCCTGTTGTGATATCAAAAATATCAAAAGAACAAAAAGGTATATTGTTTTTTTTTAAAGGTTTTACAACTCCATCCCTTTTTATTCCTCTAGTTTGTTTTTACTGAAGGGTTTTTCTGTTTCCAGCTGAACTCTCTGGGCTGCTTTTCATCGGAGACGGCATCCTTCAGGTAAAATGCCAAAACTCACATTAATGCCCGTTTACTCATCTCATCCTGTTCTAAAATAACACATACTGTATCTTTAATAATTCATGTGCCACATGCCCACAAAACTGTGTTGAATAATTATGCATCCCTAAAGGTAAATATGTATTTAAGCAAAAAAATATCTCCCACAGCTCATCTCTCTCAGCTCATATGATGGAGAGGAAACATTTACAAGCCAGCCTAAGATGTTCTGTATTCATGGCAACTGTGGATGTGACTCTCTACTTTACAGTTTTCAGCACAGATGCCAAAACAGTTATTGTGCTTGCCTCATTAATCATTTTGAAGATAGAGCATCAGTGATAGGAGCAGTATTATTTAGGGTAACCCTGTTACTGTTGTTTCTAGATAAATGGAATAAACGTTAGAAGTTATCGCCACGAGGAAGTGGTAAGCTGTCAACTCATATTTTCATACACTGCAACAACTCTTTCAGCAGCTTATCTTGTCTCACTTTATGATTTGTATCTTTTTGACATGTAAAGCCAGTTGTTTCTGTCACCCTTTTTTAAATGTAACTGCAAGAAATATGTGCGTAAGGAGCATAAATTCTGCGTCTGTGTAAAGTCATATCTTGGCTTTCCATTCTTAGTTAAACATTAGCACACCATGTTTTATCACAGCAAGCAACCAGCAGAAAATTTCACAGTTTACAGCTCATGCAATAAAAATTTTTTTGCGTTTTTACTTTCCAGGTCCAGGTTTTGAGAAATGCTGGTGAAGAAGTGACTCTTACAGTCTCTTTCCTAAAGAAGACTCCGGCCTTTTTGAAACTGCCCCTGTGTGAGGACTGCACATGTAAGAAACCTCTTCACACGCTCTTTAACTAAAGTATATAATGACCATTACTGCAGTGCAAAATAATTAACTAAGACTATTTATAGCTGGTGTTTTTTTCTGTCAAAGGTTGGTTGTCCTGGTGACAATAAATTGGAGCCTGAAGAGCCACTTTGAGAAAAATAAAAAAATATTAATTCAGTTGCTTCACTTTTTGGACTTGCTCATCTTCACAAGCACTAAAGTAAGAAGCCTTCTTGCTAAAGAAGGAAGAGAAAAACAGGAAAGGACACATATCAAGGTTCACAAAAGATGCTAAAAACTAAACTGAGACAATTGATATTGCTCATTGCGTTGCAATTGATTACTTTTGCATGGGAAAGCTTCAGCCTGTCATCAGACATGAAAGCTTTTATAAAATCCTTTCATAGGCGTATATAGGCCAGGTTGACTGGCCATCAAACCAGTCAACTGAATACAAATTGGCACAAATCAGGAGCCAACAGTGGAGGAGAACAAAGTAACACACTTTTGTTGATAGCTGTGATTCACTGCAGTTGGAAACCTTGAAATAGATGGAGGTGTTGCACTGAGTTTGAAGGGTTTATTGGCTTTTTTGTGTGTCCCTGCTGTTCTTTCAGGCATTCCCAGCGACCAGAGTAGTGGGACCTCCTCTCCACTGTGTGATAGTGGCCTTCACTTGAATTACCATCCTAACAACACGGTACTTTTTCATTAGCCTCTTCTTTGACTGACTGATTCTATAACTGTCCCTCTGCAACCATGCAGAAGCGATCCCGGTGCCAGAAAGTTGTTTCCATGCAACTGTCACTGCTCGCTGATAACCGGGAAGCTCTATCTTTATCTTTTGAGGAGGGTGAATCAGCTTTCTTGTGCAGCTCGCACTCGCTTGGCCTGACTGTGCACCTGCAGAAATAACATCAGCAGCAGCTCAAGCTCTTGACATGTCAACTGTATGAAATGTGTGAGGTGGGAAATGACAAGCTCTTCTAAATTGCGCTTCACACTTCTGCAGGACACGCTGTCCTGCTCGTCCTGGCCCACGTCCCCGGGGCTTCGCTGGGAGAAAAGATGGGTGGACCTGCGTCTTATTCCACTGCTCCACTCACGCTTATCGCAGTACATCCCGGGCTCTGACGTCTGCAGGTGAGCTGCTGGGCTTCATTTTGAAGGGTCAGGGATGTTTGTTCTCACTTGCAGAGCTATCTCCCTATAAGGCTCTACAGGACGGTAGTGCTGTGATCTTTTACTTTTTAAATGCATGGGGGTTTTCATATGAAGCAGACCGCCATTCTTGAGCTCTCAAAATAATCATTTTTTTCTGCTATTTAGTATATCCATTTAACTTAATTAAGCCAAAGAGTTCTGTGCATTTGTTTTAGGACAGACCTACTGAATAGTGGATGCTTGATATAATAAACCATTAAGATGTCAATAAATACATTTGCATTTTGATACACTGTGGACGATAGAAACAGTAATCTTGTGGATTGACTCTTAATGGACCACACTTGTGGTTTGGCATGTTTTAGCCCATTAACTGAAAATTGCATAAGGATCTCATAACTTTTTAGATTGATTATCCATGTAGTGGGCAATAGGTTCCGTTTTCAAAGAGTCCACCCATAGTTTTACATGCTGGGATGAAATAAAATGGAATAATGGCTTATGATTATCTAATTTTGACCACCCAAAAATATAGTAAAGTTGAGGAAATTACATATTGCAAGTAAGTTTGAAGTCTTTGCAAGTTTTTTCTCATCCCCTACTGATATAAATGGAAACCATTGGCTTCCTTGAGCATGGTAAATCAATCAAAAGGGTTATGGTCGATATGCAATTTGTACTTCATGGGCAAAATTTATTAAAGTATCCCATGATCTTTTGTTTTTCGCTCACTTCTTTCAGGAAAAATGCTTTCCAGGTCATAGCTGTGGATGGAGTTTGCAGCGGAGTTGTACAGTTTCCCACAGCTGAAGACTGCTTGGAGTGGCTTCAGGCAATAGTGAGCAACATTTCCAGTCTCACCAAGCACAATGTGAGTATGAAACAATAACACCATTTAGCATTGCCGCCTCTCGCAGTCCCCCATCTAAACCAATAAGATATTGGGTTGGCTGTTAATGCAACAGACGTTCAATCTGTGGATCATCTAACGGTCCCTTTGCAAATGTCACGACATTAAGTAGACACATACTAATGTATTTTCGCACTATGAGTAAAGTACACACTTATTTCTAAGAGCCTGAGGTCACAATAACAGCAATTGCACTGTACAACACTAACTCCCCCCAGCTAAACCCATGCACTTATTATCTATAATTCACCATAGCATATTATACAATAATGATAGGAAGAGGCAGCAAGAAACCAAAGAATAACAACGCTGTATTCTTTCTCTTACTTTGAGCATATTTTTCTAGCTCTAAAAAAACAAAGTATGTTTCTGTGTTTCCAGATGGATGATGATGATCAAATACAAATACCGCTAACAAGGTCTATCATGTGCGGTGGCTCATGCTAAACCTAACAAAAAGTGTCTTGTTTTAACACATTTATCAACATGTTTAGGTGTATTTCCATGCAGTAAATTCTAAGTTACATTTCTAGAGAGCCTGTTAAGCTGTATGCAGGCAGTAGTGTTGGCTCTCCATGACATGAATACGACGTGGCGCAAGCAGCAATGAAAAACAGGGATTTGTAATTATCATGTGTCCATTGGTTGGCGAGGCTGTGTGTGTGTGTGTGTGTGCATGCGTGTGTTTGTGTGTGTGTGTGTGTGTGTGTGTGTGTGTGAGAGAGAGAGAGAGTCTCTGGGGAATAATGGAGCCCTAGTTAATTGGAGTGGACTAAGTGAGGGACGTGCTAAACATAATACTGATCACTCAATGCCAGAATGGCCTCAACAACTGAGAGTATATTTCTCGCTCTGGCCTTGGCATTTACTGAGGTGTGTGAGTGAGCTAATAACCTAGATGGACGTAGGATAATAATTAGGAATAATTGAATAATAAATATGATTTCAATATGGCTAAACCATCAGCGAAGTTGATTATTAATAAGCTTTAATATTTTTCAGACAAACAAAATAAAAAAGATTCAGACAATTACCTGGATTCTTTTTAAAGAAGTAAATCGATTATCGTCACCTGAATTTTATGTTCTCATGCGTCCACACTGTTCACCTCAGTTTATAACAAACAGGGTCCTTCTCACAGTTCAGAATATGCTTCCAGTTATGGAAAGTGAATTAAAACATTAAAAGAAAATGCTGGCACATTAGAAACAAGACAAACAGTGTACAGCCATGCTAGCAGCGCTGTAAGACACTGTGTTGCTTTGAGCTAAATACTAATGCCAGCATGCTAACATGCTTACAAACATTAATTTAGTGTGTTAGCAATCTAACATTTGCTAGTTAGAAATAAACACAAAGTACAGCTGAAGCTGATGGGAATGTCATTAGTTTTGCAGGTATTTGGTCATTAACCAGAGTATTGGAAAAACTGAAATTTTGACCTGATGTTGGTGCTAGATGAAAAGTGAAGGGATCACCAAAATTGTTACAATTCATTCCGACGGGAACATGAATGTCTGAACCAAAATTCATGGCGATCTATCCAATAGTTGTTGCGATACCAAAGTCCAACTGACAGACCTAGAGAGTTAGGGTGGCTAAAAACCAATATAAAGGAACTCTTTTATTTGCTATCTTTCAACAACATTTCCCTAATCAGGGTCTAAATAATGTTTTTCCTCTTAACTGAACTAATTTTTAAAGTCTTTTAACTTACACACTATTTACACTAATTTGTTGTAACACTTTGTATTTATATGATGTGTTTATGTTCTGCATTGGACAAAAAAGTGATTTATAGATTAATTTATTATGCTGAGGATCAGCCCCACAAAATCCTTAAAAAAACAATAAACTAGAAAATGCATTTTTGGGGTTTATGTTATCAAATTTCCATCTGTTTTTTAATATAATATATGAATATCAAGAGTAGGGTCATCCTTTGCTTGCAGAGCAGCTTCAGTCCTTCTTGGAATACTGTCACACAATTGAAGTGAGCTGTTTGTAATCACATACTGCACCATTCATCATGAAACAACCTCCAGTTCTCTGAGCGAAGATGGAGGAGGGAATTCACTCTGCTCTCCACGAATGTAAAATGTTAGTCTGCAACTTAACTAGTAACTAGTGTAAGATAAGAATTAATAAAATGAGAAATTGTTGTGCCAAAGATGCTCAGTATAGCTTAGCATGAAATTGTGTGATTATATATGTACTGTATGTATGTATGTATGTATGTATGTATGTATGTATGTATGTATGTCTGTATGTCTGTATGTATATGTGTGTTTATATATAAATGTGTGTATATATATATATATATATATAAACAATTTCTGATCTGTATATTATTGTTCTTCAGTATCTTGCATTTCTTTATATGTCCTCAGGTTTGCCTTGAAATTTTTATCTTAATGGGTTTAAACAAGGTTTATAGTAACAAGTACATCACACTGCAAGTAGCAGATATGATAAAACAGTAAAGGAGTTTACCGCTGTGGAGTATGATGTTATATATTATTGTATAAGCAATGAACAAAGCAATAAATAGAGTACAGAAACTGCAGCTGGCACATTAATGTAGTGAAATAAAACACAATATTTCTATGAAAAGCTGTGGATTAGAAATATAAAGTCTCTATAGAAAGAAATACCGAAGTCAAGTACCAGCAGCTACAAGTCTACTTAAGAACAACACTTATAAAGGAAGTGTTTCTAGTTACTTTAGGTACTTTTTGAAAGTTCTCCTGTATGTATTTTTGGTTGGATAGAGTAAGAGATTCATGATTTATTTTATAACTTAAAGAAATGGACCCCCATAGCCTTTTTCCTGATTTGTGTCAGAGGTACGTTAGACCTGCAGTCACTGTGACTGGTCACAACAACACACAGCTGAATCTGAACAAACCCGCAGTCACTGCTCCCATATATCCAAACCCAGCTCACATCTTGACAATTATCTGGCTTGTTTCCTTTCAGTCCCTCCACTGGAAAAAAAAATCTTGTTCCCTCCTTCGGCACAAACTTCAGTAACATTTCAAAATAAGCAGCTGTGACTTGTTCTCGCCTCTATAGGAGGACAGGCTCAAGTCTGGACGGCTTAATTTGGTGTTCTGCTGCTAAGAAAGAGTTATATTGATAGTATAGTGTGGATTAGGAGCGAGTGATACCTGTGATGTGAGCAGAATGTTTTAATTTAAAGCCTGACTGCTCTCCCAGTAGTTTCCCCCACTTTTATTATCACAGAGAGAATGGATTTTTTTTAAATGGATTTTTTTAGGTACAGCCTCGGGTCCTTGTGGAAATGACTCTATCTATCTCATTTTGCAATTTGCATGCATTGAATAAATGAAGTAGCTCTAACAGTATTCCCTCAGTGCTGAGGTTAACATGTTAGCGCGGACACTGTTATTCATACTTTGTTTGTTCTTCGACGGATTGTCCCTGATTGTGAGTACCTACGGGGGTCACAAAACTATTTTGAATTTTACCAGTAATTAGTGCCTGATTGTTAGGAGGAGATGTTTTAATGAGTTATTGATGTGCTTGTTCAATTTAACAGGTGAAGAAGATCAACCGAAATTTTCCAGTTAACCAGCAGGTAAGATGTTTCTCCATGCAGCAGCTGAGCTCCTGCTGCTTGTTTAGATTTTCTTCTTGCTTTGACTGACTTTATTTGTACATTTTATCCTTATCTTATAAATCAAGAAGTAAATCTAACCAGGTCAGTCAGTCCGAGAAAGGACGCAGCCCCGTCTTGCCAACTATTGCAACGCAAAGAGAGTGTTTGCATCATTAAAGTCCATCCACAGAGAAATGATAGAAAACAGAGTGCCTTCAGACAGTTAACCCACGGTGTCATCTTTCAGTTTAAACATGGGCAGGGGGATTCCTTTTTTTTTGTTACTTATATATTCTGGTTCCTGCCTCACAAAAATGTACAAATTCACTTGACAATTCATTCAAGAAATTAAATGGCATGAGATGCGACTGCTTGTCCCGAATCTTTCACTGGCTTGTTTTGCCATCCATCAAAAAACTCCAAATGGAAAAGCAAAACATTTTACTTGTGCTGCAATCACTCTGACTTTAATGAGTACTGATGGTGAGATACACTTGATGTCTAAAATCATGTCTCAGAACATTTGCAGGAGATGCTTTGCTTTCTTTCTCTTCATCTCCCTGTTGGTCTGGCCTCTTTTTTAACTCTGGAATACTTAATTTTATAACTTGTTCCTTCATGTAGGGGTGGGCAATATCTGATACATACCATGACACAATAAAATGTTCTAATACTGTTTATACCATTTTAGCTACATCTTAAGTACCTCTGTGTGTATTAGACCATTAGGGGCAATGTAAGAGTGCTGAATGATAATATTGGATATTTATATGATTTTTGCATCATTGTGATGAAGTACCTTGATTTGTCAGGTATTTAATCTGCTGGATAAACCAAAAGCAGACGTACCTGCATGGTTAATCTTTAAAGCCCCTGAGAACTTGAGTATTTCTCAATATAATTTAATATTCATGACTAAATAAGCAGCAATCCAAGTTAAAATTGGGGGAAACAACATCTTTAGATATTATTTATTACGAGTGCAATACTCTTAAACTCTGTGGGTATGGTTTGATCAAATTTAATTGACAGAGGCCTTGCAACATAATCAAACAACCCCACAACTACTGTCAAATTCTGATAGAAATATTGATAAATACAGAAATACAGAAATCTCATGTGGAATAACCAAAACTAAACCAAAATCAATTGATTTTTCAGGAAATATTACGACATTGTGATATAAAGTTACATTTTAGTTTTTTCCATACCCCTACTTTTTCCTATGATCCTTATTATTACATGCCACATCCCTCATGTCCATACATGTATGTCTCTTTTTCACTGTTTGATAGATTATCTACATGGGCTGGGTTGATGAGAAGGAGCAGGACTCCGTTCAGGACCGAATGTATTCACCAAAGTTCCTCGCTTTGAGGGGTTCCTCACTCTTCAAGTTTTCAGCACCTCCTGTAGGTTTTCACTTGGTTTTTATTTCTTTTATATCAACTGCTTTAAAGCATCAAACTTTTGTGTTTGAAGTGATGTCGTTCAACTCCACGGGAGACTTTTCATTTGACGTTAATGTATTGTTGAGGGAGAAAATGCTTTCCTATTAGAAAAAAAAGGAAGCAGCTCGCTCATAATCATTTGTGCTGCATTGATCTTTCTCTTGATTGATGATGATCATTAAATCTGTTTACATTCTGCCAACCACTTAAATGATTATGACAAGAGGGATAAGCTGTCGATGGTACTGAAGATGGGAAAAGATTGATAGATAACTGGGATTGCCTGCTCAACTTGAATATATTGATATAAATGGAATATGCTAATATAAATGGATGGTGGAATATAAGAGCCTGCTTGTTCAGATGATGTGACAAGCTTCTTTATTACTGAAGACTAGTTACCTTCCCCTCAAGTGACAATATGACAGTTTTGAATTCACCAACCATTCATCAATAATTGGCAGTTCACTAAACCCTGGACGTTGTCCAATCATAGCTTAGCAACCAAATGGCAGACCTTTGGATTTTTCCACATGCTGAAGCAGTGTGCATGGGACTGTAGCAGATCAATACTACTATCTTAAATATCTAAAGAGTATGGAGGGTGGTGTCTTTTTATTACCTTTCCAAAACCAAACACACAAGAGCCCAAGTGTAAGGAATGCATTAAATATTGTGTTTATTTGCTCTTATGTAAGCTGTAAATGTTAGCATGTCCGGCTTTTTTGAATTGTTTTTTTTTTTTTGTTTATTTGACAATTCATATTAAAAGGACATTGCATGATTGCAACACTGATGTACATGCACAATAACTAGCTAACTAGCTAACTACCTTCCTGCTTACAGTAGGGATGTACCGTTACTTCCATAGGAAAGGGGCATGTCATCAGCTAACTTATTATAGGGTTACAGTATCGATGTATGATAAGAACGGGATATGGTGGGCCGCTGAGTTGCTTCCAATTTTGCCATGTGGTGACTAACGGTATTGCAGTGAAAACATTTCCCCACAGTCCACCATGATAAAAGAGATGTCTGTAAAACTGTTGACAGGTCACCTCAAACTGCAAACATGGTCCATTATGACTCTTTCTATTATGAATTTTTGATCCATGGAGGTTTTATATTTTAAACATTTTCCTCGAGCTAAGAAAATCGATTTTAAACATCTGTGACGTCATTGCAATGTTAAGTCTATGGGCCAAGCGGGCCCCCTCCACCGGCAGCTGGAGAAACACTACTGTGCATATTGAGTTGGCCGCATACCCGGAAAGTAAACCCGGAAGCTAGAAACGTTTTTGGCGTATGGGCTGGGTGAGAAATTCTTATTGGACTGAATAGGCGCCATCTTTGGATCTGGTATCCAGGTCTTATTTTACATTCATGGGTTACAGGTTAGCAACCTTAGAAAAATACCTAAAAAAAAGTTCACTGTGTGGGAGCCAAGGTGCCAATGCCAGTGTAGTTTACAGTTTACACTCCAGCAACTCTGGCCAAACTGAGGTTAGATAGCTTTTTGTTTGCCAAACTCATCAGTTATTCCTCATCCTCAAATCCTTTTCTCTTGTAAAAGTAAATCATACTGTTTGAAAACACAACCATTAAAGCATAAATCTAACCACCATGTTACTCATTCAAGCTGTTTTTCTATAGTAAGCATCCAAACCATCTAAGGGCTATGTTAGAACAAATAACACTTTAATTACATTTTTATTTATAATACTGTATCATGATATTAGGACTATAGCTTTAACCTGCAATACGATCAGTGCTATTCCCAAATCTCCATCTCTTCTACATGGATCATTAACCAACTCACAGAGTTCTAGTGTTAGCATTAGCTTACGCTAACTATCTACAGTTGGTCAAAGCTGCTACTTGTCATTTCAGCTGACTAAATCCACCGTCGTCTGCTAGAAATGAGAAGCCTGCTTTTTTTTAATCGTAGAACCATAGTTGCAAAAATGCGTGCAAATTTCAGGTAATTATTTTACAAGTCAGATGTCAACTGTACAAACATGCATCAGTTTTACTTTTAGAGACAGTTCTTCTGCTTTCTTTCTGTTTTAATAAAGCCATTCTTCAGATGAAACATTAAATGTATGTGAAATTTTTCAGGTGACAACATGGGACTGGACCAGAGCAGAGAAAAGCTTTACGGTGTATGAGATAATGTGCAAGATTTTAAAGGTAAGGTGGCCTTTTCTATTTCATTCCATGAACATTTTGAGATACAACCCTCACACTGGATACATTGAGAAAAAATATAGTAGACAATTGAGGAATGCACTCATATAACTCACTGATTTATTTGCATTTGTATTGTTCATTCTCTGCATGTTTGAGGTCACTTTGAATTTGATTGTGAGAATGTATCTGCAATTTATCATCTCAAAAGTCATTATGGCAAATCAGATTCATATAGCTTCACATATTAAATCAGATTTAAGTTGACATACACTGCCATACCTATTTCACTTTGTTACTTGGCTTACATAAAGCAATAAAAAGACACAGTGTATAACATTGTGAGGCACAGCTTGCATATTGCATTACCTTGATGTAAGTGTTGAGGATATAGAGAAAAATAATTCAAGTGCTTTTAAAGCTGCAGTCTTTACTCTGTCGTCAGAGTAAATAAACCTCCCTTTAGCCTCAGGAAACTGCATTGCTGTTGCTTTGTCTTTTCTCCACGTCACTCTGCCCATCTGTACCTGATCAGCATGGCAGCCGTACTGTCTTATCTTAGGATAATGACCTTCTGGACAAGAGGAAGCACTGCTTCAGCATCCAGACGGAGAGTGGGGAGGACATGTTCTTCAGCGTGGAACTGGAGTGCGAGCTGCTGATCTGGGAAAAGGCTTTTCAGATGGCCACTTTCCTGGAGGTGGAGAGGATACAGGTCTGCACCTGAACAGTAGGCAACGTGCAAGGAATTGTGATGATTTTAATCTAGCACACGGTTCCAGCTCAGTCGTTTTAGGACAAAGATTGATAATGCCCATATGACATTTTCAGCAGAGCAAATGTGGCTTGTTCTTGTGTAGCTCTTGCATGTAACATCTTGTTCTCCTATTCTGTAGTGTAAAACGTATGCCTGTATCATGGAGAGCCACCTTATGGGACTTACAGTTGACTTCAGCATGGGCTTTGTGTGCTTTGATGCAGCTTCAAAGGTGAGTGTGGGGCAGGCTGTTATCATCAATAAAAATATGGAAAAAGAGCCTTTCAGTGGGTGATTTCAGACAACTGTATTGTACACAGTGAGAAGAAACAAATCACGATGCCTCAGCCTCCCTTTTTCTTTTTTTGTCCTGGTGCTACTAACTTATTCTGCACTGTGTGCATTTTGGGAGTATGAGCACATTCGTTTTGACGGCTGGTTCCCCCCAGCTCAAACCTCTCACTCCTGCCCGAAGTTCATTTTGGCCTTTCACCAAGTCTAAGAGCCATGCAGACTACTCCACTGGTGCACATTATGTGGATGAGCAGGACATAAGCACTGCCATATTGTTCTCTAAGATTTTGGCCCTAATTCCTGCAATGTGAAGGAACAATGTCCCCCAAGGACGCTAAAAATGTTGCCAGCGTATTGTTTACAGAGGGAAATGCACAAAACACAATCCATATGTACACTGCAATTGCAGACAATACACTGGGTGGGATTACTTTGTAATTAAAAGCTGCTATTGGCAAATTTCAAAAAACATGTTAGAATTAGTTTCAATCGGAAGCACAAAATAACTCTGATTGACAAGTTCAGCTGTAATCTGCTGGCTCAAGATCCAGTGAGATGTTCCACCATGGCTCGAGTTTTTATCACAAGTAGCAACGTTCCCGTACGAAGCACAACATCTAAAAATAAATCTTAACTGGCACATATAGAACAAGGATGACAGTACCAAGACATATACCGTATTGCACAATCTGAGTATGAACCTGCTGGCTGCCATGCCTATGGTTTCCTCCGACAGTCCAAAGTCATGTTTACTGATGACTCTGATTTGCTGTAGGTTTATATTTCCGTCCTGTCCAGGCTGTAAGGATAGGCTCCAGATCACCCGTGACACTGCTCAGTATAAATGGGTAAATGGATAAAGCACTTACTGTAGTATAGTCTGCTCAATAAAGCAAAACATGTTTATATATCAAATGATGGTTTTACTCAGAGCAAGCGAGCCACTCAGTAGAGACTCAGGGGGTTCATCTGGTAGGAAGCTCTGACACCTGAGACATTAGAGCGAGCTGTTAAATTATCAGGCTTTAACTGATGTGTTAGAATGTCCTTTTTTATTCTATATGATAGCACATGAATGATTGGCAGAAATTGTGAAACATCCGATGCTGTAAACTGCATTATTGCAATGATGGAAGAAGTATTCTGATCCTCTACTAAAGTAAAAGTGGAAATACCACACTAGAAAAGTATTCCATGTACTTCAATTAAAATACCAGCATTCAGTTTTTTGCTTGATGGCTATTAGTCCATAATCAAAATCAAACTTGAATCAAATTTGAAATCAAAAGGCCACTCATGCACCATAGTAATGCAGTGAACACGATCAAAAGAAAAATCCATTGTCTGTTCAGATATTTTGGCATTTTCTTGTGGTTTATTTTTGCAAACAAAGGACAAACAAATCATAGCTCCTGCTGGCTTTGTTGCTCTGGTAAAAAAAAAACACATCAGCCCTCCCAGGTGCATGCTGGTCCTATATCTGTATTCTTACAAAACAAAAACAAGTAAACTAAATAACTAGCAGAAGAAAATACGATATCTTAAACTAATATGAATAAAACAAATATCGACAACAAATCAAATACTCAAAACAAAAAATAAAGATGTCTTACAGTATCAAAAGTAAAAGTATTCATTATACAGATGTCAGCATTATATGTTTATGAATTATAATATTGGATTTTGTACTGATGCATTAATGTTTAAACCTTAGTTTAATGTTGTAGCTGTTCAAAGTGGAGCTAATTTACTTAATTTATTCTGTTGGGTAATTTAATCTATAGCAATGTACAGCTTTATTATTTAGTCATTATAATTTTTTTGTGAAATCATAATCTGTAAAATAAATTGTATCTGAACCTGTCACATGAAAATAGTGGTGTAAAATATAGAGTACAACATTTCCATCTAAAATGTAGTAAAGTAGAAATATAAGATATAAGATAGCATAGCGCCTAATGTAGTTAGTTACCTGCCACCACTGCACACTGCATTATAGCGCAACAATAATATAACATTGACTAAAAAAAAACCCTGAGCATTGCAAACACTGAGTTACCCAATGAGGAAACAGAATGAAGACATTATCTGAATTGTGACCTACATGGGAAAGATTCTAAGTGCTTGTGATTGACATGAGGGAGATGGTGATATCATCACCTCTGTCACGGTGAGCAGAGTCAGATTGGCTTTTAGAGGAACGCTGGAGAGGTGACTCTCGTCCTGTTACACTACATGAATATCTGCTCTGATTTAAAAGATGTTTTGCCAAGTAAAAAAAAATAATCACAGTGATATTTGTGTGTCCTATGTTAAACATTATTTCTTATGTCATAATTAAACCGATTGGCGTTAAAGTAATTATTACAGTGGCAGGAACAGTTAGCACATGTACTGAGCAGACACATATTCATGTGAAAAGCATGGCCAGCTGTCTACCTGAGGAGTCTGTCTGGAAACTGTCTGGCTCACTGTGCAGCTTTTGTTTATTCAGTTCAACACTAATTTAATCACTGAAGCTCTGCTATTTCAGGTGAAATTGCTGTGGCTTGTTAAATTTCCCAATGGCAAAAATAACAAGTTTATACCTCACAACGACTGGTATCTGGTTGATCTGCTGACGTGACCCATTTCTCACTGGATCCATGTGGATTTTAATATGAATTATTCATGAAATAGTGACACAAGAAGGAATTCACAAATTAGATTGCAGTAAATAAAATTTTTTATAGTTGTGTTTTAGTTGTTTAAAGTTAGACTCATATAATCTTTGTCATTTCTACATTTCAGGCAGTACTGTGGAGATACAAGTTCTCCCAACTAAAAGGATCATCTGATGATGGAAAAAGCAAGATCAAGTTTTTGTTCCAAAATCAAGACTCCAAATCTATTGAAGCAAAGGTAAGTTACTTTGGGAGATATTTAAAGCTGCATGTCAAGGAAAAAGGTTATTCAACAAGAATTGCAAAGCAACAAGGTTATAGAAAATGACTTGAGTATTGAATTTTTTCTCTATCAGGAGCTGGAGTTCTCAAACCTCTTTGCTGTGCTTCATTGTATTCACGCTTTTTTTGCCGCCAAAGTTGCTTGCCTGGACCCGATGTTTGTGGAGAGCCAAGGGACCGCGACGACCACTGGGTTTCCCTCTCTTTCCAGTATCTCATGTAATTCACAGACACCTAAACTCAAATATGCCACTTGACAGGCAATCCTCTCCCCAGACCCCTTCTAAAAGGACGCTGCACTTAGTAGTGGCCATGGCCAAAAATGGTGGACAGGAGAACTGGAAAATGTTCAAATTATGACATTATGGAGGACAGCTGTATACAGTGGTGGGAAAAAAAGACCTCCTTGGGAGTGATATACTTGATACCTTGGAAGAAGTTTCAGATTTCTGGGATTTCTGGAATAATTGTGGACCTAAACATGAACCTCTACTTTAAAAAAACCTCCCAAAAAGAATCTATGGACGCAAAATGTGGGATTCAAAGAATGTTTTTAAGTGAATTTGTCCTTCTCTTGATCCTCAGATATCCTTATAATCAGCACATCACAAAGAAAAATGCAGTTCTTTTCCCAAGGTAGTCTGCTTTTCTATGTAATTTTATTCCAGATTTGAAGAGTTAAAACAGATTTTAGCCTTTTTGTTTCACATCAGACGGTACGTCACTTGAACTTTGTCTGATTTGTCTGGACACTGGATATGATGAAGTAGTATGAAGATGCTTTCTATATTTCCATTTTTTTGTGTGTTCTTCAGGTGAAAACTTTTACCTACATTTATACTTGAATTAGCAGTAAAAATTTATTTTCCACTGGAGTGTAATTAGAGTCCGACTAAAAGCTAAATGGCAACATCAATTTGATTCTGAATCTGAATTTTGACTCAACTTAATTACACAGACGTTTGCTGGCAGCATTGTTGGATGAAATGAATGCTTTAGATGGGTTTGTGTACGAATATACTGAGTAACCTCATTTTCTCCTCTGTATATGACGTAATACTCACAGGTTGAGGTCACAATATAACTATTTGCTGGATTGATGGATAGAAAGGCTGTATGAAAGTGTAGTTGTTATTGTATGGATGAAGAATGACACTTAATAATAATCAGGTTCACCATCCAAATAACCATAATCTGACAATACCACTCTAAACATGATTAGAAACACCTTCCATCATGTTTATAGCATTTTTTTTCTCTCTACAAAACTTGATTCTGTAAATAAACACTGACATTCAAATGAACTCAAAGAATTA
This sequence comes from Coreoperca whiteheadi, assembly GCA_011952105.1. Taxonomy (NCBI): domain Eukaryota; kingdom Metazoa; phylum Chordata; class Actinopteri; order Centrarchiformes; family Sinipercidae; genus Coreoperca; species Coreoperca whiteheadi. Next base: position 16,667,179 of record CM022487.1, read on the forward strand.
TGAATTATGGCGATTACTTGAGAGATTACTTGTAGGGATTATAGCATTTATTAATTTGATGTGCACCAGAGACGACTAACCTCATGCTCTCTTCATAATTTACTCTATGGACCAATTTAAGAAGAATAAAATCAGCTATGGTGTGTTTATGGAATATTTTATCTTTTTTGACTTCAGCTTGTAAATATGATAACTCTTCATTGACTATGAGAAAACACACCATGAGGAAAATAGAAAATAATATGTAGCGTGAAGGCCTCTAAAGGTTTTGGGGCTACCCCTGTAAACCTCACTCTGTATTAAACTGTTTATACATGCAGCAGAGGGACAACTAAACTATCATATTCAAAAAGAGATCAGGTCAATTAACGCAATTAATCATGCTCTTACCTTCCATTTACAAAGTAGAATCCAAACAGAAGAGGCCCATGGGTAAGTAAACTCTAGAGGATAGCAAATTAAATGGGGTCAATAAAGTGCTTGGTACTGTGCGGGCTCGTTAAGCTGACATGAGTGTCTGAGGGAAACTAATGGTGGTGCAGTCTATGCAAAGAAAGTCCGAGTGATGCTTTTGTGCTTTAAAATATCTAGGTTGCATACCCTTATAACACAGGATCTAGAGAGTGAGGTTTATTTTATTTTTTTCAGATGTTTTATTAACAAATATGCTGTGTAATAAATTAATAAATAAGACCTTTTATAACATGGCGCACTTGTGGTTGGTTTTACTTTTCACGTGTGGGTATTCCACAGATTTTACACATGAAGTTTACTTGTCCCGAGGAGTACTCAAATCACATTTTCAGATGTTATTTAAATTCTATATGTGAAAAATGTATTCTGATTGTAGGCTTCTCAAAAGTGTGCTGTGATTTCTGTACTTAAATGGTGCTATTTTTGACATACTGATTTTGCACTTAGTATATTAATATGTAAGTTATATAGCTTAAATTATACTTGACTACACGTTTGAGAAATTTTGAGAAATATTGAATTAGATGAGAAGATTGATACCACTGTCATGTTTGTGCTTTAAATATGAAGCTACAGCCAGGACACAATTAGCTTAGCTTAGCAAAAAGACTGGGAACAGCTAGCCTGGCTCTGTCTGAAGGGTACAAAATCTGCCTGCCAGGACCTCTAAAGCTCACAAATTAACACATTACATCGCTGTTGTTTGATTCATACCAAACTGAAGTGCAAAAAAAACAGTTTGCCAGCAGTTTCCCCTTGTTTCCAGTGTTTATGCTAAGCTAAGCTAATTGTCTCCTGGCTGTAGCTTCATATTTACAGCACAAACATGACAGTGGTATCATGACAGAGTGCAGTAACCTCTTGTGTTAGGTTACTGCACTCATATGAGAGTGGTATCGATCTTCTCATCTAACTTGGCAAGAAAGCGAACGAGCATATTTCCCAAAATGTCGAACTATTCCTTTAAGCAGTACAACTTAAAATATACTTGACTACACTTAGGTGCACTTGATTGTGCTATTTTGAGACACCATTAAATTATAATTAAGTCTATTTAAATATACTTTTTTGTAGTCAGTATAGACATACTTAAAATAAAGCTTCACTTTACTCAGATTACTATTTCAGGTATGATATTTACATATTTAAATTAAACACATATTTTTAGACTATTAAATGTGTATTAATAGTCAGGTGATTTAATTTAAGTATATATACAGTGTAGGAGTATAAAGGGTAAAGTCCATAATTATTGCAAAAGTGTAGTTAAATACAACTTAAGGGTTTTTCCAATGTGCACTTAGTCAAGTATATATGAAGTTGTGCTAATTATGTCATCAGGGTTATTTTAGCCTGGGCTTGAAACCTGAATCTAATGAAAGATGTTATTGACTTGACTTGCATTATAAGAATAGTAGGATCCAGTGTTTTTGAAGTTTGATTAAAAAGATTTAATTAGAACAGCAAATGCATCATCCATGAATTTGTCAGAAATGCCAAAGATGAGATGGTAGTAGGAAACTCTTTCTCTGTGTTATCAGTTCAAAGCAGCAGTGACAGAGACAAAAGGTCATCACAAGTTCGCCAACAATGCCAGCAGGGCACTTTTATTACTGTTTCTACTTCATATCTGCTTGCAAATGATGACTCATTTGACTCCTTGTCCACGTCAGACATACTTGGGGAACCAAATAAGACACTAAAAAGAGAAGTTCTTCTACAATGATTAGAAGAGGCATAATGTGATTGTGACCTTTATTTTTGTGCCAAACATTTAAGGAGAAACAACACATTTTCAAAATGGACTGCACACACTATGAGAAATCAACCTAGGCCCGATAAACAGTAACAGAACTATTTTGGCTCTTGACAAATTAACTTAATATAAAATCACAGAATTGGTTATGACTTGGTCTTCACCGGGTGCCACTTTTATATAGTCGACTCTTGTCCACATTAAATGTAATCACAGCAGTCCCATTAACTTTGGTGCAAGGCGTGACCTGAGAGTCGAGGTTGTAGGTCCCCTGCTTTCAATACTTAATGTGCTCTCTAATTAGCAATTACATTTTAGATAATGGTATATAAACTGTTGCATGCCTGTAATTGGTCATGTGGATTTTAATGGATACTACGCAAATCAAATGGGACTATGTTGTTGTTATTCGTAATTATAAACTGAGACATTATTCCATTATTGCTTACTTTCAAAGCTTTCTGATGAATGTAAAAAAAAAAAAAAAACCTTACAGAAAATAAATGTTACCTCTTCACACAAAAACCACTAATAGAACCCCTGTTTTAAAAAAACCCCACATTTTTCATTACACCAGAACAAAATAGACATATAGCACTAATATATCTTATCTATTTAACAGACAGCAGTGGAGTTTTGATCTACAGAGTTCCCAGTGTCAAGATACAGTACAGCAAAAGGGCCCTACAACAAACCAAAATGCGAAATGCAGAATCATATGATAACAATACATATATATCACTTTTATATTGAATAGAATTAATATCAACAACATTCAACTCAGCTTTTAGAATACTAAATTATGCATTCAAAAGTAAGATGAAGGAAATTTCCCAGTTTGTGACAGTAAAGCATGAAGAAAAAAGTGTGACATCTATCAGTGATGCGCAGTTTTCTTTTTTCACTGTGGAATGTTTTTTTGTAGAAACACACCATTTTTTGGGTAAATTTACCGTACCAGAAAACTCACAGAAGCCCTAATGTGACGGGATACGTTGGCACTTGAAAGCCATCACTATCAGGGAAGTTCTGCAAGCAAATTGTACTTTGATTAAACAGGAGTTACATTACAAGAAGTCCAGTCCACGATTCAAATGAAGTTTAAGTACCTTTTTCACTTGAGGACAGGAATAAAGTGCTTTGTTGGACACTTCTACAGTCCAAGATACAAAAGGCTTCAAAACCCTCAGCGATTCTGATTTGCATTGTCGTCGATAAAAAAAACAAAACGCACTACTATACAGAATCTGAGATTTGTCTCAAGGCCATCTAATTTATTAATATTCTTTAAATCCTTTTTTTTTTTTTCCTTTTGTCAGAACATTTTCGGACTTGATCACTTGGGACATCACCTCCAGTGACCAATCATAAGATGTGAAGCAAAGCCAGGAACACCCCACACATATACAGAATATTCATGCATGTGCTCATTATTGACCAACATCTCCCCTTTACCAGTTCCCTCTAAAAAAGCTGAAAATGTGAACCACCACTGAACACCTGTCAGTTTTATCATTATTTTAAACCTCTGATATGATTGATTAAACTAATATACTATTTGCATCAACAATGGAAAGCAAACCATGGGGAGGAGAGGGCCTACAACACCTTATCATATCAAGTAGGAGGTCAGCTACTCAAATGCAAAGTGAGAAAACACAAGTATGTAAGCACCCTGTATAAAATGTTACATTAAAAGGTGCCCTGTACAAAAAATTATGAACCAATCTAGTCTCTCAATGATCTCCTGTAATAGGAAGGTATAAAATGTGTTGACCAAAAACCAAATATCAAGAAGAGTAATGACATAAGTGTCCCATTGGTGATTACACAAGAATGTCTTACTCTTATTCTCAAAATGGGAGGATGTGGCTTAATTTGCTCCTTTCAGCATCATTATATCACCAGAAGACACTGATAGTAAGTTAAAGCTTCTAAAAAAGCCACAATAAAAGTCTTCATCTTAGCATAATCATATTTTAACAAATATAGTAAGAACTTTGTTGTTTATACAATTTTTAATCTGCACACTTCTGCAGAAATCCTGACATTGTGATAAAATCTGAATCTCAAAATGGGTTTTCTGAAACTATGTCCATTTAATATACTTTTTTACATTGCTTGTTTTTTGATATACAAATCAAAAGAAATTGTCAACAAAAACTAACAACTCGCGACAATCATAACATTATTATCCAATATTATCTATGACGTCTCTTTCCATTACAGTTTTGCCATCAAGATTTAATGGAAATAATGCTACATTTGTACTGAAAAGGGTGAAGAAAAACATTTCAGCAGGCGCTGCACCCATTAAGAGTGGATATCGAGTGAATAAGTCATTTCTCTCTGTAATACAGCAAGTACGCTTTCAGAGACTCAGGCAGCGGCAAAGCCATTATTTGGTCTCTCAACATGTTCACTTGCTTGAGGATTTCAATGTCACCAATGTCTCTTTCCTCCTCCTCCTCCTCCACTTCCTTGTGTTCTTCCTCAGGGTGCTCCTCCTCCTCACTCTCCACCATTTGGGGGATCAGCTGGTTGCCTACAAAAACGTAGGTGTTGATACGTCGCCGTCGGCAGCGCCTGCGTTTGCGCTTCTGGGGAACTCTTTGCACCATCCCCTTCGCCTGGCTGTCCTCGTTGGCCAGGTTTCTGAGAGTGCGGCGTATGTAGATCCGAGACAGATCCTGAAGGCTGCGGACAGTCACTGGGGCTGAGGACAAAGAGAGATGACACAATCCTTCAGGGCAATGCGCGACAAAAATAAGAATAATCCATACAGCTGCACCAGTCCTTCAACTAGGTCAGCATAAACAAGTGAGGCCATCAAAGGGAAAACTGTGTCTCAGTATTTAAAGGAAAGGAAATAACTGGCTGTATGGAGCAGCTGAAAGGCGCGCGTCATGTGTCAAAGCAAATTTTGCTGTAGGAAGCGTCTCATCACATCACTTTGAATGTGCTGTTTGACTTTAAAATATTGCCTGCTTCACACTTCAAGACCAGTTAGACATAATAAAACAGAAAGACTCTGGGAGTTATATTTTGTTTTGTTTTGTTGAGGATAGAGGCTGGAGAACTTACGCAGCTGGACAGTGTCAGGCTTCTCTCCATCAGCTCTGCTCTGCTGGACCAAAGGGGCAAAGGACACCGCCAAGATGTTTTTGCTCTCCCATGTGCACTGGCCAGTCCTGGTTATCTGGGTCAGCTGCATAAAGAGACAAAACCTGAACTCAACACTGAACACTTATATGAAATACTGTGTAACACTAGGGAGCAAGGGCCTAAATCAGCACACTTTCTTCAAAATATATTTATTTTTTCTATCATGTCTATGTTTTCAAACATGTTGGGGTTTTTTTACCCGTCTGTCTTTGCTAATTGTGTATTTTTGTGAATTCGCCACCTTAATAGAGTTGATTCTTATGGGGATGTTTGATTCTCTACAGATACCAGCCAATACACTGTTGTAATTATCTCTGTATATATACACACAGTATTTGCTTATTAAATAACATTCACACATCTAATGATCTTACTTCAAATTCCAGTTGTTCATTATGGTTGGCAAATGTACATACACTGTGTAACCAGAGAAAATTAAACCATGTCCCTGGTAAAGAAATAGGCCCTGCTTTACATTAACTCCATTTCCACACTTGCTTTGAATGTGAACAAATTACTGCCATATTGACATTTTCTTTTTTCCCTCCAGAAAAATCAATTGAGTAATTGTTTCTGTATAAAACAGAAATCAGTCCATTTTTGACTAATCCAACACAAATACCTGACAAATCAAAGTACTTTATTACATTAATGCAAAATCATACAACATAATAATAATTATTATTATTATATTTTTTATTTAATCAAGGAGTCTCATTGAGATCAAGGTCTGTTTTATGACACTGGCCACAATGGCTTAATACTACCAGATATATTAAAGGAATAGCTACCATGGTATATACAGTATAGAGAAATCTGCTGCAACTAATGATTATTTATATAAATCGATTCCTTTACCAATTATTTTCTCAATTAATAGTTTGGTCCATAAAACAAAAATAATTAGAAAAATGCTCTTCACATTTTCTCAAAGCCAAAAATGTCAGACTAATAGTCCAAAGCGCAAAGATATTTAGTTTTAGCTTGAAAAATGACTTAAACGATGATTCAATTATCAAGAGTAGCCAATTAATTTTGCCAACTGACTAATTCATTATTTGACTAATTGTTGCAGTTATAGTATGCAGTACATCGTCATATTGCCCACCCATACCAGACATATCATCAAAATGTCTGCTGGTGTGAGACGGTGGCCCCCAGTAGATGAGATATCTGGTGGCTCAGGCCATAACAAGTAATTACCAGCCTTCAGTATGACAGTTATCAAAACACAATTAAACCACATGAGGCTGTGGACTCATCATGCATGGTGATAAAGTGAGTGCATATCTTGTTTGGGGGAGGTCTGATGGGTTGGGGGGCATTCAAGTGCGACACAACGGGTATATTAATACCAGCAGATACTGTAGACGCCTTGAAGCCAGATGTAAGGTTCATCCATTAATGGCCATCTTTAATGTAATTAAATGTGATTACTTATTTCAATATGGCCACAATATAGGTGTTTATATTTTTCCTGTTTAAATTGGGCATGTTTAGAATAGTATTTTGATCATAAATGCTACACCAAGGCTAACGGTCATTTCTGATTTTTAATTTATGTTGTATGTTTTTTCGAGGACGTCTACCAGCATAAACATAAAGATAGAGTATGTCACTGATGACATAGATAACTATATGTTATATCAACATACAAAAATGAGTCAAAAGAGATGGAGTTACAGATGACAAAGGTTGTTTCTTATTGTTGCTTCTTTACATTAGTACCCAGCCATGTCTTTGAAAATACTCAATCATACAGTATGTCAGCATTTTCCCCATACTACATTACGATGTTTCATATTTGGAGAGTCATATTTTTTTTGGGAGGTGGAGAGCGCTGGCTTGGTGCTGATGAAAGACCACAACAAAGTGAAAAAAAGATGTGTTTTGAAAATGATTCGCATTAGTGTGGACATGGCCTGAGTGGATATGGGTTGTAGCACTTTTCATGCTGTTTAGCTTTTACAAAGCACCACACACGTTTAATTGTAAAGTCGACAAAGCACTAATTGTCTTTATATAAATGTTTCGTATATTTTTGACTCATCAACCTTACTATTATTTTTCATAGAGATGAAATTGCGTTTATTTGTGTGCCTTTAAAAACACAGCACAAGATCGGATTGATTTCTTTTACATATATTGTACTCTCTGAACAGAGTACGCTCAGGCCTTGGTTAAATAACTGACAACATAAAACAGCAAAATCTTGTGTCACAATATCTAATCTTAGTCATGCTTTGCTTTACTTCAGCTCCTTTTTCCTTTAAATGACTTGAATTGCCCAAAATCCTTGACTACGAATCTGTCAAGATCTTTACCCCCATTTGCTGGAAAAGGTTTTCTTCACCGACTTCCCAAAATATTCTTAATGCCCCCTTACATGCGCCACAGTCTGCCAACACTCACACATCCACCATTTTAAATAAAACATTTATTTTTACAGCCCTGTGTGTGTTTCTTACACGGCTTCTCAAATCCAGGGGCAGTTGTGGCTCAATAATACATGTGAAAGTTGCATAACCAGTCTTGTAGGTCAAAGCTATTTTACCCTGTTTTCCCTCGTGTTAGCACTTTGAATAGCAATCATGATGTGTTGATTCAGTATCATTCTGATGGCTTGCAGCACTTACCTGATCCTCTATAGGCATCACCAGAATGCCTCCAATTTTGAGCAGTACTTTCATGTAATTTTCATGGTCTTTCTGCACTCCTGCGCCACAATAAATGCGATCGTATTGGTGACTGTCTGTTGAGATTTCAAGGCAATTCCCCACCACAAAGATGGGTTCACAGAACTCAAACCTGTGAAAAATAAGTAAACAAGTACAGCGGATAAAATACTGTATATCAAACAATGGTGGAACATGTTATTTTCTTTCTTTCAGGCTCCTCATCACATTTTTGAGCTGTGACAGAGATATGCAAATTACATGAGTAGAATTAGAGAAATTTAAATGTACTTCATTTGCAAGACAAAGTCTTTAGGTCCACAAGAGCAAAACTGTCAGGTAAAACTGATAATAGTGCCCGTGGTTTGAATACATCCAGTTTTTGTTAAAGGAATAGCTTGACAGCCAGCAGCTGGTTAGCTTAGCATACCATAAAGACTAGAAAGAGGGGTAAGGGGATGAATGAGATATAAAGTTAGTGAGCTTTATGGGTGCTTGTAGGCAGATTTTGTTACCTTTCGGACAGAGCCAGGCTAGCTGCTTCCACCGGTTTCCATTCTTTATGCTAAGCTAAGCTAACCAGTCACTGGCTGTAGCTTCATATTTAACGGACAGATTTGAGAGTGGCATCGATCTTCTCATCTAACTCTCAGCAAGAAAGGGAATCAGCATATTTGCCAAAATGAAATATTAATTTAAAGCATGTACTTACTTATCGAAGCTGTCACTATTCTTTATGAAATCATCCAGTTTCTCTCTGGCATATTCAACCACGTCCTTATGGAGCTCAACTCCATGGTTCACACCAAATGGACCTTCAAAAAAAACACAACAGGAACAATATTTTGATAGCATTACCTACTACCTATTATGATATCAAGTAGCGCTGAAAACAATTAACAGTTTTATCGACTGACAAAAATATTAATGTGCATTTTCTAGCAAAAATGCCAAATTTCAGGATTTGTTGCTTTTCTTTGTTTTATGTGATATTGTTGGGTTTTGGACTAGAAAAAACATCAATTTGTAGACTGTCTCTTGGGCTTTAGGAAATTGTGATGTAACTTTTACTATGTTTTGGACATTTTATAGACCAAAAAATTATTCGATAAATCAGGAAAATTATATACAGATTAAATTGAAAATGAAAATGATCATTGCAGTCCTATTATGGTTGACACTGATTTGTAGGCAGACATTGTACTTTAACAGTAAATGAGTTTACCTTTATGGAACATCTGCGTGTTTCCCACACATGAAAAAACACCGCTGTGAAAAAAGGGTACACTTTGCTTACCTATGATAAGGCCAACCATTGTGCTCAGGTAGCCAGTTCCACTGCCCAGATTGAGGAAAGCAAGTCCTGGCTGCAGTTTGAGGGCCTCCATCACCTCAGAGTATATACATGGAGCAGACAGGTGTATGTTGCCATGCTTCCATGCCAAGTCTTTGTAGGCACTGTCCCGGTAACCGTCCAGATAGTAGTCACCGCGGTCTATGGCCCGAAAAGCCTGTTCAACTTTTTCTGTGCGAATATACTGGGCCTCCTTCAGATTATCAATGAGGTCATCATTGTCCTCCCCGGCACTCACGGCTCCCCCCATGGTGAAAAGAGAAGAGAAACACAAGGGCTGAACTCGTACTCAGGATGACTGATTCCTCCTCAGAGTGGCATGGAGATGAACGGCTGGCTGAAGGATGCTGCCGCTGTGACTCCTCAAGCGTCAGTTCAGACAACGGTCATGTCCAGGCAGCAAGTGACCTGAGAAAAATTACATGAACACGTTATGGCAATATGCCTACTAGGAAATACAGAGTCTGGTTAAGTAATTTCTTTCTTAAATACATAAACATAATTTGTGGCCTAATTTAGGAAGTTTAAGACTTCTATCTTGCATGTTACATTACCTCCACTGCACAGAGATTAACCCCCATACACACTCTTCCCTTATACCAGCTGTTTACGGTTATTCAATGTATACGGGCCTTTGACACAACAGACATTTTGACATGTCGAAGCAGGAAGAGTACAGGGGTAATTATTAACCTTAACCTCCATTCAATTTAGGTTCAAGGGCCGTGGCATAACACATGCTGGCTCACAAGCATGGATTCCTGGGACGTTTAATGGAACAGAGCCATCATTAATGTAATTTGTTATACCTGTGATTTTCCTGCAAATACATTAGAAAATATCTGCTGTGAAAAAAAGCTATATTCGTTAAAAGAGGTTGTACAAAATGAAGTATGAATTATTTAATTTGTATCGAACACAAAACATCTGTCTTACATGTAGGGTGTAATGTGCTGTATATTAAATGTTTTTTTAGAGCTGAAACGATTAATTCAATTGATTAATCAATCGACAGAGAATTAATCCTCAATTTATGGAAAAATGCCAAAATGACGTGACTATTTGTTGGTTTTCTTAGACTTCTATGACAGTAAACTGAATATCTTAAGGTTTTAGACTGTTGGGTGAACAAAACAAGCAATTTAAAAAGGTCAACCTGGGCCCTGGGAAAGTGTGATTGCCATGTTTTAACTATTATCTGACAATTTTATAGATAAAACAATTGAGAAAATAATTGGCAGATAAATCAATAATGTAAATAATCATTATTAGCAGCTGTAATATTTGTTGAAACAAACTTAATTCACTTACTTTTTCAGATACTGTCACAACCAAAACTTGGTGCAAGGCATCTAAGGCTGAAACTGTGTCCCCAAGTATCATAGTACTTACGTCTGTAGAGCCTGCTATGTCCAGAGGGTGTAGGGTTATGTAACTGATAGCTGACATTAACAGTGGGCAATATGGATAAAACCCTCTATCATGGCACAAATAATTTTATATTACAATATTGATATTTATCGTCATCTATTTATGTTTCTGCAAAATAACCAGAAAAAAAACAGACATGTATGTTTTTTGGCTAATCGATTGCATAAAAATCCAACTTATGATAAGCTCATCCTGCTCATTAACTTACCACATTACCCACAACACAACAGCTGTGCCAAAAGATAATAAAGAATTAGCTACCACAGTATAAATGCTATGGCTAAATCCCAAAAGGTAGAATAATTTATATTGTCTCACCTTATATATCGTCATATCGTCCAACACTAGCTAACATGCACACCTTTAGAAACCCACATGCAGGGGCCAACCTTCCCAGCCTAGAGGTTGAAACCCCCTAAGGGATCCCAAGACAAATCTGAGAGGTCACAGAAAGAACAAAAGTCTTTCTCATACATAAAACTGTTTATCTTTATCTTTTTTCCTTGTAAAGTACTGGATACTTTCCCCACTTCATGCCTCTAAAAATCCCTAGTAAGGGTGTAAATAACGATTATTGACTAATCTGCTGATTATTTTCTCAATTAATCGTTTGGTGTCTACGAAAGATCAGAAATCGTGAAAATAATGACGTCCATCACAGTATCCCAGAGAACAAGGTGATGTCCTCAAATGTGTTGTTTTGTCTGACAAACAATCCAAAACCCAAAAATATTCTATTTACTGTAATGTAAGATGAAGAAAAGCAGCAAATTCTCCTGAGAACCTGGAAGCACCTCAAATTTGCTTTTTTTGCTTGAATAAATTACAGATTGATTAATCGATTCTCTAAATAGTTACAGATTTCTATTCTTTCAATTGACTAATTGTTGCAGCTCGAATCCTTAGAATGAAATAGTCTGACAGGGTACAAAAATCACTCTTTTGTTTATCTGCTCTCATACCTAATGTCCACAGCAAGGCCACAAGCAGTGATGTGGTGTCACAAGCAGACATTTACCTTCATTTGAAGCCAAACTATGTTGGGAACCACTGCTGAAGGGCAATGTTTGTGGAAACGCATTGATCTTGGGTGATCTGAAAGTCACTGACACTGTAAGTACTAAACTACTGACTTTACTATGCAATATTGTAATATTACCATGTTGTAGCAATAAAGAGGAAATTCTTAACATGCTGGTATTTAAGCGTTTTATAGATGCTTTAATAACTAAAATACCCCACACTGGCACAGTGTGAATGGGTATAGCTGGAGATGCAGCCGAGGGAGACAAGTCTTGAATTCCTTCTCTGCCTCCTCAGCATCTCCACATCTGACTCAGCTAATAAAGATTAAATTCAGAGGTGACTTTGTAGTGAGAGGCCTGGTAAGGTAATTTTCCATTGGCTTCTTCTTGCAGGCAAAAAGAATAATTGATTCACTCACCATCACTGATTGTAGCAGTGTATTTTTCTATCCTAGTTTTCCCCCCTCTACCCTCTCTGTAATGCATAGTCATTTGAGGTGCTTGCAGTTGAAAGAAATCTAGGAAAATGGGTCAAGCGAAGAATTGTACAAGCAAATTGCTTTTGGGCACTGCTGTACAGTCGTACCAATGATAAGTCTTGAAACAGGGGTCATTATTCACCCACTCCTTTAAGACAAATCAAAAAAGGACCAGCTGGGTAATAACATTTGTTGTGAAGCTAGTCCTGTACAGGAAAAAAAAAGCCTCTTTGTAAACAAGAATCCACTGGTAAACACACACACACACAGGATGTCATGAGTTGACCCCTGGTGTGTATGGAAAATGCATCGACGCCATCTGAGTTCATGACTGGCTGCTATGACCCGGTTAGAGACAACTCACTGAACCATGCAGGGTGACGAAACATGTAACAGATCCTCTGGCAACACGAGATCCACTCTAGTGCTGTAACTAAACACCGAAAGGCCTCTCTGCGCAGCACACCAAGACGTACACACTGCTGATCGACAGACAGTGTGAGGAAAACTGATAATCCTCATGGTTACCAGCATCTACAGTGTAAATCCAGTGTAAAGACGTTTTATCAGCTAATTTGCAGCTCTGTCAGCAAAGAAAATCATGTCCATACCTCTGTGGCAAAATAACAGAGCAATACAATTTGTATTAGGAGAAAATAATCCCACGTGTATCAATCAATCGGATAATAAATCTACAGTCACAAGTCTCACGTTTGCTATAAAGAGTGCACAGAATTCATTTGTGATGTTGTAATGAGAGATTACAGCATTTGTAATTTGTAATGACTTGTGCTTCAAGCTACAACAGCCATGAAAAATACATTTTTGATAAACAATTTCCATAATTTTTTCAGAACGACTTATGAATATACAAATCCTGCCTGTGAATTTACATTTCTTGAGGCTGGTGCGAGAATGTTTAGTCCCATATGCAGCAAATGTGAGCATGTTAGGGTGACATTGAAGGATAAGATACTAGATTAAAAAGACTTGAGAACGAGTAATTAATTAGATCTGGCTGTGTGGGAAATTAATTCATGGACAATTTTCTCTTGTGATGTCAAATGTATTATTAATACAACATGTTTGCAAATATGTCGTACAAATGCAAATTTCATAGAAGTGCTTGTGTTTTGCTATGACGGTACCTGAAAGGTATATGTTATTGAAGTCGTATACACCAGAGTATTCCTCTGTGTAAAGAGGCAACTAAAAAGTAACTGCGTTGCTCTCCACACTGAGTGAGATGGAAAATAGAAAAATACCTGTTCATTGTATTTAGGGCTGCATCTACTGATAATTAACGATGATTTATTTTATTGATTAAACTAACGATTATTTCCTCGATTAATCTAATGACTAATTTATCTATATTCTAAAGATTGTTTCATGACTCGATTAATATAACAATTATTTTACTCAAAATAAATATAAACAATATAAATATTTCAATATTTTATTCAATCATTTTCTCTTAAAAATAAACAAATTTAACAAGAAACAAAGTATGTACTGCAGGGCATTATCCTGCAACAAAAAAGATGTTTAAATTAATATATTACCCTATATCTAGTAGGTTATTTCTTATGTTACCATTGTAATTCTATTTAATTCACCACCTTATTTTAGTGTTTACTCACAAACTACTTTAATCTGCTCACCTTGCTTTTCCATTCAGTTCTCGTCCCTCGTGACACCGAATGGCATTGGCACCGACGCGTGCACTTACAAGCTTTTACAAAACAACGGCATAAGTAGGCCTACATAAACAGGAGACTCTCTCTCCGTGTGTTTCTCTGCAGAGCATGTGCGACTGTCAGTAGACCACACGGGAGGGGTAAAGCGAGGGGAGATTTTGGCCGAGGTTTTAATACTGCAGCTTGTTCTCCGGGGGAGTCCATGCATCACTGCAAAGCACAATATGCAAATCGACATCGATGAATCAATACAACATTTCCGTAATAAATATTACCTTTGTGATAATGGCATGGCTCTAGGGATAGCAATGTTGATCGTCAGTTTATCTGTTGGTCCACATTAATTTGATGATTGTCACCAGTATGTGAAATGTTACACTTGTCCAATACTTTATTTCATGACAAGATACCTCAAAAACTAATGAACCAATTCCCATTAGATTTGCTGTGGATATCCAGGACATGCAGAAGATAAATCATAATGATTATGGTCACCCTATGACATTTTATTTCTAGTACCACTGTTGAAATTTCCAATTTCACATTATATACCTGAAAACCTGAAAAGTGGAATGATATTTGCTGAATACGTTCATGGCCCTCAGAGGATACATCCTTTGGATTTTGACAACCTACTGACCCATCTTCTAGTGTCAACCACAAGGCAAACCTTGACAAATAACCGTACGTTGCACGTTCTAAAGGGCAGAGAGTCACTGGAAGATGGAAGAAGCCATTTCATTAGCCATTTTCCCACTTCAATGGAAAGTTTAGGGATTTTGGGGTTGGGACAAAAAAAATCAATCATCTTCTGATACAATAGCAATATAAATGTACCAATATTATGGTACAATACTGATATGAATACATATAAGGGAGGATTCTCCTTATAGCCACCATTTAGGGTTTACTAGTTTATCCTTTTATATTTGATGTAGCCTGCATGCTGTTGTATTAAAAAGGCCAAATCTAAGTACTTTCTAACACTCTTACAATTAAAGTGTCTATCCAATCCTGTGAGAATGGAATTTCTTTTTAATGCACTATATAAGAAGAATTTAAAACATATTTTTCCATTGCAGTGGTGGGTCTTCCTCTCCAGTTATACAGTTTTGAGTAATGTTAGTGGTAGTATCATATCAAGACTTATTCTTTAATTTCCACAACTACACAAACTATCCCAGAGTCTAATGAGTTGCTCACCATATTGACCCATCCTCTGACTGGAATATAAGGGACTGCCGTGCAATCCTCTGAACATTTAACATTTATGTGGATAAAACCTTTGGATTTAGGTAGCAATATGGTTTTTCCTTTGACTCCATCCCCAGTCTAGTGGTAGGGATCTTATGGTGCATTCAGACTGAACTAAAAGAGTATTTGCATTTCTCTTTATTCATGCAAGTTTGACCACTGGATTCTGGGTTAATTAGCCACAAACAGCCAAGGGATGTGAATGTAGAGGATAACAACAGGAACCGGCTCCATGCGAGTGTGTTTGTGTTAAAGAACTTGAACAGAACTCTGTTTCTCTTATTCTCCTCTGGACCCCCTCACTTTTGCTCCTATTTTCTCTGCCTATTCATGAAAAGAGGTGAACATGCAGTTTTTGGGACGTGCCTTTCCTTCAATTTGTGGCGCCTACATGAACCTGCAACTGTTTGCGTCTTGCCATTGACTTTGTATGTAATTGTACTGCTGCCAGTTCACTTCACATTTAGTCTGCAAACACAGGCCATACACTTTGCTGACACAGCATTGTTAATTGCTGTGAACACTGAGTCACAGAGGTGTGCATTCAACTTAAGCTGAAGCTAATAGTGGAATAGTCGAATAGGAGTTTGATTGAAAATTAATTGGAAACATTTTTTCTTCTTGAATTATTTTTTTCAGCATAAATGACACAAATTCATTGGCTCCAGCTTCTGAAATGAAAATATATGATACTATACTGAATATCTTTGGTTTTGGACTGAATAAAGATAAATATAAGCTATCTAAAGTTGCCACATTGGGCCATGGGAAATTCTAAATGGTATTTTTTACAATCTTCTGACATTTTACAAACAAAACCATTATCTGAGACAATGACAAGTAGATTATTTGCTAATTGTTTGTTGCAGCCCTCGTCATTAGGATGTGCCATCATGCAGGCGCTTCAGAAATAATGGTTTAAGCTTCTCAGTTGTGAGGATCTGCTGCTTTTATCTCTATTATGTGACGGTTAACTGAATATCCTTGGGTTTTAGACTGTTGATAAGACAAATCAAGCAATGTGATAATATTATATTGTTTTATTATTCGATTTTTTACTAGTTTCATACAGTTTAAAGACCAAATGAGAACATAAGCTGCATTTTAAATCCATAATGACAATAACCATTAGGTTTCCTAACGGTTTTTGCACTGGTTTCCTAGAAGTGTTTATTCAACATTATTGTAGTTTGTGGAAAGCAACTAAGCACATTCACTCAAGTACTGTACTTATGTTTCACTATGTTCAGAAGTAAATATGGTGCTTACTATGATTTTATACATTTAGTTACTAGTAACTTTGCAGATTCCTATTAATACTTTAATTCATTAATACTCGATTTATTGATCCTGGGGGGAAATTCACAACCTACCCAGCACCAGCAGTATATAAAAGTAATTAAAATAAGCTCCACCTTTACCAGCTGCAACATTAAAGTGATGTGCACATTAATGCATCAATAATTATAAAATTATCATGTATATTATTCTGAAATGGACCATTCTGCATAATGAGCACTTTCACTTTTGGTACTTTAAGTATATTTTGATGCTAATACTTTTGTACTTTTAGTTAAAAGTAAAATGTTCTTCTACCAGAGTATTGCTACACTGTGGCATTGCTACCTTTGCTTAAGTAAAGGATCTGAGTACTTCTTCCACCACTGCAGCTGACCTAAAGTAACGCTGTACTTACAGTATAGCAGGGATGTTGCTTCATACCATAGACTGTATACAGGTGTTTCTATTTTTCTGGTCACTCGGTCGGCGTACATGCAGGGGTGTTCACAGATGTTCCTAAATTCCTACAACTGACACCTGATGAAGCCAATCAGCTCTCCAGCTGGTCACGTGCTGCAGTTGCCACACAGACGGCAGCTTGTCAGCCAATCAGCTGCCTGAAGCACTTTCTTCGCACTGCGTGTGACGACGGAGCAAAACAACAACAGTGTTTTCATGAAATGTTGCCAAGCGTTATTGATCGTGCTTGTTTCTTAATCCTGCCCATCTGTGAGAAATACACGGCGAGTCAAGCATCCATTACACTAGCTGACAAACGCTAACAGGGACTGTGTGTGTGTGTTTGTGCATCCATCCAGCTTTTGTCCCCACTTGTCCACCAAAGCGCAGTGGCTGGCCAGCTCTCTGCAGTGCGATTAACCCCAATCTTTAGCAGCGACAACACCGGTTTGTAAAGAACAGGCTGACATATCAAACCTGCACGGTTTACTAACTGCTGCGGGGGGAAAAAAAACGCATCAAATAAAACAAAACAGAGGGAGCGTTTATTTCTCGGAGCCTCTTCCGCCTGATGAAGCACACGTTTGTGACAGAAAAGTCTCCTCAAGCCCGCTAGTACTGCCTGTTCACACACATCATCCAAAATGAAAAGTAAGGGGATTTTTGCAAACGTTGGTCACAATGACAGGTGAAATGATGGGTTTCAATTTACAGTTAAGTGCACAAGTTAACATGTCGGACAGAGCGGTGGCAACGAACTGCCAGTGAACCTAGCTAACGTTAGCTTTTGTGGGCCTGAGTGCGCCATCATCAAAACAGAGACAAAGCAGGTTAGGTAAGCTCGCCTCTTTATCCTGCCGTTTCACAGTTAGCAAACACACAACACAGCTAGCACAGTGTGTCACAGTCAATAACGCTAACAATGTATTACGCGGAGAGGTTGCCAACTATGCAAACAGGCCAACTCACGGACACACGGTTGTTCACGTTAGTTATCTTAAAACACATTTTAAAATACTCACAATGCCGTGTCGCATTACCACACTCCTTGTAACTGGATGTGCAACGCGACGGTCAGTGGCAGAGACTTTCAGCCGTTACCAGCCTCCTTCAGAGGTTAAATGCTAGTTAACTGTACTAACTAGCCAGACGGGTGGAAAGGTGAAGTTGTAACGGCGAGCCGTTGTGTCGAAGTGGATGAAGAAACAGCTGAGAAGAGGATGTAAACACAGGTCACGTGGTGTAAAAATGTTGTCGATAGAGGGAAGCACTGTTGCTCACACTAGACACATCTATCTATCTATCTATCTATCTATCTATCAGTAGTTTCTTGTTAAGAGTTAATTAGTCAAATAGTTGTTAGTGAAGGGATGTACTTCCCTACAGAGATAAGTGATAGGATGAGATAAGAGAGGCTTTAGTGTCATCCATCTGTATACAGTGCAGTACAGTACAAAAACAATGAGTTTCATTCAGACATTCAGACGACACATGTGGTGCAAGAAGACAAAACAAGTGGTGCAATATATGCAGGACAAAAACCACTACAAGCCAGCCAGGAGCCAGACACTACAGAGGGAATCGCAGCCATTGGTTTAACTTTCAAAAAAAAAAAATCAATCAATCTATCCATGAAAGCACTTATTATTTTACAATATTACTACCTAGGCTTTTACAATATCAAAGGATCTTTTACCTACCTGTTTGTGTACAGGTAGGCTACTGTTTGGATTAAGGTGTAATGAAGTATATTTTTCAAGTGGTGTACTGCACTAAAGAGAAAATTGCATCCATTGCAGAGAACAAATGTTGTCAGATTAGAAATTAGACAAATAAAAGATTTAATCCGACTTTACTTTGTGCAGTTTATTTTATGCAGACCATACCTATCTATCTATCTCCAGATAAAGGTAGACTATAAACATACAGAGTAAGAAATAGTTCATGAATATTATGGCTGGTCCACTGTGACAAGCCTGTTCATTATCATTTCCTTTAACAAGAGAGTACAAAATTGGAAAGATCGTGGAAAGCTTCACCCACCTTGTAACCTTACACAGTTCCCTAAAGGAAAGGCCTAAATTTAGCCTGCAGCTCGTTTTCTGGCCTGTTCTGGATCTGTGGTTATGGATGATCACCAGGTTTTAATAAGGAAGCAGTCTCTGGTTCCTGGATCAGGTCTGATCAGCAGGCAAGGTTTCAGGGACCTCGCTTCACCTCAACTTTGAATAATACTACAGATTACTTATTTTTAGGAGGGAAGTTTTGTGTGCAAAATATGCAGTCAGTTCATGAAAACAGTTGAACCAAGCCACATTTATCCTGTTTTCATTGTCTTTGTACAGGCTATGGAGGTGTTTCAGAGATGCAGTGAAAGGCTGGTGAAGACTGAATGTCGACCTTTATTTTTCTACATTCATAGCAAGGATTGTAAACTAGTATTATATACACAAGATTAAGACTAAATTCTCTGGTGTCTCCACAAGGCACAAAACATTCCGGTTGATTAGTTGCCAAAGTGGCTGGTAGAGTAGGAGAGCTCACCAAAGCCATTAGAATTCATAGTGTTTTGATTTCACTTTCTTTTATTTTAAATACTTTTGTGGCAAAACACGTGGCCGCTCTTTGCAGAGTGAGCTGAATTTGTTTACTCAGTTGGTGGTTTCATTGCTCCCTACTTACAAGACCACAAAATACACACGATTGCAGACTGTTTAACGTGGGTTCATTCAAGTTCTTAGTATTTGAATACTGCACCTTCTCATCCAGGATCATTAGTCGTGTCACTCACGGCCATAACAGGTCTGACTAATGACTCAAACAGCATCTCAGCATCTTGGTTTTTAGCGTCATAATTATTATGTGATACATGAAACCAGGGACGTAGCCAGGGTTTTAGAAATACCTAAGTCAGGAGTCTCACCTGCCCTAAGAAAGTTTCGACTAACCACCAAATATGCTCTGATTTTAAATTATTTTCATATTTTATTCATGCACCTTATCCATGCTGCTAGGGAAACAATGCTAATAAAGAAACACTAAGATCTTTTATTTTGTTTTGATTATTAAATGTAATTCTTTATGTCTACAATTAGTCAAATGTAAAGATAGTGACTATATATCACAGTAAGCTTTGAAAACACATCATGTGCAACTTGAGTAATTGTAGCATGTAAACTCCTCCTCGGGTCAGGCTAGTACTGAATGAGGACATGGCCTCCTTGTGTCTTCAATAGTAGCTTCATGAAAATATATATAACTTATCACTACTTAACTACTCTATTGCATCACACAAAAGCAGGATCCTGGATTTGGCCACACTCGCATCTTCCATGAAACCAAATATTTTGTAGCCCCCGTGTTATATTAGATAAATGTAAACAGACATTGTTTATTACAGCAGGGTTAGCTGAGGTCCGACGCCAAGAGGGTGTATATGGTTGTCAAGCTACTTTATATATCTGCACCACCAACACTCTCACAGTCTGCACACACAGCATATATATATATTACAGGAAGTCAGAGCCCTGTGTGGCATGACGGAAGCTATGTTTGTGGTAGTGTTGACTGTGAGCCAGCAGCCTCAGATTTTGAATGCTGTGTTGTTACTACACCACAGATTCAACTTTTGGATTATTATCCAGGTAATACGCTGCCTTTGTTTCAGTGGCACCTTGCATATGCTGACTCTTATTTCTCACTTGAACTAAGGTCCATTAATACACCAAAGTTACAGAGATCTAGATATGTTTTGTGTTACTTTCACCATCATCATAACAGTGAAGTGAGGATAGAAACAGGATTAAGAAGTTTATTGAAAAGGATGCTTCTATAACTGGTATGATTCCTGATTCAATAGAAAAGGTATTGGAGGAAAAAGAAACGGGACGAGAGTTCAAACCATACTTCAGTTTGAAGGTCATCCCCTTTTTTGGTGGTTTTATTAGTCTCGAAAGTGTGTTGAGTGACTGGTTTAGGATGCCAAGAAGATCTTTTGTGCCCACAGCTGTGATAATGGCATTTTTCTTGGGAGATGGGTTGAGTTTTGTGACATTACTTTTAAGTATTGTATGCTTTTATGGTGTTAATTTTTAAGGTTCCATTTTATATTTATTGCCTTTTATTGGTCCCGTTTCCAGGGTGTGCCAAATTTGGTCGACCTTTTATTTATTAATTAATTGATTGAGATAAATAATACTCCAGGCACCTGAGCTACACTAATATCCGCTTTGAATATCTATTAGTTTGTTTGTTAGTGTTATTACTGGTGTAGCAGTATGTTTTTCATATGTAGTCTGCTAAGACCTGTCTGATTTGTTATCTAAAGTTATCCAAGCTAGAAATGGAACGATTAGTCAGTTGATAGAAATTTTATCAGCAACTATTTTCATAACTGATTGAATGTTCTTGCTATTTACTATAAGTAAAATTTATAGTATATATTCTGACATTTTTTAGACCAAACAATTGACTAATCGAGAAAATAATTGGCAGATAAATTGATAATTAAAATAATTATTAGTGCAGCCCTAAACTGAATACATTGAATATTCTAGTGTGCACTATATTTTGATTTATTTAAAGTATTTTTTCAGACATTTCTTGCTTTTATTAGTTTAGAGAGATAAAATGAAGTAGAGAGACATGCAACAGCTGCAAGGTCTGCCGCTGGATTTGAACCCAGGCCGCTGCAATTGCATGGTCAGCACCTTAAACCTCAAGGCCACCAATGCACCCTTTTATTTTATTTTCTAACCCCAGCAGCTCTTGGTGGGCAGGTTTAACGATCAGTATCTTGACTCCATTTACCACTCCCTGTTCCTCTAGATGTAATACTCTGAAGTTACCACAAGGTGATGCTAATGCATAAGGAAACCTTGAAACCTTACTTAATACTTCTGGGGTGACTGGTTCATATTTGACTGACTGAAGCTTTGAGAAACCACACAACCATTTGAAAAGTTTATTTCTACCATACACAAACTGTACAACACAGCGCATATCTGTTTATTATGAAATAGTAAAAGTAATAGGAAGTTTCAATTTAAAAACTACTTCAACTGAAAAAAAGCATTACATTTTAATGTAGAAGAAAAGAAAATACAATACAATTTCATATCATACTAATATCGTTCCACAAAAAAGCATTTCACATTACAAAACATCAAATACTAACAGGGAAAAAATAAATATTATTCACAAAACTTCCTGAGCAAACAATGTGTGGTATAGGAATTAAATGTAAGAAATTATAAATAAAGGATTGTTAGGTTTAAAGAATGTGATTCAATTTTTTAAAGGATTAAAATTCTTTAAAACGCATTGAGTATTTGGATAAAATAGGGTCCTATTATTATGTAATTTGGCTCTTTTGCTGTTACATTTTTTTTCTTCGATATGTCCTAGGCTACATGTCTTTGACTTCTTTTTGCAGAAATTAAAAATGTATTGCTCAAATGAATTACTGTGTCGTTTTTCTCTTGGGATTAACTTCATGTAAAATTGAGACATTTATAGTACAGAGTCACATTTCCCTCTTTTTGTTGAAGTCAAGGGCAGTGTGGTGAACTAAAAATACTAAATAATTGAAAATACAAAAGTGCAATTGATGCAAACAAATCTGATTAGCCAACAACTATCATTTGTCTATGTTTTCATTTTTTTATTCCTTTTTTTTTTGCATTTAATGATTGAAACGGAAATGCGAGTTGTAGTGGTAGTCAGCTCGGTTTTGAAATAGCTACTATTCAAATCTGCCCCAAGCGTTACAAGATTATTCAAACTGTAAGACTGGTTGAAATGTTAAGGCTTGTAAGCAGTTAAAGATAAATCAGGAGTAGATTTTGTTTTTTTTTATTTCACTCCTTCCTTTTTTTACCCTCTCCATGCTAGCAAAAGTTTAAATAAACACCAGACTTTTCAATCTCAGTCGTGATATTTCAAAACCTGACTCTGAGATTACAGCTACTGAGACAACGGTATTTAAACAGTCATCAGGAACGTTTCCTCCTATGAAAATAATTGTACTGTATAATAAATTAGACACCATCCACATAATACTGTCCTACCACAAAACATAGTACTCGTATATTTTTATGGATTCATATACATTTAGGCACATACTATATGCACACTCCAAAGTGTGTGCACAGAAGGCAGTTTAATATCTATATTTTAAAAAAAAAGACATCTTGACAAAGTGGATTTTTGATTTTTGTTGCAGTCTTCTTGTTCAGTTCATCAAATAATGTTGCATTTTTGCTCAGTGTCACTTCCGGGTTGCATTCAGCTGTTATTGGTTAAGAAGAAAAAGGTACAGTACAGTTGCATTGCATTTTTTTGATCTCAGTGTTCACTTTGTCTTACCATACATTCATTTTCCAATAAACAAAGCAAAAGCAATGCTTAAAAATATTGATGCTTAGTCGTTTTGGTAGGATTTTACTTTGAAGGGAGCTCCAACTTATGGTCTAATAATAATAATAATAATATACGTTTTTCAACACTAGATGGCGAAAGTATGCCATAAAATTGGAATGTGCTTCTATGTAATTTACAATGTGCAGAAAGTCAGACTGATTTCTCAAATATTAAGCATTTACAATTATAGAAATAAATAAAATTCGAGGAAATAAATACACTGATGAACAAATATAATAATAAATAGCGATAATATAAGAATGACATGAACACATACAGATTAAAATCAAGCAAACCATACAAAATAATTAAGTGCAAGAGGGGTAAAAATCTCACCAGGATAAACATATCAAGTGAATGCAGAAACAGTAAAAGCATTACAAATCTGGCTGGTAATTTTCTCAGTGCAGTGTATTTACCGGGAAATGCCAAACACATTTCCAAAAGCCTTGTCTTATACATGCAGCCAAGCCAGCACTTTTCAGTAAAATAGAGCTGTCTAGTGCCATTATCCCAAGTCAAAGAAACCTCTTGGTAGCTCTACAGCTTAAACATGGATGCCCTTAATAGCCTGTTTGATATTATCCAAGAGGGCCTTGCACTCTGGAGAGTATTCATGCTCCGAGTTGTTGTACATATCAGTTAATGTGTTCACATAGGCTTCAAAATTATGCTCACTGATGGGTCCCTGCAACAAAAACATGTTTGACTATTAGTGAAAACAGCACAGCAGAAATGACAATTAATATAAAATGAGATTTCTTCCAGGACAGGTAAGATATCATGAGTTGTAGTGGACTCTGTGGTCAAGGCTTACTGTACCATTTGAGGCAGCTGAATGTCTGTTAGACTGTTAATGAGAGCTTGGCTAAGGCGAGCGAGCTCCTTCAGAAGGCTGTCATTGTGCTGTTCGATCATCTTGTTCTCCTCTTCAATTGTCTTTAGGTTACATTCCATAGACGATATCTGCTTTCGGGTACAAAAAAAAAAAAGAAACTCGTCAAATTGAGCGAGTAAAGATCTCAAACATTTGTCCTCTAAAATACATTTGTCAGAGTGGATATTTACCTGGGTTTGAAGTTGCATCATATCTGCTTCTATTTTCATGTTGGATTCATTCAGTTCCTTAATTTCATGATCCAAATGTTGAATATCTTCTTTGTTTTCAACACCTGATTTGAAGCATACTATCTAATTTATCATGTTAAAATATTCAAATATTGATATTTTCTATGCCAAGATATAACTGTAACTGCAAAATACTTCAGTATTTTTATACAGCACAACATGTCTGAGTAGCTTACCACTGCTGGCTTTCAGTTTGATAGTCATCATCTCTTCTTCAGAGTGCTTTTTCTTGATACTCTGTGCGTTCAGTGGGCAACCCGACAAGCTAGTTCAGCAGGTCATAAATGACAATTTTTAGGTGGGAGAATATCACAAAACTGACAAACTTTGGAATTAGTAGAGACTTTGAATAAGAGTAAAGGTGCCGTTGTAAGAATGCAACATGTCGACAGGCAGTAATGTTTTGAGTTAAAATGGAGGATGGGCGACCTCACCTTCTGTGAGTGGCAAACACATTATTGGCATGTCCAAGGCCATTGCAGCCAGGCAAGGGACAATGAGGCAGTTCCTGTTTATTGGCCTTCCAGGCAAAGGGCAGGCCATTGATGGACGACTCCTTCTGTCTTTTGGCAGCAAGTGGACAACTGCCTGCACTGCGATGGGATGTGTATTTTCCCGATATATGGCCCTGTCCGTCACATCCCATCACTGGACACCTACCAGAGAAACAGACAAAGAGTCGCACATGTTGTAAACCTGCAAACACTCCTGATTCACACAGGGAAAATGTGACTCACTTGCATTTACCTTACACGTCTACGCTACAGACAAAACAAAGAAATTTAACTGCTCAAAAAATAACAACCACATCATTAAAAAAAATTCTCCCTTTCAATAACTAGACCGGAAGATTTGTTAACCATTAAGTTGATTAATCCAGCCAAATGGTGATTAAAAATAAAGTCACCAAAACTATAAATAATCGCATTAACTATGAGTTACTAATCCACTAAAACTTGAGGTAGAACGAACGCTCTGTTCAGTGCATACATTTTGGAGGTTGCTGATATTTGTGCTTGAAAATATAAGCACAACTCACGCTGAATATCATTAAGAGTTTGTCAGTTGCATTTTCAGGCCTGTTTTCTGCAGGTCAGTAATGGAGTGACATGAATTACAGATAATTGTCATGTATCCCCTCATGCGAAAGAATGTAATTTGGAGGTGGCTAACCCTTTCCCTTATTGATAAAGGTGAAAGGTCACTTGAGATGATACAAATGGCACACATGCTGTAGAGTGCTGCAGCAAAAAGCCTGTTTCAGCATTTTGTTACTCGACAGCACAGCAGCACTTAGAGGACAAAACAACAGCAGCCCCATTACTTCCAACTACCACAGGTAGGTAGCTTGATGCAAGGCATCAGGACAATGGAGGCATGCCATATGGCCCACTATTTACAATAATCTAGGGACATTTGCTACCATCCCCCTTTCTCCCCCTTTCTCTCTTAATGTGTATGAAATCTATTCCAGTCTAATTCCTAAGCTCATGCCCTTGCATTAGTAATTAAAAAGAAAAAAATCAGTGTCCAGATATATAAGTAAACAATATCTGACTTTGGATTTAAACTGCAAATCAATTACATTATGTTTTTTTTTCCAATAACACTTTCACAGACAATGATTAAGCTGCAAATGAGTGCAATGTCATCAGTGTGGGCAATTCAACATTTTCTTATAATTACAAAGAAAGCACTCAGTGAAGAGTAATAAGCCAGATATTCCATTCAGAAAATAGGAAAAATACAAAACCCTGAAAAAATCCCACAAAAACATGCTGCTAATCCTTAGAAAATAATTCACTAATGTTACGACATGAGAAGTATTATTTTCTTTGTTTAACTTAATGGCCTCCAGGTATAATTCCCCAGGCACAAAAGCATGACGCATTTCTCAAAATGTTTTTTTATTTTATTTTTGAAACAAAAAACATGACAGCATGGGATGAGGAAAAAAAAAAAAAGCTCTTACTTAAGCTCTTGCTCATCTTTGTCATCCTTGTTTGGTGTGAGCTTCAAACCTCCCTTTCTGGCACGTGGACATCCTGACAAGCTACAAATGATTGCAGACCGTATGGGTTAACGTGAAGGAAATCTATTTAAGAGTAAAAATAAAAGCTAAATTGTTACAGGCAGCTATGAGGTTTATTGAGCTTCAGTTGCACATGTTTAAATCTAAATCTATTAATCTAAATAAATAAATGTTTAATCATTGAAGAAGTTGTACTCTGCATAGGCACATAGCAACCTTTTCCTTTGTTGTAAAGTTGCACTAAAACAGACAGCTTGAAATGTGTTTAAATTAGGACTTTAACAATAAACAAATGCATAGATAGATAGATAGATAGATAGATAGATAGATAGATAGATAGATAGATAGATAGATAGATAGATAGATAGATAGATAGATAGATCAGCCAGTTAAATCAATAAAAACAAGAAAAGTGCACTTCAAAAAGTGCAGCATGTTTGCAGCATAAAGTGAGACTTTCACCATCTGTTTGAATGTCATGCATCTGACAAATGTATTTCATGCTCAGTTGCAATGATTTTTCTCTGCTACCTTCTGTGCGAAGCATAGTTCCCAGTCACATGTCCAGATCCATCACAACCAGGTGTTGGGCACCTGCAGGTTGAGAGACACAGACACCAGGTGCTTTTTACAGCAAAGGACTACAAGCAGAGCGGTGGATTCATGCTAATATGCAGAAAGGTAGTACAAATACCAAACAACTTCATGTCGATTACACAGAAATCATGCATAATGTGCAGCAGAAAGGAAATGAAAAGGAAAGAAAAGAAAAGGAAAGGAGAAGGAAAGCGCTGACCCAAGCTGATGCAAAAACAAGCTGCCTAGTTCAATGTGAATGTGAAAAATCCTTTAGCAACAATAACAGTTTTCAAAACACATACTTTAGTTCCTGAGAGTTGGCTGCCATCAGTGATTTGAGTGTTTTGTCAGCCAAGGGACATCCAGACACACTAGAGAGGATAAAGAGCTAACAGTCATTTTAATGCACTCTTTGATCACAGCTGAATTGAATAATCTTAATACAATGTCTCAATGCATATTTATACAAAATTATTTGAAAACACAATTCCACTTCCTCTTCATGAGAAAGCTTTTTTATGTCTCCATGTTTTTTTAAAATGACATGTGATATAAAATCCTAGTTTTCAACTGTGATAATCAACATAATTAAACAATCAGCACTATTTTCCTTGTCTATATATGCGCTAGCTGGTGCTAATGAGAGTGTAATTAATTATAGTACCTCCGATGTGATGCATAATTCCCCGTCACATGGCCGCTGCCGTCACAGCCTGGGGTTGGACAGCTGCAAGAGAACACAAAGCATTTAATGGACAGATTACTCTACTTCCCACAGACTTTGCCAAGCTTGAACTGAATCTTTCTTTTACACTGACAACCTTTTCATGGGCATTAAAGAGAAAAAATAAAGAGTTAGTACAGCGGGAAGTTTAGTAGAGAAATTATTATTATATTACTCAACATTCAGTTTAATAATGTCTCTGAATGTCACTGAGGGGGTGCTGTGCTGCGGCAACTAGAGGATCCTACTTTTCTCATGGTGTGATTCTCAAGAGGAGACCCAGCAGAGCATGCACTCTAACTACAAGAGTCAAGAGTTGTAAGCTTGTACAGGACATACAGGGAGAAAACTCACTTTCAAATAGATACATTTCTGCTCCACATGAACCTGCAGACATACCAGTTACAATTATGGGTAACACAGTGAGTGTCAGTGTGTTTTGACTCACTTATATCACACTGTCCTATTTAAACAAAGGTATGGTTTGGATTTACACTTTGTGTCATTTATACTGACCATCTGCCAACTGAAAGGGAACCTCACATCATTCACAGTTGACTGAATAAAGATGCCTTGAGATGTTTCATTCTTTCACGTAACATACCTCAAAAGCTCTTTCTTTGAATCTCTTAATAGCATCTTGGCTTTGGGACTCATCATGCTGCCGTCTCCTTGATAGTGTTGGTCCTCCAAGGAGACATGATCGTAATCCTCCTGCGCAAAAAGAAAAAGTATAAACAAATCGCCTTATTTGTCCGAAATATCAAACCTAACCACGATCTGCAATGACCTAAAAGTGGATAATTAATGAAAAGCCGTATATAATACTCTTAGAATACAAGCCCTGGAGGTTAGAGTGCAAGGCAAAGAGCTTAAGGATACTTATACTATAGTAAACCATATATCCATTCAAAGTCATATTTAATCCACATAGTATTTATGATGTATAGCCATGACATGACGTATGGATTTCCTTTCATTTTTTCACAGACAGGATTGTGCAGTCACCAGATGTTGTGTATGATTTAAAAGCAGGTCAAATGTGATAACTCCAAATAAATACCACCTGTGAAATAAAGAAAGGAAAACCTTTAAAGCCCAGACTAAGACTCATTCACACCCTTGGGCAAGTATTTTACTACACTGAGGACATCTGTATTTTGTCCTGGAAATTTGGGGATTTAGTAACCTGGGTGATTTTATATTCTACAGTTACAAAACGTTTTACACTGATTTAAGTATTTTTAGACTAAATTTGGCTACTTGAACTCTTTTTAGAACAAATATGGCTACTTTAACTATTTTTAGACTAAATTTGACTTCTTTTGACTATTTCTAAACTAAATTTGGCTACTTGAACTATTTTTAGAATACATTTGACAGCTTTTAGGGTAACAAAGCAAATAAATAAATAGAAACTCAGTATTTCTTTAATTCCTGTCCGCGAGGAGAGGGTTTTTAAACAGCATTTAGACCTTTATATTTGGAAAAGAAATGGTAACACTTGGTTGCAGTAAATTCCTAAAAATGCAAGTTTCCTGGAAAGAACTATGTAATCTGGTAACAATTATTGGGATTATAGAGAGAGAGCTCTGAGATCGTTTAGTTAGTTGTGTTGCGTTTATTTCAGAGGAAACTTGGAGAAAATATATTTGCACAGCTAAACTGAATAAATAGAATATGAAAAATTCAAATGATTTAAACATTTTAGAGAAATTTAAAAGAGGGGGTGAACTCATGATTCATAATTTCTAAACTCCTGGCTCGACATTTTTAGATTACATCCAAAGTGTTTATTTTTTTTACCTCTGCGTCCTGTAAAACGTGTGCTGTGCTGAAGTTGACAGGGATGGGGCTTTCCCAGCTGTCTCTCTCACACAGCGGCTGGTAGAAGGCGGGGCTGATGAGCACACTCCCTCCTTTGGCCATAGTGGACTCAGAAGCGGACAGCGGGTCATCCAATGGCGTTTTCGTCTGGGTTTTTACATTTTCTTTGCTCTTCTTCATACTCAAGTCCAGGGTGCCATTTTCATCCACCTCTATGAGCATGTCCTAAAGGCAAAGAAGTTTAATCCTCAACATTTCATCAATTAATACATGTTACAACATGTTGCAGAAGGGTACCATAAATAAAGTATGCCTGACATATCATTGCAGTGCGTTCTAACATCTGAAAACAAATGAATCAGGGGATAAAAATAGAACCTATTTTCTAATTACATGTAAATAAAACAGTTTCAATAATATGACAACAACGATATGGTAAACCTGAACCCAACAACATATCTCTGGAAACATGAAAATTGACTTTAAGTGCAGCGCAAACAAACAATATATTTAAATTATACAGTGGTTATCTCACACCAGACAAAGTACCAAACTAAGCCAGCGTTAATTCTGCTGAACACAAAAAAATAATCACTGGTGTGTAGTTTTTCAGTGACAGCTGTGTCATCTGTTTTCTAGGACACACAACCAAGATGGCAGCTGGGGGGGGGGGGAGGGGGGGGGTTTTGGTAAAGACCATGTATCTTGGTTTTGGAAGGCGAAAGCGATTGACCCACTGGAAAGCAC
>CM022487.1:16697710-16712988 GCA_011952105.1 Coreoperca whiteheadi
GGGGGGCTGGTTTTAGGTCATCATTATTATAGCAAAAATTAAAAAGCTTAATGTGGCATAAGTTTCCCCGCTGACAGATGTGTTTGCCGTTTCTGCGCTGAAACGCAATAGCATGATGACTTATGGTTGTTTTATGGTATTAAAAGTTTTACCTCATTAAATGCTAAAATCCTTTTCCATAAATGAAACCAATTATTCAACGCATATGTTTCATTAAACCCTATACATCATTATTTTTTTGTAACAAAGGAGGGCTTTTCAAATTAATTAAAGGGGATAATTTACATGAACATTGGATGTGGCTGTCCACTTTAATTATCCAGCCATTTCATGATGTGTGTATCTAATCAAAATAACACCAGTGTAAAACTAAAGGATGTGCAAGACTTTATGCGATTTCTTTAGATTTTAATGTTGCAACTAAAAAGTAAAAGTCAGGATTTTGTTCTTTTTTTGCTATTATTGATGAATTAATGATGTAATTTAAGCATCTCACATTGTTAAATATAAGTAAAATCAGCTTCTAATTAAGCTTCAAAGGCCAGTTATTTGGTTCTTTTTGTGTGCGATATTTCAACGTGTAATATACATATGCAGATAAGTTAAAGCATCCGACTACATATAACACTCTAAATATGGCCCCTTTTTTCAGACCTGAAAGCTGTTCTTTATTCTGTATGTCTCTCCAAGACAACTAAGCTGTAAATGAGAGCAGATGATTAACTTGCTAACACTGTTTTATTCATTCAGTGGGCTGGTACCTGGTACAAGGCCACATTCTCAGCTCAACAAGCTGGGAGACAAGGATCTGTGCTGTGTAGGTGTGGAAACCTTGAATCATCTACAGTACAGTGTGCACGTATGTAACCCACAGAATGTGATCAATATTAATCATGAAGTGAGTTTGGAAAAAGCTGAACACAATGCCGCGTTGGAGAGAATGACAGCAGATGAGATTTTGGATCTGCACACATTTCCAAGAGTTTGGATTTTGTGTGAATTAAACTTTTCAGATGTTAACTCCTTTAGCTGATTGGCTTAATCCGTTAAAATGCTTTTAAAGAATATCTGGTGTAGACACAGCCTATGCTGGATCATATAACTAAGCAAAATATCCTCTACCATCTGCAGTGGGCAAGATGCAGTTTCAGACAACAGTTCAGGGTTTTTACATGCCAGCTGATGTCGAAACAAAATACACTACCACATGCTTATAAAAAAAATATGCGAGTAGTAATTGGGAAAGAAGGCTGATTGTATTTCTTCTTCTTTGATGTGATTACACAAATTTTCATTTGTGTACATTAAAGCTTTATGGAGTGGAAACCTCCTTGTTTTTCTGCCATCAGAGCACCAAGCCCCCATTGCCAAATTCTGTCTTTTGATGTCTTCCCTTTTTATACACAAATCAGAGTTCCTTTAAAATGACCACATTAAATACCTTTCCAAGTGGTCTAATTTGATTACCTTTGTGGAGGATGCCAAGGGCCGGGCGGCAACAGCCTCCATGTTCTTCCGGTAGCGAGTGGAGAGGTTAAGGATGGCGGCAGTCGCTGCTGCGGCTTGGAGGCCGTCTTCTTTTTTGAATTGACTCGGCGGGCTCTGCTGACCAGAGGTGGGCAAGCGGCCACCTGGAGCACCAAGGAAGCCAGGATACTGTTGAGGTGCTAAAAGACAAATAATTAGGGAATTATTTAGTTACTGAGATACCATGTGTTTTACCCAAACATGATAGTATTGTATATAAAAAACGTTCAAAATTGAAAGTTGATATTTTTTGATTTTAGCAACAACCACTGATACAAAAGATGGATGGAATCTTTAAAACGTGATACACAGGACATTTTGAAGTAGATCTCTGATTGTTGTGGACTAATATTAATGTTGTGGCGAAAAGCTCCATACTTAAAAATTTGACAAAAAGAATATTCACCTTCAATACCATATTAACGTACAAAAAACATTTTAATGTCAAATAAAGCATATGAAATTTACAATCAGGGAAATGTGACATTTCCTGGTCCTGGTTGGTCCCCGTCAGAGGCTGTTTGCCGAAGACCTGTGCATCAAAGCTGGCGTAATCAAAGCGGATTCTGCTGTACTTGTCCATGTCTTTTGTGAGGCTCGTTTGCAAGGCTGCTACTGGATGAGAGAGCCTGTAGTTCAACTGGTTCATCTCGAACTTCTTTATCAAGCCGATGGCCCTACAACGAGACAAATTGAATTAAAAATTACTTTATTTTATTGTGCAAAACTTGTGAAATATCAAGTGCCCAACAAGCTCATAATAAGCACTTAAGTATAGACATTGTTTTAAACCATTAAGGGATGCCAGTGCTTTTGTACACATAGAGTCTGGGATCTGATGTGTGGTGTAGATCCACAGCCAGGTTGCCAGACTAATTAATATAGTAGGAGTGGGCACCCTGCCCATGATATATCCACAGGGAACAAAGAGTTCTGCTCTTTTATCATCTCTAATAGAGAGAAACTCACAGGACCAGCAACGGTTGCTTATGTCTGCTTGGAAAGCTTGAAATAGACTGCGTTCTGCTGGGATCAGTGAATAGAAATATCCCACACTCTCCTCAACAATAATAGTGTTTATCACTTTTTTGCATAACCTCAGTTACGCTTTTACAACTTCAGTCTACAGAGCTGAATATGATTTCTGGATGCTTGTTGTAATTATGTTCCTGCACATGTGACCACACTGATAGCAGCGAAAATCCTCAACGTTATCTGGCAGAGTACCTCGGTGAGCGGTCAGGTGTTTGTCTGCATTTCAGGCTCTCGTCCTGAGGTTTGGAGACTTTCACTGCAGCAGCGATGGGGCAGCCTGAGAGACTGGTTGGGGAGGAAATCAAACACATTAGCCTAATACTGTAACTCATCTATGAACAGGGTGCAGATTTCTAATGGCTTGTACCTCCGGTGGGTGCTACGATTGCTGTTGACATGGCCTCTTCCTGTGCACCCAGGTGTAGGGCACTTGAGGACGTTCTCATGCATGGCCAGGACTGAGGACAAGGACAGAGAGAGGACATAAGCTCAGAAAGAGAAACATGTCCAACATAATTTAGCAAGTAAGACATATTAAAATTGAAAGATTTTAAGATGGTAAATACATATATGAGCATTTTGGAAATAAAACAAATACATTTTCATACATTAATGATGATTTATGTAACTGGTTGGTACATTAGTGCCTATAGAGCAAAGATCCTACAGAGACAGAAACAGGAGAAAAAAGCAAAAGGCTTTCTCATTGTGAGGAATGCTGTAATGTGGCTGAAATGTAAATAGCTTAGTAGGAGCGTAACAAGACAGCTGATTATATTCTTCAAAACAAACGCGTCGTTAAAGGTCCGCTCTGTATCCTTAGAAACTTCTTTGCTCTACATATTCTCCAATTAGTTTGTTGGAGTTGTCTATTTATTTTTGAATGCTGCGTTAGCTAGCCCTTTGATTTGCAAATACTGCCTCCAGTCTAAGAGCATGCGCTTTTTTGAAAAAGTTAATTACTTTTTCTGTTCCTTTTGTAACATTACTGTTTAATGTTGAATGTTTGTTGAGTTATATTGAAATGACTTAACAATCGCCAGTGTGAGGGGGTAAAAAGAATTCAACATTCACACATTACAACACATTACAAGAAAGAGAGAGAGAAAGAAATTCTTTAAATTTATTTGAAAAGTTTTATGCACATCGTTGAACTGAACTAAATCTATAAGCAGGTCTTTCTTGTCTTTGGTTCTGTGCTAAGAGGATTTCAATTAATGTGACTGATCGTAAATCCTAAAACTGGCAGTTTTTATAAGTATAAATCATCCATTATACAGCATGTATACACAGAACTGCTTGTGTGACTTACTCTCTGGAGGAACTCGGACTTTATGAGGACACCCAGATAAACTCCTGTGATGTGGGTACAGGCCAGTCACATGACCAGTGCCATCGCAGCCAGGAGTTGGACACTTTATATCCTTTTTATCTGTACGTGGAGAATCTGCAGATTAAGAAAAGCAAGATTTCACAATAAATGAATATAATGCAACCACTGTACTGCTGCCTAAACCTACCAGAGCCATTGTGTCTTTATGTGTTCTATCAAGAAATGTAGAAACAAGTTAAATATACATATAATGCACTTGTTCTTCCCTGTAGCCTATACATATTGC
Source organism: Coreoperca whiteheadi (assembly GCA_011952105.1). NCBI lineage: Eukaryota > Metazoa > Chordata > Actinopteri > Centrarchiformes > Sinipercidae > Coreoperca > Coreoperca whiteheadi. The sequence goes on from CM022487.1 coordinate 16,701,892, forward strand.
ACATAGGTCAACAGATTGAAATACTGTATCATGCAAAGCTAGACACTTTTACCACAAAATGCATCTATTAATCTGTCATTTTAGTTAAGGCTGCAGTTCAACACAGAGCATTCACTTCTTAATGCCCATCCATCGAAAGATTACATCTAGGATTACACATTTAGCTGCAGTCATTTGAAGAATCAGAGGAAAAACACGAGAGGTACTTTAGGAGGATTTAAGACTTATGGTCATGGTTAAATATCCAGTTGATTCCTATCAAAATCCAATATTCTGAGTAGTAGCAATTCCATCAGAAAATTTTGTTCTTCTTTATTTTAGTCTGTTTATTTATTACTTCACTTGTTGCCAAAATGTTTTTAGTACTTAAGAGGATTTCCTCCCTCTGATCCCCCCCCCCAACCCGGATATGCTTCTTTTATTCCTTTTAATGTTTTTCTGAGCGCCCAATCATCCAAATCACAAGTGTTCTGATCACTTTTGATTCTTAAGACTGTATTTATCTTTAGATCAGCCTCATTTTACATCACAGGTCTTTCCATACCGTTACCTTTTCCTCCATGATAGGTGAGTCTGCTGTCCATGTCCATCATCCTGTGGTGCCTTCTCTCATTGGTCATCTGCTCCATGAGGAACCGGTCCATTTCCCTGTAGGCATGGTGTAGGACCTGTCTTTGCTCTGTCTGCAGAGCTATGGCCTGCTCCAGCAGGCTGAGGTTCACCCTCCCTCGGTTCATTTCCAGGCCTCTCTCGTGGAGGCCCAGAGCCCAGCCGTCCAGCCGAGGTGGCCTCTCCGCCTCCGCCTCCCCTTCACTGTCCTCCTCTGTGGGGAGCGGCCTGTATCTTAGAGCCTCAGCCTGAAAAATACTCGCTCTGCCCATCAGACCACCTAATTCTGAGTGTGGCTCTTCTCTCATGTGGCCGTTCCTGCCAGAAAGGTCTTCAGAGGCTCTGGAGGGACTGCAGCCACCTGAGCCGTTCACCTTGGCAGATAGAGGCAGAGGCTCCCACTCAGCCTCCCTCATGTCTTCGTACGGATTCTGTGGCGATGATGTACTGCTCATTCTGTCTTGACTTTGGTCTAATTCTTCATTATTAAGGAGTTCCTCATCATCTTCATCCATCAGACGTTCAGATGTGTCCGGCTCACACCGTGGAGAGCCAATAGATGTAACTTCTGACCATCCGAGAGAATCACTGGACTTTGCTGCTGCATCATGGCAGCCATTTTTGTTGGCAACATTGATTGCACCTACGTTTTCATCTAAAACAACAAAAAAAACACTTATTATTTTATGTGTTTTCAAGACTTGACAGACCAAACATGTTCTTTTGTGACCCCTCAGTCACATACAGGATAAGAATTGTATGTCCTCGATAATCTTCACCAAATCCTTTAACGGTTTTAGATTTTGTGTTACTTTTCTACAAATAATATCTTGAGAAAAACATGTTTTTATAACCTTCTAGAGGATTAATAAGAACACATGTTGCAAGAGAAATGATAATCATAAGGTTGCAAGATTTCCAATCATTTCACGTATATTTTAGATAACATATATGACCCTTCTGTCTGCTAGTTGAACACTGAACCTGGAGATGAGAAACACAATTTTCTTCTTCCTCTGTGTCTCCAATTGGAGCAACAACCCAATATAGATTTAGGACAAGATTATGGAGAGATTTACTGTGTGGTGGACAGTGAACATCAGCTTTTAATTAGTTATGTGTATTTTTAAGTGCAAGCCCAGCAGCAGCATGTTGTCATCTTTGCAAAAACTGATATAAAAACACATAATTGTTGTTTCTGTGGATGAGAACAAGGAAAGTAAAGAGGCTTCCTGAAAACATAGATGAAGGAAACCACAAAGATGAAGATAAAAGAGAGAATTTTTTGTGAGCTGCTGCTGTCTGTGTGGCAGAACTAGAACCATACACCTCAGTCAAAATCCTGACAATAATTTTTGTTACAAAGAAAGCGATAATAGCAAGTCACAGATACCCAGAAATGAGTGGCTGGCTTAGTGAACATGACCCAAAATTGCTGAAAAATAAAAATAATTAGATTAATTTGATTCATTTTTTATAAGAATTTCTATTTTTAATCCACCTCAGAATCTTAAGAAACAATTTAAGTAAATTCAATTAAAAGAGTAACCTGTCTATCAGTGTGCATACAAATAGGATTACTAATGTTTAAAAGAAGAAAGATTTGTTCAAATGTCTTTCTTTCTACTTGAAACGCTGTGTTTTTAAAAAGTAACTATGTGGGTTTTCCTCACTTAAAGTTTTTGACAGGTCCTGGATGACCACATAGCCTATTATTTGAGTCTAGAAATATAAACAACTCATACTAGACCATTAAATTGCGAGATGCTGCAGGAAAAGATTGGTAGATCATTTGATTTAATGCTTTATCACATTAGTTAGATGGGCTCTTCTAATAAAGTCATGTATTTGTTTTTGAAGATGACTCACTAAATTCCTGGTGTGTGAGTTTTAAAATCCTTGTGTGTGTGATGAGATGCCATACATGATAAATGTAGTACCATTATTACTATATATGCATTTCTTCTTACATTTTACACTAATGTTGTATAATCTCTTTTCTCCAGTTTGTTTTGCTGAGTGCTCTCAATAATTTAATTTGCATTGACCTTTTGTCATCTATCTTTTAGTATAAATCCAGAAATCCTGGTCACACAGAAAGCCACAAGACTGTGCGGAGCCTTACGTACTGAAAGTCTGATCAGTGGAACAGACAAAGAGGGTTAAGGTTATCCCTCAAAATGCATCTGAAACAAGACTTTATTAATATTATTATATTAAGTCATGGTCAGTGATTAACAATGGAAAGCTATCATCTGGATTGATTCAACAAAATCTCTCTTGATCCTCAAAAACCAGTCAAACTTATGCTCGATTAAGGCTCTTTGGACTGTGAGGGCTTTAACTTTCAGCAGGCTGGACTGTGGGCCTAGATCCTCTTAAGTGGCTAGACACCAGAGACCGAACCAAAAGTGGGATTCGATAGGTTGAGAAGATAGATAGAGATGGATTGTGAGAATCAGATCACACACTGTTAAGGATGATACAGATACAGGCATTATCAGACAGACAGCTACGACTTATTAATGGGAGCAGCACATAAACTTAATCCTCACCAAAAGAGCTTTAACATAAATTATGTGGCACTAATAAAAACACAAATTGTTATTATAAATAAATGATTCTGGACATTATTAAGTGCAGAGGAATTTGACATGTCTGGCTTCATACGCATTTTACTCAGGCAACATTAGAAACTGTTAGTATCAGTTCCCTGCTGTGAAAAATATTTGAAAAGAGGTGTCTAAAGACAAACTCTGTTTAATGAAAAATTGAAGTCAGTTAGACGTATTTACATTGATGAGGCGAGCAACAAGGGTTTTGTTTTTCATCCAGATGGACTCCCGGCCTGACACAGCCGCATACAGTCAGACAAGCACACAGACGTACACACAGATGCACACACACACACACACACACACACACACACACACACACACACACACAAACACACACAGACACACACACACACACAAACACAGAGACACAGAAGTGCAGTGAAAAAAGGAAAGCGATGGAGGAAAAAAACTTGGATCCCTCCGGTGGTTTGTGTGTTGGAACAGGTGAACAGTTTGTACTCCAGAATAGCCATTACCAGCACTCTGCAGCAGGGCTGCAGTTGGCTGGAGTTGAACGCAGTGTGGCTCGACCAAACGAGAGGCTTATTTTTCTCCCTTTTTGTTAAAATGCAGATATGACCAGCTTCCTATTGCTACAATTCTTACTGTCTCCAGTCCACTTTTCCAATTTTTGTTTTTACACAGAAAATAGCCCCCAAATCTGACAATAACAGCAAAATATGTTCTGAAATTGTTTATCAAAATCTGTGTTAATTTGACAGTCTATAGACTCTATTTATTTTTTTATTCTGGCAGTATTTTGTTTTGTTTTAAAGCTAGTCCACTGAATATCAGGTTCAAATAAAGGAAAATATACAGCAGTCAATCACTGTTGGATTATAAAAAGAAAAAGTTTGTAGAATATACAATAACAAAAGGAAAAACTGATGATACACAATGAATTACTTAGATAATTGTAATGTAATATGAACCCAGGAAACAAATAAATTCCATTTCCAATGAATCTACACAATTCAGCGAGCTACTCTCCTGGTCCATTTAACTACACACATGTGTACTATAATGAGCTGTAGACATTATGCCTAATTATGTATTAGACTGTGTTAGAGGGCCTAACAAAAGCTTTTGAAAGGGACAATTACGTTTGTTGCTTAGTTACATCGTTAAAAATATACCAAATCAGTGCAGATTATAGTGGGCGAAAATGCACATGTACACCACGAGCATTGTTGCCAAAATGCACAAAATTCAATTCATTAGTACAAAAGAAAACATTTTTGCTCCTGAAAAGGACAGTGGCATAAGTGAAGATAAACCATTTTTAACTATTGTTGATGAAATGTTTCCCTGGTTTAGAAAAGTCTTTGTAAATATAAACCAGTAAAACATTCGAACATCATCCAAGCAATGTTGACGCCTCATTTGTTTTTCACAATACGCAACTTCAATAAAAATTCAGTTTAGGAGAATGGAAGAAGTTTAATTTAAATCAACGTGAACTGGTGCACTCCCCCATTCAGTTTTTCATTCTATGGATTCAATGGGTTTGGACTGGCTATTGAAAAAGGACAGATGAGGGGTCCGAAATCTGGCCTTATCAAAAGAGGGTAAAGCCACGCCAGAAATATCATGGCAGATCAGCTGTCAAAACTTCAATTTGTGGACGTGAGACACAACTAATGTGGAACCAGCAGTGTAGTCTTTCACTTCCACTGCACAATGACTGCGGCTGCTGGCTGATGGCAGAGGGAGGGAAATATGAATGCAACAGATGGGATTTTAAAATTCAGCGTCAATTGTTCATCAAAACAGACAAAACAACAGGACATCTGTTTACCTGCTGGAGTGTCAATGTTCCTCAGCTCTTCTTTGTCCTGTGGCGGTGCCAGGTCCTTGCTTTCCTCTTCACATGCCTCGCTGGGGCTGTAGTGGCGGGGCTTCATCAGCAGGGACTTTCTCTTGTTTACGGGGGCGCCCTGCACCCCTTCCTGAGCACCCCTCTTCCTCGCCATGGACCCATATGGGCTGGAGGGAAGAGGGGAACGGACAAAAAGCACAGCAGGGTCAGCAAAAGGCCTCAGTTGGCTCATTTTAAAGGTCCAACTATTCAAATTCAAGACTTTCCTTTTTGGCATTCAGATGAAAAAGATGAGAAAATCATAAAATTTCACCTGTGAGTCTCAGCGATGCAGTCGCCCAGCCCTGTGAAATAAAGGCCAAAAAAGAACAGATAAAAAGTCATGTTTACATTTCCACTACTGTAGCACAGCATCTGTCGACATATTCTTCATCAAAGGTTCATGGCGACTCACTACTTTTGGGCTGTTGCTAATGAAATGTTTTACAATGTTCAGTAAATATTTGTTTTGTAGATAATGTTTTAGGGATGACACCACCTGGGCTAATACTGCTTTATGCAGCCTTTTACCATAGATTTTATTCTGTTTTACAATGCCATCAGGTATAATCAGCATAAGGATGGAGAAGTGGTCTCTTCATTGATCTGAAAAGCTTTTCATTCAGTCTGCTCATTCTCTGGGAGACCAACAGTAGCTCATCCTTTGACAGCTTTGACAACATGATCTAAAAGGGTAAATCAATTTTCCCAGAGGCCTGCGTAAATCTCATTCACAAGTTCTGCCCCTACTCCCATGAAGCACAACCAATAATAACACTTTTCATGAATTTCCCCAGATGTAGTAATAGCTCCAGTGTGAGCAGGCGGGCCTCAGAGGCCCTGAACACTTGCATAATGACATATCCAGTCTAGAGGTTTTCAATCACACAGTATATACACACTCCTTAACTAATTTGAGCCAGTGTTCCAATTTAATGAAGTTATTCCCCTCTGAATAATGAAATGGCAGTGCAGTGCTCTTCAGACCGGTAAGATAATACATAAAATTGACAGTTATAAAGTTGGATTGTTGAACTGATACCCCTAACCAGTAGAGGTAAGTGGAATATTTGTGTGTGCATGCATGTGCGTTTTAGTTAAAAGCAAACTAAAACTGAAAGCTGTACTCACCTGTGCTACTGTTACATGTTTTCAGGGTTTGCTCCTCACCATCAGAATCCATCTGTAAATAAAACATTCAAGGTACAGATGAGCCACTAAAGAGTTCGATTTGAATGTGTTTAATTGATCATTTTTATAAATTTATTTTATTTGAAATGGAAAAAAGCTGAGCCAGAGCCAGTCAACCAGAGCCAGGAACCTTAAAATCCATTTGTGTGCACAACAACATCACAAAGAGCTCCTAAAACATCGGTAATATGCAAACACATAAAGTACAATGTTAGAAAAAAAAAAGTTTCAAAGGTGAGTAAAAATGTAATGACACTAAATAATGACATTAAAGTACGGACACCACCTCACTGTGTGTGTTTAGACAAAAATAGTTGCTAAAATCCATCCACTCTCGCTGGCTGTTGCTTGTGGGTCCCAAATAAAACCTATTAAACATAATTATTCCAGGCTGATGGTGCCATATAGTGGTCACAGGCCAGTGAAATCTGTGAGTCATAGGATATGCTGTTACTTTTCCCTGGTAATGGGAAACATGACTCCTCTCTCTCGTTTGCTGTTGTGATTGAAGGCACTGACCTGTCATACATTTATAATAGGGGAGCAGGTGTGGCAGTGATGGACCTTAATTTCCTTTAATAAACCTTTTATGTGCCACACTCTTAATGCCACGCCGGGCCCTCAGAGGTCCTGCTCATAATAGGTTCATTACTTTTGATTACTACAGCCTATTGAGACAAACAACTCCCAAACACTATAGATTACATTCTGTAAAAACGAATGTACCTCATTAGTTTGTAACACTTTTCCACACAGACACAGTCTTCAACATTTTGTATAAATTTGTTGTTCTGAAGGCAAAATGTTTCTTTTACATCCTGCAACCTGAGATTGTAACACAGACATTAATCAAAGTTCAAATGATGTTATCACTGAACCGAAATATCACCAATGACTCACACGTGTTTATTACCAGGGTGTTTTTTTTTTCTCTCTTTGATATTTTAGAAGTGCCCCTTATCATGTAAATGTTTTTAAAATACTATTATATGATTAAACTTGTTATATTTTTTAAAAGTTTTACTTTTTTGTATTTTTTTATTTCTCTGGCTGAATTAAGAATAATATTTTTGTAATTATAACATCATGCTATAATTCAATAAAAAACAAAACCCTTAATTATCAGTAATGGGTCCAGAACCTCAATTTATAGTCAGTCCTATGCCTGTCCAACCAATGAAACACAATTACGCTGTACTGTATGTCTGACCATAGATCAACTTTTTATTTTTTACCGTGAGCTGCGTGTCCAGTTTCACATATTATATAAGTTTGAGTCTGACAAGCAAATTGAAACCTTTCTTTTGTTAGCGCTGCTTTTTAAGTGCGTAACAAGTGCATTTTTTAAACAATTATGACAAAACCGATTTTGACAAAGCAGAGGCTACCATAAATCCAATTCACGTAACAAGAAGTGACAAGTAACAAGACAACCAGGAAGGCCTTCGTAGATGCTCTGGTGTACAAACAGGTAGTCCTGGCATTGCAACAAGATGGACAAACAGGGGACTGTTTACAAAAGCAGAACAAATAGATACATTCAGGGTCAAATGGAAGCTTTTATTTCACATGCCCTACACAATCTGGCTGAAGAATTTTATATAATTGACCTTTTTATTGCTCAATGTCTCATTTATTTTTTTATACAATGAGCAATATTAATAAAAGAATTTGGTCATGGATATATGAAAATGGAATGATTACACTACTTTAATCCCCTAATTTAACCTTTATAAGCCAAATTCTACGCATTTACTAAATGGTTTACAACACATTGTAATGCAGTTGTAAGCAGGTATAAGTGTTTAGTAATGCATTTTTCAAAAACTATAACTCTTGTGGGCACCCATAAGTGGAAGCTCGTGTATAAACATATGATAAATAAGAATAAGGTAAAAACAAGTTGTAAAAATATAAAACTGTTCTTTATAGGAGAAGTTATAATTGTTGAAAAACACTGAATATTAATAAACAGTTAAATGTCCTTATATCTGCATACAACTACATTATAGTGTGTTAGAAATAATTAATAAAATATGTATATACTGCTTAGAAATGCTAAATAGGGGGGTTGAATTAAAGTGTTACCAGTGGAATTGTAAATAAAACGACATTTAGTCACTTCAGTGTAATAACCTCTGTAATAACTTACTGAAGAAGAGTTTAAATACAGAACAATAGTAGAGTAATGTACTTTTAGTGTTTTTCAATGATTTTGTTCAGTTTTCCAGTTTCTAACCTTAAAATAATATCATGTTGTATCTCAGTAAGTGCAAAAACAAGGAGTGTTTCCATCTACATTTTGTTTCCTCAGCTATCTCTGCCTGTTCTCTGGCTTAACATTTTGTGTAGCTGCCAACTACTCACATAACACTTTATAAAGAAACAATTGTGATTGTTGTAGGATCAGTTTTCCAAAAGTCAACACACAGAAATGTGGCCACTAAGTACAGTGTTTAAGGTTAATAGCAGTGTTTTAGCATGTTTTACTACAAAACATGTTCACTCTACACCACTGCTAAGCATTTCCTAGAGCATAGGTTCTGATATGTTGCAGTATGTTAACGTGGTTTACAGCCCTCAAGGCAGTCGTTTTCCATTCATTTCTATATAGTTTATATACTGCTCAAAAAAATAAAGCGAACACTTAAACAACACAATGTAACTCCAAGTGTTGCCCTTTATTTTTTTTGAGCAGTATATAGAAATTCATACTCGAAACTGAGTAACTGATCACAGTGAACATTAAAGTGCTTGAATGTTTATCAAAGTTAAAACACATGTATGGCCTTGTAACAGATCTTTCTATCAAGCTTTCAAAGGACATTTTATCAGGTACAGATCCAGCTGAGAGAACCTGACAACTAAAGGCAACCATCACTTTAGAAAAAGCAGACTCAGCAATACCTTTTAAAGAATATATTATCAGCCAGCCACCCACAGCTCTGCATAAGTAAAAAACAATCTCAGTTTGTGATCTCTGTGGTCAAAGGAGCAGTGACACTCCACCACTTAGCATGCTACTTATCCACAACACTGTTACACAATCATTTATCCCCAGAGACTTTTTGTCCCTAACAAAAGTTGTTTGTATGTAGAATTTAAGCCCTATCTGTGCCCCATCTGTGTCAGATTATTTACCTTTGATTGTAGTTTTCCACGCGCTCTGTAGGATAAGATGCCAGATCTGCACTGTCCACCCTGGTTGATGCTTTCACACTTATTATCTCTCAGGAGGTGATCATGTAATTCATTATCTAGAACAGAAAACACATGTATAGAAAAATCTGTAACTTATTTACTTTTTTAGCGCGTCGGAAATGAATTATATGTCTCTATACCATCTTTCTGAAGGTTTTGATTATTACATTTTCTAGAGACATGGACGTGAACATGTAGTCAGAAAAAAAGGTGGAAAGAGCATATTAATACCTCACATGGAATAAGGAACACGATGCAAATTGATTGCTTGACAGAGATCAAATTGCTTGCTTGCTTCTAATTAATACAAAACATCCATGAGGGAAAACAAGGATGAAAACAATGAGTACATTAAGCCTCTCCACTTCACAGATCTTATTATGGAATTATTTATTTCTGTTAGCTTTGAGAAAAATAAAACAAAAAAAACAACATCTTCTTAATTATAGCTCACAGAGCGCTTCCCCAGAAAAACAAAACTGGGGGAAAAAAGAGGGGGGGGGGTGAGGGAGGGTTATTCACTCAGTACCATTAGCATATGAAAAAAAGAATCACTACTATTTGAGCTGGTTCGTCATCTGCTGAATCATATTTATGCACCCCCCACCCCTCAAGCACACACATACACACACCCCAAGTCCAACACAATAATTCTTCTCTGTGGACTGTTTCCCTGCGTCTAGGGCAGATTTCTCAGGGGGGAAGGAGGCAGCCTGATGCTTAGGGTCTATGAGATTTTCTATGTGTTAATCTGGCTGCTAGCTGTCCTTGAGCCCAGCCCATTCCCCCCTAACCCCATCTGCTAGCATTCCCACCACAGAGGAAAGAATGGGCTGCGACTGGGGGTAGAAAAAGAGAGAGACCTTCCCAGTCCAGCAATCATGAATAACCATTGCCTCGCACCATTATCAGAAAAGGCTGGATCCAAGCTGAGATGGTGGAGAGGAAATATCTGTAAAACACCCCGACGCTCCTGACATTACTCTAACCACACTCTCGCATTTTGTTGTAAGTGATGCTATTATGATTATTTTCATATAATGCCTTATTAATACCGTGCAGCTGCTGTGGATATTCATCACTGACCTTGAGTCTTTGTGTCCCCTTGTTCCCAGCTTATCCATGCACTTGGGATGCTCTCATGTAATTAACACAGACATTATTGTGATGGAGTAAAAAAAAACTCAGTGGTACTGTGCTGATACCTCATCTTGAAACCAATAAAGCAGGCCAGAGTAGCAAAGTAAGATTCTGGAGACCATAAAATTAATTACATTATTTACATTTTCCTTTAGATAGGGGGTACAGGCGAGATGATAGAGGCAAATGAGATTACACAAAATAAGATTTCAAAATGTCAGTGCTGCACATTCAACCAACCAACTGTTATGATTAGATTACTCTTTTAATATAATTACTGTCTAAGGCTGTGTGTGGAAACAATGCATACATAAAAAACAGGAGCCGCGTCTTAACTGATTCCCATCTTTTCCTCCATGAGCCTTTTTCTCTTAACCTTTCTTCAACAGTATCATTTTGAATTATAGGGAACGGATGGGTGCTCTGTGCAAGGTCACTGCCTGGTGTGTACACCCGCCCACCCCCCCACCCTGCTCTCTC
>CM022487.1:16713013-16829352 GCA_011952105.1 Coreoperca whiteheadi
ATTTCTAATTATTTTGTTGGATTAACAGTATTATGGAAATCACGAATACCAATTTCATCATAATGTGTTATTTGCTTGAATGATTCCCTCCTTGTTTTTGTTTCTTCTTCCAGAAGCACACTGAGTGAAGGGTTAAAACTGGAATGGATTTAATTATGGAATGAATGGAATTATAATGCGCCTGCAGCAAGTTTTCCTCCTTATTTATTAAAGCAGCTGATGGGCCAGGTTTGATGAGCCACTTCTGGCATAATTGAGTCATCACACAAAGAGGGTTCCTCGCATTCAGAGTGGTTTTATCAGCAGCAAACAGACCTGATTACTGGCAATTACACTCTGATCTAGGGGAAGGAGAAAAAAAGGGTAAATGTGCGGGGTAACTTCTGTGTTTATAGTTTACCCCGGGAATAATTTTCACATTAATTTTACATGCTAAGTGTTTTCTGTTTATGTATAATAAAGAGCAAACGGCAGGAGATAGCACCTTTTACTTTCATATATCCTTGTAATGAATGTCTAAAGATATAGTAAACTGATCACAATTTCTGTTTACCCTATAAGAGGTTTGAGGTGAGAACCAGCTAAACATAAAGCCAGTCTAGCTAAAGCAAAAGGTGAGCTGGCAGGAATATACCTGCTTGGAAAGTGCTCTCACCTATTCTGTGGAAAGCAGGTAAAATTGTATACAGAACGCAGGCGATTGCTTTTTGCCATTTTTCATTGAGATGCAAATTAATTCAGGGTGAGTAAATTAAGCTCTGCTCAGAGATTAAAATCAACTTCTGTTCAGAGAGTATTTAGATAAACAACTTTTCTTTTTTGCCTTTTTTGTGAGGTGGCCAGGGAGCCATCAGACGCCCTGTGCCTAAACACCAGCTGGACATTAGAATAATAGCTGATATATTTTAGGAGGGGGAGGGGACAAAAGAGGTCTAGGATGTCTAATTTATGTCTAAAACGTGACCTAAAATCTTTTGTTTTTATTTCACGATGTTTAATTATTGGTTACCTACATAGTAAAACTGAAAGGTAAACAACATTTAACTGTACTGGAAAATCTGCTGTGTTTAAAAAAAAAAGAAAATATTTTTCAACTAAATCAAGGGACATGAGATTCTGTCTTTTATAAATGTACTCCCTTGAATGCTTTGACTATTAAGATGAGTTTAGTTAGTAAAATCTAAATTTCAGCGTGAGAAAAATATCAGGCTTTTTTACATGAGCTGTGTCTGTATATGCCCCTTCAAATAAAATAAATAAAAATAATGGAAAATTATTCTGCCGGCAATTTATGAGCATTCCTCCGCCTGATAGAGGTTTCTGGATTCATGCAGACACAGTCAAAAATCTTGAAGTCAACTGCGATTTCAGATATAACAGCCTCACAGCTACCCTGACGGCCAAGCAAAGTGTTTGTGCCTTTTGCCAAAGAGTACTTTTATAGAGGAGCGTATTGGCATCTTATCACTTCTCCAAGACAGAGATGCTTCAATAAAAGAACACAGCTCACAGAATTCTTAACAGACAATTAGGAGGCTGGCTAGCCACTATCGCTTCAATGATTTGTTATGATGGCATAACTACAGGGGAAACTTGTTATTGGACGGAGTTAGCAAGTGTCCCATAAAAGAGTCAGATGGTGACACCTTTGCCGAGGTGATTTATGAATCTTGTAATCGCTTTCCAAAGTCATCCCAAAGCCTTCCCTCTAAATTGAGTTCATCTGGAGCCGGACCACACAGAGGCACCAAGTCCAGATTGTTTCTTCTGACATCAAAGAGCCAATTTCTGTTTTTGACCAAATTTCTGGTGCTTTTAGTTCCCTTATCGTATGAAAGGGACCTAGATGATATGCTATTTTATTTGTGAATTTCAATCCAATTAAGCACACCAAAATATTGAGACAAATAAAATTAGTATCTTCGTGCACTACACTATGAATCAATAGCATAATAAATGGCGTGGCAGACAATTCATCCATTGGCAAGTGTCCAGCCTGCCAAACCACTCTCATGTTAGTTTGAATCTTTGAATTCTGTCATGAACATGGTTTTTCAAACCTGTCTAATTTGGAGACAGGTGTTTGGGGAAAAAGAAGTTCCAGCCCTGGTGTAACAATGAGCAGAGTAATCCTGCTTATTGTTCCTGCCCAAGGAGGCCCTTTCATGGAGGAGGTTGCATGAATGCTACCAGGTGGTCTGCAATTTGGAGAAACGTAGTAACCGTTCCAGCTAATCCCCCATCACAAAAGGCAGGTCTCCAGTGCTCCGGGGCGCTCCGGGGCAAAGGGAAAAGTTTACCTCGAACACACAGTGTCTGAAAGGAGTCAGGGACTCGAGCAGTGATTCCTAATCAGATTGCGCTGAAGTGAACAGCTCGCATGGCAGCTGTAGTTTTCCCAGGGTTAATTACCTTTCACTGCTCTCTCTAAATGAGTCAGCTGTTCCTGTCATTAAACAACTCCACTCTATCTCTGCTCCTCTGTCCTCCACACACATGTGCACATGTGCACACGGGTGCGCACGTTCACACACACACACACACAAACACACTAACCCATACACATATAGAGACGCACCTTTGTTTATCTTCCAGAATTGTACTGGGTATGGTGATAAACCAAAGACTATTAATACATTAATTATTTGAATATTGTAGCTACTTTGATCACTTTACTAATCACTCAGAGGCCATTGAAATAGAGGTCGTTGTCCTTTGTATTTATGCTACTGATATTTATGCAGATAGAACACAGTATCTCCAATACACCTCACCTACCCTGTTGAAGCAAAATAATACCAATCTGTCAAGGTCTTATTCTAAACAGCCCCTTTAGTACTAATTGAGTATATATAGGAAGCAGACATGTTCACATATGCGCACACACAAACGTGGGCATACATACATACATACGCACAAAGCCCCGGATACACATACATGCGCATGCACACAAACACAGAGTCCAGCTCTGATATAGTTGTGCTGTCATCAATTCTGAACAATCTGTCTGCTTACTGAGCTCAGTGGCTTAGGATGTTGGGGGAGTTTTAAGTGATTTTTGCCACTGTATGGTAAAATCCCTTGGCCACCTGGATTACAAACTCTAGTCCTTTAACTCATGCCAGTATAAATCCGTGTTAACTCGGATTTACCTCTGGCATATGAATTCTCAATCTGCGTAAGCTTTGTTTGGAATGAGTCAAACATAAGTATTTCATGCAGTAAAGATGCCCAATGGTGAATTCCTATTTCTGTGAAACACACACTGGGAGATAGTTCAGGACTAAGTCAGTTATCAGAATAACTAGAAAAGCCTTAAGCAGTGTTTTATTAAACTCCAGAGGTGAGGCCAGTATAGCTGTTCACAACCAGGTGGAAGCGTGCAATGCTGCACTGTGAAATCCACGTAACCATGGTGATGGATATAAACTCAGAGCTGTATGCTGTGGTCAAGAGTTTAATCAGATTCCTTATACCAAGATTTTGCTTTGCTTATTGTCAGACAAACATTATTTGCTCAGTTGTTCAAACACAAGCCCTGGTCGGCTACCAAAGCGATCATGATAAAATAAAATATGGCATGAGCAGCCTGGAGGATCTAAATTAAGTATTATCCAATATCCATACAATCTCTCACACTCACACATACACACACTTCTAGGCTAGCAGAGTTAAGCCAGACTATTTTGTACTTAAAAGGTTAGCAGGGCTGTTTTGTGAGTTTGATCCATGCTTGCCAAATCAGCAGATGGTCCATGAATATGATTATATGCATCAATAAAAGGAGTAATCTTTAACAAAATGTAAATTTGACTTAAGTCCAGGGTTTAATATACGCAATGGACTTTAACCCACTTTCCAGCCTGACAGTGGAGCATGATAAGCTAATGCACTTAGATTTTTTGCATTACAGCAATCATCAATGATGCTCCAGTACCACTATTCACTGATCAAAAAGAGGAGTCCGAGGGAAGATATCTGCACAGTGTTCAAAATGTGCACGTGTCGAAACAACATCAATATTCACTTTTGAGTGAGTATCTAAACAGTTCAGCAATCGATACAAACTGAGTCTGGGTGCTTAACAAGACCTTCTATTGTGCTGTCATGCTTTTCTCTATTATGCATTTCAATGCTTTTTATATAAATCCTTGGACAACACTGGGTCAAGCTTTACTCAAGGATCAACAACAATAAACACACCTCTGAGTAACCCGCACCATTAACACAGACACAAAAAACAAACCGTAATACTTTTGTGGATAAAAACCAAGTCATGGCTGCGATACAAACTGACATGAAGTTCAAGTATAAGGCAAGAAAGTGGCTTACAGAAAGAAATGGAGAGAAAAGTTTTAGCAGCGATTCAGAAGTTAAGAATGGTCAAGTAAAATGTGGTGATCTCATCCTGAGTCACATAAAACAGCATCGCTGTTATTGACCCTTCCATTAAGCTACTTATCTGAGCCTGAGGCTTACACAGCACAGCACATCCTTACACAGACAAACAGAATCACTTGTCTCCTACATCTAAATGCACTCATGTTAACATGTCCGACAGGGCAGAATCGCGAGCTCGACTTACCATGCCCCTTTTAGCCTTTGTTTTGCATCTCATAGTGACGTTGGGGAGGAAACGGAGCAGAAGGATATCGAGGTGGGGTACAGGGTAGTCCAGAGTCTCGCTGCTGAGAGAGTGTGTTTGGTTGGTGTATGTGTGTGTGTGTGTGTGTGTGTTTGTGTGTGCAGGGACACAGTGATATTCACCCGAAACGCTAAGCTTTTTTTCTCTTTTTTTGTAGCCTTTGTGTCATTCACTTAACAACCAATCTCATTAGCTGATGGGCTACAATGGGCTGAATTATTTTCTGTGTAAATAAACCACATGGTGATCCTAAAGGTAAGACCTCTGAAGGTCTTTTTAATCACATAAAAGATAGATTCACCCCAGAAAAAAATTAATAATCAATGACCACTGGAAAGAATTCAGTCATTTAGAGTGATTTCAATTGAGAAATTAGATTTATATTCCTCAGGGTCTACAGTGAAGAGAGTGTAAATGTATAATTATGTGATTGTAATAAACATAACATGGTGATATATAAATGTATCCTTGACTTGATAATGATACTTTGAGCAAATATGTAACGGGTAATGTAAGAAAATATGGATGGAAGGATGTTCAGAAGTGCTGCTACTATGATTTTGGAGGTAAATTATATGACGATAGGTAATAAACACACATAAGAAACAGGTTGTTTCAAAATCATGTACATGTTTAGTTTTTTAGCAAATCTCTTGCTGCAGTGCTTGCTTGTGCAGAACCATGAATCCATGTAAAATGTAACTATTGTAAGTACTTGAAGTCATGACAGCTGTCTATAAGCATCAGGGACATGTCTATTGGCCAACTTGACCCTTGTTAGAAAACAAAACAAATACAAAAAGAGAATACTGCAGCCTGGGACTGCCGAGCCGGGTCACTGGAGATTTTCCAGACAAATGCCGCACAGGGGAGGGGAGGGGAGGAAGAATAAAAAGGACAGGCTCAGAATCTCATTTTAACAGACCGCACACAATCTGGGCTCCCACAGAACTATCTCTGCCTGACCGCTTTCTATTTATCCCTTATCAGTGTTTACCAACCGCTAGTTTTCTTTCATTCACACTGTGAGGCAGTTCTCTTACTATCAGTCAACAGCTGACACCGTGGAACAGCCTCAAAGGCAAGAGGAAGGGATCAAAACTAAACCAAAGCTGTTTAAACAATACAACAGAGGAAATAAATTCATAAATCCTAATTCTTCCCAACCCACAAGGGTATAAGCAGATCCTTTATAGTTAGGCCAACAAACAAAACCACAGCCAATGAGGTACATTACAATCAAGGTAAATTCAGAAATATATTTTTAAAAACAGAAAGGCGAAAAAAAAATCCCATGTAATATTAATTGGGAACATTTCATAGTCTTGCCCTGTCAAGCAAATATAGGTATTCACTAAAAGGGTTTTTCTGTTTTGTTTTATTATCTTTTTAGGAAAACCCCACCTGATTCATCCTTGTTAACATTTTTTAGATAATTTTGCTGCAATGTAGAACCAAACTAGAAAAGATGACTGCCATTATACACAACTAACATTTCATTAAGATTTTCAGAATGTTATAATGATCATTAAATGTTAAGTTTTAGAGTGTCTGGTTAGGATCAGTCCACTTCTAAAAGGAACAACCAGGAAAAAATCATTAAAATTACAGTGTAAGCCTGTATCATTTATATAATAAAGATTATTATTATGTAGAATTCTACACATTAAATTATATATTAGAATATTTAACTACTGTAGGCTGAATTCTAATTTATGCAATTTTACTAATAATATTTTAAAGTGATATATATTGCAATTGTAACACATTCCTGAAAATATACATTTACACAACACCAATTTTAAACAATACTAGAGGCTACATGGACAGACTATTTAAAATATAACATGTTACTGAGAACTAAAGAGAAGTAAATGAATTTGAAAGCTATATACAGTATCACACTGTTGCTTTACATTCTTTCCAGTAGGACACACAAACAGCACTGTTTTTCTCTAATACTGTTCAAAAGTTAAGTAATTAATTACATTTATCCTTTCACCAGCTGCTCAACAGCAGATGGATCATTTCTGAGACCTTGTTGAATTAAATCCACATAATTCATTTTCCTGGATTAACTAACTGAAGTTTGAGTAGGGTAAAAAACAGGTACAATATGTATCAAAATGTATCAGGCTGACATGTATGCTGGGCTTTTTCATGCGATTTTGTCGTTTACATTGTGTGCACCCGACGGCTATTGACTTATAATTAAAACACGCTATTAGGAATCAAAATATCCCAAAGCCTGAAAAACTTTCTATTTTTATTTCTTTGCAAAATGAATGGAAATAGAAGAAAACAATTTTTTTTTCCATCACAGAAGTTTAGTGTGCATTGCAACTATGTGAATAAGTTTGTGAATCCAGTTCTGTTGGGCAGCAGGTACCATGGACAGTTCCTGGTGGCGACCAGAGGTTACATTTATGTGTTGTGTAGCAACTAACATCCTGCTTTGAAGTGGAGGGTGGGGAGCAGAGAGAAATAATGCCTCTTACTTATCACTGCTTTACCACACATCCCTGCTATAGCCTGTGCTGCTTTTGTAATTAAAACAAAGAGTAGAGGTGTAAGTTTATTAACTCGCCTTTCAGGTCCTGCCTTCAAATGTTATCGTCTTTAAATAAGTTGCCAAACTTTTCAAAGGCTTATCAAGATGTGAC
Source organism: Coreoperca whiteheadi (assembly GCA_011952105.1). Taxonomy (NCBI): domain Eukaryota; kingdom Metazoa; phylum Chordata; class Actinopteri; order Centrarchiformes; family Sinipercidae; genus Coreoperca; species Coreoperca whiteheadi. The sequence goes on from CM022487.1 coordinate 16,720,322, forward strand.
TCTGTTACACAATGCTGTGTTATCTAATGTCTTTTGTTGCTCTTTTCTTGTTTGTTGAGAGACGCGAGTTTACGGAAATAAGCTGATGGAGTTATGATTGAATGGATGCTAACAGGCAGAATGACAAGCGGCATTTCAATTAATTTCATCACTGAAGATTTTCTAAATTTTTCACTGAAATTCTCCAAACCTAAAAATGATTGAACGCCTCAGAGTATAATGTCTGTGAAAGACATGGCAATAGATATGACTGGCAGATATCGCAGATGTTGTTATCTTGCATACATATCTTTGACTCTAGGCTACATTGTTTATTTTCTGTTAATCAAAAGGATAAAGAATTAAAAGACATTGAAGTTAAAATAATATCACCAACTAAGGTAGGCCACTGTTCAACTTAAAGTTGGGTGATCAAGCAGATTCTGAGCCATTAGTGTGCTGCAAGTTACTAGTAAATTATGAACTTTTCTAACCAGCATCCTTCCTCCTAAATCAATAGTTGCTCTGGAGACTGTCGAGTGCTTTGGCCCCTCTGAACTAAGCTAAGACTCGCTTATAACACAAAAGTTCAGTTGTAGACTGTGTTACTATCACACTAGATTCAGCATTAGCATATAGCTTTTAAACTTTGTCACAGTTACAATCCAAATAATTACAGAAATTCGGAACCGAATATAATGCTTTGGCCCTGCAAAATCTAAGACTTGTCTACAATTTGTAGACAATATTACTGTCACTCTACATTCAACATTAGCATTGTTATCAAACAAAGACTTACAATGTAAAGTACAGAAAGCCACAACAGGATGCAATAAAATACTTCACTGACTGTTCAAATATAATATTGGAACACAGAGTCAATGTTTAAGTGCATTAGGCTCAGTGGTCTTGTATGTACAGCTGTCACTGTCAAAGCCACAGGCAACCTGACAATGCTTTGTCTCTTCACACAATATGAACATGTGTTCTTCTAAGACAAGCTTATACTCCACACAAATGCTGCGAATTTAATCTAGGTAGACAGTATCTCATGCTATCTGGATGATCAAAAATAGGTCATGCCTCTCAAAAAACAGTTTGAGCCATTTAATCTCCTCTCAAACTGTCTGAAACCTGGACAGAAGCTGCGCTCGCTTTCCAGCAAAGATTTTAAGAACACTGATTTGTATCAAGCAAACAATGTACATCACCAATGCAATATTTCCCAAATACTCCCTGACACAGTTCAAAACAATTGCCAGCATTATTCTATTTCAAATAATCTCGCAAAATCAACAAAACACAAGTTTAGCTGCTGAGTAAATCTCAGTGTAAATCAAGTTAGTTTCTAACACTTGTACATTTCAGCTACTGTTTTGGATTTCATATGACTGCATCTAACAGCTTGAGCTAAAAGGCTTGTCTTTCACAAATGCGATACAGAGTACCAGTGATGATAAATGCTGACCGAACTGACAGTATATTAAATAAAAAGAACTTTGACACCAACCTAGTGCTGTGATCCAAAAAGTTTGATTTTCTCCCAGTCTCTTGATAGCTGAGCTGGTGCTGTGGCTTTGAAAGGTAGTCCCCAGGAATATGACATACTGTGCCTTTGACAGCCTCGAGATAAGCACCTGCGTTCGGGTCCCTTTTTACGTCACACCTCCCCATTCACAGCCCTTCAACATGATGCACATTTGCACATCAACAGCCACCAACCCCCCTCCTCGCTCTACTCCCACATCCGCAAAACACACAAACAGACACACAAGAAGGCAGATGCGCGCACTAGCCTCCACTCATGCGCGCGTACACTCGCATACAGACACATGCACAGAGCACACAGATTTCTGTGCGCTTAGTCAAAATGCAACATACATGCTGGCAAACACACACATTTACACACATACACACTCACAGATGATTTATTCCTTTTTTTAACTCCTTCAACAAGCCTTATTCATATATCGATCCTTATTCTATGTGTTTAAAAAAAAAACTTTCACTTGCTTTGTCATAAGACCGGGGCATATGCCCCCGCAAGCTCCTCATACATCACTCATCATGCAAATGAGAGGGAATGTCACTCCTCAGCAGCAGATGGCCAGGGATGATAACAATGGCTCAACAGACCAGTTTCAATGTCTGTGACTTTATCGCTACGGCAATAACAAAAATAGATGATATGAAATCCTTGTCTGTTAATTTGATTTCCCCTCTTTTTAATGTTTGTACCTGTCAGTTTGTTTCATTTCTCCTGGACCATTTGAATGTTAAAGCTTTGTCCGAGGTTTTCTGTCACCAGACGTCTTGCCTATCAGTAAAAGTCAGAGACCTGGAAATGATTTTTGGTGACTATGGAAGGCTGCTGCCTAGCAGTTATTCAAGTAATTAGGTGTAATTCCTCCCTGTAGGCCATGTTAGCCTCCTGAGTTAGCTCATGCGTTCGACAGGCCTGGATAGAGACAGGGAAGAATAAAAGAAGAAAGGGGCCCTGAGAAATCACAAATGCAGCTTTTCAACCACCCCCCACCCCACCGCCCCCCCTTCCCCAGCCAAAGTGATGTCACCCTGCATCCTGCTGACTCCTGTTCATACAAGCCCCCATAGCAGAGAGTAAACAGTGGAAGCGTTTAGCAAACAGGGCCAGATTACAATGACAAAGGCAACCACACTTCTGGGTGGAGCCTGGGGCGAGAGGGGCAAAAGAGGGGGGTGGGATGGTGTGGCTCAGGATTTTAAATAAGTGATACCCATGAGGGCCCCCCCCAAGATCCAAGCGTAGCCCTTCCCCAGCTGATGGTAGGGGCCACCCAAACATGCTTATCTGTCGGTGATGCCCCCCCTCTGTCCCCGGGGACTGACGTGTGAACACAATATGTAATAATAATGTATTTTCAGTTCTTTTTTCTGTGATTTGTGCATTTGGTTATGCAAGGCTGGGGACTTGAGGATGGAGAATATCATTACTTAAGGTCTGGCAGTTGATCATCACCTTGTTTAATGCCTCATTTGAAAGTCTAATTTCTAACTGTCTTCAAGAGCCAATTCATGGTACACTGTGAAAGAGACATACAAAGAGAGTAGACCTGCTCTGTTTTCCCCTCTTTTCACCATTTGTGCCGGATATTCATACAAACATATGAAAGTAAAGAAACATCTATCTAAGCATCTTATCAAATAACATGTTCTTTGTTTGCTGATGCAGACAATCTCGCCGTGAGAACACAACAAGCTTGTTCTAGGGATGATTATTTCATGTCATGAGCTAGACATCAGTATTGCTGGGAGAAAACACAAAAAGAATCAACTCATGTAAAGCAATCTTGACAAATTGTGAGAGAGCACATATTGGCGACTACACTGCACCGCCATTACAAAATGTAACATTTTCTTTTGGCCCTAACATCTGTTCAAATCTAAAAAAAAAAATAAAAAAAGAGACCTCATTCAGAGCAGGCATAGAACATAAACTAGTGTTTTGTCAAGCTATTTCATCAACCGAAAATGTGGGCATAACTGGAGCGAGCTGATGGAGAAATGAAAGAGGAGTGGGTTGGACAAAATTACATGTCAAACAAGGGTTCACATTTAAAAAGTCCTGCTCATATTTGTAGAAAGTGTTTGATTGCATTTAGAAGGGTATTACAATGGGTCACATCTGTGTCTAAAAGCTTTTTGCATTCTGCTGCAAATTATGTAAGCAAAGTGAAGGGTCACAGCACCCTGTTGTTTTGAACACTATACCTTCCTCCTGTGAAACCTACACAAATATATTTAACTGAATTCTTCTAATGCACTGCAGGATCAAAATGTCAGCAGTATAACTTCAACAAACCCCCTCACTCAACACCCCGCCCCGTTATTTCAAAAAAGCAACGCGACTAATTTCGCATGGCACCCCGTACATCCAAACAACAATGCATATTCACACTGTGCCATTGAATATGATAGATGTGCAAAAATCTATATTAAAACTGTGGTTAATTTCAGCTATAATGCTTTAAGCTTGGTCTAAAATGACACAAATGCTTCTTCTTGGTGGTACTGAACCCTCATTGTGCAACCACTTGATGCCACTTGTTCATCACAGAAAGTCACATAAAAGGACTGAATTAAATTTTTTTAAATGTATTTGCATATGCAAATACAAGGAACCAAACATAAGTACATGTTGTTGATATAGCTCCAGGATGTAGAACTATCTTTATGTTAATGTCAGCAGACAGGGAATATTCTTTTGAAAATACAGTACATTTTTCATGGGGATCATTATCTACACTGCATGTCACTGTGTCTCAGTTAAAAGAAATGATTAGATTACTTCCCAGCAATCCCCTTTGGGGCAATTTGTGTGTGTGACCGTGGGCAACCTTACAATATGTTTATTCAGTGTCCTTTGAAGACACTTCAGTAAAATTTCAAATGTTTTATGGACAAATATAGGATGTTTTCTATCTCTGCCTTGAACTGATGCCTTTGAAATTAGGGTTCTGTCATATTTGAGTTTGTTGTCCATACTCACAAAATCTTCATTCTCATGAGGTATAACATACTCAGGTAGTCCTTTCAAAACTAATAAAATAACAAAGCAGCTAAAAATACAGTTTCACTAGATGTGACAGGTGACCAAACATGGTCTTTTGTGGTGTAAAAATCACAATTAAGGCTTTATGTTGTGTGCATGGTAATACAAATCTACTTGCAATTCCTAAATCCACGTGGTTCCAGAAAAATTATTGATTAAAAATGGCTGTCATTTCATTATTATATATATAATTGCAGGTCTAAATTATTTAACTTATCGGTACCAATGAAAAGCATTAGTCATTAGTGGTACCCTTATTGCTCTCAAATGAGAGCATCTGATAGCGACTAACTGGCCAAGGATCAAGTTTAACAAGACAGGTGACCAAACTTCAACCTTTGTGGTGTAAAAATTAAGTTGTACATTTTATTTCCATGGACATTGCGTGCATGGAAATGAAAGTTCACCTTATCAGTAACAACTAAAAGCATCAGTCATTGATGGTCACTACTGGTTCCTGACATGTACTGCCCTCAAATGAGAGCATCTGATTGCTTACATCTAAGAAATCAATGCATGACTGGTCAGTCGATGTGTGGCTTTTGTGGTCCATAGGCTGTGGACTCATTGTGTTGTGTCATTGAGAGGTTAGGTCCAAATCTGGGCGTCTCTGGGGGTCTTTTCTACTCAGGCGAGCAGACAATGAAGCAGACACGCCTATAAATGGCCAGATAGGAGCTTGGATGCTCAGCCAAAACGAGCATCTATACAATGGTAACAGGTGTGTATAATGCAGGCTTTGATAATGACCTTGGTGGCAGTAATAGTATGTCTAGACACAACTAACAGGAGGCATTTCTGTCTGGTCTCAGAAGTCCTGTGGGTGCTCAGTTGCAAGATCCTAAGGAGCAGACATTGGCTGGCTGTTGTTAGTCATTACAACTAAAAGAAAAACGTGATTTTTTTTTTCTTCCCCTATTGACACTGGAAGAATGAGAAGCATCAGAAAAGTTAAGTTTGCCCCTCAACAGGATTTTTTTTTTCTGTCTTGAAAATATTTGTAGGGTAGTTTGCATAATAAGCTAAAATCATCTTGAGTATTCAGAGATATGCACTTGAATAAATAGAAAAAAAACTCCATTAATGTGGATGGCTTGCCATTTTTGATTGCGCCAGATACAGGAAGCTCGCTGACATGAACTAAAATGCAAATGCCCTTTGAGCAAAACAAAGAAATTGATTATGAAGTTTCTTCAGCACAAGTAGCTGGCTTTGAGTGATTAATGGGGGTGGGTCATTGATTTCCTTTTGTTTAGATCTTGGTTAACTTTCTGGAGACACAATTATAATTTGTTTCCAAACAATAAATCCAATCTAGCTTGAGCAAATTAAATTTCCCTATGGCCTCTTCTGCGTCATTTTACATCTGAAATGGATTGTTATCAAAAGGCATTGCATGTAAATGTGTGCTTTTTCTGTTTATATTTATTACATTTCTGATTAGATATTGTTTTTCTCAGTATATTGGAAGGTGAGCACCTCCTATTATAAAGATTAGAAAGAGCTGTTTACAGAGATCTGCATGACTTGTCAGCCACAGTGCCAAGGGTTAATCTTCCAATTCACTTGAAGAGCTGTATGTCACACGCATCAAGATTTCTGATGAGCCATCTATCTACAGTATTTGACAAATACTGTCTACATGTTGTCTGAAACATGCAAAAATGTTGTTTATTTGTTGAATGAGCACATATTGTATCTCTACATTAGCTCTGCTAAAGGTTAGGAAAATGTTTTTCAGTTATCAAGGCACAATGTACTTTATATTTCTGGATATTTGCAAGTCAAATTGCAGTGTTACAGACTACTTTATTGAAAGGCTTTTGCCATATTCTTCAGCTTTACAACTTTGAAAACTTCCACAGATCCAGACATTTATACTTCCTGATTTCTCGCATCATCTCTCCAAGATAGTGATAATACGATTTCTGTGTTTTTCGCTGTTGAGAAACAAACTGGATTATGAACAGATCACTACATAAACAGCTTTCTAAAAGGAGGCAGCTATTTTAAAAAAGGCTGAAGAAATGCAAAGAGGGATTTAAATTTTAATTTGAATTTATTCCAGCAAGTGAAAGGTTCTTTTGAGAGGGGATTTCAGCAAAGATGATGGTATTTAAAAGTGATAAACAAGCATCTAAACCTCCAGTGGAAAACAGTCATTTTGCTTCTTTCTAGTGTAGGGGAGGAATTGGACTTGCTATGGTCACATCCAAAAAATAAGAATAAGTAATAGTAGTAATTAAAATGTAAATAAGCAAGATCCATGGAGATATTTCAACAGATTTCTGTCATAAATTGTGTAATTAACATTTTGTCTTGACACACCTTGTGACTCTGGATGTATAGCTATATGTCCTCAGGTGCAAATTCATGTTCTCTGTGTACTTGGCATAGCGTACTTTACACTGTATATGGATGCTTAAAAAAATCTTTCACACTTATCACATGCAATTTAAATCCTGTGCCTCATCACTGGAGAGGAACATCAGACTAAGTTCAAAATTAAATGCCTTACAAATTAGGACTTGTGTTAATTAAGGGCTATTGTTGTCCAGTTTGAGACAGTATCTGAAAAATCCAGTGAATTTCTGGATGAGTGATGCACTCTGGGCAATCACATGTCACATTTATGTGACAAATGATGACTAACCAAGGCTGTCATCTATTATATTCATAATATATGGATTATAATGATGTGGCTGGATTTCAAATGTTTCTATTCTCTTCTGGATGACCACTAAACTTAAGCAGAGAAACCTATGCCACACAAGAAAGACAAAGAGTTACATCATTTTGTTGAACAGTTAATCCGATCATGGACCAGTGTTTGTGCATTTGCTATCTTCGGAAAATGCCAGCAAAGGCGCTAAGTAAACCTATTTTACAAGACTCCCTCACAAGGATACAGTGCCAGTATCGGGATAAAATTTCACACAGCGCCATGGCTCAGTCACATAACCTAAGCAGGCTTAGGAAAATGGAACACTACAAAGTATTGCACTTTCTTCCTGTATGTCTGTTGCGGCATACAAAATGCTCGGATGACTGATGCGAGTTTTAGCATGAAAGCCAAAGTGAACTAATGGCTGAATAGCATGTAGATACTGTTGTTAATGCTCTGAGTTGTTTAAAATGGTAGATTATGGAAGTGTGCACCTGGCATTCTGCAGGCTAGCCTGGCACCACTCCTCCCTTATAATTATAATGAACACACAGTAATTCAGGGTTGAGGCTGAAATACGAATGATGTCCTCTGAGACAGCTTGTTTTAATGGGTATGCAGAAGAGTTCCTAGAAGTGCAGATGGCAGATGCAATGCCTTTTAAGCTATTTACAGATTGTACACTACAAGGTATGGAAAGACCCATAGTGTGAGGCCATATTGCTCTTCTGTGCTCCTGGATAAGACATTAGGCTTGCTGATGAACCACTAATGAAAGCTTAAGATATATTTTAGAGTATGTTTAGTGCAATATTGATAGCCCATTATAGTAACAAGTTAGATAGCATAATAGGAAAGCGAGACAAGGACTCAATAAGCCGTGCCTGGCCTGTTTGTTTCATCCAAATACCCCACTGTTCTTACTTTGTCCACATAGGGGTGCATTTGCTCAGAACTTGGGCCCTCGTGTAGTCTTTCATTACAGAGTGTCAGAAGCCTAATTTCAGTTTTTTGGAAGGATAAAAATCTATAACATATTGTAGTCCACATCTTACACTGTATGGGATATAATAGCCTGCAAATAAGATAGGAGCAAAATGCAACATGAACTAAAATTATGAAAAAGAGTACATTGAAAGCCATTTGTCCCTTTTGTTAGAACATTTCCACATCAACAATGAAACCACCAGTACTGCTTCCTCTAGGAATCCATAGTGATGTCAATGTACATGTTTTTAAATGTAAATAAAAAAACATGTCTCAGTAGAATTCATTCATGATTTTAAAAGTCAGATTTGTACCTGTTTGCACTGAAAATATTCCACCGGTGCAAAAACCTTCTTTACATACAGCATAGTTAATATATCTCTATCCCTGGCACAGACCCAAACCTATATAAACGAGTGTGGAGCCTTTGAATCAGCCCACTACTGTGATACAAGAGCAGGTATTGAAACAACAAAAATGTTAACTCCAAGAAAAAGTTTTGCCGCATTAAAGTCACATAGGAGCCACATTAGCATGTGAAAAGAATAAACAGAGGCATTCTCAGTTACACACTCCACCTGGCTGCTAACCAACGTCCTTGTCAGAAGTCCACCCACCGCACTGGCTAACACTGAAAGACCTCCTGGGGACCGCAGTGACCATTCACTCGGTTCTCTCTTTTTCCCATGCACCTGTGACTGTTTTTGTGTTTGCTATTTTTTGCTTTGTCTTTTTCTGGCAACACTGTATCATCGGAGACACACTTTCCCTCAAAAGGAATTCTCCTGCCCAACAATGTGGTTTGTTTGTTCACCGGATATGGCAGGCCAGAGAGTCAAATGGAAAAAAAAAAACAAGTCACCGCAGTAATAATTAACATTGCCACAAGAAAAATAAGCTGAGAGACACAGCAGTATGAATGGACTTGAAATAAGAAAATAAGGTACTTTTACCAACTGGTTTCTTGCCGAGTTGGGGGCCTTCACAGGTGCAGTTGGAAAGGCTCTCCTCCTTACTCTCCTCGGACGGCTCATCCGGCTTCTCCATGGTCCTGGACCTTAGAGAGCTGCTTTTCCATTTTCCAAAGGACTTTGCCACAATCGCTTTGTCCGCTCCTTTCATTGTTTTCTGTAAAACACATTTACAGCATGACTTCCCAGGTTTATCCCTCTTGTGAGCCATCTGCCCCCTTTTTTGGCTCTCAATAAACCTGGGCTCATCTTTCCCAAACCCAAAGTAAGGGAGAATTAGGGCATTGTGTGCATATGCATTCTCTTAAGCATTCCAGAAAATTTCCTGATTGCCCTGGCATCTTTTTTAGAGAGTGCTTGGACATTGTTTTTCTCCTGACATTTTGCAATCCTGTGTGGAGAGAGTGCTACTGATTGAAATAGTCTAAAACAATACTTTGCAAAGTACCCACACAGTAAACGGTACATGGGAACTGAAAAACAAACAAACATGTTTTCACATTTAATCCAACTTAAAGGAAATAAAAATAGCACATTATGCCCTAATTGAGTGCTGTACAGTCCGCAAATACTATTACAAGGCCGATCAGGATTAGCAGTGGAACATACCTAGTTATCTATTTCTGAGTGCCAAGACTGCTAGCAGTGGGCAACTAAATTTCAAAAGCTGGCAAATCCAGTTGTCTCCTAAATACAGAAAGTACTTAAATCCAGAGCTAACAGAAGAAAAAGACGGATAAAGGGTGCTCTGCATATCACCGAAAAGCTTGTGCACTTTTCAGAATCACTGGCTAGGTTAAACAAATATGCTAAGTAGAGATCAAAACAATCCTTTGATCTGCAGCCTAGTTTCCAGAGGAATAGCTTGGCTGTTGTTGTAAATAACTTGTATAAATCTATATACCATTTTGCCTTCAGGTAATATCAAAAGTGCCAGGGATTCACAGGCAAATACCTTGTGGTTAGGAAATAGATCAGATAAAAGCATATAAATATTTCAGCAACACTGCACTCTCATTTTATGTGTTACAGCTGAGTTTTTAACCCCATATGACCATTTCACTAGTTTACTTCAACAGTAAAACATGAATGACTAATATTTGCTAGCAAAATGATGTTCTACCCCTTTCTATTTTGTAGTTGGGAAAAATGTTCCTACCTTCAGCATGCCATTCAGGTCAAACACAGTGTAAAACATTGTGCTAAACTTCATACAAAAGAGGCTTGAAGAATCAGAATGCAGAAGCTATGCAACTTGCTGACTAACTTTGCCCTCTGTTTTGATCGAGCACACAAAGAAAAACGCTGTCCATTCAAAACAGACAGCATAACTCTTTTCAGAGAGGGGGGACCGTGAACAAACGAGGCCATGTCCTGAGCTGCAGTCAGTTTCCCGTCAGGCCTCCACAGTGCACGGTGAGGGCCGCAGGGACTGGGACTGGCTGACACCACACTCACGGGCAACAGAACAACTTTTGTGCACACTTTCCTCCTCTGGAGCTTTATTTCTGTCTACCCAAATTGGAAAAGCGTGCTTTTTGGTTCGCAGCTTGCTTTACCTCAGCCCCTTTGGTCATACTTCATGATGAACATGTTGGCAAATTTAACAAACTAATACTTCCTCCAAACTAATTTACTAGCAATATAATACACTTTAAACAGTACGTTATTATCATCATGATAAAACATAGCACATAGCAAACAAAACTATTCAAATCACTTGCATTGTTAAAGATTTTGACACAACATTCAACTTGTTATACCAGCAAGGACCCAGATACTACAAATGAATTTAATTTGATACTGTGCTCACAAACAGAAATCCAGATGCTAGCTAGCTTAAACAGGTTTACTAACTAACTAACTTGCTTTCTAGCTAGCTTTAAATACTGGCTTGCTAACTAGCTTAAATTAAGTTGAAAGAAACTTAGTGAGCTCAGGAACTGCTGTAATCAAACCATAACAAATTGGTTAAACAAAGCCATGCAGACAGGAAAAAAGCCACTTGAACAAAACCAACTTTCAACTAGCTAACATAGCAGACAATACGATGCTTTGCTAAATGAATGCTGTTCTCAATTATAGACTGGACTTTAAGTTGTCACTCATGGCTGTTCAAATTACAGCATTTTTTTAATAAACTTTGTCTGAGAATGTTAGTATGTTGATTAAAATATGGACATCCCAGGGCTCTCTTTTATTTGCTATGTCATTGCGAACAGGCTGCATACTAGATAGCATAGCAGGCAACATGTTAAAGATGAAAATGCATTAACTGACCTATTTATAAAAAAGTTTTTCAAGTACATACTGAATGGCTTTTCAAATTACAAATGTTTTATTAAATTTTTTTTGAGAATGCTGTTGATGTTGATTCAAAATAAACCCCATGGTTTCCATTTGTTGCAGCATTGCGACTCTTGTGAACTTGGCAAAACTGAATTTTAGTACTACCTACCCTGAGTATTTTTATTACAAGCAATTTGCAAGATAAACATTTATTTGGAAAAACTACCTGCATATCCATATAAGGCCACATTTCAAACTTGTTTCATGAGGCAGGTAACTGTTTTAAATAGTCTCATTCATAACTCTGATGTCCTATCTTACTGTGAATGCTGTGTATTTGCTATATGAGAATGATTGTGTGTTTTATGTGTAAAATCACTTTTGGTCTTTCTTGCAAAAAAGACAATGCATCTTTTTTCCAAGAAAGATGCATTATCAGAGAGTGCTGGTTAAAGGTAATATGAAAACCTGTAGGCTACTATCAAGAATCACAGTAAGATTTAGGAAAAGTGAAACTTCATAAATTAGGAGATATTGCATATTTTAATTAGTACAAACTATTTTTACACCTGGCGAGTGTTTTAAATCCTCAAAAGCTCATCCTAGATGTTTGAAGGATATCATGGGAGCTTTATCTAGCTTCTCCAGAGTCCTGGAAAAGCAATTTTGAGAGAGAACAGAATGTACCATATTCTTGACCCGTCTGCCTCAGATGCTTGCTGTATATGGAACTGAATACTGGACGTGAATTGTATCATTCTCTGTGTCAACTTGTTATATGGCAGTTGCTGTAGTGGAGTGGTGAGAGCGGCACATATGCATTATAGGAGAAAATTGTGAAATGACAGATTCCGGGTGTGATACTGAGGGAATGACTAACTAATAGGAGGGGTGCTCCAGGCTGTTAGCTTTGAAAAGCAGTTTGCACATTACTTTATCTTGTCAATCAGATTCCTGGAATGAAAGAGGTGACTGATAACTTGAATTAATTATTTTCTTATTGCATGCATGTGTTAATTCATGTTAATTTATGTCCCTTACAGGCCCAAGCCAGAATATCCAGAGTAAAGCGCCACCTCTGGCACCCAGATCACCACACCACTCTCTTTGCATATATTTATATCAAATGAAAGACTTTTTTTTTAATCCTGTTGGAACAAGGAATGACTGCCAAATTTGATTTTTAAATGTACTTTTAAGCTGTTCATGGTTTACGTTTGCATTTTTTCTTAACAACTGAACAACACGGAACAGTATTTACGGCTATGATGGGATTTGAAAGTTACCGATTATTTTCCTACCTGTTAAAACATACCCCCTTTCTTAAAAACACAGTTGTAGTAATGTAGTACAAGGTCAACACTCTCAAGGCTTATCCTCTACATTCTCAAATTCTGCATGTGGTACATTTCTTATTTTAATTATGTAGTTCATCATGCAAAGCAAGGTTTACAATCAGAAATGTAGCGTTTTTACTGTATTTGATCACAAACAAGAGCAGAAGCAATTCAGTAGAATGCACAGAGCACACTTTAAACAATTGCATTTCACTAAACATCTTTAAACATTTTGACAAATTTAACTTCCCCTGAACACAGAGGATAAGAGGAAAAACATTTCTCTGATGAGAACAGAAACAGCAAGAAGTTCTAACAAGGAAAAGCCTGCCAGGTGGCGAACTGGCTGCACCAACAGAACGCACAATCTGTCTGCTTCTCCTTCCAAACCATTGACAGCTGCCATCACCAGCCTTGCACACTCGCACTCAGTGGCTCCTCAGCTCCCTGCCCATCCCTCTTTAGTGTTTCCTGCTAACCTCAGAGACAGGGTCACCTGGCCCCCTAGTTGCCCGTCTGTGGGGCCCTGCTGGCCCCCTGGAGACCTGCCTGCATGGGGATGCATGGCTAACAGAGGTCTAGCAAATCCTCTTTAATATGCAAACCAAGGGGCTATTCCTTTGACCTGAGACCATAGCTTTTCTAACAGTGAAATCCAAAAATATTCAAGTGATGTACAACCATGGGATTTGATGAGCAGATTTTGATCTGCAGGTTATTTGATATTGAATATTATCAGAGACAAACAGCACTATATTCAGGTATTTTCTCCAACCAGGTAGGTTATGAAAGCAATACGCAGCATGATTGAAAGAGATTATGTTCTCTTCAACCTATATGAAAAAATAACAATCTACAGTTTTTAAATTTTTGTAAAATTGGAACAGCATTTCTCCACTAAGTAAAACCTAAGCACACAGATGCACAGAGGCTAAACTGAAGAGTGTTCCACAAAGCTAGCATTGCAACTGGGCTAAAAATAAAACCTGGCAAAGTTATTCTGATCCCTTATTGGTCCCATAGTTTGATTTCACATTTAGCATTTGCATTCCCCTCCGCATAAACATTTCATTCTTCCCCTCCTGCAGTACAATGAGACTTGAGTGACTTTGGCAGCAGATTTTGGATCGGTGCTCCTGAATCCACCAGTGTATGTTATCAGCAGGTAAACAAGCTTTCGAACAAAGCCATAATGGAACTGCAAGCGGCATAAAGAGGCTCATCTCAAAAGCTATACAACCCATCAAAGCTGGTGTCATTTCCTCAATACTGCACTGCAGCTGGAAAATGCATGGCTGTTAGTTACAGTTTAAATCGCCTGTCTATTTTCAGACACTTCAGAACTATTTGTATTGATTATTTACTTGTCAGTAAGCAGCCAGATTACCAAAATAAAACAACAGATTTTAATGTTTACTGGATTCTTCTGCGTTTTGTTTGGTGGTAGAAAATCAAAAACTGTGTCATGCACTAAATTAATGGGATTTGCACTATAGGGTATTTGAATAATTATTTTCCACTGAAAATGAAATAGTTCTATCTATATTTGGAAGGATTACTGATGGCATTGAACTTGAATGTGAAAATAATTTGCCCTTTAAATATCTTGTTAAGTTATATCCTACACTTTCTGCTCACCAGATGCAATCTTGTTAGCCACACGCCTGGATGCTTGTCACCAAACTTTCCACATATTTGCCTTTTGGGTACAGCTCAGATGCACAACTAAACCTACGCACTCTCCTCCCAGTGAGTGGAGAAGCCTCAAAGCTTTCCTTTCATATGCTGCATTATCTCTATGGCGCTAATTATCCATAAAACTATGCCATCAGATGGTGATGATTTCCAATATGAACCCAATAAATGTGTTTAAATTTTGAATTATCATATTTATGTGGAAATGTGTTACTAATAGTGATTATGTTCGTCATGTGGGTAGAAAATCAAGCATCCTTATATTGCGCATTCTCACATATTTCTCAGACATTTCATCACACATTTAATCTGCCCCTGTCTAAGATTTTCTACTGAACCTGTAGTCAAGGCAGAGAGGGGACAATAACGGATGAGATTATGAAGCATGTCTGTTAAAGCATGTCTGTTTGATCATCATTCTGTTTAGGTGAAGTTCTCTTCTTGGTCTCTTCAGTCCCTGACAGCAGATATATAACATAATCTCTTTCCCTAACCCTTTTCTTAGGCATGAATAGGGTGGAAATGTGATGGCATTAAGTCGATTTACTCCTTGGTTTGCAGTTTCAGCCTTAATGCCTCTTGGCTCTTCTTCAACACACTCGTCCCATTTAGATTTCGAAAATATAAGTGTTATGTTAAGGCTTTCCTATTTATTTTCATTTATCCATCATTTGAAGTTCATGCATATATTTACTCTACAAATAATGCTTGTTTATTTGCAGCTCTGTCTGTCTAGTATAGTGTCAGAGATATTGGAAAATCAAATACAACTTGTGTATTATCTTCAGATACACAGGATATCAGCAACAAAGGGTGACACCTGAGACTGTATGGCATTCTTTGAGTTGTCGCTGACATCATTTTGATATTTCCCATTTACTCATCTAAACCTTAATTTAGTGCCTCCAGCATATGTTGACATGCAAAGAATAGCCATTTTAATGTGTCTTTGAATTTCAGCTGATTTGATTTGAAAGCTGCATTAATATACCTGTCCTCATACAGGTTACTTTTTGAACTTTTTGCAGGATAGTGATAAAGGAGATTCATTTGAATTAACTTGTGTATGAAGATATATTGTTAGTAAAGTCAGTATGAAGAGGGAATTTTAGGGTGACTCTCTTCCTCATGAATTAGTTCAATCAACAGACAGCAACGTCACTTCAGTATTAAGTAAAAAACATTTGTTTGTACTATTAACTCTATATGAGAATTGCAAGGGGAAATGTTTGTATAATTTGTTATTGTCCTGTCCATTTGAACAGGTTTGTATGGTACAACTGTGCTGTCAGGCTGAATCACCTCAACTCAGACTTGCAAAATCCTTTTTAATTTTATCGAAAGGCTTTCTAAAATCTAAGTTGGATAACGTTTCCATATGAGTCTATGTTGGTTTGTATATGTATGTATGTATGTTATACATATGTAACATGGATGTTCGTGTTTATGACCATCTGGATTTTTATGACCTATTTTCAGTTTGTATCTGTATTTTTTTTCTTATTTCCTTGTATAGCACTTTGAAATCTCTAGCTTTGATAAGTGATACATTTAAAAAAACAAAACAGAATTATTATTAATTCTGAAACGCTCTCAACAGAGGTTTGTAACATCCTTTGTTTTAAAAAAAAAAACACTGTTGTTACTTTTCCTGTTGAATTAAATCATAAATTCCTGGTTAAATAAATAGTACAAAACAAAAACGGAGACGCACACCACATTGTACGTTGCTATGCATACAGCTTAACAACAGCCAATTTTATGATACAGCAGTGAAAGATAAGTGGCCAAGTGTTATAGAAAGAAGTTTGACAGCAAGTGAAAGGCAGTTTTAATGGTGGAACTAGCTAGAGACTACACATGGCAATGTTAAATCCCATTCAGCCTGATGAGAGTGACTCCCAGCAGCACTGAGCTCAGTGGGGGGTTGTAAACATTTACACTAAGAGCCTGTCCAGTGCACATGGTTGGTGCTTGCCAGCCACCTCGGTATCGAATGTTGTGTTGCATATTTTGTCATTCAGGCCTGTCCCGAAATTGTAGGAATCACACCATCAATTTATGAAGGAGCCATCCAAATGTGACAACAGGCTTATGCTAAATGGAGAAAATAGAGCTAAACATTGTTAAAACACCCCTAGACCCACATGGTAGAGAGCGCTCGGCGGAGAGCTGCTATGCTCCCCGCTGTGAACTGGGAAAGTGATGTTGGTGGGCTTCCTTCTCCATGAGGGCCGCATCGTTCTTGGGCCCCAATTTGAAGCCTTTTTGAAGTCTGTTTCCTGCAGCAGCGTGCCAACATTAATGTTTCCACAAAAGCAAAAATGATAAATCAAATGAATACACTATACTGTGCTATTCCACATTGACTCCTGAATCCTCTAGAAATGTTTTAAAGCATAATTAAAAAGCTTACTATATGCAACCTAAAAGTCACAGTATGCTTTATTTCATAATAAAAAGCTATAATAAAACGGTTTATTAGTTAATACAGAAACCTCAGCAGGCAAGTGAGTCTTGCCTGCTAAATGAGTTTTTGTCCATGAACCGGGAAACCCTTTAACCCACTAATGAACATTATAAGGGTCCAATAGCATCATGTACTTTTCTTACCATCCCATATCATTCCCAAATATGGAACAACAATAATTGGCCATCGCAAAAACAGCAGAATATGTTTGGGATCAATCCTTTATTGTTTCAAAACTCTATCTTTTACAATACAGTTATTGTTACATGTGTGATTTGATGGGTAATGTACAATGTCTTCTGATAATGAAACACAGTCACAAAGTATTCCTTTCTACATATCAATATACTATGATAGTGAGAAGTTTGTGCTGATATATTTACTTAGTTCTGACAGCTCAATTAACTTCCCTTTTCAAATCAACAAAAAGCATTGTTTTTGAAAGTGCATTTCAAGGATTGCAAAGACGACTGTTTCCATCAGTCAGCCATAATGTACATTTCAGTATTGACAGAGGGCCACACTGCTTTGTGAGTAACAAACAGCATTAACTACATTTCCAACTACAACATTTATCTGGTAAGTAAATCAAAGAAAATATATCAATATGCATGCCATGAACATTCCTCCATAAACATTTATAATAAATGTATATTTTTATTTAATTATGTTGATGATGACAGTATTTTCCACAAAAGGACAAATGCTGAATAATGAGAACTAATATTTAACATCCAAATCTTGTTCAATTTTACACACACAGGTCAAATGGCATAATGCCACAGTGTATATATAGGGCCATGCCCTACTAATGTTAATAGCATTTGGTCCACAATAAAAAATCTGGGTTTAAAAGAAAACAAAAATGTGGTAGCAGGTGGGATTTTGAACTGAAACTCAAAATAGCATAATTAATTCTTTCCATTTTTAAGGTCTTTCAATTTTCAAGTTATGAATTATGACGTGAAGTTTCTGTTCAAAAATTAAGCAATATAAATATACATTTTAGCTCATTACTTGGCTATTATACTTTTCTGTTCCATGGAACAGCTTTCACTCTGTAGAACTTGGTTCCTAAAGGAACCTTGAACCTGTTCTGGGCCTAGAGAAGGAAAAGAGACAAGGAAAGACAGAAAGAAGGTTCAAACTGTGCATACATGAACATAACTGCATTACTGACATGGATCAAGTCACCACATCAAAAAAAATATTAGAAATTGTCACTAAAACATAAAACAATATACTGCTTCTTAAATATTCATTAAAAACACAAGTTAAAAGACACTTTAGAACGTTTGGTGAATTCAATACCTTTTTTGCCTGGCAATATTCCTTCTCCATCACCTTTCCAAGTACCCACGGCCGTCTTGAGGTCCCTGATGCTAAACAACAAAAGAAATCGACCACAGTTAACAAATACTCGTTGAACATTCAGTAAACCACAAATAAATGATAGAGTGTAACATAAAGCTTATAAAGCAAATTATAGCAAAAATAAACCATAAACCCCCATTTTTTAAGAACACATGTACCACTGATAAAAATCCTTCATCTAAATCTAATACACAACTATCACTGATGCATCTTTATTTTATTAGTAAATTAAAGAACAAATGTCAACACTTCAGTTGTCATCATGGTCACAAAAGGTCTGGGCGAAGCTGACCTGGTTTCAGGTCCAGTGCAGTGAGAGACTCTGAGTGGAGGAAGTAGAGGGTGGGACCAACTGTGAACAGCACGTAGTTGTCATGCCTCTCATCCAGGATGATTAGAACCAAATCGCCTACCTGGAAACTGAAGTATAAAAAGATGGAAAAAGAGATAAAGGGATGATTACACATTAATGGTAATTATACAATAATGTGTACAATTAAACTGCATGTAATGGTGGCCAGAGTTTTAGATAAAAGCTTAAAAAAATAAATAAATTCACTTCAGCAAGTGCATGTTAAGTCCATGTGTTATTTAGTATTCACTTACTCTCTGATGGCGATTTTGTCTGAATGCCGTGACGACACAGATGACATGCTTTGAGACATCTACAAAGAAAAGGATTAGGGCAACGACTTTACACATGATACACTGAATGGTTAACAATACTCGCTATAGATGACTTCTAACATTTGTGTTAATGGGCATTTGCTAGAAATAGGCTTAGTAATTAGTATTAGGACTTTTACCCTATTTACAACATCATTATACTCTTTTCCAATATCAGGTTTATCCTCTCTGAATAATGCGATGTCAGGGCTGATTAAGAGACATTTCCAAATCACAAAAGTATATTTTAACACTTATATTAGTATATACATGTTTTTGCTTCAAGCATGCTGTTTCACTAAAATTCCTCCCTCTACACATTCTAATGACACTCTTCTTAAAAATGTATTTGTCTTCACTGAGCACTTTGGCCTCCTGGGTCAGGCTTTTACTCTTTGATGCTACTGCCACCTAGTGGAGCAGGTGTTACACAGCGTGTGGAAATACTAAATCACATACCAGTCTTTGACTGAGGCGCTTGTTTTCTTCTTCCTTCATGTGCAAAGTCTGAAACATATTAGATTGGTTAAACAGATAGAGACATCCAGAAACATAGCACTCTCCAATGCAATGTGTTAGATACAGTGTCTATTTACCCTCTCAAGTAAGAGTATCCGCTGTTTCTCCTCTGACATCAGGATGTTATCACTACAAGAAAGAAAACAGATTATCGATACATGCTCGCAGAAAAATGTCAACAAAACTGTATTTATTATGTAAGAAATGAAAATTAATCAAAATATAAATTAGTTTTTATTTTAGTCTTGTACCTACTTAATAGTTTTTAATCTTAGTAATAAATGAAAAACTTACACTGTCTGATCCTAGCCTGCCTTCAAATGTCCTTTCTCTATCCATTTTTGGCTATTTTATGCAATGGTCTTTTGATATCCTTCAATAACGCAAAGAGCTCTTCCTGTCAGTGACTGGCAACCAATTGCACGTCATCATAACGAAAGGCTCTATACCGTGTATAAATGCAGCCACCTTCAGGTCTGCTGTAAGTTTGCTATGGGTATACTGTACATAACAAATGTTCAAAGAATATTAATTAACATTATATTGTGATTAATAAAAGAAAAAAAATAATAAAAATGACCTTAAAAAGTACAGCAATCAACTCATATCCCCATTAGATTAGGAAATAATATCTGTGACATGTAAATGTGTCACAATGAAATGTATTAGTTTCTGTTGGATTTTTGCTGCCAAATAAACTGCATTCTTGTAAAAGCAAGTGTTAGGAAGCAGAAAATATATTAACCCCTGAATGAACAAAGTATTTCTGCAGTAATCTTCCCAAATTAGTTTTCAATGTTGGTAGGTCAAGCAAAATTAGATTAGAGAATGGCAGCACAGTATTACAAGTAGGGCTATGCGATGTCTGGTATATATTCAAATATGAATTAACACAGCAGACAACCATATCGTCATAGTGTTTCCACTGGTCGCGGCTAAGGGGTAGTTCCTTTAGTCAGTCATAAAGTGTGTAACTTGGATAAGCTCAGGTTGCAGTATATTAGTTACTGAAAGGCTGTGTGCTGTGTTTGCTGCCATAGAAAAGATATTAAAAGTCCCTGTTTATGTAACATTACTAAGGTGTCTTCTACTCTTCACAGCAGCTGGTCCAGACTGTGAACAGCTAGATAACTAGCTAGTTAGCAGCTAACTTGATTGAGGGATTTTTTTCACTGTGATGGAAAAAAATGAATAAATAAATCCCAAGAGAAAGCGCGCCCAATCATCTGATCGCTCTGATGACTCTACCTGCGGCATTCAGCTCCAAAACGTATTTGGGAGCCCTTCGGTTTTAGGCTATTTTAATTGACTTTAGCCTGATTCGTAGCTGCTAACTAGTTAGCTATTCATAGTCTGCAGCAACTGTGAAGAGTGCAAGAAGACAGCGTAGGAACGTTAAATAAACAGGGACTTCTTATTTATTTTCTGTGGCAGCAAACACAACACACAGCCGTCCGGTAACTATTATACCGCAACCTGAGCTCATCTACACACTTTATGGCTGACTAAAGTAAAGTAAGGGAAAGGCTCACTTTCACAACACCACCACGGGTTACCCACGAGGCCACCTAAGGGGGAGGCTCGGCCATTAATGCAGGTGCAGTTAGGCTTTGGGTGTGCTAACCAGAGGTGGAAGAAGTATCCAGGTCCATTACTTAAGCAAAAGTACTGATTCCAACCCCACTGTGAAGATACTCCACTACAAGTAAATGTTGCTAAATTTACTTTGCCTACTCATTGTCAAGTAAAATGGTCCCCGTCAGTGTTTTACTATTATATATGTTGTTTCTGGATTAATATTACTGCTGCATTAATGTGTATGTTGCATTTTACTGCTGTAGATTTTTATGGTTGAGCTAATTTAACTACTTTATATGCTGTTAGTTACTTTTAATCTACAACAATGCATCAGATTCTATAAGATCATCATATGTTTGCAATATTTGACAAAATGTGTATATCGAGATATATATTATATATCGCGGCGTAGCCTAAAAATAGAGATATTAATTATTAGCGATATCGCCCAGCCCTAATTATGAGAAAACTACACCGCACTGAAGATAAAGACTGGCTGCTGTGATTCAGTGGCATTCTCTACAGTCACCTGGTTATTGTCAGCTTACTGCAGCAACCAACGTCATGTAGACAAGAAACACGGTTTTCTCTGTCAGGTCAAGAGAAAAAGAAACCCTGGTTCACCTGAAACCTGATTTCTTGCCTATGTGTATACAGAATGTATGTAACAGATTTCTGCAAGAGGGTGCATGTGCATGACAAACAAAAGTAACTGGGGAGGTGTTGCAGTATGAGCAGTGCATAGAAATTAACAGATCGAAACGGTATGAATTTGCATCAAAATATTTAAATCCAAAGTCTAAATTCAACTGAAAATTAAATGTGAATAACTCAAGTTTCCACAGTTAAACAGTAGGTTATTTGTAAAATTCTGATACATATACAGTAAGGAAAACACTGTGTGCTTCTCCTCTACCCAGACTGTCCTCTCAGTAAACTGTTAAAATCCTCTGACCTAAAAATAAATAAATGAATCCCTTTTGGCTTCAGCATCACGTATTAATAAACAGGTTTCTTATAAATGATTTAGTACACTTATGTGTCAGTCTTAAAAAATAAGGTGCAGAGTAGTGAAAAATCCAATAACTGGCTATGTATGTCAACACAGGCCTTAATCAGGTTAACGCAATGCAAGTAAATGTGTTGCCTTAACCTGATTGCGTCCCAGTAGTTTCTTGTGTGCATGTAAACATGGAACTGTAAAATATATCAAGATCAAAATCACTACAATATATCTCAAACTATCAACAAAACTATGTTTACTGGAGACAAGATGCTTACTGGACTGTCACCATGCTGGCTTCCACCGCTGAATCAACATGTTCGTCGTCTTGAATGGCTGCCACAGAGGCCAGTCTGTCACTTTCAGCCATGGAGTCAGAGGAAAAAGTCCCAGCAACAAGCAGAGCTCGAGTTGCTGCTGCAGCTCCTGCTTCTGTGACCTCCTGAGCTGAGGGGTTAGGAGTGAAGAAGGCAGAGGAGACCAGTGCAGTGCTGCGCAGGCGGTTGAGCTCTTCTTCCAAGTGCTTCTTCTCCTGCATGACGCTAGCTCGGTCCTCTGAGAGTGTCTCTATCAGAGCTGCAAAGAGTTAAGATAAATAAGAAACACTGACAGGCACAACTTGCCAATCTATAACATGAAACCCCAAGGAATGGCCGCTTTTAAAATATGGCTTTAAGTAGTCGAGAAAAAGATAAATGGTTGTTTTATTAGGTATAATATTAACAAGATACATTACCATCTTATGTTAACACATTTTACTTAACAAATCTTGTATTTTCTTTTTAAAAACATGAGCAGCATGTTTATTACATAAAAAAATAAAAAAATAAAAGATTACCCTCCTCTCAAAGCGCTCAGCATGCACAGCACTCACCTTTGTCCTTGTCCTGCTGTTGGGTAACTTTCCGCAACTTCTCTGTGAGCTCATTGATGATCTGCTCCTTCTTCAGCTTCTCTCGGGTTAGAACAGTGTTGAAATTAGTCTGAAAAAAAAAAAAACAAGCTTAACAGCCATTTAGGTCACAACAGAGAATTTATACCAAAAGGCAAATGATTTGAGAGGATGTCTTTTAACTGGTAAGTTCTAAAAATGTAGATCAGCCATGAGAGTTACAGTTGGTTTGTTGATTTTTACTAATCTGTTTGATTTGTTGTAATGTTCCATATCTGATCTTTTCATTATTTATTATTCCCAGTAACAAAAAACAAAAATGAAATGTAATTATGTGGGCTCAACTGTTATTCAAAATAACAGTAAGTACAGCTTAATTATGTAATATTCTGTGCAAAACAAAAGTCTTACCAGATTAAACTATGAAGAGTGGTGCAACAGAAAGAGGTCCAATATCTCCATAACCGAGATTCAGAGAAATCTTTTTAAACAATAAATGATAAAATACAAAAAAACCTTATGGATGAATAGTAGCAATAGAGCAGTTTGTGAAGAGTAAAGCAAGTAGCTTTCTGCTACCCCTTGGGTAGTGCCAGCACAAAAAAAATAATTTATTAAAGACTGATCTGTTGATCTTGTTGTAGGAGAAATTGAATTCTACTGGCTGAGAGTGAAAGTGTCAATAACTATTAAAAATTAAGTAAGTACTGGCTATATTGGATTGTATTACAACGTAAATCTTCACTGTTTAAAGTTGGGAAAGCATTCACAATATGCTAAATACACTCAGCTGACAGTTTATTAGGTTCACCTGACTAAAACGTATGCGGCCTAACACAACAGCCCTGTAATACACTCTTCTTTAATGAAGGTTAGAGAGGTGTTGATTGAACTTTATAGTCATTTTGGAGGTTGTGCTTTATGGTGCTGTTGAATTGTATATACTGAAAGGTGTGTAAATTGTGAACAAAGCAAATAGCTGTATTTGATGTGTGCAATGTATTATCAATTATGGCAGCAGTGTATTGAAAATTGTCTTGTAAGGAAATTAGATAAAAGGTGTATTCCTGTTTACAGCCAAACACAAACCTGCTGCTCTGCAATTAGTGATGTCTTGAGGTTCTGTATCTCCTCATTCTTCTTCTTCTCCAGGATCTCCATCAGGGAGGCCCTCTCCTGCTGCAGCCGCTCTTGTAGTGCTGAGTCTAGAGACAGAGGTGCGCCGGCATCTGCACATCCCTCAGCATGCAGTGGCAACCCTTCATCACTGAAAGGCACAAAATAAACTTTAAGTCTGAAGTTTAGTTCAGCCAAGTACATAATTTGGACATACAAGCACACACAAAGAGTAGTTAACAGTTCTCAATTAACCGTCCAATAGATTTTTTATTTATCTAGCTATAGATATTCTTTCAGTGTGTCATTTTAAATCCAAGCAGATTACATTTGCACAAACCGTTAAGTACAGTCAGGATTTGAAACTTTAAAAACCCAAAATCCAAAGCTACATTGGTGTGTCTACCATTGTGATCAAACATTTACCTTTTCGAGGATTGTCTCTCAAGACGCTCATTCTCAAGTTGCCTAATTTTGTCTAACAGTCTCTTCTCCATCTCCTCCTTTTGCTGCTCTAATTCTTTAAAGGCATCTGCTGATGCAACCTTAGAGGCCTCTTCTTTTTCTAAATCTTTCTCGATTGCTTGTCTGTCCTGCTCTAGATTTTTGGAGAGCAGTTCATTTTCTGCCTGCAAATTGCTGATAACAGTCCTCAACGCTTGCTCCAGTTCTTGAAAACTCCTCAACTGCTGTTCTTTTTCTTCACTTAGAGCAGCCACTTGCTGGTCTAATTCCTGCTTAAGTTTCTGAGCCTCCTCAGCATGGTTCCTCTCAGCATTCTGGGATTTCTGCTGCAGGGAAGAGAGCTCGTTGCGCAACAAAATAGTTTCCTCCTCGTGTCTGTCCACCAGCTCTGAGATGCAGTGGTCCTTCTCAATCCTCATGAGAGTCCTCAGCTCTGCTAGGTCCATTTCATACTCCTCATTTTTTACCTGAAGCTGATTTTTGAAACTTGCCAGCTCTTTGCTAAGGACTTTTGTCTCAGCCTCTACTTGGGACTTCACAGTCTCAGCCTGGTGCATCTTCACCTCCTCAAATAAGAGTCTTACGTCTTCTGTCTCTGACTCTTTGAGGGCGAGCTCCACCTCTAGTTTGCAGCGGAGTTCTGCCAGCTCAGTAACATGAGCCTCCAGGTCCTTAACTTGGCTGTCCTTCTCTCTAAGCGCAGTGGCATGGTGATCAGCTGCCTGCCTTAACTTTGCATCATTTTCACCAGCCAGATGTTTCAGAGCCTCCTGGTTACCCTTGGCAACGATCTCCAGTTCTGCCTTGTGTTCCTGCTTCATTCTGTCCTCCAGCTCCTTTAAGTGGGACTGCTCAACAACTTCCAACTCCTGCCGGATGTTCTGCTGGCTACGTTCAATCTCAAAGTGCAGATTCTTAAGCTGGCTGGTCAGAGAGTCTCTTGAAGTTGAGAGCGTCTTGATTTCTTCAGTTTGATCACTGATCATCTGCTCGAGGTTTCTGATTCGATCTGTCTGGTTACTCTCTGTTTCCACCCATCGTTCTCTCTCATTCTCAAGCTGAGTAAATTCTTTCTCTTTGCGCTCCATAAGCCCCTCCAGCTCCAGCATTGCACGCTGGACATCTCTGACAATATTCTGGTTTACTTGGTTTTCGTCGGTTAGTGTCTGAACCTGCTTCTCAAGCTCTTGCCGAAGGGAAAGACGCTCACTTTGATGCTGCTCCTTCAATTCCAGTTCATGGGTCTGGCAGATGTTGTCCACAATGTTGCGCACCTCTGTGGTCACACTCCTCAAGACAAAGCCAAAGTCATGTTGTTCTTTTAATACCAGGCCTCTTAAGTGACAGAGGTCATCCTTTACACATCTTAAATTGGAATGGGACTCCTCGGCAGCTGATCGGTACTTGTCAATAACTTGTTTGAGGACAGTGATCCTTGAGTTCTCCCTCTCTAGTGTTGTGGTATCCTGCATACGCTTGTTGTCAATAGCGTTGATGACGGAAGAATACAGCGATTCCACCATCATTTCAGGGCTAATAGGATCACTGATGGGGTTTGGAGACGTCAAGTTCTCTTCAATCACAAACTCATTAACAGCAGACATGAAGTCAGATTCAGGGCTCTCTGCTAGAGAATCTAAGTCAAGGGAGCCCTGCTGCAGGACTGGATCCATGTTCGGATGGCCAATTGTTTCAAAGTCAAATGTTTGTGCATCTATGCTGTCTGGGGATAAGTCCTCAAGAGGAGCTGGGACGGGAACATGTAGGGGCTGGCAGCTGGGTCCTTGAAGACTAAGAGAGGACGGGGTTTTGGAGGATATCGGTGTTGCGGTCCCAGGAATGCTTTCAGACTGTGGGGCGAACACGGCTGATCTCTGACTATAGGATGCCTGAAAAGACAAACAGATGAAGGGAGAAGGAGAGAAGGGAAATCCATAAATAATTGAGAAAAGAAAGAGCAAAATCATACTGTGAACCCAGTACTGCATACTGCGTATAAGAACTATGTATAAGAACCATTTTTTATTTTAAAAGTAACCAGTCTATCAAAATTTCTAATTACTAAATAACACAAATAGAGGTTGCTAATGAAGTTGTTAACATCATTACCCTTTGCTCACTTAGCAGGTCAGTAATAGTTTGAGACATCTCATCCACACTCTGTGCAGCTTGGACCAGCTGGTGAAGCGTCTCTACATGCCGATTTAATGGCTCGAAGTCACACATTGTGGGAACCCTGGAGAAAAAAATATTTCTAACATAACATCAAAAACAGAATGTTCTATAACTTAATTTAGAGCTTTAACATCAACAGCCTGCATATCATATGTATCTTATGTACAGTTTCCAGCACACCTGTGCACTGCAGCCCTTCCTCACCCAACATACCCCGTATGATTTTACAAACTAGGTTCTCACTAAATTGCAGTGTTAATTTACAGCACTTTGCTTTGCACATTGGCTTGACTGATTATGAAAAGGCAGAAATTAGAAATGTCTAATAAAACATTTTAAAGTTAGCTGGATAACTGTCTTGTGTTAAATCGTGCGCCCTTCAAAACCTCGATCGGGATTATCGCTTTCTCTCTCACAAACTGATTACTTGTGAGACGTTTGATAACACAATCTAAAGTTGTTGCCTGTTCTGTTAATTGTTAAAGCATATTTGATTATTCTACAGAAAACACATCAATTTGCATAAATGTTCCAAACTTCGAAATGTGTTTTTATTGGCCATGTATTAAGACAAATCCGGTAGTGTCACATAACTGACATGGTTATACCTAAAACCATTTCAATATTTAGGACAGTGACTTACATAAGGAATGGCTGCACCTCTACAGGACAACAAGATTTCAAGTACTGCAGGTCCTCAACGGAGATGTCTGGAAGTTCATCGTCAAACCTTCTGGGCTTTCGTGTCTATAAACAGAACAAAAGGAAAGACCCCTTAAAATACAGTGGAAATAATATCAACTTGGTCAAAATAGTCTTAAATTCCAACTTACACAAAATGATGTTGGAGGCCATGAATCGAGTCCTCTAAACAAACGATTTCTGAGGAAAGACTTTCCTGAAAAGGAAATAAATACAAAGATCAGATCTCTGACCTTGGTTGAAATTTGTGTTATTTCAAAAGTCCATTGAGCTCAACAGCGACAACTCAAATGTCATCAGCTGACAGTTTTCAAAAGACACTTACTAAAGAGTTTCCCAAAGGATTCCCTTTTGAACTTCTCCGCCTCGTACAGTAGTTTGCCGTCCTTCACAAGTGCATAAGCCCACTGAAAAGATCAATAGTAAATCTATTACAACAGCAAATCCTACAACAGCAAAGTAATAATTGCTTTTGAATGTCCATTTTCAGGACTTGGTGACCTTCCTTAGCATGGATTTTAATGTTGCCGCTATAAGGCAATTTTCAATTTGACTTTAAATGTCAAAAAAGGAGATTATTTAGTTTCAGTCCTGTTCAAAACTGTATAATCAATGTCTTATTATCCCTATAATTCAAAGAAAGAGGTCAAGCTCTCAGGAAGAAACGTTTATTAAAAAAATAAAAAAGGAACAGGGCTGGATTCCTTTTGAATCAACTACAGTGAAAAAACTAAATCAGGTCAATAAAGTTGAAGACAAATATGAGCAAATTCAATTATTAGCTTCCAAGTATTTCCTACTCTTACTGTGCATTTAGACATAGCAATACAAAAAGGAAAGACAGGAGTCGTTATCAGTTGAAGCGTAATATAGCCTATATGGAGGCAAAGATTCAAAGAGCTGATAAAGTTTCCTCCTTAAGCTAATGAAATGGATGCGGCCATCAGTAGATCAACTCCTAAATCACACAGTGGTACACTCCTAGTCCTTCATGAGCCTGCTAAATAGGATGTCCCACATGGAAGGGCATGAAGACCAGTTCCATTTCCGGCAAAGATACAGGACCACAATGCCAATAAAAAGCAAGTATTCTCTCTAAAACATAAAAACAAACAATAAAAGACAAACAAAAAGCTTAAAATGAACTTAATTGTCAAGCACCAGTTAACAACATAATAGGACTGTTCTCTCTTCATCATAGTGGCAAAGTCAGAGAACAACTGCCCAATTAGTATGTAAATTATGTGCTCAACACTAAACACGCCTGAGAGCTACAGATTCAGTGATGCAAAAGAGCTCACCTCTATGTATCACCATGTCTGAAAATGTGATTGGTGTCCAATAATGGCATTTAGCACTGACCTCTCTGTAGTGGCGCATAAACATTTTTCTCCTGACGACTTCCACCACTGCCAAGCAGTACATCTGAGGCACTGTACTGAGGGCCTCCACCACCCTCACTCTTTCCATTAGCTCTGTCAGAAGTCTGAGTAGAGCCTGAAGTTTCTCGCCATCCTGGTCTGCATGAAGCATCACGTAGCAGCACCATCTAATGCAAAATCATTAGCACTGTTAAAGTTGCAAACATGATTCTATTAAGTTCGGCATTTTTAAAACCAGTAAGCCGAAATTCAATAGAACAAGCCAAAAGCACTATGTACACAAGGTAGTGAGTTATAAAACAAGCAGAACAAGCAATAACTATTAGGGAATAAGTGGTTTTCAGTTTTACTTTAGTCGGACTTGAAGGTTGTTTGCAAGTTCTTGTTTGGCAGTGGTGCACTTCTTTTTGATGTCCAGCAGCTTCCTGTGGTTGTTAAGCATGATCATCAGCTGGTTGGTGTGACTCAGACACAAGTCAGGCAGAACAGATGTGTCCTTCAGGTTTTCAGCACGCTTCTGATTGGCCAAAAATCCCTGCAAGAGACAAAATGTAAGGAAAATTGATAAAAAACAGAAGAAAGAGAAAGTAATTTAATAATGTTGATCTCTTACTTTACGTACCTGAGCAAGTTCTTTCTGCTCATTTACCAGCTTCTTACAGCTTGCAATCATTTGGTCTAGAGCATACAACCTGTCCTCAAGCCCCTTGATGGCTTTCATGTTTTGATTATCTAGCTTGGCAATTGTGTCACGACAGTCTGCCAGAAAGGGCTGAATGATCCGTGGGTCAAGCTGAAAGAAACAACATTTTAGTAAATACTTTCACAATGTTTTTCCACCACAATTTATGACAACATATTTAGAACACTATTTTGACATGTCTAGTCATACATCTGTGACTCACCCTATTGATGGAGTCGAAGCATTTCCGCACAACTGATTCCACATCATTGGGTCTATCTTGCACGTTGATCCAGTCTAATAGTGTGACATTGAAGGAGGACGGGTTGGCAAACTCTGGAGTGTCATCATCTAATAGCGCAGCTCTCAGCCCACCACTGTCAGTCATTTCATTTGTTTCTTGGTCTCCACTTGGCTCACATGTTGCTGCCCCTGAAGCAGAGAAGGATGCTGATAACTTGGAGGGCCTCTGTGCATCAGTAGGGCGGAGCACAGAGTCAGTGGACTTTTCTTCTTCTGTCTCATCTGAATCCTTGTCTGGGGTTGAGCTGGACTTCTCCATGCTCTCTCTGTAACTGTGTCTTGTCAAACATTCCAGCAGAGGTATCCTGGCCATTACAGAAACTGACGTCCCTAACCTGCAATCATAACAAAATGTACATTGAGACATAAAGTTCATCAAGCTTATTTCCATTTAGCAAAAACATATTACTACTTGCATTTATTTACAGGTATTTCAGTTATTGAGCTAAGATTGTGATTAAATAATTTTACTATGTCAGCAATGGCAATATGCCGATATTAATTACTATTAAGCATACAGTACTTTTTATTTCAAGTTCTAAACTATTGGATAAGATTAGCAAAAGCACAAAATATCAAGTTCTCAGAGTCAACACTTACTTTGTTAGTTTAACCTTAATTTCTTCCAAGTCACGCTGATAATTTATGTATGCAGTGTCAAATTTCATGAGCAACTTCTGATAGGAGAGAGTGCAGTCGTCCAGATTAGCCATAATGGCAGCCCAGCCTTGGTGTTGAAGGTGTTCATCATGAACCAAACGTTCACAGAAAGAGCTAAGTTTATTGGCAACTTCAAACATTTCCTGGAGAGGCAAAAAAATATCAATGTCAGAACAAGGTAAAAGCATGCCATAGTTAATGGATTAGTAACAATGATTTTATATTATACTTAAAGCGATAAACGTCATTTTAAAAAATGTGTTCATCTTATAAAGGTAGTGTACAATGACAGGGAAACGTTTCAAAGCAATTTCTTAAGCCAGAGATTCCCCAATGAAAGGTAGCTTTAAAAAAAAAAGATAACTACCAGAGCAAGTTGTGTTCGTGAGGCAACAGTGTGAAAGACAGCTGGCATCAGTAGAGACTCCTCCACCTTAACCTGAATCTCACTCTCAATTGAGAAGGTGGTTTTGGGGATTGTTGGATCCCGATCACACAAGATCATCTCTTTGTTGAACAGGAATATAGGGTTGGTTTCCTAAAGATCAACCGTAAGACATCAGTAATCAGAACATCACATATGCAACCTGTATACCTTCAATGGAAAAACAAAGAAAGCACAAAGCAAATTGTATAAACTTACAGTGCCAGCACTGTAGCTGCAGACACGTCTCTCTGCAGCCATACATTCCCCTCCATTGACAACAAGGACTTGATGTTGAACTGCAATCTTATATTTGGCTTGGATGGCATGTTTAAGCTCTAGTACACTGAGACAAAGAAAGAATATATTTAAGTCACAATAGCCAAGATGTACTGACCACTTGTCTGACTAATATTGTCAAAATGTAAGTTTCTTACGTTTGGACAGCAAGATCAGTGTCAAATGTCAATGTGCTGCCATTGTTGACCTGGAACACATACAACTTCATGTTGAATCTCCCAGAGTTCTTCAGGCTTGCCTATCTTGCTCATGTAGTCATTCAAGGCCACCCTGCAAAAAAAAACACAAACATGAACATGAGACAGCTGATCATCTCAGTTTTTACATTTCAGTTTTCCTCTCATCATCATTAAATGAGTTCTGGTGTGAGGTGATGCTGCCACTTAATCAAACAACAATACAATAAAACTACTTTATTTATACTGTACCTATAGGTGTTTCTGTAATACAACACAGGGTATAATTATGTGTATGGATGTTATTACCATGGTCTATTTATATCATGAGCTTTAAGAAAGGGCAATATGTCATCCCTTCCAACTACAATAAACTTGTGGGGCTCCTGCAAATTCTTCTCTACTGAATAACAACCTTATTAGCTGAGTCACTGGTTACTGACTACTGCCAAGTGTTTAATATGTAAGTCACCTAATATTTTGATCTAATGTAAGACAAAGTCAAACTTTAAAAAACTGCCTGAAGACGTAACGTTACATAGGTCACATTTGTTTACGTTTATCTGGAGATCGGCGGAAATACCAAGTTAAAGAAACTACAGAAGAGAGTTAATGCTACCTCGTTAACTGTTGTTAGCGTGACCACATAAGACACGCTAATTTGCTATCACAGACTATGTGAACGTTGGTTAGCTATTAATTGCCGTTAATAACTGTTTGCACGTCTGCGGGCCTCCCGTCATTCTGGGTTATCCGGGTACAAATGTTTATGTTTGCTGTTTTTAGGACCGCGGACGCTTAAACAACAGTTGCTATTAACCTCGAGGCCTCCAGTAAGTCATGGTTATAGTGCCAAAGAAGGGACCAGCAGCAGCTGCTAGCAAGCTAACTAGCTAACGTTAGTTAATAAAAACCCGCTGACTGCGCTAACTGGCTATTAGCTAACACATTTGTCAGGCTAGCGCAGGATAGCTAACTTATATCTAACGTCGGTGAATTTGACAAATGTAATAAGATTAGCCAAAATAGTCAACATCAACTGTTTCAACTTATATTGGTATAAGGATGAGATTCCACACTGATACAATTAAATACAAGATTTCGTTGGTCTTACCTCACTTTGCTCGCATCTCCCTGTTCTTGGTCTCTACCTCGCATAGGCGAGTTGGCTAGCTAACAAGCTAGCAACTAAGCTAGCTAGCTAACCTGTTTTAGCTTGGCATACATAGAGCTAGCTTAGCAAGCCACTTAGCCAACGTTAGCTGGACTAAATTAGACTACAATAACCTACAACCATGGTTAGTTGCACAGACTAACCATAGTGCTGTAAAAGAATATCTATTTTGGCAAACCCCAGCCGAGACGGTGTAGCATACGGACAAAACCACCAGTTGTTTATCTTAGGGAGCTAACTACGCTAACACCCTCTCAGTAGCTCTGGCTGTTTTGTTGTTGTCATCTGCTGATGTGCGGTCCGTAAACGATCCGATCAGCAGCGATCCACCTGGACGCTAGCAGAACACAGTTGCTTTGCAAGCTAGGTTAACTCTCAACGTTTATATATATCTATATATATATTTAAGTTAAATGTCGTACCCTTTATGCTGAATTGATATGCTTATGCATGTATAATAAATGTTTTTGTACCACTAACGTTAGCTAACGTTAACGTACATGTTTCTAATTCTATCATTTTTACATTTGAATGTAGCTAGCTAGCAGTAATAAACGAATTGTTACGCTTTTACTTTTCTGCTTCATTCACTGTGGTCATTAAGGCTACATTTAAATATTGAAGTCAAGTCTTTCAAAAATCAAGAAATTCAGATAAAGCATCAGATAAACTATAACATATACTTTACAATTTTTGTTCCATGTTTTTATTTATACAGTTTTATTTTTTAATCGTTATTTTTGTGATGCTCACGACCTATAAACCTACTGGCACCAATAATGTAAATTAACAAGTAAAGATGTGTAAGTTATACCGCTATAAAAGATTCGGCTCTTTCATCAGGTTCAAATTTCCCATCAGTTCAGCGTTCGTCACTGTACTTCTCCAGGTGTATTCTGGGAAAATAACCGAAAAAACGCCGTCGAGTGTTTTGCTGCAACATGAGAAGGGGTGTGGTTAATGTGAGGCTGCAGTGGTCCACAGCCAGATGATCCTGTTTTGCTGCAGAGTGGAGGTAATTTGCGGCTTATCGCCAGCTCTAGTAGAATTCTATTAAACTAAAAGTTTTCATCGTCTTATATATATTCTTTATTGGGCATCATTTAAGTGGTTTAAGACATGAGGGGAAAGGGAATATGCTCAAAAATAAATAAATAAAAACACCCGTGCAAAGTTGCAGCAACTGATTTTGATTTGGAATTGCTTTGGTTAAGTGGGTGAGCTGCAACGCAACAGAGGAAGGGATATTTAATCCAAACAATCAGATCAATACAGTTTTATCCTTAAGTGTTTATTTTTAGTGTGCCTTTATTATTGGAGACCACAATCAACGGGCTGTGGCTGCTGACATTCATCCCATTTTTGCATCCCAACCTGAATGCTTTTTAGAAAGACCAAATATCAGTTGCTGCCAAATAGATAAATAAATAAATGCCCCACGTGTTCAAATTTCTCTAAGTCATACATGAAAGTAGTGCAATCATTAATGTTATTACTCCCCAATGTCTACTGTGCTAAATTTAATGTATGCTTGTGGGGAATGATGAGGTCAGGGCCTTATCCCAAATATAATCTCAGTACATTATGTACATCATGTATTAAAATGAACACATCTATCCCACGTGAGTTGGCTTATTGAAATTATGCCTAGTTACACCATAATGCTCAGTGATGTACAATATGAACAACATTTTATTGAGAGGGTTAGGGTTTGTGTTTGACAAACTCTAAAACAAAAATGTAATTGGCGTAGCCATGGGGCAATCAAACTGCATGATTATTTCTGTTACTATTTTGTTCGTTTATTAATTGTCATTTAGGTGAACTGACCCTTTAATGCTTGTAATGTTTTATAAGCCATGCTCCCCCTAGAGGTCACTGCATCACACTAGTTTATTTCACCCAGACATCAAATGGGTGTTTCCTTTCTCTTTCACTTCTAATTACCTCTCACATCATCAAATATGACTTCAGTCAAAAAACTTGGAACAAAAAGTGTTCAAATTTGCTAACTGCCAACAGTGACCTCTTGTACAGTACACAAAGTCACTGTACAAGAGGTCACTGTAGCCCTTAGAAAATGTCCAGTCTCATGTTGTAAACTTGACCAGCAGTGCAACAGTGCAAATAGGAAACATTTCTTTAACCAGAGGGTCAAGGTTCAAATCTCTCCCGTTGTGTTGTTCGCTAGCATTCCTATTGAGTGGTGCAAATGAAGAAATAGTTTCCATATGGGAATGATTTAACCCTCACAAACTGAGCTTGGAAATTTGACAGAAGTGAAAAAATACCAAAATGACCATAAGGCATTATTATTACAGCAAGAAAGGATATATTTCCTATATTACATGTTAAATGGGCTATGCATATTCCTTTTGTTGCCAAAAGTCCTTCCCAGACAAAGAAATGTCCAGTATGTTATCCTACATTGTGATGTTACCTATGTTTGTCAGTTAGACTGCAGTGACGTCTGACTGACCTCTTATAAAACTCCAATAACAGAAATCCAAACCCCAAACGGAAGAAATTCATATTTTTCTGTGGTGGGCTTCTGAACCGAGCTCAAAATCATCTTTATGAGCAAATCTCATAAATAGGTCATTCATGACATATCAAGGGAATAAACAATGTTAGGAAGGTTTTTTGAGCTGTAAAACAGGAAACAGGGTCTCCAGGACCCATAAACAATACACTGGGGTTACAATGGCTTTATTGTTTTATACCTGCATGTCCATTAATCAAACATGCCTTGTGTGGCCAAGCGTTGTTCAAACCTGCAGAACTTAATTTTAAATTCTGGTCAAGAACACAACATCTCCAAAGGTGACAGCTTTTTAGAAGCATTGCAACAAGCAGAAAGAAATGTTCTGTAATCTGTATGGGGGAGACTGTGGTAATATGGAAGGTGCTTTTGTAAATTTGATGCTACCAAATTTTTTTCTTTTTCTTTTTATATGCTGTTTTGGAGAAAGATACACTTCCTGCTTTTAGTGTCCAATAGTCCCCAAATTCTCTCCCATTGTTCATGTTTTAGAATCAACTGTGAACTGTGTTTGGAAATGTCAGTGTGCGCTGGGAGAAAAGTCAGAGACTTGGGGGTGCTGGTAGGCACTATAAAAAAATCTGTGCATCGTATGAACTAAACATGACATTGTTGTGTCAATTATAACACACAGCAATAACAATTAGTTACTTGTTCTGCTGAAATCAAACACTGGGAATGGCCTATTATCTTGGAAGTGAAAAACTTCCTTTAGACAACCATTGGTTGCAATATGTAACAAGTTACAGAATTACTTGCTTTTCTTGATGAAAATAAACCCCATTTAAGTGTATTGTAAAATGATCACCTTGTTTCATTTGAAATGGTTTAATAACTTGAACCTGAGCAATAGAAAAAGAGTAGGAGCTCCTCCAAAACAGCCAGCGAGGTCACTGGCCTGATCCAGGCACAGCTATCTGAAATCTCTGAGAGGGCTGACCTTGTGAAGGCCAGTGGCTCTCTGTACTGCACTTGTTACTTCCTTAGATGGTAGTTTAAGCCGATGTGTCTGGATGGCACGCTAGAGTGTCTCAACATAAAAGAGAACAGATAGAGACTCATATCTTCCCTCTGCAACTAGTTCATACAGTCATGAAATGATGAGGTACTGTAAGTCAGATTTTGCCCTGAGAAATGAAAGTATTTTTGTCCTTTATTAAGCTACCAATTCCGTCTTTTCTCTCATAAATTAATGTTTGAAAGGTTTGTAATGTATTTATGTAATTGTCTTTTTTATTTTAAAACTCTTTGATTGAGCACACTCAAACATCATCAGTAAACCCTGTGTGAGAGACTTTAGCAAGTCAAGCACAAGAGATCCACAGCATATTCAGGGTTTTGTTTACCCAGACATTTAATGTCCATGGGAGACAACCCGCTTCAGTAAAAAAATTACACTTCTTTCTTGCCTTCTGTAAAACTGAGGTTCATAAAGAAATGAAGCTACGACCATGAACGCTGGTATTACATTATACAGTACAAAAATAAATTCAACCTCCAATATTGCTTCGCTCTGTGTTTTTTAAAACAAAACTCATTTTGAATTACATACATTAAGTTATGAATGACGTTTTGAACACACGAGTTGCTCCTGGCCAATTACTTGCCTATATGGGTAAGTCAGTGCCTAGCCTCTTGCTTTTAGTTTGTTAAATCTTTATTTTAACTGGTAATCTCATAAAGATCAAGCTTTCTTCTTGCAAAGAAAGGACATGTACAGTGTAAAAGCATAGCAAAACTATATTGAAGAAAACACACAATTGCACAATAGACAAATTGTTTCCACATTAAAGAAAACAATTAAAAGTGAAATATGAAATAGGGTCATTGTTTTTCTTATACTGCATGTGACTACTGTTAGTGATGACCCCACTTAATGACAAAATAGAAATCAAATGAGGGGTAGGGAGGCACAACTCAACCTATTCACTTAAAATACCTGTGATTGGGCCTTCACACTTAACCACATATTTATAGTGATTTGGGTATATTTTCTGGTCAGCTGCCATGATATTAGTGCCTTTTTTGTTCAACCTGAGCAAAAATACCTGAATTATTATTAAATAAGGTGATCAAGCTTAAGCTGGACGTGTGTGAAGTCTTCCCTGCGTTCCTCGAGTGGCGTTATAGCTCTTCCTTTGATTCCATCACTCAGCTGTCTATGTACAATATATGCAACTATGGTTATGTTATCTGATGAATACCAATGCATCTTCATTTCATTCAGTATGTATGGAACATTGCCAAAAGATGTTTTTCTTGGGTCATCTGTGGTTGATGGACAACGATGCAATAATTTGAGACTGCCTCCATCTTGACTTCAGTAAAGCAATGTGATCAGAGTTCAAGTGCAGGAAATGGCTTTACAGTAGGGCCTTTCCAGAGATTCACATGAAGGTTTTGGCCACAAGGACTTATTAAAATGGGAAAATATCAGCTAGAAGATTTGTATTTAGTCCTCATCTCTGCAAGGTAAAATGAGAATCTATAATTCAGACAGGTTTCATGAAATTTCTCCCCTGCTGTTTCTCTCTCTCGGTGTAAATTAGACTTGACTGTTCTAGTTCTCAATGGCAACCTCCAGAGTCCTGGGGCATTTCTCAGAGGCTCTCGCAGATCATTTGGAGCTAGGTACCAAATGAGTCAATTGGGAGCTATTTTGCCGATCTTTCTGAGATCATTTTGCTGTTCTGTGAAAGACTTATGATTTAACTAATTTCAGAAAATGACATTTATTCAAACTAAAATAGATTAGATGAGGTGTCAATCGTAATAAAACAGTCTTCACTCTCATTTTCTTTGTTAGTGTATGTGTACATTTGCACTTTTGCTTGTAAATGACACTGGACATTGTGTATTTACATACAATGTCTGAGAACCTAATTAAAATGACTTAATTCTGTTTCAATACATTTGGAATATTCTACATTTTCTGATATATAATACTGTGAGAAAAGGCTTAGATTGTGTAACACTGAGTCTATGTGTCATGTTGTCATATACTACTGTTATCTGTTAGGTCAAAGCCCTGCAGGCGCCTCTTGTGTCACACCCCTTAGTACACAAGGTGCCTGGATGAAAAGATGATCCATAATAGCACTGCCAACATCATCATGTGTCAATAGTTACTAAACTGGCCAGAGAATTAACTGCATGATTTGTGTAAATGCACAGAGCAGAGCATGAAACTGAGTATAGACTGAAAGAAACGTTATTGCAAAGGCTAGACAGTCAATTTTATATCTGAATATCAGGTTATTTTGTGTTCCACCAAATTTCACTTGTGCCTCTTTTTATTTACCAGAAGGTTATTCTGTTGTTATGCAAATAGGTGATAAGTGGAACATTGCTATGAAATGAACCGGAAAGTGACAAAATCTTTATAGCCAGATTAAACAATCACCGTTGCTTATAAATGTTGTTTACATGGAGTGCAACTGGGTGAGCATATTAATGCGTTTGGGAGGGGAAGTTCCACAGTTGGTCAGCAGATGGAGGCAGAAGGCTGATGATAACACACGCACAATGTGTAGTATGTTGCAGAAGTGGTTTATTGTTACATAAAGAGAAGTATATGTCTGCTGCTCTTCAGATTCTGACAATGTATTGTAAACAGTAAGTTTCCAGAAAGTAACCATAAAAAGTATTGCTGATCAACAGCTAGTGGCTTTTTAAGATGGAGGCAGCTCTCCCTCATCACAAGCACAAGTGCAAAATGAAGACACAGTCATGTTGCAAGTTGTTTACTTGGCACAGCATCATCAGAATTGTCATTAATTCATGAAAATCATAAATAATGATCATAATCTTCAAAACAGCAGGTTATTCTTGCTTCTGAATGTATAATTGCTCAGGCACGATGCTGCTGCAGCAAAGAATAAAAAGTTATGTGTCATATTGCAGCTGTTCAGAGATGTGCATCATCATCTCTGCTGTCACAACAGGTTTGGTTACATAATGAATTAGATAAACATAGTTAGATAAATATACAAAAGAAATACAAAAGCATTCACAATAATTAAAGTAAATACCATGGTACCCATTAGACACTATTGGCACATTGTCATGCCTTTTAAAAATACTGAACAAAAATGCTGATGATCTACATTTTTGTCCCTTGGAAATCCCTCTGTGGTAAATCCAATTTCAATCTCGAGATTGAAGCTGTGTTTCCATCTGTAATACTGCGGAGAATAATAAAAAAAATTGTAATTGCACTCCATATTATTAATGTGTGAGAAAAGAGTTTCAGAGCAGCACGCTGCCAAAGAGTTCAGGAGCTGTAATGCTTTCATTTTTTCTGCATTATATTTGAATAACTTTTATTTTTTTAATACCTCAAGACACTTGACCTGAAAGTATGACATATTACAGACATACAAATTACACTTTTTGCCTCTAGCTGTGTTTGATCAGTCATTATCTGAAACGCCACACTGCTGCAAAAACACTACAACCATGACTGATTGTGACAGGCATCTGGCCTTGAACAGCTGTTGTTGTAAAGTGCATTCAAACCAGCAGGTGGCTCTGTCTCGTCCTTTTCAGTGGGTCCGCTCCATTTCAGTGCGTCGGTGCACCGCTTAACACCTGACGGCGAGGGCCGGGAAAACTGTTTAAATGGAGTGTAATCTGTGGCAGCAACCACTAATTGTCAGCTGACAAAACAAACAACAATGTCCGCCTAAAGGTCAAAAGCCATGGTAGCTTTCCTAGTTGACAAATAGCGGCCAGTATATGGACATGGTCATTTTTTCGCAATATGACTTTATGCAAGACTGAATGACATGCATCAGTTCTCTGTTTAATCAACCTCCCTTCACCTGTTTATGTTTGTGTGGGCCTTGGGATCTGGGTTGGCGTATACGCCGCTTTCGCCGCTTGAATTGAGCGGGGCATCCGGGGTATGCGCCCGCTCAGACGCCTATTAAATGGAGTGCGGACTCCGCCTACTCGGCGCACCGCAGGCGTACCCCGGCGACGTAATGGTGCGCACCCAGCGAAGGAAGCTCCACTATGAGCCATATCACACCACTCCTTGAGATTCCAAAATGTAAGAGCTTTTTAAACATATTTGATGATGAACGCTGTGCAGAAGGTTATAACGTGACATCCAGGTGTGTGTTTAAAATAATAAGACTGACAGACCTCTGGTGCATCACTGCGTCTGTATGGTTTATCCAATGTAAAATCTTACTTATCATGACTATTTTTTTTTTCTTCATTGCCTGATAAATATGTGTATGTCAAAGAGATGGGGCCACAGAAGCTCTAGCACACAATTTGATCATTGTTGTGCCAGACATCCACCTATAATTTAAAATCTTCTAAGATATTAAGGTGTTCATGAACATGGTGTATTTTGCAGTTACAAGAGGGTAAACATTTGGTCCCTTAAAAGCCCATATTGCAGTCTGTGTGCGTACCTGCGCGTCCACGTGCAACTGCGTGTGGAAGTGTGAACGTGTTGGCCTACACGGGTTTCAATAGCTGGGGGTTTAGTCGAGACACCAGCTAACAACAATTACATTCCCAATATAACTGCAGCATCTACTTTTGTATCTTGCAGTAGCCCATTTTCTGTGGTTGCGTAACTCGCAGGTAGGTTATTATAATGATGTGCACGTTGCGATGCCCCCCCCCACACACACCAAATCC
Organism: Coreoperca whiteheadi; assembly: GCA_011952105.1. Classification (NCBI taxonomy): domain Eukaryota; kingdom Metazoa; phylum Chordata; class Actinopteri; order Centrarchiformes; family Sinipercidae; genus Coreoperca; species Coreoperca whiteheadi. The sequence goes on from CM022487.1 coordinate 16,761,097, forward strand.
AATCACACCCTCCCCCATCTCAAGTAGCTACAATTACGTGATGGGTGACGTTTCAGCATGCGGAGGAGGGCGCTGGGCAGGGACCACTTGGACCAAAGAGGACTAAATGCTATTTCATTTCGGCGCAGAAACAACGCGTTCAAGGCAGTGGACCAGGGCGCCTCGCTGAAGCCGAGCCCATTGTCTCCTTCAAACAGAGCAACTAAGGAAAACGGGTCTGACCAAAACAGCGGTGTAGCCCATAAAGGAGTGTCCGAGTGGTAGGCATTGCGGGTTTGTGAGCCACAGAAAAAAAGGGCCCTGGATAGATCTGGCCAATAACGGAAAATGAATCACAGTCAAGTTTTAATAATATGAACAAGAGACGCGTTTTGTTGCAATTGGCGACCAACTATTGACGCTTCTGCGCCGATCGTTTTCCAGACCATCAATTCGCGCGGACTTCTTTTGTTCGCATCGCTTTAATCCAAAATTCAAGTCCGCATATTTGTGTTGCCGTTGTGAGGGGGAAAAAAAAGCGAGTTAGTCGCTCCAAAAAAAGAAAAAGAAAACCCCAAGATGAATTTCCAGTCGAGCGTCCCAGTGTCCGGTATCTCGCAGCAGTCTCAGCCAGCCATGCCCACTCCAGGCACGGTCCCGGTGGCAGTTCCCGTCCCAGTGCCACAGTCCATCCCGTCCCAGTTCGGATCCGGATCGTCTGCAAGCTCAGGGGCTGGCCAGTTCGGTTCGGGGACTGTTTCGGGCCAGGCTGCCCAACCCGGCACAGCGGGGTCGCAGTTTGTTTTGTCCAACTCAGCGGCCATCAGGGCAGAGATCCATCGATTCGAGTCTGTCCACCCGAACATCTACGCAATCTACGACCTGATCGAGCGCATTGATGACCTGGCCCTGCAGAACCAGATCCGAGAGCATGTAATCTCCATTGAAGGTGAGTAGGGGCAAATCATACTTGATTTTCTCTGTCGTTTGGGGCATCTCATTCATTGAGGGTGTGTGTGTGTGTGTGTGTGTGGGGGGGGGGGCGCTGTTTAGAGGGGGGTCTCCATTCCCATCCTTTCATGTACACATTGTCATGGGCGCATAACACAAGTGTCAACAACCACACTTTGAAGCAGGGGGCGTAGCCGATTTCCTAGCCCTGCTCAGGGAATGATTTGCCCCCATGGACTGCAGTGTTAACAGTAAAATGTTCAATTGCACTCACATGAAGCAGCCTGTGCAATTGTAATTAGCTCTCAAAAATTGTTTCAGCTACTTAATGGCATTTTCTCAAGTGATCACATCTCATGCACTAAAGTCTGACCTCCAGTGAGTGTCTGAGATTGTTGTTATTATTATTATTATTATTATATATTTTTTTTATTTTGAAACCATGTCCTGTGGAGCTGAGGCTACCAATGTGAAGTCACATGTTACATGAAACTAATGATTGCCATGAACAATGCAGACACACACACACAGAGTTGTTACACAGGGAGCAGGAGAAATAGTGATGTACCAGACGGCATTATGGACATAATTGGGTTTGTTATAAAGCCACTTAGCTGGTATATTCTTTGTCACACTGGAAATCAAATCGAAACGTTATTACCTGACCAGAGAAAGATGACAGTGACCGTAAACAAGACCTCACTAGTAGCCTATGTGGGCTACAGCAGCTTGTAAAAGTCAAGTAAGGATGATGCACTGTCAGATGTGAACGTCTTAAATGATGGTAGCGGTTTCTTATGTGTTTCTGCCTGCTACTCACCCGCCCATGTATCCAATCAATGGCTGTGTGACATAGCAGTCAATGTACTGTCCATCAAAGTCAGCCGGTCTCGAGGAGTATTATAGAAACTGTACACGTTTGCACCATTGGTTCCAGTACTATATTTGGTAGCATTATTTTGATTTAGATGCATTTCATACGGTCACATAAAGGGAATCAAGTTGCAATTTATCTTGAAAGTAGCACTCTCAGTAATGATTAAAATACACCAGCATGTGCAGTTCTTTTATCAAGTTTGTAGAATTTGAGAGAGTATGGATTATCAGTGAAACCAGCGTGGCTAGGTTTTGTTTTTGGGTGAAATTACGAGTTGACAGGGAAAGAGTGAGGTAGTAAATGTAAGATAATGTCTTCAACAATGTTACTGGTTAATATTTGACTGTATTGGGCAGTACAATTTGAGCATTTTGTCATTTTAACAATTACGGCAATGGTTATTTTTTAGAATTCAACAAGTCCACTTCCTGTGAGGCGTTGACAGCATGCCAATGGCACAGATTCATGGGAAACGTTGTTGAATGCTAAAAACATAAATGCTTAAAGGTCCAGTATGTAACATTTAGGAGGAGCTATTGGCAAAAATGGAATATAATATTTGTACAGTAAGTATGTTTTTAATAGTGTATAATCACCTGAAAAAAAGAATCGTTGTGTTTTCATTACCTTGATATGCCATTTTTAGCTACATAGGGAGCAGGTCCCCTTCCACGGAGGCTGCCATGTTGCACCGCATTGTTTCTACAGTAGCCCAGAATGGACAAACCAATCACTGGTCCTAGATGGAGCCTTTCACGTTGTTTTGCGAGTTTCGCGACCACCGTAGTTTCTCCTACACACTTGGAATGGGAGGGTGAGGCGAGTGGTATTTAAATTGGTTGCAAACTGCAATTTCACCGCTAGATGCCACTAAGCATTACATACTGGACCATTTAATACAATTTTAAGGAAGATATTGACATGAGGCCTTTAAAGTAGATTATAGTAGATCAACATTGAACATGCATAATGATTTCTATGTTACTTGTCCATGACACAGCATTCAGAGACAGATTTTGTACTTTTTGTTTTGCTTTTGCTGATTGTTGAGCAATATTTTTGAGTTTTGATATTTACCTTGGTTTACATTACAAAACATAATAGTTACCACGAAAACGTATGTCATGGAGTGTCCATAAGTTTAAGACAGAGCAGAATGAAAACGAAAGTCCTCTTTATGTGAAGATAAGAAATCAACTGGTGGGCCTGTGGTGTCTCAGTTCAGCCTTTTGATGAAGATGATTTTCCTTCTTTCTTGTGCCTTAGGATTGTTGCATAATTTTGTCAGTGAAGGAATGTCTTTATTCTGTATCTGGAGAGGACAACACTGGAGCCTTTTATGAGTTATCTCTTAGATGCACCTCTTAAAAACAGAAAGGTTATTGGTTGCTTCATTCACAAATATTTTATTTCTTCTTCCTAAAAGATGAGCAAACAATTGACCTGACAGAAAACTCCTCCATTTGCTTCCAGTGTTCAGTGTCATCAATTTAAAATGTAATTTTGTGGTGTTGAACTTCACTTTAATCATGGATTCATTTTCCTTCAAGCTGTTGTCTACTTCAGTTACATAATTCTGTTTTCCCTGAATGCTCTTTAACAACCCTCAGAAGGAGGCGAAGGAGTGCAAAGTTGATGTTTTGATAGTATAATTTAGATATATAGGCCTACTGCTAGCTAGCCAACAAGTTCATGAATATTGGGTCATGTCTGAAGTCCACTGTACCTTTTTTTTTAATTTTTTTTATTGTTCTCAAAACATGACATATTGACTGCATTATTGTGTACTGCGGCTTCTGTTGGTGGAAAAACTGGTCTCTCTGTGACATCTTCCTCACCATTTCTCCCGGGGTGATTGTTGAACATTAGCAAAAAGATTAGAAACAAGTCCTTGCTTTCTGATTCTGAAGTGCTGCATGCTAAACCTTATGCTGACTGTGGATGTTTGAGACTAGAAATCTCTCAGTAGGCTGTCACATTTTCTGTATGTGACTAAGCATCCTTGGGAATAAAAACAAAACTATAATGGTTGTAGCATTGTGTCCACACCTGCAGGCTTATACCAAATGTTAAACTGGGAAATATTTAACCCCAAAGCAAAAATCCACTGCTAAACAAAAAAGGCACACAAATGCCAAGTATACTCCCTGTAACTTTATTTATGAATCGGTTTAGCACATTGTTAACATGTTTGGGGTAATCTTTGACATAAACAAAAGGCATAACAGATTTTGGTGTCCTCCCCACAAAAACATTGCATTAGCTTTGATGTATGTTCTGGTTCTTTTTCATGCTGTTAAATGAGATGCAGTTGCCCTAACTGTAATTTCAAGAGGGTTTGAAGAGCTGCAACAGGAGACATTGGCCGACTTGTCTTCACCTGCACTGTGGAACTGCAGAGTTGTTCCTCTTCAATCTTGCATCATTGCAGAGTCTGTTGCTAAGGAACCAGTGGCTCATGCATTTAGCTGAAAATATTGAAGAAAGCGTGAATAGAAATTACAACCCTTACAAAATGAATTCCAATCGTAACTAAGGTTTCCCTGTTGTTGTTTAATAAGACCTTTTATATGATGTTGACACATGCTGGTTTATTTTTTTGCCTCACATCACACAGTGATTGATATTCAGGGTGCTTCTTGGTTTCTGTGAGCCAATTCATACTGCAATTCCAAATAAAACATTTTCTCCTTTGTATTTTTTAAAACAAGGTTTGTGAATACAGGACAACTGAAGCTAAAAGCTGTAAATTAGACAAGGATGTAATTCATGAAAACCGGTGAGAATGACAAGACCAGGGAATGTGCAAGCAAAACGGCAGTGCCAAAATATAGAGAAACACTAAGTGGTTGGCAAGTGGATTCACTGTTAAAGTCTTGAAGATGTTTCACTACTAATCCAAGAGGCTTGGATAAGCGTGGCAATCTGTTTTGGGGCCCTGGGGCAAAGTTTTGCTGTTGGGCCCCTGTTGCTTTCAATTTTCTCTCAAGTACAGTACTATAGTAGCTTAATTATATTTTGCAGAGACCCAGATACCAACCAGTATGCCTATAATGAAACACTATCTGGGTCCAGGTTTTCTGTATGTCAGTTTTATGAAACACTTTTTCAATTTTCAAGTAATCAAATGACCAAAAGTGACACAAGGTGAACTGCCTGGTTGGTAATTCAGCCTTGTGGTTAACTAAATTAAAAATGTGTTTGACCTGTGACCTGAATGACTGAGAACTTTCATTCACATAATGCTAAATTATTCTAAAACCCCCAGGATTACATGGTGGGGCTGCTAGTTTGGCAAACCAGTGCCTTATCAATCAAGCTAAACTGAACGGTGGAATTTCCTGGACAATGATTTGGCCTAATCCATAAAATATTTAAGGGCTCTGTCAGGTAAGCTTTGGTCTTTTGTCTGGGACTAGGCTTCATCTCCATGTGAGCAACCAGCTCATAGAAACACTTTGTAATTGTGTCCCAATATATACTAACTGCAGGATGCTGCTAAAAAGAATAAAGAGCAAAGATTTGCTCACATTGACTAGAGTGCACTTCAGGACAGAACTGAGCACACTTTAAATCATTGATTGTTTGAAATAAGAGAAACATTAATATTAATCTGAAAAATAAATAACAGTGTAATTATATGCAATCTAAAAAAAACAAGGTTTGTTGGGTCTTCATAGAGACATTTCTAATGAGTGGTAGCTCTGTCTTTTTCATTGACAGCCAAATATGATAATTCTCTTGATATTGTGTTAATCATCACAACAATTTCACAGGCCAGTCTTCTTGCTAGTGGCCATATTTAAGCCTCAGCATGAAGAAACATTGATGGTGTATCAGAAAGTTGAAGTTTGTTGCAGAAGTTTTTAGCTGTCAGCCAAGAAAGGCAAATTCAACTGATGATTGCACCACAGCAGTGATCAACTGATAGCCAGTTAAGCCCCATCCATTATTGTGTTGAGTCACATATTCTCATAGAGCGAAAAAAGGAAATAAATAACGGATAAACTGTACATCAAGTTGTACTTACTTCAATCGTAAGGCTTGCCCTAAGCACTCTTCTTAATATGCAGTGTTAGTTCAGATAGCCAAGCTAATGAATACCCAACAGTCAATTGGCAAGACATTGGATACCATGTCCTTGCTACATAATGAATTGTTTGTAATGGCAGATAGGTTCATTAATTAAGAGCATTAAACTATTATTTGTAAATGTGGTTTTTACTGACCCATAACTAATGGCGAGTGCTGTTTACACCTTGAACTGCAGTTGGAGCCTGGCTTTGGTCAGAGATTTGATTGGGGGGGTAAATATGTGAGGCTTTGTAAGTAGAAAAAAATACGGATCACTGAGATATGGAGACAGCTGCAGAGAAGGTATCTATAATTTGATTTAAGATGTATTCTTAGCTATTCATTTCAATGGGAATAGTTTTCTTTGCTTCGATTTGCAATGGGAGTTCTGATTGCTACCCTCATTTTTGTCTTATCAAACCTGTTTAATGTTCTTTAGTTTTCTAAGGACGTTCTGGAGGTAGTTGAAAAGATAAGTGGATATATTGTATGCAGGTACTTTATATGAAGTACAAAAGCACCTCCAGACTGACATATAGCAAAGGGCAAGAGTGGAACAGATCAGTGATGGACAGGATGATGTAAATACTCCTTCCTGCTTTTTTAGCCTCAAGGTGGCATTCCACTTTCTCAATCATAACAGCAGGTTATGATTTCAGGATACTGACCTGTGTGTATTTTGAGGGGATTTCCTTGAACCAAGTGTTATGATGTTACATTATTGTAATGTCATCTTGTATCTTGAGTAATAAGTGTTTCATAAAACTGCAAAAGCTCATGCTGACATTCATATTTCCAACTGACAGTCCAATGTCAGAGCAAGGGCAGCCACCTAAATCCACTGTTACTCAAGAGGGGTGCTTGGGATTTCAAGATAGGACTAATAAGCCTGCACAATGGGACACTGTGTGCTCAGACAGCAATAGGGACGACACAGAGAGATACAAAAAGCACACAGACTGAAGCCTCAGAGCTGTTTGTTGGCATTGTGTGGCACCTAAGCAGCTCCCTGGTACACACTGCATCTCTCTTGTAGTGAATTGCCAAGGAGAGAGAGCAGAGTGCTCATCTGCTAATCAGGCACAGAGTCCGATGATGATGCATCTTTCCGTTGCTGCTGAATCGGGATTTATTTCCTCATGGGCACTGAGATGTAAAATATGGAAATATCTTCATTAACACTGTTTTCTTGACCACATGCTTGCCATGCTGTATCAGAAGTTCTGTAGAATACAGCTTTTGTAGTTTTAATTAAAGAATCATGATGATAAATGTATTCCTGATTAATAATCATTCATTAAACATGAAGCTACAGGCTGGGTTTTCCAATGAGTTGTAACAGTTTAAAGGTTGGGATGTGTGTGTGTGTGGTTTGAATTTGATTTGAGGAGCTGGGCTTACAGTTGTCACTGTGGGCCATCTGTGTCAGAAAAATGCTGCTGCTACTTTTGGCAAGTGAAATCTTCACAATGTGCTCATTATATTTCAAAAGTGTATCTGTGAATATGGATTAGAAACTGTTATAGAATTAGAAATGTCAGTCAATACCACCAGCTGTGTCTCTTACACGGTATGTCAATGTAAATTGCTGTTAATGTGGAATGCTGGTGTTTATAGAGCAGCTCAAGTAAGTATTTACTAGTTGTAGATCTTGTGCCTAAATAAAGTCGGACATAAATACATCTGTGAAGCATGGAATAGGCCTAACCATGGCCTTTTTTCCCCCCCTCTTTTTTTAATTTTTCTACATACTGCGTCACAGAAAGCCCTGATTAAACACTTCTCAGTTGGACATTTGTATCTCTAGAAATTTGTAGAGGGTAATTGTTTTCCCATTATTCTGAGCCAACACCTCATTCTATAGCATTCTGTAAGCACCATTAAGTTAAGGTAAGCTGCCATGCACTTACAATAACCTTTAGCCAATAACACAACGCAACTTGGATATTTATTACATTCTGTCATTGCAGTGCAAATAGCACTGTGCCACTGAATTGTCAGAATAGCAAACGAGTCAACTGGCTGGTCAGCATTCCACAATTTAACTAGGTTTATTGTTTTTATTTCTTAAGCAATAGTTAGACATTTTGGGTAATACACCTATTGATTTTCTAAGTGAGTTAGATCAGAAGATTGATACCACTTGTCATGTGTGTCTGTGAAGTATGGAGCAGGAGCTAGGGGGTGATTAGCCTAGCTTAGCAAGAAGACCGGAAGCAGGAGGAAACAGCTAGCCTGGCTCTCTCCAAAGTTCAAAAACTAATCTAAAGCTTAATCAACACGTATATCGTTTGTTTAATCCGTACACAAACGGAAAGGTAAAAACGACAATTTGTGGTGAGGAAAAGACTCCAGGAAGTCACTGCTCCCGACTGTTGTTTGCCAAAAAATATTTGTAACACATGACTCCACATGAAACCTCAAATTGAAATTTTTACATACTTGTTTGTGTACGGGTTAATTAGTGAGATTTAGAGGTGTTAGTAGGAATAATTTTGAATTTAGGACAAAGCCAGGCTAGTTGTTTCCACTGCCTCTAGTCTTTATGCTAAGCTGAGATAGCATAAAGGCTCCTGGCTCCAGCTCTATACTTAATGCGCAGACATGAGCGTTGTATCAATGTTCTCCTTTAATTCTTGGCAAGATGACAAACAACTGTGTTTCCAAAAACGTTTAACTGTTCCTTTTAAATCAATTGTAAAGGGGCGGCCGTGGCTTGGTGGCAGAACGGTTGCCTCCCAATCGGAAGGTTGGTGGTTCGATCCCCCAGCCATGCGCCGAAGCATCCTTGAGCAAGATACTGAACCCCAAAATGCTCCTGAAGCTGCGCCTTCGGTTTGTGAATGTTCTCATATGTAAGTCGCTTTGGATAAAAGCGTCTGCTAAATGACTAAATGTAAAATGTAAATGTAAATGTAAAAATGTAATTCTGGTATTTTATTTTTTCAGGACAGTTAGAAACAAGCATTAAGGAAAATACTGAAATTTAACCAGAGATATGAGTGTAAATGACATGCGTCTTTGACCGATGGACCTCTAGGATGTGGTTTATTTTGCTGCCAGTGAGTATTTCTGAAAATTAAGAGAAACCCAGATTACCTAGAAAATATTGAAACATTTCACTGCAGTTGTAACTGTGTTGGAAAGGAGAACCATCCTGTATCTGTAGGAGGAAATAACTCCTTTGCTATATCTCATCTCTCAGAGGTCTACAATACCACTGTCAAGCTCTGTTGAGCCTTTTGATGTGATGTAACACGATTAATCTGAACACCTGAAATGTCTATGCTGCTCCCATGTCAAGTCGCCCAAGGGGGCATCGATAAAACTATAAGCTTCTTTATTTTTCCCATTCACTTGAAGACATCGTCAAATCCTCAGTAGCATCTGTAGCAACTGAACGACCTCTGTGTTGTGCACAGCAAGTATCAGGTTCCAGCCATGTTTAATCCTTGAGTGCAGTGTTGAAAAAACACTTCACATCAAGTTTACGTCACAGGTGTGTTCTCAGGAGTGTAGTTGTAACAGACTTTACCCCTGAGATATGCACACCAGATAACAGGGTTTGCACATGCCTCACTCAAAAGGCTCCCTGTTTTGTGATTAGCCTATACAGTTTCTCTCATCTGCAGCTTCAGAACGCTCCTTACATCCCCATTGAAATGCATTTTAACACTGCACCCGACTCTTGACCACGGGTCAGCAGAGATGAGCTGAGCTGGTGAGCTGTAAACAGATCCTTGGCCTGAAGGCCTGGGAGGTCTGCCGGGGTCAGAGTGCCATTTCTGCATCAGCCCTGCTGTCCTCTCTCTCTCTGCTGCAGCACCTTAGCATTGGCTTGTTGAATGTGACGCTATCCTCTACAGCAGAATGTCCTCCATTGTGCTATTGAACAAAGGCTCTCTCTCTCCCATTGATGGACAGCTCTCTTTTTTTTCCTTGTGTTCTGAATGTGGAGGGGCGGGGGGTGAGCTGGTCAGGGTTTTTTTTTTTTGTTTTAAAGGAAAATTTAGAGTACACTCATCCTAATCTCTTATGAGCAGAAAGTAGAGATTTTTTTTTACTTTGCCATATTGTTAATGGGTAGTGTGGAGTAGTTCTGATCTAATGTTTTATTGAAGGGAAGAGCCATTGAATTTCTGAGCTGGGTTCATTTTGAATCACGGGGTTTTCACTATCGAATAAGAGATAAGTGTTTGTCCCAACCATACATGAATCTGTGGGTGTTTAGCTTTAAGCAGCTTTAATAGATTTAGATGAAAGAGAGAAGAAAAAAATAACGAGATGGTGATGTAATATGGTTGATATTCTCTTTCTGCTGCAAGGACATTGTGAAGTTTGTTAAAACTAGTATGACTCATTGAGAGGAAGCAGTAAATGTGATATGGTGATGAGACAGCATGCTGCAATAATGTACAGTATACAGTACTCCATAGTGTACCTACCACCATCATAGTCTTTTAATGAAATCTAAGCAGAGCTGAACAAATTAGTCAATTGACAAATAATTTGCAAGCATTTTGATAAACAATTAATTTAGGTCATTAGTCATTTTTTTTAAGCAAAAATACAAAATATTCTCTTTTCCACCCTCTCAATTTTGAGAATTTGCTGCTTTTCTTTGTCTTTAGTGATAATAAGTGTTGGTAGGCCAAAACAAAGAATTTGAAGATGTCACCTTAGGCTTTAGCAAATTGTGATGGGAATATTTCACTGTTTTTTGACATTTATTTTCATTATCGATTAATGTGCCAGTTATATCGCAGATAAATAGATTTGTCTATAAAATGTCAGGGGAAAAAATGAATTTCTTGTTTTAATTTCCCACAGCCCATTATCAAAAGATTAATTTTCTGATTCATCGACAAATCGTTGCAGCATGAATATATTAATCCCGAAAATAAATGGCAGATGCAGCCTTACATCTACAGTTGATAATTTCCTCTATCAACATTATCTTGTTTTGTTTTAATGCAGAGACAGCGGTCAATGAAATTTGCCATAGTCTGTTTTTTTTTTTTTTTTTCAATTTTTTCATCATCCATTTCCTTTGGTGGAAGTGCTCATGTTTCCTGCCAGTGGGGTAGGGCTGGAAGCAGATGGCCACTGACAGAGGAAGGGGTTTGGAAAGCAGTGAGTGAGCAACAGATGGAAAGGCGCATATGCCTCCAAGTCCCCTTAGCCTGCCAGCAGTCCCGTGACTAACTGTGGGAAGATTCTGGCCTCATCCAGGTTGGGGATGGATAGAGGATCATGGTGAAGAATGAAGTGTCCTTAGAATAGAAAATGGTTATCTGAGACCAGTTTGTCTCTGGAAATTCAACTGTGGGAGGGTTCAGATCTCCTTTAATTGGGAATGATTGGAGAATCATGGCAAAGAATCAACCTGGACCGCAGGAACATTTTTGTAAAACACCATTTAGAAAAGCAAGCAGTGATCTTGTTTGAGTTATTCAGGTATTTAGGAAAAAAAGCCCAGTTTCCTTTTCTCTTTGAAGAGAAATCTCATACAGGGACTTTTCTGGCCCTTAGGGAGCATATTTTCTTCACTGAAGGGGGAAAATGCCGGGTAAAGGAAGTGTGGCCTATAGTATGTGAGGCCATAATGCTGTTGAGTATGACAGCATACACTATGCTGGTTATAGCTTTGGTGTTAGAAGTCAGTTACTCCTGTAATTGAGAACACAGACTATTTAAAGGTTTCAGGGCTGTGGAAATTCAAAATAATTCCCTCAATAGCTCAGGGACATGTCACAGTTTTTCTGCGTCGGTCAATCTTCAAGGACATGTTTCAAGTTTGTTTGTTTCCACATGAGGTTGGTGGAGTTATTCATGAAAGTTACTTGTCTGTTCTGTGACTAAATCGTATCGCGCAAAAAGTTGAAGGGCTGTGTACTACCACTTCAGCGTGACGGAGTATAAGTCCCCACATAAAAGTATTTTATTTTTCTTTAAAAAGACATATAAACAGTTTTATTTGTAACAATAAAATCAGCCCTATTATACTTAACTCTTGCTTGAGCCACTCTAAGGGTGGAATCATGTGGTGTATATGTAGTAGTTAAGGCTAAATGTTGTGGCTATAAATGGAATATCCTTGCTGTATAGATCATATCACTTCTTCTTAGGTTTTTTCATTGAATAGTGTAAGCATTGTCAGCACAACTTTTCTGAGGTTAGCCCACTTGTCAGTACAGCTTGTTTAACATGTGCCAGCTGAGCATTATCACCCAGGTCCTACATTCCTTTTGTAGATCTCATTGTTTTGATTGTGTTTTGACATGTCTTCTGGCCTTTGTGCGCAGTGTCTTCAAAGGACTCTCTCAGGCAACATGCCAGATGCTTGTTTTCCAGTTTACTTTGTTGCTGCTGATTGTGGGAAAATATACGCCATAGTCGAAACAACTAGTAAAAAATGCTGCAGTGGATGGTTGGTTTTAATTAAATAAATAAAGTATTTACACAAAACTAAGTCTGAATCTGTGCTAAAGCATCTGTTACTCAGCTTAAGTTTGGATAAGCAGTGATATTTTGGTCACGTGTTTTGTGAGTATAAGCTCTGAGGAGGGTTTGTTGTGAAGGGATGTTTTATTCTGTGGGAATCACTGGAGAGGAAGTGTAATGTGACCCCCATTTACTGTTTATACCCCCGTTTCCTGCTTTTCCCCAAATGGAATAACCGAAAGTTGTTCCACTGCTGAATCCCCCTGGCCATGACCCAGGACTCATGTCATGTGGTGGGGTATGCGAACTGCATGTACAACAACCCCTCTAGGAACAAAATCAGAGTTCCCATTTTGGACCCGACATCTGAGGGGGCTTTCAGAATAGCCTCCATTAGCACAGGACATCCGCTTCAAGCGGTAAAGATTTACTTAATTTACGGTGGCACTCTTTTCATGTCTGAATTTGTATTTGTTTCCTTTATGTGATTTTCCAACCATAGCTTTACCAGATGCTGCCCATAACTGAGACCTGCATTATTAATGAGATAATACTTTAAAACTGTTGAAAGTCTAAAAAATTTTTTTTTCCCATTTTGCAAGCATATAATGTCTTGTGGGGAGCAAAAATCATAACCCAAATGCATTATGCTCATTTGGTTTTAGGGGTCCAAGTTTATCACTGAGCCCTAAGCCTTCTTTTTCTAACTTTTCTAGAGGTAGAATGGTAAATATGCATTTGTCTGTGGGAGCTTAATGACTTCATTGCTGCAGTATTTGTATACATGTGCATAAAACATGAAAAGTGTTCCGAGGGTTGCCCTATATTAAACAAAAAAAAGAACAAAAGTGGAGCCTCTGGAAACAAGACAGCACATTTATCTTCAGGTTCATCAAAAATTATAGCAGGCCACAAAATGCCAGGACAGAAGAGGGCAACGGCAAACATAAGAAGGCAAAAGTGAATAAAATCTGAAGGAGCCATTCATAAGTCATTTTCTTAATAGCTTGCCAGTTAGGAGCGATGTTACTATGGAGATTTGGAAGAAAGATGTTAACAGAATGCAACAGTGTTCGCCAAGCACCATTTGGTCCCTTTTAAGTAAAAAAAGCAGTGTTTCTGATATGAGACAGTGCTGTAAACTGAGCGACTGTATCGTCCTCTGTGTGAACGCACACTCTGCAGTGCCCATTTGATATAAGCCATTCAGACTCTTGCTCAGGGCTGTGTCAGTGCAGCTTCTCAACAGATGATGAGATTTTCCTCATTGAGGAGTCTGGCGTGAAAAGTGCACTGTTCAGCAGCCTGACACTGTTCTCAGAAGATGAGCTGTCCCTCGATTTTGTGTTCGCGCACTGGAACGAACTGCTGGCCTCAAATAAATCACTGTACAGTTTAAAAAGGAGGAATTATGACACTTGTGTTGCCACACAGTACATCTCAGGCCCCGCTGTGCTCTTGGGCCCATTCTGTTGTGAAATTGGACCAACTGGTGTCTAGAGATGCACCCTGCTGCTGTGTTAAAGCATAGAGAGCCATTTGTATCAATTTTGCAAGACATTTACAGGACATTTATTTCCTCTGCAAATTGGTTTCTTAGCAGCACTGTGGTGTTGACTTGCAGGGCCCTGTGTTATTTGTCCAGTTGTACTTGCACAAAATATATGTTTAAAGCGAGGGATAACTTGCATTAGCCTATAAATGTGTGTGAAGGGCCTCTCAAATATTCACACTACTAAATTGTGGCTTTTCACATACTTGGCTTCAAGAGACCTTCCGCTGCAAAAAAAGGTATCTTTTGTTGTGTCAGAATCTGGCATGAAATCTAGCTTTGGCTTAAAGAAAGTTGGCGGCTAGTCTAGGCCCAGGCTAATTCAAAGCTATATTTTGTCTGTTTACACAATAAAACAAATCTTCCTGTGGTCTCCTCATGCCAATAGAGCTTTTAGTAAATAGGACCCTACCTTTAGTGGGCTGGCGAGTGAGAGCTTGGGCATGATTAGCGGTCCACTTTCAAAACAAATCCTTTGGCCACATTCACCCTCATAGATTTTCAGATGTCACGTTTGGGGAAAAGTCCATCTGACTGAAATCTCAGTTTACACTGTCAGGACAGATATAGGTCATTTAGAATCAACAGCCCAGAGGACCTGTCCTCATGTCAGAAATGAGTCCTCCAGGCAGAGAAATGGTGAAGTACATTGTTATACTTTTGTGGTGTTAAGAGCTTTGGTGATGCATCTTCGTCGGCGGCGTGTAGTACAGATCTGTCGGTGGATGGGTAGGCAGTGGCATGTGTTATATAACACAAGTAGGTGGCTGGAGTAGCTCTGTGTGAGTGAGTGTGTGTGTGGTACTCTCTGGATGTGTGATTTTCCACACACACAGGCCTTTGCCCCTGACCTGGATGGGTGTCAGTTGAGTTCAATACCCCGAGGAGATGGATGTAATGGAAGCTTTGGTTTGGGTGGGGGTGCGATAGGGACCAGCTATTGGAGCACTGTCATTTTGTGACGGAGGGTCAGAAATTGGGGTAGTGAGGGTGAGTCTGCCGTCTAGGAAGCCTCGTAACACTACTTGTCTGGCAGAATCAATTTATAAAATTTTTGAGGATTATAACCACCTTTATTTTACTCCAGCCTCTAAATATCTCTATAGCTTCTGTGCAGATAATTGGTTCTGTATCGCACTGACTGCTGGCTCAGACCCTTTTGTTTGCAGCTGGTCCAGGACTAGACAGCCTTATTTCTGACAAGGAAGAGATCCGATCTCATCAGATAGAGTCCCCAGAGGGCTGGTTGACCTGAGGTTGTCTGAGCCTGAGCTACTGGTCTGGTATATTTGGATAGATGGGATAATTCAGCACAGCATTTGTTCTCTAAAACATCTACACAGGATTGTTTGCAGCGGTCCACTTTGTGAAATCACACATGAGAGAAACATTAACCTTCAGTCACCCTTAAACATGAATTCTCTCACTTTCTAAATCCATTTAATTTTGTTTAATGTCACAGGGGGTTGAAGCACATCCCAGCATGCACAGGGAGAAAGGCGGGGAAATGCGTAGAAAAGTAGCCATTCTGTCACTGGACAACCACATACTGTCAGTAAACACACTCACACTGACTACATGTAATTTCCACTCAACCTGATCTGCTTGTTCTCTGCTTTTCTATGTCATATATAATGGTAAATTATACATTTTTGGGTTTGGACTGATGTCCAGATAAAACAATGAATTTGAAGACACCATCATGAGCTCGGGGGAATTATAAATGCCATTTTTCACTCTTTGCTGACATTTTATAGACAACCATTAATTGAGAAAGTAGTCGGCAGATTAATCCTTAGTTGCAGCCCCAGATAAAGTGTATGGGGGCCACATCCAGCACCTTCCACCACCTCCTTCATATTAGTTTTACTTTTATTCCACACCTTGTTGCTTTCATTTTCTGGTACATGTGTCTTGTTGGTCACAGTGTCTCAAAACCCATGTAGTTACTTGACTGGAGGAACAACTGAGCAAGCTATTATGTGATGCACTGTGTGAATTAACTGGTATGCTGATGACTCATTGAACATTCTTCTGGTTGCATATGACCCGTGCTGAGCAATGCAGCACCTCAGCCTGCACTGACTCAAGGCCAGGGATAGCTACTGCAGAGCCAAACATGGAGTGGTTTTTGATGACTAGGAGTTATTGGACATAGAGGCCAACCAAGAAGAAGCACTAAACACAGCAATTTGTCCTCAACATGGAAGCAGATAGGTTTGTTTGGTTGTTTCTAAGGAGCCTTACTTGAACATCCTGGTTAATTTGTCCTCTTGTGTCCATCTGGAGAGAATAACACCCACTAACCAACATTTTTGTTGGATCCCTTGCTTATGAAGACCTCTGTGGAGGAGATTTCAAATGTTCTATGTTCAGAATGTTCAGAAATGTTAACCTTTTTATATGTCATCCAATATGATATCATATTCTGCAAATTAACGCAGACGCAATGTTGATGTCAATGAACAGGAATGTCATCTGATCTCGAGTTTTATGGAAAATAAAATCACATATTAGTGTTGGATTTTCATTTAATGCTGCTATTCAAATTTGACACTTAACCACACCAAGCTATGCTGTCTGTAATGAAAAGGTTCACTCTGCCATTAGGCTTTGACGTCTGACTTCTTTGACTTATTTTTAACGTCTTACAGAAATGTGAAAATGGCAACCATATGGGGACTCGTACTGGATAAAGCCTATCCTGACAACTTGTGTTTCTTTGTGATTATTTCATGAATTATTGATTTTATATTTTTAGCTACATTATTCAACTCCTTTATTGAGTTACCTTAGACAGATTGCAGTGTCATAAGCAAGTATTGAAACTGCCAACACACTAAACCATCAACTGAACACACGGATTATTACACTAATGAAACAAAACAGGTGGTTGGTTGAGAATTTATTCTGAAAGGAGTCAAACTTGGGATCATATTGGCTTGAAAAAATGAATGGATGAGAATGAAGAATGCCATTTGTTGACAGCATGCCCTTAAGAATTAACTCCAGAGTTTGCAGAATATCAGCTCTGTCTACAGATTTAGTATTTTATCATGGAATGTGCATTCATTATTATACTGAAGTTTATTTGGTCACATATCCTTGGATATTTGATAGGTATGTCAGTAAGTAGGCTCAGGGGTCACGTACTACTAGATTAGGGTATACAGTACATAGGCAAACAAATATAATTGATTTATAATGGGTGGCACTTCCTTATTGAGTAACACACTGAGGTCTGACAAACTGATTTATTTTGAACTTAAAATCTGTTGAACCTGAACTCATTGATTTTCTCTGTTTGCTCTCCCTCGTGCCCTTGCTGCTACTGGACCACCTTGATGAATTCCCAACATCATGCAACTCTGCAGGTAAGCCACGCACATACAGGCCATTATGAACACGCACTCAAAAGCAGTGACCATATTGTGAGATATCAGGATTGACAATTTGATGACACACCTGGATGGATGCATACATCATTTAAGTTAGCTAGCTTGCCGATACTGGGCTGCCTCTGAGTTTCACCATCTGCTCTGTGGATCCTCAAGTAGAGAAAGCCCTGACTCCTTGCCCTCTCACCCTCAGTTGTTTTAAAAGCCAGCTGTTAAATTGAGTGTTCTCAGTACCTGTGTATCAGTAAGGCTGTGCTTTGTGGCCATGGCCATCTGGACTTTGTTTGTGACAGCAGGTAAACTGAGGGTCAGGGGACTCCATAATAACTGAATAAGGAGTACCACAATATTTGCTTTTCATGAGCTCAAATGCCCAAAGAGTTTTACTTTTGAATTTCATATAAGACCTTTTTCTCACTGTGCAGGCAGCCAATCTACCCATAAACCTCCTAATATGTTGACTGATTTGGCTTTCTGATTTGTTGAAGAAACGAGTTCAAAAAAGGGGGATACATTACCCTTTGGTTTCTGTACTGAATAGATTTCCAATGTTATTATTTCTGACATATGCTTTGTGAAAGGAAAAAGGAACATATAGCCCAGGGCAGGTTTAAGCAGGTCAGTACTGATGATGTATTAATAGGTCTTAGGAACACAAGGGTTTCTGGATCTTCTTCTTGAGCATGGGGATTGCTCATAGTGATAACCTCCAGAGAGGATCCCAGAGGGGGATGCCAACCCTTTCAGCTGGCCTACTTCCTTCCCACTCATAACACGTAGCAATTTGTCCAATCTGCCTGCGCCTCTTCTCTTTCTAAGCCAGCCATGTAATTATTGTTTGCATTTTGGCCTTGCTGCAGTGGAAGACACTCTTCTTATGCAGGATTTCCCGTACGGTTGAGACACCCATGCTGTTCCATGAGCAACTGTGGTCAGAGCCTGGCACGGCACGAGTGACAGGAATGGCATAGTAAGATGTGTTGCTAACCGTGACGCTGCTATCTGTTAGATAAAATCAAGAACTTGAACGTGGGAGTGGGAAGAAAAACTTAGTCTACTTTACACCGAAGAAACAAAAGTACTAAAAGCTGAGTAAAGTGAGACTTAAAGATGAAGACTTCTCTTTAGTCACCAGCATGACATCACAAAGCAAATTCATTTAGCTCAATAACACAGCTTGGGTGATAGCAGAGACTGTCACAAGCAGGGCCACAATATTGCAGGTCAGTTCGGGTATCTCGGATATGCCGTCGAAATGCATATGATCACAGGCGGCTTGGCGTGCTGTACTGAGCCAGTGAAAATTGGGCAGTAGTCAGTAGTAGTCCCTTCACTCTTGAAAGGTAACCCACCATCTATCAAGAACAAACCGCAAGCTCGAAATTTGACCCAAATTGTGAGTGATTCAGTCCTTTGTAATACCTGTTAACTGTAAACTCACCAGTACAAAGTTCATTCGTATTTCTTGGCCCTTTTGGTTTAATTATCAACAATAATCTTAAGAGCTCAGAATAAACGTGGGAATTAACTTATCAATTTTTTCATTTAACATGTGGTGTGTCAGTTGAAATACACAGACCTTAGCTTTAGGACTGATAGAAATCCCTATGGTCGTACTGCAGTCGGGGTTGAGAGTCTGTGGTTTGGAGCTGTTTGACGAAGCTTCATTTGGCACCTGCAGAATGATTTGGACTTAACATCTCACTTGCTGTCATCATATTGACATGGACAGTGTGGACTTGGCAATAGGTGGCCACACAAACAATATCTAAAAGGGTGTGTAATAAAAATCAAACAACATGATGCATAAAAAATTGGCCAGTGCACATGTTATGTGTTAAACACTAGATCATAGAAACAGACTTGTGAAGAGTGACTAATATGTTCATGAAACAAACCTTAATGAAACAAATAGTGGTCCTGCTTGTATTGAATACAGTGTGTTTAAATCAGATAATTCGTTATCAGAAAAAAAACACAATATAAGTGGACATTTTACAAGCCAGTTATACTTAACATCTGATTTTATCATTACATTTTTGTGAATTCCACCACCCATAACTCATTCAGCCAGTGTTCTTTACAAAATGTCTCTATTCAGCATTTGTAATTTTGAAGGACAAAGCAGGATGCCTCCAATAGTAGGACTGGACACCACTATTATCACGGCAACCCATTTTTTTGTCTTTCAGTTATTTAGCTCTGTGGTTTAGGATTCACTAACATTATGTTTGCCCTTGGAAGGATAGATGCATTTCTAGGGGTGTCTAAAAAGACATTTTGTGGGAATGTAAGACCCAAACAGGTTTTAAGTCTGATTTCAATCATTTATCACGTAGTGTGAAATAATTATTAGTTTTTATTCTTATGGCTACATTAATCTAATGTTGCCACTAGGGGACAGAAGAACATCAAAACAAGTTGCTTATCTTGTTAGCATGCTAACATTTGCTAATTAGCACTAAACACGAAAACAGCTGTGGATGGTGGGAATGTTGTTAGCTTCGTAGATACTTGGTCATAAACAAAGGTCGGTTTTTGGATCGGATAAAAGTCAGATTTTGACCTGATGATGGCGCTGGAGCCAGGGGATTACCAAAGTTATTCAAATGAATCCTCAGTGGAACATGACTGTATGTACAAAATGTCAAGGAAACCCATCCAATATTTCATTCTGGACCAAAGACCAACCGACTGTACAACATTACAATCCATAGAGCCCAGCTGCTAAATCTTTTCCCTTAGCATTTTTAGCTTGTAGCATGCATTCTGAGAAGCTACATAATGTTCTGGAGTGGCCCCGAGAAACGGACAGGCCTTTATGGCGTGGCACTTGCCATCCCAAAGGCACTCCGCAAGACCCTCATCAGCTGGACTCCACTGAGCGACAGATTACTGTTGGCCCGCCTTCTCCACCAACATGGCAAGATGACAGTAATTGTTGCTTATGGCCCTACCGATGTCGCTGATGAGGATGTGAAGGATGCCTTCTTTGACCAACTCCATCAGGCTGTTGGCCAAGCCCCACAACACGACATCACCATCATCCTCACCGATGCCAACGCCACCCTGTCTAGCAGTGTGCAGAGCTTGGCAACACAGACCATCGCCTGCTGGTGGCCCATCGCCTGGACTCCTCCCTACTCAGTGACTCAAACATCGCCACAAACTTCAGTCACGCCATCCACACCACCTTTGATAAACTGGCTACCAACAAGGTGAACGACTGGCAGACCTTCAAGGAAAGTGTCATCCAGTCAGCTCACAATGTCTTTGGATGCTTTCGACCTTCCCCGAAAAAGCCTTGGATATCTGAGAGGACACTTAACATCATCGACCGGCAGCATGAGACCCGGCTCCGAGGTGATCTGACGGAGTATCCGCGACTGAACCGCCAGCGCAATGTGGCTACAGCCGAGGATACGGATAAGTTCTGGCAAGCAGAAGCTAAACATTTAGAGTCCGTGGCCGATAACAACAGTATGAGCCGTGTCTTTAGTCTGCTGCGCAAAGCTCGTAATGGCCCACGCATCAAGACAGCCCTGGTGAAAGATTCTGATGGCAACCTTATTGCAACTGAAGCAAACTGCCTGGAAAGAGCACTTCAGCCTCCTTCTGCAGCTCGGTACCTCCCCGGCGGCTCATCGGCCGCTAACGCTGCAACCCCCAGTGCTGTGTGCAGTACAGACCCTGTCACACCTGAAGAAGTCAGAGCCGCTCTGGTAAAACTTAACAACAGGAAAGCCCTCGGCATCTGTGCAATAACCGCTGAGATGCTAAAATCAGACGGTGAAAGCATTGTTGAGTGGCTTACCCACATATTCAATGAGGTGTGGGAGACAGAGAGGCTTCCCAACGACTGGACCAGAGGAGTCATTTTGCCCTTCTGGAAAAGTAAGGGTGACAGGCTAGTCTGCGGGAACCACAGAGGCATTACCCTTCTCTCCATCCCTGGCAAGTTCTTTACCAGGATCTTGCTCACCCATGCTCTCCCAGCCATCAGAAGCAGCCACCGTCCCCAGCAGGCTGGCTTCATGCCTAACCGCTCCACAACAGATCAAATCTCTGCTGTTCGCTTGCTGATAGAGAAGACCTATGAATTCCATAAAGACCGCCATCTTTACATCGGGTCCATAGATCTGAAGGCTGCCTTTCACACTGTTTGTCACACTTCACTGTGGAGTATCCTACACGCCCTTGGAGCACCACCCAAGATCGTTGCCCTGTTCAAGTTACTTTATAGCAACGCTCAGAGCTGTGTCCGCATCAACGGCAGAGACTCAGACTGGTTTCCCATTTCCAGTGGCGTTTGCCAGGGCTGCGTGGCTGCTCCCGACCTCTTCAACTGCATCATTGACCATCTGATGTCCATGGTTTGTGAGCGGGTTCCCGGAGTGTCCTTCGGCAGTTACACCCTGACTGACCTGGAGTATGCTGACGACACCATCCTGCTCAGCATGTCCTACAGCCAGCTGAGAGACGCTCTGGGCATATACAGTGAAGAGGCTGAGAAGCTTGGCTTCCAGGTGAGCTGGACGAAAACCAAGTTCATGTACGTCAGTGACAGACCGCATCCACCTTCCCTGCGGCTTGGCAATGACACTGTGGAGCCTGTCAAGAAGTTTGTGTATCTAGGATCCTGATAGCCGAAGGCTGGAGATGACCACGAGGTAAACCCCGCACCCGATGGCTTGACGTCCTTGCGGGCGACCTCCAACAACATGGAATTGCTTTGGAGGATGCAGAGCAGCTGGCACAAGACTGTCAGCACTGGAAACAACTGGTTCATCTGGTTGGCTCAACGCACAGGGATAGGACACCCCCCTACCCATTGCAGGAGCCAAAATAGAAAATAGAATGACTTGGCTAAACTGGTCATACCTCCAGGAATGCACACTTCCAAGTTTTAAACTCTATGTTAAAAACCATGACAATATGTAATTATGGTCACCCCAGAAACAATGATTTACCAGTAACAAGACCATAGTTCACCATCAGTATGTCCATAAATCTGATTCCTCATTCAGTTATTCAGACTTCCGGTGTGACATAACCAAGCTAATTTCTGTACTTTTTATTCCAGCTTTGGGAGAAACTTGCCTATGATCACACCACACTACCTATAATCACATGCCATTTATAATTCTGTTTTAGCTCTTCAAACACAATTTGTGAAAATGACCTAATTTACTTAAATAGGCTACACATCACAATACTGTGCCGTGTCAGATGAAAGGAGACAATGACTAAGTGTGCTTTCATATGGATTTTTGGATGTCTTGGGTAGCATCAGATGCTGTATGTGTTGTAATTGGCTTGAAGACCTGAGGGTCGACAACAGCATCTGGTAATGGGAGGCTTTTGTGATCCAGTCTTTCTTTGCTTTTCCAGTGCGGTTTCTGTAATGGCTGTAAAATCAAGGGATGTGACAAAGGAACACAGGCACAGGCGGTGCAGAAATCTTTTATGCCACCCTGTGGAGCGGCTTATGGCTTCTCCAGTTGAATGGAGTTATGTAAGATCTGTAGCCTCATACTTAAACAGGAGACTCATAAATCAACCCGCACAGTCACAACAAATGCAGCAACTTTTTCTTGAGTTGTTCTTAGTGCTCCTCCTCTCTTCTTTCCTCTTTGTCTTCCACTTCTCTCTCTCTTACTCTTTCCTTTATGTAATCTGGAGAAGATAGAAATGACAATGAGAGAGATGATGGTACATTTTTGTAATACTACCAGCTTTGGTGATTCATAACTGTTCTGTCTTCTGAGCGCTCAGAGTATGCATGTTGGTAATGATAGCAATTTGGCTGAAAATGACAAAAAAATGTTACATCTTTTCCTTTGTCACGTCACCACTTCTCTTCAGTTCTTTACTGTAGTGCACTTTGAGCCCATAATTTTTTCCCATAAAGAGTTGCCACTTTTCCTTGTCTCATCAACTTTTCCGAACAAAGGGGGAAGTCTCCGATTCTCTGTTTCCTACTGTTTTCTAGCATTCTTTCAGCATCACATAGCAGGATTTTGGCGGGAGCATCTCTTGAAAGTCTTCCAAAAGTTTGAGAAAATAGAAGCTGACGCAACTCTTTCCACGCTAGTTGAATTTAGTGTTTTGAGCCAGATGATTCGCTTTGCGAGTCTTGGAGTGTGAAATTTGTTGTGACGTGCTCACTCTCTTCAAGTCTTTCGCTCTCTCTATCTTTGTGGCATCCCTCATTCATTCAGAAACACATTCTACAACACTGTTTCTCATCCTCTCTGTCTTTCACTCGTTCTCACACACACATTTACTCATACTCAGGCCCTAAACTATTTCAAGTTTGTTTTTTTTCACTTCTGCTTCATAATAATTACCTACAATGAAGCTTAAGTCAAATCTGTTTTCAGATTTTATGTTGCAAAAATGGGGATGTTTTTGTGAAGAAATTATGTACACGCTATTAGCCAGAGCAGTTAATCTGTTGCTCTAATAGAATTTTATTTTAATTACAGTCATACAGGTTTTCTGTCTGGTTTTACATTTGAATATTTGTCATTTATTGAATAAAACAAAAGAATGCCTGTGCAGAAGTAAACAAATCATTATTTTGCAGTACTGCACTATTTTGTCCTGTCATTTAATGGCTTTGTGTTTGTCGTGCATTGACTTTACAGAAGTACCACAGCATCATGTCATGTTACTAATAAACAGCTTAACACCTTGCTGAAGCACAAAGACAGGGGAGCATCCTGTCCCTGTGGCCATGCCTGGCATTTGACGGGAGGAGGAGGAGAATGGGCCTCAGCCACCGGATGTGTAGTCAGGAACCAGTCATCACTCTCTTCCTAATCTCCCTGTTCACCCCCCTGTTCACTGCCATCTGGAGAGGATGCCAGGGACTGGCCTGGTGGCGGAATTAGACTCACGGGCTCAGAGCGCTGCCAGGCTCGAGAGGAAAATCCTGGAGGGAAAGGGCCTTTTTGCAGTTCACGCTTGTCTGTCCTGCGTCCTCGCTCTGTGGTGTTGGCCAGCAGCCTGCAGCGCTGACGTAGGCTGCCCTGCCTCTCAACAAGACAACATCTAGCTCATCTGGCATCCAAAATATGCCCATAAGAACAAATCCCCTGATTTGGATTAGTCACGGGCCGCAGAGAAGCATCACTTTAGGGTGTATTGAAATCCAGCTACACCCAAGATCAATGCAGTTTTTCTGGCTTTTTTTAATATGATTTGCTGTGTGTGGGTTTATTTTAATAATATAAAAAGGTTTGCTGTCCCCCTCCCTTCTTTGCAGTAACCACCTAAATAAAGCAGTTAAGGTTAAGTTTGAGGCAGAGGTGCGTAGTCTTTTTCTAAGCTTTATTCCGCCGGAGAGCACTGAACTGCAGAGAGATATATTTCTCCAAGTAATGAGAGTGCTAGCTACCTAATACCTGGCTGCGAAAATAAGGAGCCCAAAGATGCACTGAGCATGTGTTCATACTGTGTTGTGTACTTTTATATTGGCTCCATGTGCTATACTCTTTATTAATAACGCTATTCTTGCTACGGATAATGAAGAGTACATCAGATACTGTCAGCTTTAACCCTCTTGTCATTTGATTCAGTACAGGTGACTAATTTGTGAAGTGAGCAGAGATGTAGAGTGAAGTAATCCCCTCTCTATGATTACCCAGGTTTAATACTTATAGCAAGCTACAGTAAGGAACATTTCGTCTTTGACAGTTTGGTTAGTAAGCCAGATGGAATTCAGGCTGCATGGAGAAATTATTTGAGTTCACTGGGTGGACTGCTGGTGCCAAAACATCTGATTATCTTCTTTTCCGCACCTTTTTTCCTTCACAACTACCAGTCAAACTAGTTGTAATAAACTGGTGGCCACTGCTTCGCTTTCACCTTTCATATCCTGTCAGCTCAGTGGTTTGCATGGAGCGGAGACGAGGACAGGAAGTTATAATAGGCGGTTTGGTGGATGGGGAGCTGCCAGTGTTTGTGTGTGCTCACAAACAAGTGGCCTTGAATATGAGCCATGGGTCTCAACCCAGGAGAGGAGCTCATCATCACTGATGAACGGCCTCTGATGGACCCCCCCCCCCCCTCCTGCATTGATATGGGTCACGGTCATGAGGGATCACAGTTAGGTTCTGTTGCTAGGATTTTAGAAATGAGGTGATGAATCCTGCCAATGTAGCCCCCAACTACCCTTTCACCAGCACCAAAATGGTCCCTCATTTTTTACTAATTATTTGGATTATTTATGTTTTATTAATTTGGTTAATGGTTAATTTTTCAAATGTCTCTTCCTGTAAACTTCATTTCCCAATAAGAAGGTCTAAATGGTGGTTTAAAGCCCTTTCCAGTCTGCCAGGAATACAATTCTGGGGGAGAAATACCGCAGCCATTATTTATGTATTGTTTTGTTGGCCAAAAAGTAGTCTAATTTAAAAAAACATAATGAAATACTCACCACGTCTACGTTTGTAATTTCAGAGACTTCTCCCGAGTTGCTAACACCCCCAAATTCACAAAAACATACAGAGGACATGACCTCAGTAGCCTCAATGGTAGCTATAGTCCTGTGTAGTGCGTGTCTCCACCTCTGCCATCATAGCATTTTAAGATCCTACAGGCTTTACGATGGAAAACCGTCGGTCTTACATAACATGACAGCCCTTTCTTTTCTTTTTTTTCTGCTGCTTAATTATGAAAGCCGCGTTTCAGAAACACAGTCTTCGTAATTATGCAGAAGTGTTCAGGATTTGAATTTGAAACTTTTCAGAAAAGCATCCAGTATTTCTTTTTTCATATGTGTTAGAAAAACATAGAAGCAGGAGTTGTTATTTTCCCCTATAAAAATCAGTGTTCTCTGCTGTGCCCTGAGGGATAAACAGTACCTGGATCTTCAGAATTGGTTTCTCAAATAAAAAGAGGTTGTTTCATTTACATTAATTTACCAGGAAATTGCTGAAGTTTAGGAAGGGTAAACATGTTCCCGTTATATAAAGAAGATAAACATAACCTATTGGTGTACAGATTTAGAATCCTTTCGGCTCCATTCAGCCATGCAACAAGAGCTACAGTAATCAAGGCCTGGCATGCCGCCTTGGATTTGTACAATATGTGTGTGTGTGTATTGTTTGGTCATGTAGTGGTTTGTAAGAAAAACAGCATGGAGCAATATGGTTTGTCCTCCCATAATGTATCGTTGGTCTCTCACTGTGAAAGCAAGGTTCTCTCTTCTACCTCCCTCCCACTCTCTCTCTCTTCCCTCTCTCTTTCCCTCCCTCCCTCCCGTGCCTGCTCTCTTTCCTTTTCTCGCACTCTGCGAGGGTGAACGTGGGCGGCTGTACAGAGCATGACAGCAGTGCTCTGTTATATGTGGACTAGAAATGAGGAATAAAGAAATACAACACCCATGGAGACACTGAGCCTGTGATAAAAGTGCTTGTTTGTCTTTAAGACTGTGGATGTACAATTGTTGAGCTTATAGTTTTGTTGCACCACCATTTTGTAATGGTGTTTGCGTGTAAGACTCCTACTTTCAGAAATGGTTGATTGCAAGATCTTTTTAATTGGAAGTGAAAGTCTTCCATTGATGCAGATTTTGAATACTGATCTCCAGTTTGACAGCCACTTGGAAATTATTTTTATGATTTCTTCTCTATCATGCTGTATATTTTGTCTGTGTTCATGCCAGGGGATGTTTGCATCCCATAAAGCCTTTGTTTCTATGTTCGCATTTATATAAGCATCCTTATTCTTTCATTGTCTGCACTCCTGCTGTGATTTGTGCAGCAAAGGGCTCAGCAACAGTGACACTGATGAGCACAGCATCAGCCTCCAGCCGTGCGTGCGTGCGTGCGTGCGTGCGTGCGTGCGTGTGTGTGTGTGTGTGGCTGTGCTTCATAGTGAGTTTGCCTGTGTGTGTCACGCCCCCCTTGACAGAGCGTTGGCATTGATGATGAATGCAACAGCAGCTGGGCTGAACTGAATGTTAATAGTGATTTTGTCTCTCTTCCTGTGTTTTTTTTCCGTCTCTCTCTGACACAAAACTAAACAGCAGATAGACATTTTTCCAATTTCCTAACCCATGTTATTTTCTGATTGGAGGAGGAAATGGTGTTGGTTAGTCGGATGGCTGCGCAGCAGTCAAACTGGGCGTGGAGTCGAGGCTGCCATGACTTGCTGGGTGATAGGTGACTGTGCAAAAAAAAAAATAAAAAAATCACTGTAGACTGGATTAATATGTGCATGGTTCCATGGAATACTTCTAAAATTAGTTGTTGGTCCATTGTCTTATTTACATTTTTAGTACTGATGTGTCTGATGGTAATTTCTCATCAAATACTAGCAACTTTGTCACTTTGGATAATGCTAGCTACATAGCCTCACTTATCAAAATGTGTGGGTTTATGCAAACGTGTTCAAATCTACCATGAGCACTTTATTTCAGTGTATTTATTACAGTTACTTAACAGGTAAGTTAAGCAACAGGACAGCCTCCTCAACTCTTGCTCCTGTTAAGTAACTGAAATTCTGCCTTTTGCTGATCTTGTGCTTACTTAGTTGTTTTTGTTTGATAAGTGATTTTGATCTTGACTTTGGCTGTTGAAGCATAATTTCTACACATAAATGTATTTTGGAGGAAATAGCACACAGTAATTGGAATTCAAATTATACTCATCTATCTGAGCTATTTGAAGATGATCTCTATCCGTTTTTTCACTGCTCATGGCCTACTTTGTGAAGATAGAGTACTGTGGCAGTTTTATTAGTTCTTCATCACTAAGACTGATAGAAAACAGTGTCTGAGTGTCTGTTTACCTAATTTCAATGTCAGATTTCAATTTTGTTTGAAAACCGTTGCGTTGAAATTCGAGCATCGGGTTTACTCACAGAAAGAGACAGGCAGAGGTGGAAATACATTCATGAATGAATGGATGAATGAAAAATGAACTGTTGTGCAAGTGAAATGTAAAATAGAATTTGTCTTGACACTTAAACAGGCATGAGGGCTTTGAGGTTGCCTAGGCAACTGCTGGCCTGTGAAATGGATGGGCAAGTAGGCGTGGAGTCAACAGGGGTTTGTGGGCCAGTGAGAGCGGAGGCAGGACTGGCACATAGCACATGCCGCACGGGGGCTTAATGCTGATGATCTGACAGCGGTGTTGACCCTCGTCCATCTGCTGGGAAATGAGGAGGGTCACAACAATGTGCAATGTTGCGTGTACACACACCCCCGGCCTTTGTGGCGTGCTGCACCTGGAAGCCGACAGTGGTTTGTGAAAGCTTCACAATCGGGCAGCACCTGGTGGAAGAGGATTTGTCCTTTCGTCAGCTGCTGTTGATTTTTAGATTACTGTCATTTGTGGATGTAATGTCTAGAAGGTCATGTACCACATCAGGCTTTTCACATTAGGCTTGTTTGTCATGAGCTGAGATTTGGAACTGCCTTACAGTTAATGCTGAGACAATTGGTTGATAAATAGATTAGTCGATTTACAGAAAATTAATCTGCAACTATTTTGACACTTTTCAGTTCCAGCTTCTAAAATGTAAGGATTTGGTGCTTTTTTTTGTTTCTGTTAGCAACTAACTAGTATTTTTATTGTGGATTAATTTGCCTTTTATTGTTTGACCAATAATGTGTCAGAAAATGGTGAAATCTCCTAGAGCCCAAAGTGACCTCTTTAACTGTCTGACCAACAGCCCAAACCCCAAAGATATTATGTTTACTGTAAGGCTGCAACTAATGATTATTGTCAATTAATCTGCCCATTATTTTCTCATTTAATTGCTTTTTCTATAAAATGACAGTTGCAATAGTCCAAACTGAAGTATTATAATCACTTTGTTTTATTCACCTAACAGTCCAGAACCCCAAAATATTCAGATATAAGAAAAGCAACAAAACAGCACATTTGACAGTAAATGTTTGGGATCTTTGCTTGAAAAATGACTTAAGCAATAAATTGATCATCATAATAGTTGCAATAGCTCTAATTGGAATCTCTTTTGGATTTTGGGCTTCTACTTGGAAAAAACAAGTAACTTGAAGTCGATAACTTAGGCTGTAGGAAATTGACATTTTTCACTATTTTCTGACATTTTATAGACCAAATGATTAATCAATCATTTGAGTAAAGTAATTGGCTAATTCATTAATATTGAAAATAATCATTAGTTTCAGCCCGACTTATATTACAAAATAATGTCTCTAGGCTTATGACAATCTAGTTCACCCTCTCTCTCGCTGACACTCGCCAATAGGTTTTTAAAATCTCTAAATCCTTTGAAAATTGCTGTATAGAAAAAAAAATGCAGCCTTGTTTTTAAAGGTCAAGGATCGTGTGCTTTTTACATTAGTACTCACTCTAGCCACAATGAACCACTGACCACACTCTGCTGTCTGTTTACTATTAAGGGCTATAAAAGGTAGTGGGTAAACATGGAAACAACAGCAATTTCCATAGGTACATTTATTAATGCAATGCATAATTGTTTGTTTTGCAGTAAGAGCCTAATTAGCATTCCCTGCCTGTAGAATTTTATCTTGTGTAAATATGTTGAGTGTATGGAGATGTCAACTGCCATTTCTCCCGAATCATATAGCTGCCCAGTTCATTTGTACTGAGTAGCTTTTCTTTAATGGCTAATTATTCACATAAATTTGCAGCCTCTCTGCTTCATTTTTCCCCCTCAACCGGTCACCTCAGCCATTTTGTTCTTACTTTGAGTGAGAGGCTGACTAACAGTGAGAGATTCCACTGAGGATGCGGAGTGCGTGGGCCACTACCCCACTGATGAGCTTCTTATGTAATATCCGTCTTCCAACCTCTCAGTACACGCTGGTGGTCGATTGTCGACAGTGTGCACAAGCTGGCTGATTTTACTCTTGTGTGGCTATTGCTATAAAATTTAAGATTCATGTTTTTGTGTTTGGAAGTTGAAATATCTATACACAAATCTTAAACTGAATGGAGAAAAAACATTTAACAGTATTTTAGAAAATGTGAGCAGGCAATATCTTTGGATGGTTACCCTGGAAATATGCATGTAAAAAAAGTCCTGTATCATCTGTTAATCTTTGAGATTTTCTACATTTCCTTTCAAGCAGTGCAAGCAGTAAAAGAGGCCTATAGTTGCAAATATTTTTCATGATTGTCTGCCTAAGTGTATTTAGCAGTTTCATACAGCAACAGTGACCCCCTGTGGTGATGCTCTGCCACCGCGTACAAACCGGGAGAGTTTTCTTTTCGACCTCTGATGTGAAACTCTTGTTTATGCTTTTCAGCTGACAGAGGAACAAAGTAGGTAAACTGCATCGAATTGAAGTGAGACTACAACAGAGTCACTGCAACTAATTTTATTACCCATGAGCACCGGGGGATGCAGAAATAGAGGGTGTCTGTTGTGTTATGCCCATCTCTACGCATTACGTGGGCAGAGCTTACGTTGGGATTTAGATGGATCTCTTCCGTTTATTGTGTCAAGGCAGTGCTCCGTTGTTGGCTAAAGTCAGATTAGCTATTTGTTTACTCTCTGCAGCTGCCCCTTCTCCAGGCGCTGTGCACAGATGCTATTATGTTTTGGTTATTAGCTGTGGATCTAGAAGTCTATCTGGAGTATCTAAAAAAGGCCACTGTGTCTGTCGGGTCTGCCTAAACAGATTCTCCCTGGTTAACTGCAACAGTGTCAGAATTATACTATGTCCTTATCACTTGTTTGACTGTATTTCTCATATATTTTGTGTCTTTGAGTTGGGTTGAATGGACCAGGTCAGTTAAGGCGCGTTCCCCAAGTGACCTGTATATTTAATTGTGTTTTAAATGTTTTATTTAGATGTCCTTTTCTTACATTGAAGGGCCTGAGTTTTTCTCTGCGGTGGTGTTATTTCAGTCACAATTTCTGGGAAGATAAGTTCATGATCACTAGAGAAGTCTTTAAAGGGCTGTTGTGTGACTTTGCCGCGAGCTACAGTGTGTTTGATGACACAGATGCTCTTTGAGAAGCGGGAGAGCACAATAACCGAAACACACATCAATTAAAGCAACAGTAGATGGTACCAAACCTAAATATTTAAGTTGCACCTCCTGATGGTACATTAGCCATATCAGCTTTGTAATATGTGGCGGATTCCGCTGGTAGTAATCCATGAAATAAGCAGGAATTTATGACTTTATAATGCTAACATGCATCAAGGCTCCTGGTGGCATTACTTGTGCGTGAGTAAGCTTTGCCTTATGAATACCTTGATAAATGGATACATGTTTCTCTAGGCCTTAGATCTATTGCAGCATGAGTCATTGCTGGACCATTAGGAGATATGGAGACACCAACAGGATTACAGCAGACAGAGCAGCTATTTACATGTGAAGAGGATAATTAGCAGTCCTTCTCCCACGTATTTTTATTATTAGAATGGACATTAGAATAGTCAAGAGAGTTTATTCACGATGAGTGCCCCGCAGGACCCTAGCAACTATGGCCGCAGTGTAAGTTATGCATTCTCACTGGTGTTTGTTTCATACCGAATGTGCATGTGTCATGAGTTTTTCTGTGTGTGCTTTCAAAGCAAAGTCAACTTAGCATTGAGAAAGTGAAAGCCAGCGCAAATCAGACTGAATCCCGAGAGCAGCTTCTTATCTGTCAAGTATTTCACAAGCAAACATGTATTTACCTCCTTACACAGGAAGTTAATTTGCCATTTGAGTAGCAGGAATTTGCCATCGAAAGACAATAACTAGTTTCGCCTAAATATTTTCTATGTTGTTGCCTGTCTTGCATGCTTATCCTGCTGGGTTGTCATTTATGATAAATCCTCACAACGCAGTTTTATACCTTTTCCTCAAATTCTTGAATTGAATGACTTGGACTTTAAAAGAACATTTCTATTACTGACAGACTTACTGTCTTCAGCATCTTCAGTAAGGAGTGAATTCATATCCGCCAGTTGGAGAACCTTGAGCCCACAAGCTCATCACTCCTTTAATTTATGCATTAGAATAAAATCAAATTTGCTTTTATCTGATCCCCTCTATGTTGTAATATATGATCCTTAAAATAATCACTCATTTTGACAGTAACTTCGACAGGCTTTGTCTTCCAGCACATATTAGGTGAGAGATTATCACTTGATGTCAGTACAAGATTAAAGCACTGAAGTCACTTGAATATGTGCATGTTGATGTTCAAGTGGTGGCTAGCTGATAATGACATATGCTGCAGTCAGAATGAAATTAGCTCTATCTCTATCAAATAGAGAGGATGGTATCATTCTTCTCCTTTTTTTTTTACTTGCAGTAATTGTTTCGAAAATACCCCATTTCAGCTTGTTTTCAATTCAAACTTCAGCAGTTTTATTAGCTTTCAGGGACTTAAAGCATCTGTTTGATCATGTTCAATGATACCCAGTGCATTAGGAAGTCTAAAGTGGTCGTGACTGCATACCAACACAAAGGCATAACATCAAATACATGGACGTCTTTGTTATGCAGTCCTTGGGAAAACCTGGTTTGGCTTTGCTTATACTAATTTCAGTGGAGCCCATTCAGTTTTCATTATATTTGTTTCCTGTTGCATCATTTCCCAAAATGTTCCAAAACCCAAGACTGCATGCTTTTTAGGGATTTTTCCTAAATTACTGGAATTACTGGATAGTTGTACCTCCCCAGACCTCTAAAAGTCAAGAAATTATTATTTTGTTGAACTGGTCACAACAAGGGTTCACAAGTAGACACTGCTTCTTTTTAAGGGATCATTAGCCAAAAAGGTTGGGAACCACTGCCCTAAAATGTTTTCTAAAAGGTTTTCTGCTTGACAAGCTACACCCCTTTCTTCACCAAAAAAATACTAATAGATGCCATTATTGATGATACTGACTACTGACTGTCCTTTTTGTAATATCATTCTTAAAGTTCTTTATCAGCCCTCAGAATGTACCAGTCCTGTGTTTCATTAGATAGACGAGGCTTGTGTTATGAAAAAGGAAGACTGATGTCGACATAATGCTGGCCATCCTGCTGCTGTCACTATGATCAGGCGCAAAACTGACACTGCTGCTGTGCTGATCTCACTGGCATGTAGCAGCCATGCAGCCGGTTCAGACTCCATACAGACAAAGGGCCTATCAGTCAAAAATAACAGCAAGCTAACCGAGCCTTTTCCTTTTTGATCCCCAGACACTGACCTTGACTCTCAACTGTTTAAACTGCCTCCGTCACACTAGAGGTAAAAACGGGGGGAGGGATGAGATCCTAGTTATTTTTTGCACCATGCGGTATCTTTCCACCATCAGCAATGAAGCAGTGGAGTGCTGTAGCACCTTTCAGCAGGTTTCTCCCTCCACAAGCGCTCACACCTGTCTCTTCCAGCCCAGAAATAGTCCACTGCAGCAGTGTGCTTCTCTGAGGGGTGGGCTGCCGTGTGACCTCAGATACTATAGTACCTATGGAGATGCCTGAGTAAAAATAGCAGAACAGTCATCTTCTCCTAGTACTGTTGATCAGGCAATGTGGGGGGGGCTTCCCCTGAATTTCATTCATCTTGGAGTGTCTGCAGTTATTTATCATGCAGGATTACGTAACAGAGAATCACATTATAGAATTGCATCTTCCCAGAAGGTGTGGGTGCAGATGAAGCCGGTGCATCTTAGTTCTTTTTATTTTTTTTAAGTGGTTATTTGTAAGGGTCTAGTTAAAGAACAGGTCTCCCTTCTCCTGGGGATGCTGCTGATGCAGTGTTCAGCAAGCACGGGGGGGTGGAGGGTTGTGGGCGGATAGGCTCGAGTTAAAGATGAAGAGACACAGGAGGGAGGGGGAGGAGGAGGAGGAGAACGTGGAGGAGATCACGTTCTTGTGTCATTTCTGCTGCTAAGGACTGTTTTCCAGTAGCCCAAACTGAAATTCTCAGCTTATTAGGCATCTTATTTCACTTTAGATTACACAAGGGGAGATAGGGATGCATGTGGAGTGTGTGTGTGTGTGTGTGCGCTTTTGTGCATCATATTCAAACACACAATCAAGCTCAGTGGCAGGGGAAAAAAAATCAATTGCTGAAAAGTTTGCATGGATTGGAGGTGTAGGAGGATATGACACTTCAGATCTCAATGAGGCAGTAATTCTGAATAATAATGTACACTGTACATGCTCTGCATACAAGATACTTGCTATAAAGTGGATTCAAGAGGCTTCTGGTAAATTTAAATATATAAACCGGGGCACATCAGCATTACAAGTGCAGCATATTTCGCTCTTGCTCATTAAATGCCTATTTATTGCAATTTAGATGTAATTTTCTTTGCTGCCAATGATTTGTTTCAGATGGAAAGATGGTGAAATGTTAGACATATTGCGCAGTTACTGAAATTAGTGCAGCCTAAGCCTAACATCAGCATTTTTCTTCCTTTGTGATGCACAGAAAAATTACATTTCATCACAAAAAGTACAGAGATGATGACTGCATCATTCCCATGGAAGTTGGCTTCAAGGTCTTAACTGTACTTGTGTTGCAGCTGCCTGCGTGGACACTCACCACAGACCTGCAGAATGTATTAAATACATCTTTTTGGCACAGCAGATATGTGCCTCCGTTACATTGACTAGATTCTGACACTTCCCGAAGGGAGATCTCTCCCTTGTCTAATAAAGATGGCTTGTCAGCATTTGGAAGAATTCAATCTCCAGGCTGGGTGTACGTCTGAACAAGTTGAGATGATCTCATGAATTCTCAAGAAAAAGAGAGAGAGTTCAGATGGATATCAGTTAATATAAATTCCAAGAACATTTCATTTTTTCCCTTTTTCCTCTTTTTCGCTTCACGATATCTCACACAGGCTTTTTGCCCCACATGTTTTCTTGAACCAACAAAAATCGGTCTATAGTGGTTTTGTCTACTTTTGGTTTTGTGTGATTATAAAGGTGCAGTGTTTTGAGGGAGGATGTCATAGCCAATAGTTTGTTTTTACATGTTATAGTTGTCAGTGTCAAAACCTGACAAAGACTATGTGATAAAATATCAGAAGGAGTCACAGAAACTGTGTATTCAGCACACTGTGGTGCCCTGTGGAGAATCGGATCATCTGATCAGCAGTTTAGTTTTCTTATATTTAACGTTAAAGAAAAATTACCATGTTTGTAAGTATGTTGAACTGTTGTTTTGTTTCTTGCTTGTCCATCTCACAGCTCCCATTTTCAGACTTGGTTGACATTATAACAAAAGCCCTTCAGCAGGCCTCATTTCTTAAAAGCCAAATTGCAGGAAATACTGGTTGGGCACCATCACTCAACGTCTCCACGTCCGGTTTAATCACATTCAGGTTTTCTGGCTCACCTCCACCTGCCCGCTATCGTACAGGACTGAAGCAATGAGCATGATGAAATGTTTCCTCCTCCGATGTACCTGGCAGGGACAGGTTGATATGTCATTATGTTAAGGGCACCTAAAAATGTCATGAGGAGCGTGTAATGCAACCGCTCCATATTGACTTAGACAAATAGAGCTGTCATGAAACTTCACCAATTAGGATAGAGATGTTTGCGCTGGCCTCTCCGGCCGCGACTTCTCCCTCATTCAGCTACTGTAGACAGCGACTGAGCTGGAACTAAGCCTCTGTGTCTGGGTGTCTCTGACTGTCTGACTGAGGACATGTTCTCATCCAGAATACTGATGGCAAGTTATTTCTGATAGAGGTTCACAATGTTTATTGTAAATGAATTTAAAGTTATTCAATTTCACGCTAAAGCCCCACTTTTGAAACCTTGGGGAGATATCAGGCCTGTATAAGTTACAGGGAGGGAATCTGTATGTGTCAATTTGGTGTTTTTATATAAATAAAAGTAAATAGATTTTTTTTTTGCAAAGATTTGTATATGTTTACCTCACTGTCCTCCCTTTTGTGCCCTTCACTCTTTATGCACCGTGCTAATTGTTAGTAACTAAGTTACCACCGTGCCCGTCCTACTGAGCATCATTTAACTTGAACTGGTGGAGCGTGTCTTAATTGTCAGTCACCTGTGGAACTAAATCTCCCAGAGGTATTTCACAGGCTGAGGGTTTGAGATTTTCATCAGTCACAGATATGCTAGTTAAATGAACATAACAACAATTAATCCCACATTGAATACAGAATCGATGATGCGTCACTATCCTATCCTGGAGCCATTATCTGTGGAAAACTGATTGCATAACTGTTTGCAGTACGAAAATGGCAGTGTATCAAGGGAGGAACACTGAATCTTTTCACACAGTTTTATTTAGTAAACCTGAGGTTCATGAACTGTATCAGCTTGATAGAAACAAATAAATACTCCTGTGTTCGATCAGTCAGCAGACGCTCCATAGGTTTGCATGTTTATTAGTACTGGTGGGGGGCATTGGTAGGAATGATGGTATTCCTCCTGACTACTTTGTAAAATGGTGTTGTCAGCTTCATAACGAAGCTCCCAGCTTATTGTCTCAGCATGCATGGGCGGCACAGGAACGGAGACAAAAGGCGTGGGAAATTACATGGGAGCTTGTGCCCAAATGTGTCGCTATTCTTGGCCCTCTTTTTGGAACAGCACGGAAAGGAAAAGTAGAAACTGAACAGAATTAGACAATATACTTTAGATTTATTGCTTCTTCTATAAAAATACAGCTGAAAGAAATACAGCAGACTTGTGGTTTTGCACGTAAACCACAGAAAGAACCGATGATAATGGCTTATGTAATGACTTGCATCTCAAGAGCATCATTACTACCTAATGATGAGTAGCAAGGGTATATAAAAATCACAACTAAAGAAAAGTTAGCTTAATAGTTTCAGCATGTTTACCATGTCGTCGCAAGATGACGTCCGTTTGTGGTTGATTCATGTTGTGATTGGCAGTTTCATTTATTTTAACAACTGCAGGATTGTTACAACAGGATGGCAGTGAGATACAAGAATGCAGCTGAAGGCCAGATGGTGCATGACAGATTACACGTGGCTATCAGAAGAAGGAAATTGGAGGAAGAAGATGATCCAGGTAGCACGATCGCTTGAAGGGTATAGATATTGGTGAGCAAGAAAGTGACGTATGCGAAGCTGCAACTAGTCCTTTCAATACATCAAAGCTCTTCCCCTAAATGATACAGAAGCCTGATTAAGGGGATTTAATTTGCTAACAGTAGTCTAATGCTTCGCATAGATGTCAACACATTATACCACAGTGTAGTTATCATTGATCATTGTTTTTGGTGAATTCACTAAAATCAAGCACATCTCATCCCTCGTCCCTGATCTTTCAGGATGTCTCTCTCTGCTCCTATGTAATAATACCAAAAATAGTATTTCTATTGCGCCTACATTATTTTAAAGATTACAGAATGCAATACCAGATCAAAGATATTCCATAAAAGTGAATTTGAAGGCAAGTTTTTAAAAGATGACACCAGAAGTAAGCGGGGGTTTGCAAACTAATGTGTAGAGGAGGAGGAGGACTGGAAGCCACCAGCCCACACAAAGCTGCCTGTAAAAACTGTGCATCTCTCTGCAGCTTCCTCCTACGTTCTCTCACTGGTCATTTTGTCATCTTCTACAAACCAGTATATGCCTCCGTGTTTCCCTGCCCATTCCCAGTTATTGAAATTCACACTGACCTTTTCTGTGTTCAGTTTTTCCATTCTCTCTAGTCTGCAAACTTCACCTACAGTTTTCTGCACCTTGAATATCGTCATCTGATGCATCAAACGAATAGTAACATATTGGCTGGCAGGGTGGTTGTAATGGTTGCAAGAATCAGTAGTCAAAGACTCCCGCCTATTCGTCCACTCATGCATGTACAGTACATTTCCAAGTACAAAAACACAAAGCACACAAACACTGATCCGTGGCACTTTAGTTTAGTTTAGTATTATTTTCTGTCAGAGGAAATAGGAAAATTAGCAGTGAGCGTATTGGATGTCAAACATTTTAATAAGGGGGCTTCATGCTGCTTATACAGCTTAGGTTACGCAATTAATACACACTCTGTCACTGTCTCTCCCATTCAATCTTATGCATTCTCCGTCTTCTTCTTTCTCTCACACACGCTATACAAATGCACAAGCTCTCTCTCAAAACCTGAATTTTAGAGACAGAAGCGTCTGGAATTTTTTCACAACCTCCCACAGACGTCCTCGAACCTATCATTTTCTCTGCAGTGGAGCAATGGTGACGTATGCTCGTCGCTAGTGCAGCTGAATTTTAAAAAGCTCTACACCCACGCTGAATACCACTGCTGCAAGCATAATTATCATAAACTTCCCTTGCCGTCTGTAGCCCTTCTGTCTCTTTGTATGATTCTCCTGACTTATTCAATTGCAGACATTAATTTAGTGTCGATGCAGAAAGGGGAGGGTCAAAGGGGTCTAGTAAATGTATGTCTTTTTGAAAATTGGTAGGTCGTTGTGTAATCACTCCTGCTGTGTAATCATCTGGGTGTGGGGGAATCAAAAGCACATGTTTGCATATTTTCACTGTGTGTGGTTTGCATGTACTGGTACATGCATTCCTGCATGGACGGATGCACAGATTGGTTTACGTCGCACCCAAACTGCAGTTTGTTTACATTATGTCTGCAAGCTATTCTCATTGTGATATTTGGGAATAAATACTGTTGTACATTCATTTGGGGGGGGGATACTCCTCATTTCAGTTTTCAGCTACAACAACCATTCCTGTGTGTGTTTCTTTATCAAATTATAATTCAGAT
This sequence comes from Coreoperca whiteheadi, assembly GCA_011952105.1. Lineage (NCBI taxonomy): Eukaryota > Metazoa > Chordata > Actinopteri > Centrarchiformes > Sinipercidae > Coreoperca > Coreoperca whiteheadi. The sequence continues at coordinate 16,800,061 of CM022487.1, forward strand.
CTTTCAAGGGAATTCATTGTTTGATAGACCTGTTTATACGTTTTTGGGGGGTGTCACATCAAGTTTTAATTGTGCCACAGAGAGCTGAACAGTCACACCCAGGAAAACATCAGTGTTCAGAGGAACTCCCTTGTGACAGCTTACACTTAAAATTAACAGTGACAATTTATTCCCCCTTTTTCTTTTGAAGACGTAGTGACAGATTTTTAATTTTAGTTATTTTCACCCTACTAGAGTTGCCACAGTGGCATGATCAGTCAGGGAATACCTGGATGTTAAGAAATTTCATCAAAATGTGGTAAATTAAATAAATGTGGAACTGTAACTATACACCTAAGAACACTTGCTCTATAATTAGAAATAACTTTTCAGACAGCTTCAGTTATACCCTTAGAGCAAATGAATCAATCATGGCTGCAATTAACAATTACATTAAAAAATATTTGGCACTTTTGAAAATAAATTATCCTAACAATTAATGTATTTTTTTCAGCTATACATGACCAAATACTTCTGTTTTTTAAATCTATAGTATTTCATGTGCTGCTGCTTTTGTCAGTTTAGTGGCTGTGTCAGTGCATTATATAGTGGATACTACACACTGTAGTGCACTATATAGTGAATTAGGAGTGATTTGGGACACAGTGTTTTACTGTACATGCTTTGTATGTACTGTATATAATAAGCTAAGCCACTGTATTGATAACATTACAGCTAGCTAGCTGACTGTCACTAATAAGCCATGTAACTTAGCGTTGCTGTTTTTATTGAATCTGAATATATGCATGCAGTTAAATAATTAAGGAGGTTAGCATCTTAAATTACAAACGAAATAATTAAAATGCTAATAAACCAGGATAAAATTTAACTATACGGACATTCATGGAGTCATGGACCGACAAAATGTTTCCCCATCTTAGTATGTTTGGTTAAAGCTCTCTCCAAATGCTTTAATGGACGGTACCCAGCATCCGGTCTTCTTCAGCATATTTAAAACACGAGGTCTGGTTGTAGATTTAAAATTAACATTTTTGGGTCATAATAGCTCAGCTCTAAATGCTCTGTGAGAATGTGTGTTTCTTCTTCCCTGTATTTACTTGAACTACGTCTCAACATTTTCCCTTCTTTTGTCCAAAAGGAGCACAGCTACTTGGATTTTGCGCAAGCAACCAGCTAAAGTTTAAAATCCAAAAGATGGCATCAGGGGTCATTTGGTATGGTTGAAGCCTCAGGCAGAATCTCACACAGGGTTGATTATCAATTCAGTGCCCATGTGTCTGGTCTTTGCTGATGTCAATCACTGTTTCTGACTGTCCAGTGAGCTCAGACATCTCTTAAATCAAGGACTTTTTCTGGTAGCTGTGAATATTTTCCTGCAATACGTTAATTTACTTTCACATGTTCAAATGAGGCTATATTTAAAGCATGACATCAATACCTATAAAAAGTCATGGACATTTTTGTTCTCATTACACCTTGTGAGTCACTGCCGCAGGCTTTGACACTGATTTGTCATGCAAAGCTCTCACCAGACACTTGTGAATAATGCAGATGACACGGGTATGTTTGTGCTTTTACAAAGCAGATAACACCAGAGGTTTTGTCTTTCTTCACAATACTGGAGAAAGCTGGATGCTCATCAGGTGTGAGTCGTGCTGCTGTTGTGTATGTGTGAATGAGGTCAGCAACACCCTATTGACAAAAAAAACAGGCAGTGTTCGACTACAACCACCTGCCAGCCTAATGCTGATTATCCTAAGTCAGGGAGCTGCCTTCATCAACTGTTCTTGTTACCGTGTTTGACAGAGGAAGCAAACTGTCTTCATGAAGGAGTGTATGTGTGCATGGCTGTCTTCCTCACACTGACTCATGTTCTAATGCCGACGACGGGTTAGTAAGCTTTACTCATATGGTTGGATGCATCATGCTATCTGCGAGACAACACCGGCGTTTGTTGTGCATAGTATCTGTGTTCAATACAGCAGTGCTGCCCGTCTGTCATGTCTGCTGTTCAAACGTATCTGTCCTGTGGTTCCTGCTAATAGGCATTTAGAAGGTATCACAACCCCTGAAATTGCTGAAGCCCTGAAGGTAATTGATGATGCTGTAAAAAACCATTCCCAATTCAGCCACTTGCTGTCTTCAGGCTTAATGTAGGTGACCGCAGCGTGGAGACATCAGTGAGGTTGTTCAATTTCAAGTTGCTCAAACTTTGGCAATCAGTTTCGTTTTTTTAAAATGCAATTTGCAAATCATTATGCAGTTCCTTAGTGATGTGACTTCCCCCCTCTGGAAGCAACAAGTATATTGTCTCAAATTATATCAACTGAAAATGCCAATACTGTTGAATAATATAAGCCATAATTGAATTCAATTAAGAAGATGAGGAAAAAATACAGTCTAATTAGGGACTTTTTTTCAATAAAACTATATGATACCTGTTTGGAATTAAATTTGGGTGTTATATTCCATAAAAATATCTCCTCTTGTATTAAAATTTACTTTAGTTATACAGTATGTATATGCGGTGCATTTACAATGTAATGTAAAATGCTGGAAAAGGCTTTTAGGATATTCAACAAAATCTATTTCAGTTTTTTGTTTATGACATTTACTGACAAAGAAAGATTACTGATGGAGGTGAGATTGATAACAAATATGATGAGCGTTTTGTTATAAGGTACCAAGTAAACCTTTGTGTTGGTAAGGACTTTGAATGCAGCCTAAGGGAAGTAAAGGACAGAGTCAGGTCAGAGCCATGTTGGCAAAACAACAACAGTACACTCGTGTTTGTAACAGTGACGCACACAGATAAATAGATAAATGCCCAACACACACAGTGTGACATCAGCTCACAATCAGGCAGATGTGTACACACAGACTGTGTCGAAGTGGAGGGTAATTCAGCAACCTCAAAACATGCTAATCCAGTTTTTCTGAAAAACCCTCCCAGCTGCCATCAAGATACAGTTACAATAGAGTAAAACATTAAGCTGTGGGACAGAGGAGGAGAGAGGGACACACAAGAGAAGCTCTGTTTCCCTAGTCAGCACTTTGAAATCCCAGGATTTACCTCTGGACCGAACTGCAACAAAGACAACAGGACAGTGGATTAGCTTTAATCCTTTCAGTGTTTCTTATGTAGGACCCTGTTAACCAACACCTGCATTACAAATTACCAGAAGGAAACAACTCCCGGTAAACCATGACACATGGCCTCTCTGGGCCACTTCCTTGGACCGTCCAGTAACCGGACGGGTTTCTGCTGGTAACCACATTATCAGGTCTGCATGGAAGGCACATCGTGGCCACAGCGTGATGCAACTGACAAAAGAGAGATTTTGCTGGACAAAAGCGGGTCGAGGACTAACATGCTGGTGCTGAGAATTGAACTGCAGGGAGATTTTCACCACAACGCCTGTTAGAAGCAAAAGAAGACAAAACCCAGGAGGAGAGGAAGATGACCAACAATTTGGACTGACACGTGATATTTCAGGCACCTGGTTGTTTTCTTTTCGAATAGTTATATTGAGAGTCATGGAGACGTTCCTTTGAGATTACAGGTAGACTATGTTGCTGTGCTTTGGGAGTCGTAGACAAGCTCGACACCATCAGATTCAATGGAGTGAAAAGGACTGTTTGCTTGATGATGAGCTTCAGATTGTTCCGAACCCCTGCTTCCTAGACACAGGTAAAGGCCAGCACACTGATCTTTGACGGCTTAATATGAGACCTTACTTCACTGTCAAGGCTTCTTGACATTTTACTGGTAATGCTGAATACACTCTCTCATAAAAAACATTAAGATTTCCCTGATTTGTGCGTACGTGTGGTTAGAGTACGTGCTAAAACATAAAACACTGGGTTGCCTGGAACAATACCTTAAATGTTTTCAATTGATTTCATTCTAACACACTCAGTCTGCTGATAAGAATACAAAAGGAAAAAATGCACCAAGAAACACCCCAATATTAGTGCTCACACATATTGTAAATGGAATGAAATGGTAAAGGCCTTGATTCAGACGAGCTGAAACTAATGTCATTCTGGAGCATGTGTTTCCTTCAACCTGAAGAAGTCATCAGTTTCAGCTCTTAAAGGGTCTTAGGGTGTTTTTATGAAAAGAGAGGTTTTTAAATCAACTGCTGGTGAGAATCCGCTTTTGGCCCAAAGCTGCGGTGACGCTTGAACTGCAACTTCCTGCTTCGTGGTTATGCTGGATATCCCACGGTGAGGCATTCTGAGTATGGGCAGTCAGTGTTGCCATTTTGTTCTTTGGTTTTCTTTGCCAAAACCCCTCATAAGCAGTATATTATAATTATGAACCTTCGGGGTTTGTATGTAATCTAGGAAATGTTGTAATGAGAGGTTTCAATATAATTTCCAAATATAGAGGGCTGTTCTGATCTTCTGTCATAAAAACATTGTTCAGGCAAATTATACCAATCTTAATGTTTACCAAATTGATATCAATGAAACCTCAGGGGACATTTTCTCTAGTTTTCTGTTTCCTACCAGAATTTTTCTGTATTTGACCACAAAGGGGCAGTGTTCCAGCCCTAATGGCACTGTCACTAGAGTGCTGCAGAGTTGAGCAGGTAAAATCCAGCTTGATTCAGATAATGCTCTTTATAGTACATGCCCCTATATTTGATGGCTCCATTTCAGTCCACCAGTGCATCATAGCGCACCACACCTCTGAAAACAAGGAAATGGAACAAGAAAATGTAACGGCTGTTTGGTCCATTAAGCTTAAGCTCTCCCACTGTGTGTAAGCTGTGTAGTTGGAGCCACTGGAAGAGTGGTTTGTAGTTGTGTGGATACTCCATGTTACTAACACAGGTTACGTTTGCATTTATCTTAGGACCAGTAGTGTGAGGCAGGCATTTTGTTTTAAAAATATTGTGTAGGTTTCTCCCTATCAAAGATATCTGATCAAACTGTGTACAACCTAAGCAGACTCTTTAATATAATACAAATTGGTGGTCACTAAAATGTGGATTAATGAACAAACATGGTGATTGTCAGACTCTATTCTCTCTTCTTCCATTAAAAATGGGAAAGTATCCCCGTTTTTGTGTTTTGCCATTGCTCAGACAATGGCAAAGTGTCCATTCATGGTCTTTGTTGATTACAGCAGTGTGTAATCCGCTCAGTCTTCTCTCAATCTCATGTTCACGTCTGTTTATGTCTCTGGGGGCTACTAGCAGCTCTGGAGAAATCAGGAGGGCGTGTTTAATGCCTGTGGGATCCGCTCCTTGTTTTCCATGTGTCCCGGGGGTTGGAAGGCAGCTGAAAGTTCAAACAGAGACTCACTCCCTCATTCTCTGCATGGCAAGAGCTCAGAGATTAAGGGGTTTGTCTGCACCGCCAACAACAAGGATTGCTCACAGTTCGTAACTTGCTAAAGAGGAAGGATGATTCAGATTTTTGAGTTGCAACTTTTACAGCTATTACAGATGTGACTTTGTTGATAAACAGGCAGTGGTCAACCTGTTTTTCTTTTGTTCATCTGCCTGTTCAGGACAGGTGTAGAACAAAGTTTGGGGAGAAAGCAGCTACCATCTAAATGCCTGTGTGAGTCTGCTGAGTAAAGGAGCCAGAGGATGCAGGTGGCAGCAAGGCTTTCCTTTTTTTTTCCCATGTCAAAGGTGAAGGATTATGCCTGGCATAGGAATTTAGTCTTCAAATGAAGGACTTTATGAGCTGAATCTCAACAACTCCCAGGCAGAATGTGAACATTGGCTCGTGCTATGGGCTTGTATTGGTCTCTGAATGAGGATATGTGTGTGAATCAGCTTTAGGGAAGTGCCATGCTATTCCTTAGCAGTGGGACTGTAGATGCCACCCCAAGGAGTACAGCTATTGGCCAACAGCAGGGGAAAACCATTTACCACATATCCGTAATCCTGAAAGAAACACAGGGAGATGCACCGGTGTCAGAGCTGGGAATGGGCCGGATCACCCACACCCTGGTGGACAATTGCCAGCCAAGAGAAGATATAATTACTGTAGTGCCAATGGAGAAGAGCCCCAGGCTGGGCAGGGCACGGCAGGAGCTCGACAGGTGGCCCTCCCTGAGCTGCACAGGTAGAGCTGGGAGGCAAAGAGAGGAGGTAGTTTTGGAGGAGAACGAGGAGGAGTTGGAGGAGGTGGAGGGAAAAATGAAGACAGACAGGTTTTTGAAACAGCCCTCTAAGAAATCAGGTAACTCTTCACAGCAAGACAGAGACGTGGCAGAGTTAGTTGCTCAGACAGACACCCAGGAGCAACACATTCGGAGCACAACCTTACGCTCTGTCACTGCCCATGCTAAAGGGCTTGTCTTTGGGGAACATGGCACTGTTGCAGGACATAGCTCTCTGCCCCTGGCTGTGTTGCGAAGGCCACGTCAGGATGAAGCCCCGCTGGGTAGGAAAACAGTGAGCATGTATGGCGACTCTGTCAGGCAGCAAAGAGATTCTCAACCTGAACAAGAAACGCGGCTGCAGAGGCCCAGGAGTGTGTGCATGCTGGCAGGCCCAGGCCCAGGCCCGATCCTGTTGGAGCCCCAGACCCAGCATCCCGTCAAGAGGTCAGGCATTTTAGAAAATAACCAGCAGTACAGGAGCAGGAAGGCTGAGTTGAGGGCTGTGGATGGCCTCAATCCTGTCGTGGCTCAGCGGCCTCTGGTCCCTGCAGAGGTGACCCCTAGGGTCCGCCAGAGGAGCTGGAGGCCCAGGCCTGTCAGTATGACAGTACTGGAGCTAAGAAAGAGGGGCTCTGATGATGAGCTAGACAGCCAGAGGAGCTACAGCCACACAGGCAGGGATGGAGGAGGCTTTGTCAAAGGGGGCTTCCGTTGGAGGCTTTTTGGCAAAGCACCTCATGATACGAGCAAAGAGAAGGAAGATGACAAACATACAAAATCTTCTCCCAAATCCAGCAAATCTGATGCTCCGAAAGGTACACTGAGCTCCTTAAGACGGAGCCTCAGTCTGCGAATCAGGAGGACTCGGCCCCGGGACAAAGTTACTTTAGGGTCTGAAACGCAGTCAAAGGAGTGCTCTCGGACTAAAAGTACGGCTGAGGAGACAACAACATCTCCACGGCCTTTCTCGTACCTTACAGGAAGAACGCTTGCAACTTCCAGTGAGCAGATAGAGGATGGAGGCATGCAGTACATTCAGTACCACAGCAGGGGAAAGGTCAAGGTAATGGAGGTACCCCTCTGTCCACCAAAACTGTCTTCCAAACCAGTGCAGGAAGAAGCAAGCATATGGCAGCTCATAGCCAATCGTTTCAGGAGGAAACAGCAGCCATACAGTGGTAAATGTGAATCCCAGCAGTCCCAGAACAAAGACATCGGCCAATATCCCCTGGCTGAGAATAATAAGTCACAGCCAGTCGCCATAGAGACTCTGGCAGGCATTGACTCCCACAAAGGTCAAGGTAAGATCTGCAAGATTGCTGATTTTATTTCTCAGACCAGTTATCCATTTATAGCCCCTCCTTCACTGCACAAAAAGATACAGCTCAAGAGAAACAAGGAAGTGCACTTTTTCCTTTTTTTATTTTTTATTTTTTAGAAGGACGGGCAAATGAAAAACACATGGGGAATTGTGAGTTTGGATGGCATTCAAAAACGTCTGGTTCCAGAGAGTCCTTTTGGAAATTCTATTTTGGGTACTTTATTTCTCCAGTGTTTTTCATGTGTAAACCGCCTGTTTGTATGCACTTACACAGCAATCAAATTGCCTTACATACGATTTTTGAAATTCAGTAAATGAGTAGGTAAGTATCACCAATGACTAATACGAACACATTATAATGGCTTGTTTTACAGTGGTGTAACTTTGGTATAACAGTCCCAGTACTGTCTCTGTGTTACCCAGACACAGGATATGGGAGTTTCGATAATTCTCTGTTGGCCTCACAGGAACACAGCTTAAAGCAGTAGCATTAAAGCAGTTAGTGGCTGTAATGGGGATGTGTTTGGCAGCCTAGCAGGGCTAAATTAAGAGGGCTTACATGCTATAATGATGGGGAGAAGAGAAGACGACTTAAGCACTGTGTTTAAAGGTTAACTCTGACAGTGGAGTGTGTTTGTCCAGTTGCCTGGAAGAGTAGGCAGAGAGGAGCAAATATTTGCAACTATCTGAATTAATAACTGTGATTTGTTATGTTTTGTGTGTCAAGCTCCAATTTCACACCTTCACATGAAGACCTAATTAGTCGTCCACGACAACTTAATTAGTTCTAATGTCAGGTCACACATATCCTGTATTAATTTTCATTAAGCCAAGCTTTGAACCAGCAAAGCAGATTATTCATTCTCCTGCTAGTATAATGCTCATAATGGGTCCTTAGGTCAACCTTGTTGATCTCCCAGTCTATTTGTATTTTCACATGACATGTTACCAAGGATACCTATTCCTGTGGTTTAGTGTCAAGTGGTATTTGTCCATTTATTCCACTGCGGAGTCAGTCAGTCAGGCATTAGGAATGTAGGTGTGCCGATCGGCCTGAGTAAAGTTAGGTGTTCAGTGCACTGGGTGGGACTCTGCGCCTGTTGCTACCTGCCTAAGTGTTTGCTCCTAAATTGAAAGGTGAAGCCCTGCCCTAAACTAAACACAAACACACATGCGCAAACACACTCAGTCTTTCCTGATGATATCTTGAATGAGGTTGAGGGGAAGGGAGATGCACGGTGAGGGATTTGAGGTGTGCAGACCGTGTCCCCACCCCCACCTGTAGATAAACAAAGCTACTCTGTCGTGCTAGTGGAGGTATGAGTGATCAGTGAATCATGTCCTGAGATGGGGGCTCTCTGGGGGTCTTTAGGTTGGAGGAGGGGTGGCTGGTCATGAGGCCTAGGTGGCCAGCAGTGCACTTATCTAGTGAAGGTTGAAATATTGGGAATGGAACTGTAGATAGAACTCTGTAATAAGCCTCTATATAAGTGTGTCAGCGGGATCCAGCAGACAGAAAAGTGCTCACTGATGCGTATTTATTCTGACTTGCCTTGACTGCCTATTGACAATTTGAAGAAAATCCCCTGTGTGTGAGCCATCCTCCTTTATCTTGAATCTGACATAAAATGTATTCATGAGGATGGAATTCCCTTTGCTTCTTTTCCTTGCTATGTCTCATTTGATACCTCTTCCTTTGAATTCCTGCCAACATTCTCTGTATAAACTTTACCTTGCAGTTGGTAAACTTAGTCTGCTTACTTCAAAATCTGCAGATTGAAAATTTATTTAAAAGAGGCATTTGCTTATTCCATTTATACCAGAAGGGGGTAGGTGAGCCAAACTTCCAGCAGGTAATTATATTTAATAAGACAAATTGACACTTCCAAGAAAATTGGGACACACAGTAACAAACAGTGATAATGCCCTCTCAACTGCTGCAAGAGAAATGCAAAGACAGCAGGATATGTATCCGTGATACTGTCTGAGCATGAGCAGAGGGAAATCTGTTAATAACTGAATATATCTGAGCTTGAGCATCTGCCACTGCAAATCTCAGCTTGGGTGCATTTTATTCTTCAGGGCTGTGACTCAGGCAGTTAGCAGCATCCTGCCATTCTAGAAACAGTTAGCTTTTCACCAATGAGTCTACAAACTGTTTGTTCGAAGTTTGAGTTAGGATCTGAAATGTGTAGATCTTCCAGGTTGTATGCAGTTTTTCTCTTTAATTCACATTTGATTGTTTTTATCAGTTTTGGGTAGCAGAAAATATAAGCTAAAGCTGACGCGTCCTTCTCTTAACTCTACAAATTAAGTCAATCAACCTGGGCATTGTACTGCAAGATGTCTCAAAACCCAATTTACAAATCTCATGTTAAATGAGAATCCTGTTTGAAACAGGATGCCCAATTTATTTTCGGGGGAAGTGATCAATGTCTGTCTACAGACAACACAAGGATTTAAGAGCTTTAAGTAGGGCAGGCCATCTAGACTGCATTAGACTAGCATGGCAAAAAGATATTTACCTTGTTCTCTGCTGATCACTTACCTCCTTTGATAGAAATAACAGGTTGGTGTGTGGGAGCTCAGAGTAGCTCTGACTGGGCTGTTTGCTGTGTTAAATGGCTCTGGAAAGCAACACACGAAAGGAAGATGATACAGGATCATTTTGTCAAGACACGCGTGATAAAAGTATTGAGACAGGGAATGTTGGTTGGTCATGAGGTTGGCAAATAAGGGGAGTAGAAATACTGATTGCTAGCTAAATTCTCACTGTAATTTATGACAGAGGGAAAGCATGGTTGGAAAGTCAGTCAGAGCTAGAATGGAAATTTAAACCTCAAGGTTGTCCTCTCTCATTCCAAAAACCACTTCAGATTCACTGCACGTAGAAATGTTCCCATGTACGCACATGCACACACACTCGAACAACCATATGCACAGGGGTTTTGCTCACATTGCAATTTCTTTTCTCATGAAATGGAATAAGTGGGGGGCGATTGTGCTTCGCTACCCTCAGACTGAATGGTCATTTTTATCTGAGTAGACATGAGCACTGAAGTGAAAACCCTAACAAACAAGCTGGCAATGCAGTTTTCCCCTCACAGAGACAAAGACACTGGTGTCCTCTCTAGCATCACAAATGCTGGGGCTTTCTTTTTCCATAGGCATTCTGGGACACAGTGATTTGGGGATGCTCATTTTTAAAGGATGACATAACACAGAGCACATGGACTCAATTAAGGATTTTTCTTTAGCAGGATACCAAAATGGTTGTACTGTATCTGCTCCAAGGATGGTAAACATTGGGCATTTTCTCAACGTTACAGTTTGTTGTGGGTATGTTTATGAGAGGAAATATATCCAATGAATTTTGTTTGATTGTTTTGAAAAATGCACAGGTGTTAAGTCATGTCCAATTTTGTGTAAAAGCTCCCCATTTCCTCTTCCTTTCTTCTTTTCAGTGTTTCTATGTCTTTGAAAGGGAAAGTGGTGTTGTGATCAATAATAAGAGAGTGTGATGTTCCAGAGAAGCAGGGCTTGTTACAAGCTCACAACTCCATTTTTATGTTGGCTATTGATGACACTTAATTTCCCTGCATGGTTATCTATCGATTGGCCTCTGTGTGAATATGTCCATCTTAAAAGTTTGATTATGTGGACAAATGTAAGAAAAACATCTGTGTATCTAGCTCCTTGTTTCTGATTGAAATATATAATATATATATATATCAATATTATTTTTTTATTTTAATCTATTGTTTCTGTTTGATTATCTATTCACTGAGTCTTTGTTAATGTTGGGTTACTGCAACAAGTAGTAAAGACGGGAACGGGAATTGTTAATTGTGACTTATCTTTTATCAACCCCCCAGTTATGTGAAAAATAACATAAATTAAAATCATCATATGAAGTACAGAGAATGCATCTGGATATAATAGGTCTCTACAAAATGATTACAAAAAACCCCCCAAAAAATTAGGCAACAACCTTATCTGATATTGTTCCAGAGAGCTGTGACTTGCATTCAGTTCCTGCACCGAAAAACTGAATCAGATGGGTGTCTTTGCTCATGTTCTGACATGTCAAACCCAAACTGAGAGGGCTTAACATGAGGCATGCTGTTTAAAGGCTACTGTGCTCCACACAATGCTTGATGAAAGGCCCTTCTGTTGAGATGCACGTTTCTTCTCTACCACAACAAGTGAGACATCCAGAGCAGCACGAGGCTCTTTGTAAATGGAGGTCAGAAATAAGTAAACATTTTAGCTGAGGTTTTTACTCTAATTGTTGTAGGTAAAGGAATTTTTGGCTCATGTCTTCCCAGCTATGAGTCATGTGTGCTTTTAGCATACATTTTGGAAAGAAAATAGAAACGTGTGTTATAGCGACCGTGGTGTTTATGCTGTCATCCTTTTTATATCAGAATCTCCTTGGGCACAAAGGGAAACTACTAATGCTGGAGCAAACAGACCTTCTGTAATGATGGCTCCCTGTTTCGTGTGTGAACACTTTATTGTTATGGTTTAGACTTGGGGAGGGACTCTAGGGGGTTCTCCTGGTATTACACACCTTTTGCCTGGAGACAGGGAGTCTACACCTCCGTATTAGAGATGGTATCTGCTTCTTGGGGGGTTCAGATGGTGAGAAAGCCATGATCCAAAACAGGAAGGTGGTCTTTGTTCTAATAGCTGTTACGACACATAGTTGTGTACTCAATGTCTGTGGGAAACAGGCACAGCTTGTGGAGTAGTCATTTGTGTTTTAAGTTCTGAGAGTTTGTATTGTTCCTCATAGTGCTCTTTCCCACTCCCCTATTTCAAAAGCACGATTATCTTGTCAAAGTCTCCAAATGTTACTGGAAAAGCAAACAAGTTGTATCAAGCCTGATAATGGCTGTCTTTTAAAAATGGATTAGCTAAAACCCGTTAAGAGATTTCTCTGTGTTGGAAATAGCCTGCATAGATTGTACTTACCATAGGTGTTTCACAATTCCTTCTTGGCATTTATGTGCTTTATAAGTTGTAAATACATAAACAAAACAAAACTGGACATTAGCAAATTAGTAGAAAAAATGCCCCCAAAATGTTATGTAGCACAATTTGGCTCATTCAGATTGCTTACGTTCAAACAACTGTCCATAACCCAAAGATGTTCAATTAACTTTCATAGAAAAATAAAAAATAGCCAGTTAATTTTTGCTTTCGTTCCCCGAATCGCAAAAATGGCTGTTGATCGACTAATTGATGAATTGACTATTTGTTGCAGCTCTCATGTATTAAGTTGTTTGTTTTCTGATCCATATGAATCCTCAATGTGCAATGAAAAATATAAGAAGAACACTTGCTTCACCCTAAGGGTATGGCATAAATAGTTTGCTAGTTTGAAAGGCTATATCTTTTTGACCATTTTAACTTCTGTAAGCTTGGTACAGCAAATCTCTGCAAATCTACACTAAACTCCATAAAAGTTTGACACAATCCTGCTGGTCAACTGTAGAGTGTTTGTGTGCAGGAAATAAAATATGATGGAAAACAAACAACAAACAAAATCGATCCCCCAGTAGGTCAAACTGTAGACCTGACCAGACTTTAAATAAGCTTTGTCATAAGTATACGACAGCTGAACAATCCATCATTAAACTTCTTGCACACAGTACAGATAGTCTATAAACTGTAGCTGTAAAGTCACTTTGCCATCATCCAATGGGAAATACTGTTAATGCCATATTATCTGTAGCTGGGGTCAAATAGGACACATACAGATGGGTTACCTTTCAATACTGCTGGACTGAATTAGGTTTTTGTCTTTTTCCTTATAGACTCTTTCGTCAACAGCCAGGAATGGACATTGAGTCGGTCAGTGCCAGAGCTGAAAGTGGTGAGTAACTTTTTTCTAAACAGTCCCTCTGTTGATTCGGTTTCATCTTACTGATAGATTTAAATGTCATTGGGAAAGCATGTTCTGTCCATGTAATACTGGTTTTGCATTTTACATGAGAGGGAACAGTTGAGAAATTGGCTGGTCTTTTCCCTGGCATGTAGTGGGTGATTTTTTTTATTTTATTTTTTTAATGAGATGCGTTGGCATGGAGATGCAGGGTAGCTTGCAGCAGGACGCGAGATGAGTGGCAGTTCTGGGCTAGACTAGTGACACATCCTGGGTCTGATCCCACCCGACAGTGAAGCACACACACAGCCACTGCCAAATGCACAACTAACATCCTCACATGATTTAATGCCTTCCACCCATAAAGACTAGCAGCCTTGAAAACCTGCACTCCACCGTACTGACAGTATAATATTTCTGTGAGGTGAATTTGTTGTTGTGGCACTTTGCAGAAGAGAATACTTCAATGGAATGGAAAGGGGGAGAATTCACAGGAAGGTCAAAGACAAAAGCTTCAAACACTTAAAATACGTCTGTTTCTAAGGTGTTAATTGGCAGCTTCCACACAGGGGTTTGTTAAATGGACCTGGAAAAACTGAATTAAATGTCTCAAATTAGCTATCATGCCTTTCAACATTTTCAAAGAATTGCTGCTCAGTGACATGGTCATTCTGAACGGAAGTTGGTCATATGTCTCAGAAGCTTTTTAATATGATGGCAAAATCGGTTTCTTCTTTGTCATGTTACAGTTATAATGACAGGAACTGGGGTTTCCTGCAGATTAGCTGAATGTTGTAGCAGCTGTTTCAGAGGTTTTCTCACCCCATCATCAGTGAGCTGCACCCTGGTATTGTAGTTTCGTGATGACATCTAAACTGTGGTCAAACCTTATTTTATTGCCATCCTTTGATCATCAAATTCGCGCTCTTTAATATTCCCATATCAAATCTAAACATCTACAAAGAAGAGTAGAAGTACTTTGTGCTGGACTAGTGCTGATACAGCCTTTTGATTTCATGAAGGCTATATAGCAGCAGGTCACAAAGGCAAACAGTAAAAACAGCAGGAACACTGGTTCAGTGGTACGTTCAAAGCCTATTTTTGTTGACTCGTAGCTTTCACCGCACACAGCCTACAACTTTTGTTAACTTAAAGCTTATTCACCGTTTATAATTGAAGTGTGTATATATAAATACACCATGAGGAACCCCAGCAGAATAGAGAGTGTAGGCTGGGAAAGGCCTTAAACATATCTTTTCTCTTGTGCCTCAAACTTCCCTATAATTAGAACCATACCTGACTTTAACACCCACTAATGATCTAAAGAAGAAGAGGGCGATGGTGAGTAGAGGAGAGGGAGGAGGAGAGGGAGGAGATGAGGCATGTTGCAGCCTTTGTTCTTCCCAGACATGCTGGCATCATCAGCCCACCCTCCGCCATGCATCACCATGAAGGTGCTGTAGTTAGGTCTGGTCTAGACACCAGGGAGAGGAAGCGAGGAAAAGATTGCAACTTAAACGATGTATGTTGTAAGGACTTTCCTCATAACGTGTGAACCTGACACAGCCTGCGTACAGGACCAAGTCATGGTTTTAACTACAATCCATATGAAGTTTCTATTACTACCCAGTTTTTGCCAGAGTTTTTGTTTGTCTCAGTTTATGCCAGTTTGGAATTAAAATCTACTTATAGAGAAGCAATTCATCACAGTGAAAATGTTATCAGTAAAAACTAATATAAGCCAATATGTCAGCCTTTGATTTATCAGTTGGGCTTGAATTGCAATGCTGCTGTGATCAAGAACTGTTTTTAAAACCTTTCCTGGGTGAGGCATTCGAGGAAACTCAAACAACTAAGATTTGATACTTCTTACTGCAACCTTTTGAATGAAAGAAACTAACATTTCTGTTATTCTTTTCACATGACCCATGGGAAATTAGTTTAATTGCTGATGAGACAGATCTCTATGCAATGTTTTGTTGTTGGCTGTAATAAAAAGTAGACTCAATTTAAAACCACCATAATGACTGAGCTTGAAGGTTCATTCTTGACCTTGGAAACAGCAGCTTGATAAAAAATTCTCAACACAAGGTCCACTGACCTCGTATTTCCGAAGAGTTACTCAGCAGATGGAGTTGCTGAGCAAGGTTGAAAACTACAGAAACACAAAGGAAGAGGATCTTGTGCTGAGAATCTTTTGTTAGGTCATCATTATGGTCCTTTTAAATCTACATATGCTTGTGGTTTGTACCTGTCAGGTTATGCCTGTCAGTAATAATCACAGTCTTATGCTCTTGACCTTGCAGGGCATTGTGGGAAATCTGTCCAGTGGGAAGTCTGCCTTGGTCCACCGATACTTGACAGGCACATATGTGCAGGAGGAGTCTCCTGAAGGTAAGAGTCTGCTGTTGGAGGTGTGGGTCAGGAGGTGATTTATAAACATGTCAGATACTCAAAGAAAATCACAAATATTCAGATTAATGCGGCATGTTTACTCTGGCTCTCGTGGCCTTAATGTCATGCTGCTTATTTACCTCACAACTTGCCCCCTGACGAGTGAAAATAGTGTCAGCTGCACACAAATAAAGAGAAGCCTTGTGAATAGATTGATGTCAGTCTGATCTGTGTTTCAAAAGCATTTGATAAGTGAAATCATTCAGAAACCTGCTGGGTTGTAAATTAGTTCAAGTCAAGCATGTTGGCACTGATTGCTACACTGTACAGAAGGATAACCATATTAGGATAGTTGTGTTAATTATATTTACATGAAGCATGGTTCTGGTTTGCCTTGTGTGAGTATTTTTTCTTATTAGATTGTATTGAAACATGTTGTGGGTTAAATTATATCATGCTTGTGGATGCCAAAAGTGATAGTTGGCTGGGTCCATTTTTAAAAATGTTTTTACTCCTCCACTAAAACTGGCGAGATAATGAAAAAGTAAATTGAGGCTGTGAAGATTACTCATTGTTAAAACATGAAGGTAAAATAAAACCCCAACATTTCTCTGGGCCCGTAAATTAAAGTTTTTATTTTAATTCTATCACAATTTACTTCCTGTCCTGATGCAGAATGAGCCAGTTTACCATACTTAGGAGGTTCTATCTCCGGAAAGGGACCCCTTGTCTTTTCAATTCACACTCTGAGTTTGACAATCAGATGATATTCAATTCATCAGAAAAATGAGAATGAGAATGCCCCCTTCTGGCCTGAAAAGTAAGTCCTCCGCTCAGAAATCCACTAAGATGTGGGCATACCCAGAGTTAACTGATGATCTTTGAGGGGTTTGCAGTGTTTCATTTTAGTGTAATTATAGTGAGGATGAGACATTAGGTGCATAATTAGTTTCTGGCATTTTGCTGCACCAAGGGAGAAAAATCTTCATAGCTTAATTAGTCCTTGAGAAATCAGTGGTGGAAATGCTGGAAAAACAGAACAAGCACTGTTGCTGTAATCAAGGAAATCTATCGGCTCAGATATGTGCTTGTGTATCTTTTACATTGCTGCGAGTTTCTGTGAAACAACATACCTGTCTCATGACAAGCAGCTGCTCAGGCTCTCTTTGTTTTTGATGTGCTTTAACGCTGGCTTTAGTCCAGATCGGGTATTTACATTGTGGAAGAGTTGCCCAGCAGAGGAAGGTTCAGCGATGGCTGTTTCTTCAGCGTTTTGTTCCTGGGCTTTTGCTATGATATCTGAAAAAAGGTACTGGGGTGTGTTGCCATGGCAACACCGGATGGAGCTCCGTTGGATTGTGGCTCTGTGTCAAGGTCTAAGCCTCCGTGTAAGCAGAGTGCGCTTACTGCGTGTTAACCATGCCTACCAACTTACCGTCTCTCTGTAGGCCGGTTATTAGTCGCCTCCTTTTAATCGAAGGTTGAGCAGCACATTAATAATTCGTAAAATAATTCATAATTACTTTTCATCATGATGAAGGATAAAGTGTTTGCTGCTGAGAGTATGGTAGTCTGTCTGGCTTTTATCTTTGGATGCATTGTATTGGATCTGCTCTAAATAAAGACAACAGCATCCTGGATGATTATGTAACTGAAATGTTTACTTCAGATTCCATCCATGTTTTCGCCAGAGCCGTATGCTTTCATTACAGATACTGATCTCTGAGAGACTTTAGGTTCCGGCGTATGTACATACTGAATACAAACTCTGTAAGTCTTTGGTTTTCTATGTCGTTCTGATCCAGTCTTTCTCGCTGTGTAACGAGATCCTCCTCATCTTTTTTTCCCTCTTTAAACAGGATTCAGAGACATCGAGACACATAGTTTCTCAGTCCTTTGTCTGTATCTCCAAAGCTCTGTGACTTTAGTTTTAAAAAGAAAAGCTGGCTGGTGGTACGCGGATTTCTCTCTTTCTGTTACACAACCAGCATCCAGCAGGGCTTGAGAGGCCGTGCAAAAGGCTGGGAGAATCCCCTATTTGCCAAGCAGGCTAAAGGGGACTTAACATGGTGGAAGTGTGGCTCAAGTGGATATGTATTGCTTGCTGAGACAGGAATACTGTCCGCCTATTAAAAATTACAGGTCCCGGCTACTGTATGGCCCTTCTGTGATCACACTCACTTGAGAGATCTGTATTTCCTAATATCTTGGTTGAACATTGTGATCTCCGACACAAATCTAATCATATGAAGTTCTTAGCTAACATATAAGCTTACGAAACAGCCAGAAAATCTGATAAGTTTAACAGGTGTACTTTTATTCTGCGTGAACATCTGCTGTCTTCAGCATAATTTTTTTGATTAATTTCATAATAATTCCTCTGCCTTTTCAAAATTGTGAATTATTCAATTTAGTCAAATGGCTCTCAGCATATTTTCGTATTCATAAGGCACTGCTTTCACTCCCAGGGACATCTCTAGCCTCACAACTTTCTCATTTGAATGTTTTTAATCTCCACAGGATCGCAAACCATTCAAATGATATGCAAAATCTAATTTACTGCGTAGCTCTCCCATTGGTCTCTTCTTTATCTGCAGCCAGCTTTGCTAGCGGCAAGGAATATGCATTTGTATTAGAAAAGAAATGAAGAAAATGGGAGAGAAACTTAAGGCTGCATGGGGGCTAAGTGTTAGCTCCTCACTACCATCCTGTGGACATGGTGTGACCTGAGGCGCACCATTTTTTTTGCCTCTGATTTTATCTCCCATTGCTTCCCTCCACTCTTTTAGTCTCTGTGCTGAAATAATTGTCCTTGTCTTATCATTTCATTGCAAAACGTAATGAGTTTATGTTGTTAATGCTGCGAACCAATTTTCAAACCCACTGTAGCTCATGCATTGAAGTGTTGGAGACTGAACGTGAAAATGTTTGGGAAGTGAAAGTTGGGTATTTTCAGGCCTTGTGGCAGTGCAGTGACAGTGGCACTGAACTTGTTCCCTCAGCAGCTGTGTATTAGACACGCTAAATGGCAATTTCTCGCTCACATAATTGGCTCCAGAGAGACCTGGTTTCCTGTTGACATATGATCCTAACAGCAACATATTCAGGAGATCTGAAATTGAGAACTGGACTTAAACACCTCTCACCAAACTTTTGTGAGCCATGCCACCCTGTGTTTTGAGTCTAGATTTGGTTTATCTGGTACATCTTCATTGTTTTGATGATTAATGAGTATGGAATGTGTCTGCAGTCTTTTTCTCCATGCGAAACCCCTGGTGCTCCATTATTGTATCTTAATTTATGTATAAGAAAGACATTTTTTACAATACCACCTTGTGCAAGCACTAGACCAGACTTAACGTGTTATAAGAATGACCTTGGAACAAACTCCTTGAATAAATCTCTCTTCCTCAGGTGGACGGTTTAAGAAGGAAATAGTGGTGGATGGACAGAGCTACCTACTTCTGATCAGAGATGAAGGAGGGCCTCCAGAACTGCAGGTAAGGTAGTTTTGATCACAAAAAATGACTCTTTACTTTACTTACTAAAGCTGTGAGACATGTCAGACAGAAACTGTCTGCAAACTGTCATGCAGAGAGGAACTGTTTAGAGACAGACCATTACTTCTCCGCAGGACTGTTTGGAGCAGTGTGACAGCACTCTGTGGTTGTTCTACCAAAAGCACTTATGGGGAAGCAACAGATCAATGAGTAAACCCATCCAAAATCATTTTTGTGGTCAAAGGGACAATGCAGCACCTAATCGCCCTATTAGTATGTGAAATATGAAGAGTAATGGAGCCACTGTTTCATCCAAAGTGGGCTTTACTAAGTCTTTATAAGAAAACATGAAAACATTGATCTTCTGATACTGGTACTCTGTTCTTAAATATGAAGTGTTTTGTAACTTCTGTTGCTTAAAGTAAATTAAACCAAAATAGATTCAATAAGGCATTTGAAATTATTCGGATTTAATACGCAGTTTTAGTAAACTGTGAACAAGGATCACTAGAGAATACAAACCCACTTGCTTTTGGCTTCATACACAAGATTCAATGTTTCCGGTCACATGTAAGCCCAGTGTGAACCTACCATGTGTTTCTATTAGCAGCTGCTGATACCTGGACTGGCACAGCTCTGATTTACGCTTGTATTACGCTCAGTGAGATTAGGGAATAGAAATGAGTTTGTCTCAGTTGTCAGCTGCCTGTATAATTAGTGGCATAATTAAAGGCCTCCATTATATTCACACTCGCAGGAACCTGAGCAGAATTGTGGCTCGGAGGCTGCCATTCATTCCCTATGGGGGTCTGGGCGAGATGTGCAAGCTGAATGAATAAAGAGGGCAATACAGGGGAATAGGTATCACTCGATTGTCACTGTTAGTACTACTCAGGGTCCTGCATAGCCTCTTTCCTACAATGGATGGTGATTAGGATTGATTTCCTCTGCTCGAGGGAAACATCCCCCCCTACCCGGTTTGATCATAAACTACGCAGAGATTGTGAATGTGTATATATGTATGACGCAGCAAATACAAAGATTCCTAGATTATGATAGCAGTGGGAACACAGAAAACTGAGTAGTATTGTTTAATCATTCGCTGTCATTCCAGCTAGTACTGGTGCTTTACCTGGAAACAAGACAGTTTCAGTGTACTATGGCTGTTGCTATATTGCCCCCTTCTGTCTGTATATATTAACCTCATAAGAAGGTCTGCAACACCTAACAATGTCTTCATAACAACATAGCCTATTTCAGGCACCCACTATAAAAGCAAACTGTATTCATTAAAAACTTTTTTTAAGAAATATAAAAAATGAAGTGTGCGTTGTATAGTTTTCCCACAAAAAAGTAAAATTCCCTTGTTAAAAATACTTAAATGTACTACTCCTTCCTCATAAAACAATCAAGAATCTATAAATATGCAAATTATATTATTTTATAAGTAGAAATACTACACAGAAGATGTCTCCTACTTCATTGAAAAGTCCATTCTTGGAATATGTGCACTGGAGGTTTCAAGTTTCCACATCACTTTTGTGTATGTTGCCTGCTGGACTTTAATTGACTTTCAAACTAGTTGTGATGTTGAGTAATTTCTGGTGCACACATGTCTTAATCTCAGATTTAAGGTCAGCACAGAGAGACTTCACCTCACATCATTCTGTACAGTGAAGCTCAAACAACCAAGTGAAGTAACAATAAGCCAAACACATTTTTGATTGTTCTCCGGTTTCCTCCCACCATCCAAAGACATGCATTAGGTTAATTGGTGACTCTAAAAATTGTCCCTAGTGGATGAATGTGTGCGTGAATGGTTGTCTGTCTATGTGTCAGCCCTGCGATGAGTTGGCCACTGTCCAGGGTGTACCCTGCCTAAGGCCCGAAGCCACTGGGATAGGCTCCAGTCACCCGCGACCCCGAACGGGAACAAGCGGTAGAAAATGACTGACTGACTGACATTTTTGATTGGAGGGGACTTTAAAGGGACCGTTCATCCCCAAATCAAAAATACTCGTTAGAGCGCAGCCCTCCCCATGTTCGAGGCTACAGTCCTCACCGCAGCGGGCCCCTGTTCGACTCCGACCTGCGGCCTTTTGTGGCATGTCATCCCCCCTCTCTCTCTATCTCCTGTTTCCAGTCTCAGCTGTCTATCCACTAAAGGCTAAAATGCCCAAAAAAAATATACTTAAAAAAAAAATCAAAAATACATATTTTTCCTCCTACCTGTTGTGTTATTTATTGAACTTGTTGTGAGCAGTTTCATGTGGGAACTATTTTATTTCTACCAATAGTTCCCACATGAAACTGCTGTCAACAAATCTGTGGATTATCTTTAATAACTGGGTCCTGATTTCTGGAAAGAGACATTGCTGTTGAGTTTTTCAAATGTATTTTTTGACGCTTTGAGCACCAAAAACCGAGTGCCATATAGCCCCATTATATTAAAAAAAGGCAGACATCTCTAAACCCGATATCTCCAAAACTCAGCAACTTATACCAAAACAATCTAGGTGGATCAATAGCACAACAGGTAAGAGGAAAGATATGTATTTTTGATTTTTTTCCCTTTTAAGTCTGGTTCTGAGACAAAACAAGTGCTGTGTGAATGTTCTTGTGCAATAATGAGGCAGCTTATGTTGCACAGTGCTTCAACATACCACCTTTGCTCTGTCCTCAGTTTGCTGCCTGGGTGGATGCGGTGGTTTTCGTCTTTAGCCTGGAGGATGAGATCAGCTTCCAGACAGTCTATAATTACTTCTTGCGCCTATCCAGCTACAGGAACACAGCTGAGGTCCCCATGGTCCTCGTTGGAACACAAGGTGCTTTCCCTACATCTGATATATACTGTTTGTTTTGTCAAGATATTGCTTCCTCTACAATGGAACTGCAGACTTTACACAGGAAGTACTCTATGTTCTTTCATTGTCTTCACAGTCAGAAAATATTATTAACGGATAAGTTTGGCATATTCTATGTTTTTCTTATTATCAAAAAGCCCATGAAAAGACCAAAATTAACAATGAATTGGTCATACTAACAAATGTTGTCTGTGTAGCCAAAGACTGATATACAGTAGCTTATTTCTGTGTGCATAAGAACGCCATTGTTGTCCAAACATGGATGTCATGTTCCTTCATTAAAATTAACATGGGCACTGTAGTTTATTGTGAGTCAATCCCACAAACACCATCCTGCTGCCGAAAATGCCTTCTGTCGTATCAAATGTGTATTAATCCGCCGCTGAAAATAGTCCCCGAGAAATGAACCAAATGTTTTAGTAACATTTGTTAAAAGCTACAGTGCCCAGCTGCTTTAGGTACATATTTAGCCTGTGTTCAAAATTAAAGTAGGCTACATGTTTGTGACTTTTTGTGAAATTTCACCAACCTTATCATCTGCCTTATTATTTAAATTAAATGTGTCAGTAATGTGTTTTCTTACCCTGTTCTCTTAGATGCAATCAGTGCTGCCAACCCCAGAGTGATTGATGACTCGCGGGCAAGAAAGTTGTCAAACGACCTGAAGCGCTGCACATATTATGAAACCTGCTCAACCTATGGCCTGAATGTGGAGAGAGTCTTCCAGGACGGTGAGAGGGGTGTCAAAAAAGTTGGGCTTTGGAAAATTGTGATGGATTTGACTATTCTCGATTGACGTTTATAGACGAACCAATTTGCGAATTTATTTGAAAAAATAGTCTGCAGCTCAATCTAGAATGAATAATTTGTTGGTTGCAGCCCTAGTTTTCAACTTACTGCCTTATCCACATGCCTCACTCAAATCCAAATCCAAAGGCTGTATTTATTAATTGAGATCTTCACCACCGTTCCCACATCTAAACCAGCCACATTTCAGATGAACAAATTTCCAATCTGACAAGTTTTATTTCAACACTACAGGATTTCTTGACAATTTCTTGAATAAACAAATGAGCAGCGTTTTGTGTGACTAATGTGAAAACAACTAGGATACAGGGTCTTTTCACCTTCTTCCCATATCAAGAAAAGTGGTCAAATTAGTTCTAATTTAGGTCATTCCAAGTAATGGGGTATGCCCTATGACAAAACATTAGCTCGCCTCGATAATCTTGGGTCAACATTTCTCTTTTCAAATTCTGTGTCACTCTGTTAAACATGAGTAGAATTTGTGTTAAAATTCACTAATTATGTCGTTTTTTCCCCTAATTGTAAAGTACTTCATGCTTTTCAAGAGTTATTGCTAGCAGCAAGCATAAATGCATGTGCATGCTTGACTCACGTGGAGGGGTGTGCATACACATTTAATATTCTTTATGCTGTGGGCTCAGCAGCTCTGATTGACAGGAACTTTAACAGGCTCACTTCAATTAATGATACAACAGGCATTTAAAGTATATTGAATACAATTGTCAAACACTCCAATTATTAATCACGGAAGCTAAAATCACGGTGTGGGATTTCATAGAAATGTGGCGCTCTAAGCTAGAGAGCAGCTCATATTTAGTGTATAAATGGTGAAATACCCTCTTAATAACTCTTAAAAGTATCTGGAAAGTTTGAGTTTTTCCTTGAATCCATAATTGAAGTCATGAAACTGTCATTTGGAAACTCTGCTGCTTCCACCCTGGCACATTATCCCCTAAGGCTGCAGCTCCTTTGAAAGCCTGTCATCCCTTCACAAAACATCTGAATATGTAACACAATGTTCACTTTGCATTTCATTGACTTGATGCACAGGCACGTTGTCTTCCCTCCCTGCCTTAATTGCTTCCTGAAGCCCAATTTGAAATAATTAAAAGAGATGAAGGAGTGTTGGCTGTCTGGCGAAGTTGCTCTGTATCACTCTTGCCTTTCTTCTCTGTTTGCCATGCGGCAGCAGGCAGCCGGGCGTTATGGTCCCAGCTGTCAGGGCAACTTCAAATCATCTCTCTTTCCCTTAGTGCTAATTCATGTCACGCAGCCGTGAACATCACCTCCCTCCCTTCCTCTCCACCCAGGCCCTCACTCGAGTGTGCTGTGAATTAAATGATGGGTTGCAGCAATTGCATGGCAAATCAGGTTGTTCCGATGGTGACAATAGTCTCATTTGGCTAACATCACTCAGTAGGGCTCAGTGAATAATAAAAAAAAAAAATTCCAAGTATCATTTTGTATGATTACTTTTCTTGGAAATAGAGGTTCCCTTTTCCCAGGAGATATGTATAATCCACCTTGCAGTATGTTGCTTATTACCTGACTGGAAAACAAATGGCTTGAGGTGGTTGTGATAATTTGCTCATATGCCTCTTTGTCTGTCCGGAATTAGCTTTGCTTACTTTGTTGAGCTTCATTTGATTAGTATGGTGTTATAGTCTTTTTATAAAAAAACAGGAGAAAATGTGTTCTTTCTCTGTTTTTTAGCAATTTCTGAAGATTTTATTGACATGTCCTAACACTATGTGTGCCTGTAACCCTGCAGAAATAATCACGCTGCATTAGTTGTGTGTGCTCTACAGCAGTCCTACATTAACGTAGCAATTGTCATGTTTACAATATCTTGTGGCCTCTGTTAGCATACAAGAAAATGTAGGAAATTAGGCAGGTTGAAAATTACAATGACACTGGGAAGAAAATCTTCCCCCCCTTAATTTTTAATATGCAGGCTAAACACACTATCACACTATCATATTCTGAATTGACTGAATTGTCCCATAAGAACATAAGAAATAATCTAATCGTCTTTGTGTTCCTGGTAGATGGTTTACACCAGTCCTCCATGCTAACACTTAAAGTATTAAAGGGTCAGTTCACCCAAATACTTTCTGGAAGGATGTAATCCTGTTGATTTTTTTTACCTGTAACTTATTATTCTAACATTTGCAAATGAAACCAAAACTTACTTTAACAACCTCTGTGCATGGCTAGTTGTTAGAGTTAAGTAAGAAATATCATATTTGGCTGAACTGACCCTTTACATAACAATATGCAGAGGCACATGTATAATTCTGGTTTCTAAGTTCTCATTACTTAATGAGAACAGTCCCTCAAATCTCTCTGAATTCATTTTACTGGAAAAGTATATAAGGAACAATTCAGGATTAATCAGCAATCTGTTACTGTGTCTTTGCCACTCTCTTTTCCAGTTGCCCAGAAGGTTGTGGCCATGAGGAAAAAGCAGCAGCTCTCTATTGGCCCATGCAAATCTCTGCCTAACTCTCCCAGCCACTCATCAGTCCCTGCTGCATCCATCCCCTCTGTTCACATTAACCAGGTGAGATCCAAATCAACAAAGAAAGCACGCTGTTTTACTTACTGATCATGCAGTTACTTTATTATGAATAAGTGCTTTACGCTGTTATGTAAAGAAGTCTCCAACACGCTCTGTTGATGCGATTCTTCTCATAATCATAACTTCTTTTATCAGTGTGGGAAAATGAATAGAATGTCCCTCATTATAAATCTATCCAAATCAAATCTTCTGCATCCTAAATTGACCTGCTTCTTTATTGTTTTTACTCCCTCTCCTTTTCTGACTCTCTGACTTTCTCTCTTTCTCTCTGTTCCTCCCTCCTCTCTTCTGATTCTGCCTGTTGCTCTTAATCTTTCTCGCTCCCCAGGCGGCCAATGGTGGGGGTGCATTCAGCGACTACTCCTCCTCTGTTCCCTCCACCCCCAGCATAAGTCAGCGGGAGATGCGCATTGAGACCATCGCTGCCTCCAACACACCCACGCCCATCCGCAAGCAGTCAAAGCGCCGCTCCAACATTTTCACAGTAAGTATGCGACAGCTGATGCAAAGCAACACCCACTCACACTACTAGAAGGCATGTTGCCAAGCACACTTTGTCCACCAGAGGGAGACAGGTAGCTCAAAATGCATCAACGCCACCTCTCCTGCCTCCGATGCAGGCAAAGAAAGCGTCATGTTCACCCAGCACAATGGGCAAAGGAGAAAAAGACAAAATATAAATTATATTAGAACCCTCGAAATGCTCCAAAAAATGAACCCTTCTTTCAAAGGAAATATCAAAGATAAGCACTGTGGGGGGAAAAAACGTCAACTCTTTTCATGTCCTTTTTCTTTTCTAATTGGATGTACTAAGTGCGCATGGATTAAGTTTATCATTTCACCCATGACAAACTAGGCCCTCTGCACTGTCTAAATCTTTGACCTCCCTCCCCCCACCCCTCTTATTTTTACTAGATCCTTTCTTTGCAGTGACTTCCCTTTTTTGGGAGAGACAGCAGCAACAAACCGCCAATGCCTCTTCTGCTGCCCGACCAAGCTAAACTAAAAGTCCGAGCCAGCCAATGCCCTGTTTACACGCTGCTAAAAACGCATGCCTGCACCCTCCAACACCCCACCTCCAAGATAGAAATGCTTACTCAGCCACTAACCATCTCACCGAGTCTAGATAACTCCCCAGTCCTCACCCCACTTACTTAAACTGTGGCCCAAATCCGATCTCGACCACCAAGATTCAGTACAACACCAGTATCCCGACCCCTGTCTGCCTGCTCCTAACCCCATGTCCTGTCGTATTTGCCCTTTGCTCTAACCAATAGCATATGTGTGCACTAACCACTCTAATTTCCTTAGCTGTCCTAAGCTTGTCTTTTACTTGTAGCCTCTGCCCTCTTCTTTTACCCAGCCTGCTCCCCCCTTTCCTCCTCTCTCTACCCTCCTACACCAGCCTTCTTCTTTGCTGCTAAGCCTTTCCTAATCTCGCGTAGCCAGACCTCTGCCTTTTTATGCTCAGGGAGGTCTGTAGAAATTCTACCCAAAATGGCGTTGTTATTCTTCAAATCAATGAAATAATTCTGTGTTTGTACTTCCAAAAAAGCCAGCGTCTGTTTTCAAACTCAGACCTAACTGAATGGCTGAGTCAGCGTTTCCAAAGGTTTCGTTATATCAAGTCTTTTTTTTCTCCAGAACTTTATGAGCTTTATGAGACAACGATCAGGCTATGTGAGATTACTTCTTTCCTAACTCCTCCCTGGTACATCTACCCTTCCCCACCTCTAAATTGTCCCTTCTCCTCCACCTGTTTGCCTCAGCCTCATCTCTTTCTTCTGTTGCCCTCTGACCCCTGTCTACTACCTCCTGCCTTCTTCTCTCCCCCATCTCTTTCTAACTAAGTCCTTCTCTAACCTCCCTATCTACCCCCCCCCCCCCTCCTCCTCTATTTCTCCTACTGCCTTGACCCTGTTACCCCAGCTGCTGTGGAAGCCGCAGGCTCTGTGGCCTCCGAGCAGTACAGGCTGTGTGCTAGCTCCCCTTGTTGTCTCCCTTCCCCCCTGCTAGGTAGTGACTAACCATGTCCACCAGAGAAATGAGCCTCTCCCCGTCCGCGTCATGGAGATGCCGAAGCATGCCACCTACCCAGTGTGGGTGCCGGAGTGGCAAGCCGAGCGGGAGTTTCAGCTCATGACCTTCTGAGGAGCAGCGAGCCGAGGGTGGGAGGAGGGAGGGTGAGGGAGGAAAGAAGGAGGAGGAGGAAGCAGAGGAGGAGAAAGAGGAGGGGATGGAGAGTTAACGGGGTGATGACGACATTTCTTCAGTGACACTTGAAGAGTGCGATGGGCTAAGGAGAGGACGACTTGCAGTGCCAACCTTTTTGCCATTTTACAACAAAACAACAGAAAGAGAAAATATTTCATCAACACAACAATTTTGAGGATGTCCCTTTCCTAGCTTTGTCTGTTTTAAAAATAAATTGACATCTGTGTTACACAGTACAAGTTCTCTAAAGCTCCTGCTACTCACAGATAAACAGCAGGCTTCCATTCAAAAAGCCTGTCTTGTTTTCTAGCCACACTCTTGTAAGTAGTTCATTTTATGTTGATTTGGGGAGTTTGAAGAGAAATACTCAATGAAAGAAAATATGCCTTAATGTCATCAGTAGACAAGCTTTGACAGACCAATATCAGACTCACTTTAGTCATTACACGCAAGGTATTTTGTTCTAATATTTCAGATGAGAACATTTCTGCAAGAAATGAACCTAGCCCAGTTGTAATCAGATATTAAAGTAATATTTTTCACTTTTGTGGAACTGGCATTGGGACTCTTGAAATTAAGAATACTCCTTTTATTCCTTTTATTGAGTTAACAGTGCTGGAGAGTAAAAAAATAACAACTTTTGGGTTTTTTTGGCCCAAATTTAGTCTGACTACGAAAACGTCAGATGTATATTATTAGAAAAGCCCCTTGGAATAGGTGACTCTTTTTTAATAATACATTGGTTTGGCCGTTTAAAAAAATAAAAAAATAAATAAGTACGGAAAACTCAAAGCTTTACTACAGAAGCTCTTATCACTCTGTCTTTTCACCGCCCTCACAAATCAATTTCACCAACCACAGTCATTTCAAGCCAGTTTTACCATAACTGTCCTCGGCCACTAGGTGTCAGCACAATACACATTATTCTTTCCTAGTGCTTCCATGGTCAATAACTAAACGATCTGTTTTGTAATCTGTCTGTGGATTCCTGATGTCTTCAGGCTGTCTGTCCCTTTTTGTGTTGAAAAGCACACGGTTTAGGAATTTAGATGAATACTACGGCATTTTTTATACTTAATTCCATCCCTCTCATTCATTCATATTCATTTAACCCATGTATTAATGTCTGCCATTTGGTGTTTCTCATTTCATGTTTTTAGTCCCTTGACTTGTTGCTGGATCTCCACGTATGAAACGAAGCATAACCAAAACAAACAAAAAAAAAAAAAAACATTTGACACTGTTTTTCAATATTTGCAGATTTGTGCTTCTGTTTCCAACCTTTCTTCAACAAAAAGGGCTTTCCAACTCCTTCCGAATTAGAAGAGCATGATGGTTTAAAAAATAAGAGTCCCCTTGCTTTGCCAATCCTGATAGAGAGGAGGTTATTTATTGAGGACGCTGCTTTACCCTTGGTGCTTTATTGCATTTAGGGTAATGCATAGAACTTGCACTATACGGAAACCATAGGACTTTGCGTTTAACGCTGCCTAAAGTCGAGTCCATTTGAGTGTTTGACAGCACTCAAAGTAGACTGTCAAATATCATGAAGTGAGACAGACTGTAGGGACTCTGCTGGAAATGCCCCCCC
>CM022487.1:16829377-16857378 GCA_011952105.1 Coreoperca whiteheadi
TCTCCCCGCCCCCAACTCTCATTCAGACATCCCATAGAAAAACACGCTGTACAGTCAAGTCACTCTTGGAACTGTTATCCAGCCGCCCAAAGGACACGACCTTTCCTTACATGACATCACACTGCCTTTTGCCATAAATGAGGACTCAAGGACTAGAGGTGCCACGTTGTTTTTTGTTCTTCCTACATTCATTTGATCTGTTTTTATTTGATTCCTTCTTATTTTCCAGGGAGTATTGAAGTTTTGAATGGAATTGAAAATGTGGTATAAATGTATTATTATAGAGGTATTTTAGATCAGAGTAACTTTGGGTAATTTTATGAAGGCCTTCATAAAAATCAGGGTAGAGTGTCAGGATATTGAGGTATTACAGAGAGCTATTAAACTGAAAGTTGCCAACAAATGAAACTGAGTTGCACCGACTTGTATGAATGTAGTTAAACTTAACATTTGTTTTCCTTTTATTTATTTTAAGTTATTTATTTTTGCACATTCAATGGTCTTTTATTCATTTATTTATTTATTTTAATTTTTCTCAATTTAGGTTTGGTACAGAGATTAACTCTTGCATAATCACTTTTCTATCATGAACGGATTGACGAAAATATAGACTGCTGTATATCTTGTATTGTATTTTATTTACAATGGTACTCTATACAAAGTACATACATATAAGGAGTATATGAAATAATGCCTTTATTGTCCATCCTATATTTTGTGGGAACTGCAATGTTTGGCTCAATCTGTTGAATATTTTGAAGTGAATTTGTGACTTGCTTTGTATGGTGTCTGTATAAAAGCTAAACAAGTCATCATTAAAAAAAATAAAATGTTGGAAAAAATATAAACACCAGAGTTGGTTTACTTGAACTCAGACTCTACCTCTTCTCCATTGGTGACTGGACATTTCTCATGTTCTGAGTGAGACCATACACACTCATGTCTGTCCCTGCCTGTATCTCATCTCTTTATTTGTTTTGGGTTGGGGAGGTTATTTTTAAATGATTTATTTCCATGTAATGGTTATATTTACTGTCTAACCATTTTTCCATGCACAGGCACGACCAGAAACTTGAAATGTTCATGTCTTTTTACTATTTTTTTTTTTTTTTACACTTAAATTGTTTGATATTTGCAAAATAAGTTTATGTCCCCTCAGGTTTTGCAGGTCAAAGGTCGGAGGATGCTACTTGTGCTGAAGTCTTTTTAAAATAACCATTTTCCCTTCTCTCCCTTTAACCTGTTGTGAATTTTAATGTATTTATCATGCTGTGAAAGCCCTAATCAATGCAGCTATGCTAAAGGCACAGCTGAAGCTACACTGGTGTAGCAGCAGTTGGTCTGCAGGTCCATTAAGGGCCCGCTCTGGGTTTCAAACAGAGGGAAGGATCCCCCAAAGGGTTTCAGGGCTGAGTCATGACTCAATGTGTGGTCGTCCTTGGTCTCCTCTGTGTTGAGATGTGTCTAGTGTGGTCTTGGTTTGGTCTCTTTTTTAATTTTTTTCTTTTGAACTTGCACGTTGGTGTTACTGCTGTTTGTTCCGCTGGTCTGCTTGTCTGTTAATTTTGAGCTTCTTTTGAGACTTTTATTTTGCAACGTCGAGTTTTTCCACAAATACTATAAATGCTCAAAACACAAACCCTCACCTCCCCCTCTGACCCCCAGTCTCTCTTTCTCTTTACCTCACACACACACACACACACACACACTCCAACATACACAACTAAGGCCAACAACTAAAAACTCACCTCACACCCCACAACTCCCACTCTCTGCTTTGCCGTCAGTGTGTCGCTTCTGTTGCTGACTGACTTTCTTGTTTTCTTGCAGTCACGGAAAGCCAGTGAACAAGCAAAGAGCGTTGACAGTAAAACAGACAGCATAGGCAGTGGAAGGGCCATACCTATCAAACAGGTAAGCAGTTTTCCTCTTTTTAACCTTACATTTCTCATAGTTAGCTGGGTAAGTATGATCCCTCCTATTACATGGTCTTTTCTGTTTAATGTTGATATTCTGTGTGTTGAGGCTTTAATCACAGTGGATAGGCCACACAGTTCATGTGATTTGGGCAAAGTAATGTGTTACTTTAACCACTAGATGGCGACATAATACAACATAACCAATTACCTCAATGCCATTACAAAAGAATAAAAGGCTGTGGGGTTTAGACATAACATCAGAACTGTTATTAGCAAAGAAATGTCCCTGTTTGTGTAAATCACACACCTGTCATATAAAAACTACGGCAGAGTCAGTTAATTTCTGACGTCATATATTGCAGAATAATGTGTAATTAAAGCGTTATGGATAATGAAAAGAAACAATTTGTGCGTTTCTCAAACGACCATAGCTGCAAATATAGGCCTGTTTTGTGTGCTTACAAACACTACCAATGTATCACAGCTTCAGAACAGTAACAATTTTAGTGGACTTAGTGGCGTTATTGTGTAGCGTCAGTCCGTGTATTTAAACTCCCAATCAATTTGGGAGAGATGATTCCAATCCTGTGATCAATTTTTACAGTGATCTTACATTTGTTTCATGGATTGCACCTTTTTAGTGGAAATTTTATTACATTTACATTTAGTCATTTAGCAGACGCTTTTATCCAAAGCGACTTACATATGAGGAAGACAATGGAAGCAATATTATTATTCCTCATAAGTGTGTGTGTGTGTGTGTGTGTGGGTAGTATTTTTACATAAAATTTCATTCATGCCTATCCATTTATTGTGCTACATTAAATACACACTCACTGACATCACAGTGATTTCTATTTTAACATAGTTATAATTTTTTCCCATCTTAAATGGCCTACTTTTTATTTTTACTATGATTTTCTTTATTGTTTTTCTTTTTTATGTATTTATGCAATGCTTTAAAGGACCAGTTTGGTCATAATGAACAATGAATTACCCATCTGAGTAAGGATCATTTCTAAAGGTTCTACTGTAACCCGAAGGAGAGGTAATTGACACATTGATTAGTAATCACTCATGATTATTTGAGGGCTTTTGAAATGGGTCACCATCCTTATATTATCCTCTTTACCTACCAATGATAGAAGATAATGTCCTTTTTTGAAATGTTGAGCCAGACCTTCTCATTCCCTTTGTAAGAAAATTGCCATGGCTTTGGTCCAGCTGAAATAATGGCAGGGTGACGCTTCCAGTCACCCTCATCCAATCAGAAAATAATACTTTGTGGAAGCCAGTTTATCAGATACGTATCTATTGGCGTATCTGTCTGTCACTGATGCTAGATGTTCATGTAACGGATACGAATGTTTAATGATAACATAAAATTAAAATAAATTAGGTAGCGTTACATTTCTTTTACATCAAAGTCATACTTAATTATACAACAGAAGTTTAAATTATGGTTTTATTCAAACTTCAACATGCTGGAAAAGTGCTTTAAAATACCCTAAAAAGACAGCATAGAAATTTAAAACTTCATGGTGGTCATTCTGCAAACGTAATTTATATTCGATCTCCTTAAAGCTCTTGGGTTTTTTTTAGACTAAATCTGAAGAGTACAGGTAAGGTTTTTACAGATTAGAAAAGAATCCCCTCTGAGCGATCTGTACTGTAAACTCTCCCATTCTTATCCAATACATTATGGGGAGCTTCCTTCTAAAGTCTAGGGCCAGTTTCCCTGAGTATCATGGCAACTTTTGACAAGATAAACCACCCCCCTCTTTATTTACAAAGGGTTTTTCTTTTGGAGGGGAGGAGTTTGACTATACAGATGTGGAGGGAGGGATGGAGGGGGTTAGTGGTGTGACTTGCTGATCTCCAGGCCAGTCAAATGCACAATCAAGGGGATCAAAGTGTCAATGTGAGCTTAATTACCACTCCCCCCTCACCCCATCCGGCCAAATCACACACCACATGCCCCCCCCCCACTCCTACCACCCTCCCATATAAAAATAGTGAGTGAGGATAACAATGCACTCAGGAGCTGTTGGCGGCTCCTCAGCAGAGAGTGCAGTCTTGCTGCCCCCCCCCCCCCATGGCCTGTCACAAAGGGCCAGCCTATCAGTCAGGCACAGTGGCAGGATGCAGCTTTTCCCCTGGTCGTCTGACAAAAGAAGGGAAAGACACTATCTCCTCTGTGTAGATATGACAATTGTGTGGACACAGAGAACGCGTCTGACGATCGGCCTGTTTCCTTATGTTGCACAGGCTGAACACACTCATCTTTTGTGTGTGTGTGTCAGTGTTGTAGGGAAGCACAGGGCTCCACACATGTTGCCATTTGATGTCAAACGATCACATAACAACATACGACTGATAAATTATCTCAAATCATTTGACAAGCTTCCAATTACTGAAAGTGACATGCTTTATGAAAGATATATCACAGCCATAATGAGCAACTGTTCGAATGAAACAACAGAAAAATTAGTCTGCATGTGTAAAGATTTTCACATTGTCTCTGTATCTTTATCGATCTGCTTCACAGTTTTGATAAATATATGAAGCTCCGCACTGATTGCATGTATTGATTTATTTATGCTTCAGTAAGGTCACGAGATGAGCAACATATTTGCTTGTAAAACATGCATTATAAAGTCGCCGGAGGCCCTGTGACTGGATCATTTGCTTTGTATGATTAGAGAGCCATTTAAAAAGTGTTTACAGTTCATTTATTGACTAAATTGAGAAGTCTGGGCAGTCAGCAACTTATCAATTGAAGGACACAATGTTTCTTCCTGAAAAATCATAAGAAGTATCAATAGTTAACCAAGGCTTTCTGCTATAAAAAAATAGCATTTCATTAACTGCATGACTTTTACTTTTAATCATGGTCTTTTTACTAATCAATAATTAAACAGAATATATACATCGTTATGGAACATAATTGTTCATTTTTCTTCCTTTTTTTGCCCCTTTTTGCTTCCCCTTTCCTACCCAGAAGGACAAGAGGATTCTATGACAAATTGTACTACTAACTGTTTATTGAGCTTCAACAACACAGACAACGGTGTTTTCTCAGTGGCCTCTAAAAATGACTTTTTCCATTTTAAAATAAGATAACATCAGAAAATATTGTTCTATACTCTGTAACTTATCTTTTTGGATAATATTTTTGTAAAGATCTATAGGTCTGTAAACAGTAACCTCATCCCTGTGTTCTTTGAGGAATTTCCTGTCAATTCAAGTCTTAAGAGTATGTCTATAGTATTACAAAATAAATCCCAGGTTGCACAAATCTAGTCAAAAGTCAGTCCCCCCTCCCCGGATTAGGATGATTGTCGGCAAACAGCCTGGTGCCGAGGTCACCGAGGGTCAGCTCTTCCTGATGTGTTAATCAGGATTAAAGCCTGCAGGATGGGCCTGGCTAGCAAAATACTATCCCTTTAACCCCCCCCCCCCCTTTTCAGATCACATACACACACAGGCCATGGCTGTAAAAGCACAAACATTGACCCGGTTTAATCCCCTAATTAAGCGGGCCCCTCCTCACTATTTAACCCCATAGAGCCTCCTGGCCCTTGCACTCAGCAGCGTTTGGTCACCTCCAGCAGAGGAACTGCATTGTTTACCAGTGGATTTACTCAGATAAGGAAACCATCTGAGGCCCTAAAAGGCTCCAGAAGATAAAGTAGAATAGAATAAGAGCCGAATGGGCTTTGAAGAAGGGAGATCACACTCCCTAATCCCAGGATTGAGAGGTCTTCCAGAGTTCAGCATGTTATGTGTATGAATGCAGGGAGGAGGTCTGGCAAATTGGATTGTCTCTCTCTCGCTCTCTGAATGGTCTCTGTGCCAGAGGAACTTGGCCAACTCTGGAGGTTCAAATGGTCACAATAGAAAAACTAACATATCATTAGACTAGTCAGCCAACAAATTGTAGTAAAGAATGAACGTTAAAGGGGATTTAATTTCATATTACTGTTGGCTATTACTGGTCCTGTACTGTTGTTTTCATATTT
The DNA here is from genome assembly GCA_011952105.1 of Coreoperca whiteheadi. NCBI lineage: Eukaryota > Metazoa > Chordata > Actinopteri > Centrarchiformes > Sinipercidae > Coreoperca > Coreoperca whiteheadi. The sequence goes on from CM022487.1 coordinate 16,835,319, forward strand.
TTTTTATGTAATTATTTCCATACCATTTCATAATTGTCATTTAAAATGATGTTTGTTTGCTTTATGACTTGCCACAAAGAAAATTCTGAATGTAATTGCCATAACGAGTCTGTAATAACCATAATAATAATGCTGTTTTATGGTATTTAACATCCATAATGGCTAATATCATCCATCATGCTGCTTTGAGAAGAGCATATGCTCACCGTGATGCCTTGTCTCTTACAGGGAATCCTTCTGAAGCGAAGTGGGAAATCCCTCAACAAGGAGTGGAAAAAGAAATATGTCACACTGTGTGATAATGGCGTCCTTACTTACCACCCCAGTTTACATGTGAGTCTCAACCCCCCCACCCCTCGGCCATCTTCTTCCCTTCCCATTTCTTTTCCAATTGGCTTTATGTGTTTGTTACACTACCTATTGTTCTCGAGGGTGCTGCTGGAGGTTTTAATGTAGGACTTTTTCAACCGCTGAGCACGATTCTCTTGATGCGATTACATTTAACACCACTGCTGTAGTGAACTGGATTACAACCATATAGGCTAATGATTTCTACAGAGACTTGTCGCTGTATATGACAGCTATATTTGCAAACCGTGTGACTTAAAGCTTAGTTTTAAGAAATAGGGTGCCCCAGTGGTCCTCTCTGCCCCCCGAGTGGTGCCAAATTCCCGGTGCAGGGTAATGGTGACATGGCCGTACTGCTGCGTGCCAGCCGCGCCTAGACTCCACGCTGGCATGTATTTATAATGGTTCTCACCACATGGCAGCAGAGCCTGACCAGCCTCCCACATCCATCTTCGTCAGAATCCCGCTGGGCCGCTAATACCTCTTAAACACTCGGCTGGCTGGCAGCAGACAGCTCAGGAGCCCGGTGCCACACTCAGAAATGCCCATCTTTCACCAAAACCCCTTCAGTTCCTCCCATCACCCTCCGATTCTTCCAGTCCTGTGTTTGAGATGTTTACGTAGTTTGGCGAAGGTGAAATGAAAGATGTTAGCAACGTCTTGTGTCTAAGGAGACAGCTCAAACTTTGATCACAAGCCCAACAGTTAGACATGAACCTTGTGTGTGGCCTTGTTGCACTGACAGTGTGTTAGTGGTTTAATTTACAAGCGGTTATTAGTAGAGCAGTGCTGTTCTACAATGATGTATGTAATTGACTGAACAGGCTATCTCTTGATCATTACAGCTATTACAGGTCATCAGGGCAATCTATGAATCTATGAATCTGTTGACTTACGGAGGGAGGTGAAATAAGGGAGACAGTTACATTAGCGCGGTAACAGCTCGAGCTCATTTTGAGCAGTGGAGCAGAGAAGGAGTAAGAAAGGGATTGGGAAAGAGAGATTGAGGAAAGCAGAGAGGGAGGAAGAAAGAGGGAGGGAGGCAGACTGAGAGTGGAAGAGGGGAACCTTTAATTTCGCAGTCAGCCAAGCCATCCACACAATCACCTTCTGTTAATTCTATCTGCTACATCAATTAAATTGTTTGTAGAAACTAATTGAATGTGGCTTAATCACACATCTTAATAGCTTTGCACGCTTCGATCTGGCTGTTAATTCCAGCAATAAAATGAAATGAGAGCGCTCACTGGGTAATTAGCGAGGAGGCTTGGGAAAGAAATGAGTGCTTTATGACACGGTAATAAAGCAGAGGAGCCGGTGGGGGGACGGCAAAGGCCGAGCTCGCCTCTATCTGGGTCTTTTTCTGCTGAGCCCAATGATTTTCACCTTGGCTTCCCACATTTGGGCAGTAGTCGCTTTAAACCAAATCAAATGCCCAAATTGAAAGAGAATGAGACTGTTTGCATTCATTAAGCCTAACATCCCACTATTTGGAGAGACAGCGTGGGCACAGGTGATGTATAATGGCTTTACAATCATTTTTCCACTATCACACACCCTTAGTGGAAGGTCTGAGATGGGTTGTGACTGATGGGGATGGAAATTGAATAGTCTTTTAATTTGTTTTTCTTCCGTAATTCCTGGATTCTTGTTGGTCTGCTGTGTATAATCAGGTCCCTGAATTGAGGGAAATATTTGGACTAGTACTTGAGCAGAGTACAGACCATTCACAACTATTGTCATGTTGTTTTTTTTCACTTCCTATAGGACTACATGCAGAATGTGCATGGCAAAGAGATAGATTTGCTGAGGACAACAGTCAAGATTCCCGGGAAGCGACCCCCCAGAGCAGTGGCCACCGTGGCCCCCACTGCTAGTCCCAAAACCAACGGGCTGACCAAGGACCGCAGCACCTTGCAGTTGGGCATAGGAAACACAGGTACGATGCTCTGTCCTTATTATAAGGCTAAAGGCCAGAGTAATAAAAGTAACTGTGCTTCTGTTGCAATCTTCATATTAAAAATACAAATATATGTAGAATTTAAGAGATTAATTTTATCTGACATTTCTGTAAACAACTTAATGAGTGATTTTACTGGAATATGATTGATACATTTACTGTTTTAGCGTCAAGTTAAATCTTGTAGTTGTTGTCAGAAAACATAAACCACAAGTGTTTGTGGAAGTTACCACACCCTTGTACATGATCAAGGATCTTTTAACAAGAGCAACGATCCAGGTTCATGAAAATATACAATGGGCCAAAGGCTTGAATATGTGTAAACAACAGTTTGTGTTCTAATTAGAGATATAGACATGCGCGTAAAACAGGCTTGACTTCACACAGTTTGTAATCAGTCTAAATGTCATCATAAACAATATACAATATACAAGTACTTTTTTGTGAGCCTTATTAAAGACTGAGAAAAATGTGTTTCTCTTCTCAGTTTTAATAAAATATCCTGGACTGTATATTTTTACAACACACTCAACTTTTTTTGACTACATGTTCATCTTGCAGTTGCCAGCACCTCCAGCTCTGTAGTACACACTGTGCACAAAGCTTTTTATTTCCCTTTTTCTCTCTTGTAGTTGTGGTATTGAAATAAATACTATATCATGCTAATATTATATAGGATAGACATATATTTCAGGTACTATCCAAAAACAAATTGTCGGTATTATATATAATGGTTACTCAATGAATATTACTTTACTCATTTTCTATGTCCTCAGTTTATAATTAATCATAAGAGTGGGTCCCAACAGGTTAATTATCTACTTCTGTATGGTTCATTCATGCAAATTAGCTACCTCCATAGTATACACAATGATGACTTAATGAGTGTCTATGAGAAATCTATTAATTCTCTAAATTACTAAACAGGGAATTAAAAATGGTGTTTAAACATCATGCCCACATCTAAGGAAATATCACAAAAAAATGAAGGTTTGTTTATCTTGTAGTATTATGCCACTATGACACTGACCTAGTTATTTTTCTTCCTCTGTGGTAGTAGGGGTCATAGCAACAAAAAACAGTTTGGCCCTGAGCATCGTGCCAGGGTTTCTCCACCTTTCAAGTTTAAAAATAGAGCTCTTCTCCCAGCGAGCTGTGCCACCCGAGGCTGCAGAGAGTCTGGCAAGCTTATAAAGGGGAAGCCAGTGATTGGATTTAGGGGTTAGGATTAAGAGTAATTAATACTAATTAACAAAGCAATCCCCGGAGGGAGACAGGGTCCTTCATCGGCTGTGAAATAGGCACAGTGTTTCCATCACTCAGGCAAAAGCTAACTAGCTGAGAGTGGGTACAGTGCCAAAGACAGGTCGGCAGGGACTATTAGCACTGTCCAGGCAGATGACTGTTAAACCTGGCCACGGTGCTGCCACTGCTGAATGGGTTAATCAGTCAAAAAGCAGAAAGATGTAGGAGTTTACAGAGCAGAGGACGTCGGATTGAGGTTGTTGCATCCCACAAACCGTTAACCTTGAGCACTGGGTTGAGGGGAGTCATTGGGGCAGACAAAGGGCCTTCAAAACAGGCCAGGCCAGGTTTTGGGAAAAGAGCACCAACTGGTTTGTTGTATCTCTTAGTTTTTCTAACCCAACATTGTTGTTTTGTCCTGTTGTTCGTTTCTTGGACAAATCAATGACAAATTCCCAAGATTTCCATCCATTTGTGCATCAGGGAACAATGTGAGGGAGATTTGCCTTAATCTCCACTTAGGAAAAGAAAGGTTACAAATCACATCAGGTCTCTCTCTCTCTGTGGAGGACCCTCTTCTGATTATGTGATCGGGATTTTGATTTCATTAGACGTGCAGTTGATGAAGGGAACAAAGGGGTAATTTTTCATTCACAGCGTCCAAATCACAAGCCTTGTCTGTGCCTTTGGTAATTCATTCATTCCTTAGATCTAAAGACCTTTATAATCACTGGGAGAAGAGGGATAGCGACGGAGAGAAGGAGGGGCAGAGTGGATGGGGGAGATGGGAAGATGAAGAGGACAGGCTGAGAAGACAGAGAGTAAATGAGAGAACGCATGCGCCCACGACTTTGCCAGGCGGCCAGGTTTAATTCCTTTGCTGGCTGCTGAGCGGAACCATTTTAAATATGATCCTCCCTGTTAACACGCATCCTGCCGTGTCACCGGCGACAGATACATTGTATCAAAGTATTAATGGGGCCAGTCACTTTGAATCAATCCTGTGGGGGAGAGAGATGCATGTGGAAGAGGTGGAGATTTCATGAAAGTGTTTAGCTCATTCCCTCCTCACTCTGTACTACAATTTGTCTCCAGCTCTAATCTACAGCACGGTAGAACTCACTGACCAGCAGGCCCTGCCAGTACCAACATGAGACTTTTCCAAAACTGGTGCAATCTGGCCTTTTGTAGGTACCATAGAGTAGTGGTTCCTTTTATTGTCTGATGTCCCTCAGCCATATAACCAAGTACTCATTAACACCACCCGTCATATTACAAATTTTAACACTATTAATTACATAAAAGTGGATATTGTCACAATAATTTTCATACAAGTCGTTATTGGGAAATTGTACATATTTAACTTTTGTTCTGTTTTTTTTACAGTGGTCATGTTTGAACCACTTATAGCAACAGAGGCTGGACGTTTTAACCATTAACGCAGCACCTTTAGCTGTCCAATTTCATAAGATCTATTTTTGTCACATTAATGAGCTATTTCTCAATATTTCCATGCGCCCCCTGACAACTGTAGAAGTAGCCCCTGGGGTACACGTACCCCTGGTTGGGAATCACTGCTGTAGGGTAATAGTTTGTATCAAGATCTGTTTTGTCTGTAGAAATGTTTGTTTCATTTCATATCTTTCATTTCATCAAATTTATAGTAACCATGTAACATAACAGCAGTTATGAGCTGGAAATGGCTGCAAGCATCCTCAAAAACAGGGCCGCCATCATTGGGGCCTGCGGGCCAAAGTTGGCCGTCCTCACGTTTGATTTGGCCCACCAGATGTTTCTATTGGCAAAAAAATTATAATAATAATAATTATAATACTGTTTTTTTGTGAGGTAAAAATGCTGTTTAAATATACAGGATCCCAATTATTAATTTGTTTTTCATAATGTGTGACACTACGCAGGAAGGGATTCTAGTACTATTTTGCATCTTTACAATAAAAACGCTGTTTGCTTTTGGCCCGTGGCCCACGATTAAGCTTCAGTTTTGGCCCTCCAAGGAAAAAAATGTGGGTGCCCCTGCTCTAACAATACGAAACTACGTTATAAGGCCTAAATGAAGAAGAAATCCAATTTAAACTTTGTCCAAAAAGCGAGATAGCAAAGATAGTACACCTGAGTGACTTGTGTGGGGACTGGCAGTAGCAGTATCACACGTGGAGGGGGATATCTGGGCGTTGGTCAGGATCATGGTGGTGGATTACACACAGCCACAGATGATGTGCTGCCTGGCCCACATTACCATGAATGCTTCATTATCCCACTACTTGTACATAATGGCAACAACTCCACGGAGGGGTCAGGCCTCGTCACGGCTCATCAACCCACTGACGGCCCGGCCTAAAGAGAAATGAGAAGCAAGGCAGCGCTGCTCCCCACTAATCCATCGCCTCTACTTAACACCCCAGCCCTGAATAGCCTGCAGAACACACTATCTGGCTTTTGTTATCTCTTTATACACATGATGATACAGTCAGCAAGAAATATTCATAATGGTGCTTTGTACTTTTAAGTTTTCATTAATTTTAATAAGAATTGCACAGGAGAAATGTTGAAATGTTTTGTCTCAGAGGAATCTGTCTGTAGCAACCTCCTTGATAAGACAAGTATCACTTTGAATTTAGCTGAACAGGACTTTCCTCTTTGCTAATGATGTTTTTAATTACAGTATCTAGATGCAGTGTTGGAACAAGTATTCAGATTTTTTATTTAAGTAAAAGTAGAAATACTACAATGTAAAAGTAAAAGACCTTCATCAAAATTTTACTTAAGTGGAAGTGGGTGCTGTCAGCATTATATTATTAAATATTAGATTATTATCACTGATGGATTAAGGTGTAAGAAGCATTTTTATGCCACACGTTTTTATTACTTTATTGGGCAGTTTAATCTATAAAAATGGATCATATATATTTTTTAAACTAATATTTATTATATGTAAAATCTTAATTTACACAGTAACTTGTAACTAAAGCTGTCAAATAAATGTAAATATTACCTTCTAAAATATAGTGGAGTAGAAGTATAAATTAGCAGAAAATGGAAATACTCAATAATACTCAATTATACTTAATTAAGTAATTATAGAGTAATTAAAGTAAATGTACTTATTTACATTCTACTACTGTCTACATGACATGCAATTTCACAGTAAATGGCTTGATCACTGTTGAATCTTTACTGTAAAAATAATAATGACACATTCATCAATAAATTAGTCAAGATAATTAATCGAACTGATGTTTGTTTGTTTTTTTTAGGCAAAGGGCCTTTATGAAACACTTCTTTTTGTTTTGGCTCTGTAATGTTAACGCCCTTACTTTTTTACCCCTAAAATGTTCTGTTGCATCATAGTTTTTTAATATTCTCAACATTTTTTGCATTGACATTTTATAATGCTTGATGTATTTAACATTCAAATCACCCATACGATCACTAATGTCGGGAAGTGTTAAATTGAGTCCTTTGGACCTCAGTTTACAGTTTTCAGGTTCATTTTTGTCAGTCCACCGTAGTGCCACTGCCAAGGCTGTAAAATGTACTGGAGACAGGCCTGATGGAGCTGCGAGTACAGTGCTCTTTTAATGCCACAAGCTGATTATTTCTCCACTGTAATTACATTATCCTCCCCTTTATGCAGGAGTGGTCTCTGGGGACTAATGGATACAGCCATGTATAATTCATTAATCATTAGCATCCAATTTGACAATTAGATGTGATTGTTGAATTTTAAATATCAATGGAAGTTACTTTGTAGTTATCTAACCATTTTTTTGTACTTTTTTTTTAAGGCGTCAAAGAGTCAAACTACACACTTCGAAAATAGAGAAATGTTGATCTTCATAGGGTGAAAGATAATAAAGAATTACTATTAAACAGTGAGGTGATTAAACATTTATCTGTCTAAAATGGGGTCTTTGCTAGAAACTAAATGACACGGTACTGTTGTACATTTGTAAATATTCCTTTTTTTTTATTCTGTAATGATAAAAGTAACCAAAAGCATGTTTATAAAAGTCATGAGCTTATTTTATGTATCATTCATCCGTCACTATTTAAAAAACAAAGTTTCATATTTTGTTTTCAGTACCCCTACTCCTCGGCTCCATCTCCCCCTCCCCCTCCTCCTCCTCCTCCTCCTCCTCTGCTCTGATTTCAGCATGCTAATTTAGTCAGTGCTCCTCAGCATGATTCCCTCGCTCTCTCTCCCATTCTTGCTGCGATTCTGCTCCCTCCCCTCTGGGACTTGAAGATTAATATTCCTGGGCCCAACAAGATAATTACTGATACTAATTAGACATGATTATGTGAATTTGATACACTTATTACTCTAGATAATGAGTAGGACATATTATCCTAACAAGCACCCGTGCCGCTTAGTTTACTTTACACACGACCCACACACTATATTTTCTGTTATTGTCACCTCAATCAGAAACTGATATTCTCTTGTAATTATTGAATAAAAGGCCTTGATGTGTGATACCTGTTTTCCACAACAAAACCTCTGAAATCAGACTCTTTAAGTGTCAAATCAATGTCTATTTACCTCATAAAATTGGATTGTTTTTAGGATGTAGCTGTACAGCACGAAAAGGAGTTATGACTGTGAAAAAACTGCTGTGCATGAACTTTTCTGATGGTTAATTTTATTTTAAAACAAACCTTTTTTCTTCGTGTAGGTCAGACAAAATATGTTCTTATTAGTGTAACTACCTGAAATTCAGTGAAGTTTATTTACCAGGATATAATCACACAATTTTGGAACAAATGCTTGTATTAAATGATACAGTTATATTCAATTTGATGCATTTTAAGGCTTAACTAGTTCATCTGATTCCTCTCACATGACTGGAAGTGTATCGATGGTTTTTCAGAGTAGTTAGGATGTGTTGTAGCGACTGCTCACGAACAGGAGGGAAGGACCACACGTGGCGCAGCCTAGCCCATGAATTAGTAAAGAGAGCCAGCCGTGGCTCGCCTGATTGGAAGTTAGGGAGAGAACGCCTGCTGACGCCAGTGGAGATCGATGTGGCAGTCAGAGGGATGAGGCGAGATAATTAGCGTTCAGAGTGTATCTTGTTAATTAAGGGCTAATTAGAGGCAGAGAACGGAGGGAGAGGGGTTTTGTGTGTGTGTGTGTCTGAGTGAGGGGGGGTTGGTTGACAGAGGGATGTGCACAAATAAGGTGGCAGTAGCATTGCAGTGCTGTAGAAACTACCAAAAACTGTTAACTCAATTACACCATTATCACTTCTTTGCAAACTCTTTTTGTTTTAAAGAAAACAATTCTACCAAACTAAGTTCAGAATTCAAACGGCTGTAGAGAACGTGGGAAATCAGGATTCATTTTCTTGCATCTGTCACTTATTTTCCAGGCGCTCCTCACTCCAACAGTAGCACATCCCTCCAGACGGGTGGGTCGATGTTTGTCAGCAGTAAAGATGGCATGCACCAACGCTCCTTCTCCGTATCCAGCGCCGACCAGTGGAATGAAGCCATCAACACCAGTACAAGCAGCGGAGCCCGTAAGACCTCCACCCCCTCACCTTTTACATTCTCATCCCCTAAATCTCTTCCAGAGTCCTCACCATGCATAGTGCAATCGAAATTCACATATTACTACCACAAAGACAAGTAAGTGTGAATTAAAACAAAGCAAAGGGATCTTATTTAGTGGTGTGGCAAAATGGAGATGTCATTTCCCGAGTTTCTTAGACAGGTGGAACAAGCCTCATTTTCATAATTAGGTGATCAGGGCTGTGATCGCTGTGACCTTTTTGGCTGCTGCTCTCAGATAGACGCTCCGTGTTCAAAGGAGAGGAACAGCGAAGGTTAACTTTCTGCCATTGATGCATCTCCACTTACTGCCGCTGTGTCATCATGCACCTTGTCTCACTGTACTTGAGTGAAGTAAGATAATATATTCACCATGCATGTCTACACCCCCCCCCATCCTGTCTTTACCTTCAATCTTAACCCCCCCCCATCTGTTTTCCTCTCTTTTCTTCCGAAGAGGAAAATGAATGCTTTTTGGGGGTACCATTCATCACCAGTTATTTCCCTCTCTTTGTGGTTGGCAGTAAAAAAGCACTTAAATGCACATCAACAGAATAACAGTCATTTCCATGCATGTTTGCACTCTGGTAGTTCTCATTAGCACGGCGGCGGCTCCCCCCCTCCCCATGGGCTCCCAGGGGCCCCGGCAGTTTAAAGAGCGCACTTTACGAGCGCTGCTGGAGTCCAACTGCACGGCCCTCGTGGTTCCGCAGACAAGCCTGTCTCTCATTTGGAGCTGCCAAACGATCAATTCTGCCTGGACGCAGGCACTTCCATCACCCCCTACCCCTGACTCCCATCAGCAGCATGCCCAAAGCAGAATTACTTAGATTCGTGGGGTCCTCAAATAAATGAGCGCGAGTGTGTGTTCTCGCTGATTTTTTTTTTTTTTTTTTTTTTGTAGCTGTTTGTATGCAAGTTTTTTTCCACAGAGCATGTTTGCATCTGTATTACAATGTGTGTATGGGAGAGAAAAAAAGGCTTCATACTGGATGTTTGTGAACGTTTGTTTGGCGTCCGTTCTGCAGAGAGAATTCCTGAACGTTGTGCTGTGAAAATAAGGAGGCCTAGAATTTCCCATTTTCATGTTTGGTAAACTGAAAAGCTCTCAATATTAACATAGCCCATTAACCAGCATCCTGTCTTCAACTAAATCAAATCCACAATTTGCTCCATTATTCTATTTTCTTCAATTATTTTCATGCTACTCTTAAGGTAACCACAAATGAGCTTGAATGAGGCAAATGAGCTGAAAATAATAGTAGAAATGTTGTGTCAATGATAGATATGTTGCTCATCCTTGGGAAGGAGTGTTTCTGTAATCAGTGCATAGTCAGTGCAGACAGTTTAAGGCTTGTAATGTACACTAGAAGCAACATTTTGAAGCTCAAAAACTTTCTCTGCATATCTTGTTTTTCTGTCTCCTTACAATTTAAGAATCTGAATTAAAGCAGCAGAATATGCCTGTAATGTGAAGTGTGGCTGGATCAGAAAACATAAACTTGATTGAAATGTAACCCTCTTATCTTTCATCCTAATGTGTCTTCAATAATCAATAGAGGGTGTTCCACAGTGAAGGGTGCTCATGTTTTGCCATTTGAATTGACTTGAACCGAGCCCAATCACTCCATTATCCTTGGTGAAGGTTGCAGGTTAACATAAAATGTGATTCTGAGATGCAAAAACAGCAGATTGATGATTCACTGGAGAATGAATGCATCTTAGCCAGGTAACCATTTCCATATTATTTAAAGAATGTCCTCATTTGTAAACCTATTGAGCAAAGGCAGAAGCAGAGGTAGTAACGTCTCTTGAATATTGAGCGCAGATTTTTGATTAAATCCCGGCCCAATTTTTCTATTGCTTGCATTCATAAAGACACCCATTCCTAATGCACCCGATGCTTGTTTAGATCCTGCTCTCCTTGGTACACCTCAATCTTTGAACCTGAATTAAAAGCAAGAGGCTCAAACAGTCGTCTGTGCAATGTGATGAGCTCGCTGATGATAATAACTTAAGTCATGGTCAAAGTGTGAGTAATGTCACATTTCCAAAGGCAAGAGATGACTGTAGATCAGTGCTTTCCATGGGTAATTCAATAATTAATTCAATGTTATCCTATCGTTGGAAGATAGATATCTTGGTTCACATTTATCATGGCCAAAAAAAATATAACAAGTGAAATTTTGCTAAAATTTGTCCCAACAGAAGAATCCTGCATTTTATGGGAAAAAAAACATTAATTGAGAAAATGATCGGGAGATTAATCCATATTGGAAACAATTACAGCCCTAAGGGGAAGAGAAATCTTTCTTTACATTTTTACATTGGCATTATTCTGCGATAATTCTCACAATATTATTTTTGTCCAAATTGCCCACGCGTAACCCTCCATAAAAAGTTTCCACCGTTGGCTTTTATGTCTCCGTCCTCCAAGACATTTATGCTGCAACTCTGTTCTGCTATGTTGTAATTTATATAGAAGTGCCTTTTCTCCTCCAAGTTTGCATATCAGGACACAGGTAGTTAATGCAAAGCTAGCCTTTTCCTGTGGCACTGTGTTTTATACCTTGGCCTCCCGATGCGAGGGTGATAGCATGTGGGGTGTTTGATTTCTACGCCAGGCCGTAATGAAGTTTGACATTTAGTTTGGAGAGAGCAGCAGAGCGCGATCAGGCCTTGATTAGTACACTCTAATTGAGGATAATAAGGGGGAGGCGGTGATTGTTTCTAATTTTTGCCATTAATTGCAGCCGTTGGCTTTGATTGAGGACAGGCAAGGCTGCCATGTCAAGGGGCCTGGCGGAATCATAGTGCTCCTCACCCGGAGCCTCTTGAATAACAATGAAATGACTCTCCCCCTTCCTCTTCAACCCCACCCCCACCCCCACCCCTCCTCACCCATAGTCTTCATCCTGAAGCATGTTTAAACTGTCATCTCCATGGTGGGAGTGTAATGCACTGTAATCACAGGTTAGGCTGATACCTATTCTGCTGCCCAGGTGATCGTGGCTGAGTGGAAAAGAGACTCCTGATCCCCAGTGTGCTTCATTACCCAGCTTGGTCCTGATGGCCCTTGTACACACTAACAGCTAGCTAATAATGCCACAGTGCATACTCTGCTCACCCAAACTGTCCAATCCTAACTTCATAATTCTCAATTTAAGAAACATAATCTACCAGTCATGCATATTTTGGAGCTGAGAACCACTTAAAGGCAGGAGACTTTGCATCATATAAAACCATTAGGTTTCAGGTGCTTTGACATTATCGCTCAGTGATGTGTGCTGTAGATTTTTCTTTTCCTGCCCCTATACGTTCATGTTACAGACTTCTTAAAGCCTGATTGGTGCAAACAAAGGGATGTGTATCACCCCCACGTATATGTTTTTAGAAGCAGGAGGTGCAGTATGTGCAGGGCCAGGGTCATTTTCCACAACATTAGGGGCAGAAATTGATAATTAGAGGTGTTTATGACATGGTTGGGGCCCCTGAGGGGCAGCCCTCCCCTTTAACCTCAAGCGACATTAAACAAATGCTGCCTGTCACGTTAGAGGCAGGTTGGAGCTCAAGTCTTCCACCCGCCATACGGAGCTGTGCTGGCGGGACAGACGCTGGGATGGAGAGGGAGGAGGAAGCAGAGGGTGGGGTGGGGGGTGGGGTGCACATGGAGGACCCCTGTGCCCCCAGCTGTCTGAGCCAGCTAATGACTCGTCTCAGGGGGGCTGTTGTAAGAGAGCAGGGAAATTGAAACAGACGCCTCGACTAGGAGCTGCTACATGTGTGGCTGCGTGCTGCCATTCAAAACACCAGAGAGCTTAATGTATGTAGTCCAGCACAAGCGCCAATGTTATGTTTATTAATGTGATGGCATATAATCGCTATTATTATTGTCCAAGTATCACTTTAATATTTATGCTGAAATATTGATACTACTTCTAAGGATGGTTCCTTATCTTCTAAAAAATTAAAGATACCGGTAGTTTTAACTAATTTGTTAATATGATTTCCAGTAATGACATTCTTGTTTGTATACTTGGACTTTCATCATAACAATGTGTGTCTCAGGTGTTGTCTCCTATATTTTGCCCACGCTCAGACAATGCATCCCCGGGCCCTCTGAGCGCCACTCTCCCCCCACGTTAGCATCTTCAGTCCCCTGCTGAGCCCATCTTACTCCTCCAAGACAGCCCCATCTCCCTAAAGGTAATGACCGAATTAGGCCTAATGTTGTACACTGGCTAATGGCACAGTGCCGCACATTATAGCATGTGCAACTGGCAACGACAACAGCAATAATCCCTGAGCCCCTTGTCCTCCTGCACTCCACCCCTGGGGCTGGGACGGTGCACAGGGAAATGAATGGAGTTTGCCACACTACAATGAGCTTTTGATGGGAGACAATGGAGGAGGCTGCCAGCACCACACAGGGTGGTAAGAGGAGAGCAATATGGGGGCCATCTACCGGCCCTCCCTTCCTGCTTCCCCCAGGCCCCTGGCCCCCGCTCCCAGATTCATAATGGCATCCGGAGGGGGAAAGAAGGAAAAGTGATGTCAAATGTCAGGAAATCAGAAAGATGGCAAGCTGACAACCCCCTCCTATAGTCCCATCCCTCCTATCCCTTTGCCCAACGGTAGCACAGGTTAATATCACATTTATAAAATCACTTACAAGAAACAAAGCCGGCTCTTAGCCCCCTGTCACTCTCAGACAGTCATATAGAGAGCTTTGCCGCGGGCTAACTTAGGTAACCATTTGTTCACTGATAGCCCCACCTGTCCTTCACTCTATCTAAAGCCGGAGATGCACAGTTACTTCTGGAGCACTCAAAGCCATTTCCAACTCTTACTGCTGAAGAGACATTTTTAGGATGAGACAAGTCTCCCTCTGCATTGCATGAAGCTTTCAATAAAGCCGATGATGTCATTCATTATTCATTGCACAGTGTTATTTCACAATGATTCCTGCATTCATACATTTGATGCATAATGGTCCATACCTTTTTTGAGCTGAATATGTACCAAGTAAAATTGAAGCTGCCGGTTTAGTTTATTTTTGAAGTTTCCCATTTTTCAAAACTGTCTCAATTTTAAACGCATTGTTTTCACTGCCATACATTGCGTTCTCCATACTGGACTTGCAGCACTTGTTCTTCATCCATCTTCAGTAGCTCTTTATCTATATATCGTGGTTCATCATAGCAATAAATATGACCCAATTAACCTTAATTTTCTTCATTTCAGTGTTTCCTTTCATTTTTCTCCTTGATAGTTTTAAAGTTAGTCAAAACGTTGTGTCCACTGTGTTTGTCACATACCATATATATTCTTTACTTGCTCATTTCAAAAGCTCTTTGAAATGAGTTAAATAGTCAGATCCAAGATGTAATTCTTGTGACTGCACATTACATCCATATGATACAATTTTAGGCTTTTGAGTACAGTTTTCTACATGCTTACCTGGTAAATCAGCCTAAAAAATGTCAGTGTTTGGAAAACAATCTGGACTAGAAGTCGGTGTCGGTCTAAAGAAAGCTCTGAACCCTTGTAATTATGACCCACCAATGGTGCAGGTGCATAAATGGGTTTTATATAACTCCTGTAGCATCAGAATTGCTTCGGTATGTTTTTATGTCACTGAACAAAGATTGTGGAGTTGTACCCAGTTAGTATTGAACTGTATATACATAGCAGAATCTGTGACTCTGAAACTTAAACTTACCTACATGGGCAGTGAACACAAAACAGAGATCAAGTTAAAAAAAATACAAACTACCCTATTATTTAACATAAAAATGTATAAATGTTTTCCCTGTCTGCGTTTTTTCAGCCAATGGAATGAGTGATCCTGCGAGTTCCAGTGTGGGCAGCGCCACGAGTCCTAAACTTGAACCACCACCTTCGCCACATGCCAACCGCAAGAAGCACCGACGGAAAAAGAGCACAGGCATCACAAAGCCAGATGGCTTATCTGGAGGCAATGAAGGTACAACACAATCACATTGCTACAGTTTTGAAATGACCAAAACTTCTGAAACAAAAAAGACATTGTCCATGGGATACACATGGGCCTAATTAGCAAAACATTTATTCTCCTATAGGTGCGTTTCTATCCACCTGTTTTTAAGCACATTTATCGACGTCCACTGAAGAGACTAAAAGTAGCAGCAGCCGAAAACATCAGATGTGTGTGGATCAATGAGGAGACTGTAACAGTCCTCAAAATAATACATGGAATAATACATATTTCTCTTTTCTACATTGTTTTCCACCGTTGAAGGTTTGACCGGCACTCTTTTAATTACATTATCTTGTTGTGCCCTCTTCTTCTGCAATGCTTTAATGGCACTTGGTTCATTCAGATTAGAACAGAACAGAACAGTTAGTGGCACTAATTCATCAACTCCTAATACTCGCATAACGGTATTGGTTGGAAACGTGCATCAATTAGAATTTTCTTTTGCTGGTTTTCTTTAAATTCGTTTAAAATGTGCACTACATTTGGATGGAACCGTGGCTGATACAGAGACCCAGGTTCATTTCCCAGTAGTACAAGTACAAAAAAAAGAGTTGACACACCCAAATCCATCTGAAATAATTTATTTGTAAGTTTCTATGTTCAGCATAGGGGAGTAAAACCTGTTGATGTTCAAGCTACTTCCTCGGTGGGGAAAATTGGTTCTGCTTTCCAGCCAACACAATTAGCACTTTTTGCTGTTGGGAAGCCAGTGAGGGGTCCTGTATTTGGAGGTGCACAGGCAACTCCTATTGGTTGGTCTGTATGCCTGCACAGGGGTGGGTGGGATTTGGCGGATAACGCAAACCTGAGCTGTCCCGGTGAAGCATCTAACTGGCAGCTGAAAGGAAGTGGTAGAAGACACTCTGTATGTCAGAGGAATCATGTAGCTGTCTTAAGCAGACAAAAGGTGGAGTTAATTTAAAAGACTGCAGTACAAGGGAACTGCCCATACTAAGTTAGGGGGGAAAACTGGGAAAAATGTTTATATTAAACTTAACAGAAACTTGACATGTTATTTTCTATGCATGTACTTATTTTTTATTGAATTAAAAAATGTGTCCGTCATAAAGCAGCCACACACTGAGTTAGTGATCCACTTTGAAGTCAACTTGTCATTACGGAAAAAGAGCATGTGATCTTCTATATTCTGATTAAATATGCCTATGAAGTACATAGAGGTGTGTAGTTTTGTATCTCTACGTGGCCCCCTGCACCGTGCACCCTCGCAGCCTCCATTCCTTTTACCGTTGTCTGAATGGCCTGATCTCCAGAAGCCGTGGCCCTCCTCAGCAGGGGAGTGGCAGTCGGTTCTCCACCCAATTAATAATGATTCTCCAGCCCAATGATGAATGGAGTACCCTAATTGGATGGCATTGTGAAAACACTGGGACGCATTTCAGAGGCCATAAAACTGATGTCACCAGAGCGGGATGATCAATCAACAAGATTGATACGCTGGATAACAACAACAATGGCATTGACGCCTCCTAAATGGGGCTAAGCATTTATAATCATTATGCTTTTTTATCATGGTCTCTGACAGCTTCTCTTTAAAGTCTGAATGGGTCTGTTGACCACATTGTTGTTTAGAGTGAACATCATCGGCACCTCGGAGATAAGTGGTGCTGTTTTTGTTGTTAGAGTAGTATGTGGTCACAACAGAAAACTGGTGAAAGTTAATCTCAGATCTGATCACTGTAGTTTTGGCATGGTCACTTACAGTTGCTATGCATGTACAGAAGCAGTTAGCAGCTCGCAACATTTTTTTCAAGCGTAGTCTATTCAAGATGTCCATTACTTCTGTTTTATTTGACATTACTGAGCTCTTAATGGGACTCTCCTGGCAGAGTTACGCAGTCGCATTAAAGCCTTGAATGAGCGATGGCTGGCATTATCAAGCATCATCAAATCTCATCAATGAGTGCCCTACACAGGAATAATTGAAGTCAGATTACTTCTGGACTTCCTGAGGAGGGAATCTAAGAGTAATCAGGCTGGAGAGGGCAGATTCTGAATGTTTCTCACGTCATCAAACACGCACATTGTTTTCTATCTCTCATGGTTCTCTGCGAGGTTTTCTATTAGCATCACCTTGTCTGTTCTGCTGAATGCTCTGGAATACAGACGTATCGCTTAAATATTGGATTCACCCAAGTCTGGGATGTGAGTGGTGTCTTCTGTTGAAAGAACAGAAGAGAGAGAAAGAGAGGAGAAGAAAAGGAAAGGAGAGTTGGGATCCTTAAATAAATTGCCATCAGTTTATCTCATTTACGAGGCAATCAGAAGCGTGCAATGCAGGCTGAAATTGAATTTTAGTAGTTGTGAAGCATCATAAATCAAAACAGCATGCGCGTCTTATGGTGAGAAATCATTTTGGTCAACCTGGGACGTGTAGGATGTAGGAAACTGTTGCTGCACCATCATTTCCAAATATGGTACTACACTACTTAGCGAGACTCTGCTACGTGCTGAAGTGGGAGAAAATCTTAGATCTATTTTATAACCTCAAGTTCATTACTATGATTATAAATGGCTAACTGACAGACATTAATTGCACAGCAATAATATCTTTCCTGCAAACTTTCAAATAAGCTTAAGTCGAGCTAAGAGTATTTTATTGCATTTAAAATGCATTTATTTCAATTCAGTTGGAAGCCATATTTATTTTCAATCAATTTAAGCCATATTTGGATAATGTACGAATTTTCTGTTATGTCTACGGTGCTACACTTCCACCAAGGATGTGCACAATGGACACAGTCTCTAATATCCTATGCACTGTCAGAGCTGTGTGGTGTAATGAACTTCTCATGTGCTTAAAGAATGATGCAGGATGCATGGCGAGACAACTGACAGCCCCGTAATGTGTTTCCCAGCAGCCGCCCGGCGACGAGCTTTCTCGGTGTGTCGCTCGCCATAAACCCACTGGAAAATCGATGGCCGATAAAGAGTTGTATTCAGGGGGAGCCCCCTGTGATTAATGCAGACTGTCAGGGAGCATCATTAATGTATTTCTCTTTTAAAGAAAGTGTATCAAATGCTCATTGTTTTGGGGTTTTTAGTTTGTCCAATGTGAGCAAAAAGGGAGGTGCAGGAATGGAGGGAAATTGTGATGAGAGGTTCTTCCAGCGTTATGGATGAAGATATTTACTCGTGCTAAGGTCGCAGAAATTAGGGAGAAGCTGTGTTTGCCTGGATGCTTTTAATGTAAATAGGGTGTTGAGGTCTTTTATTTACATCTCCATCACAATATTTGATTTGAATTGATTTTAAGCAATTCTATACACAGCCATCAAATCAAATCAAATTGCTTCAGACTTTACTTGCATGTTTGCTCATTTTGAGCATAACTCCAACAATTCTAGCAGTTCTAAAAGACAACAGACTAAAGCAGACTAAGGGAAGCATTACTCGTACTGCAAGACATTCACTCTCTGAGCTTTAATGAACTCCAATGTACAGCATTGTGTTTGGCACAGAAGGAGTGGGGTTAATTCCCTTTATTTTGATGAATTCCATTTTTTAATCAAATCTATCTTAAATTGGTTTATTAACCTCTTATTTAATGGAAGATTCAATAATGGATTTTAATCAAGTAGTTTTATTTTATGGTTTTAAATTGATTGAATGTAAAGTGGCTGAAAGGACTCTTCTACTGGATTGAATCAGCAATTAGAGGAAAATAGGGAAATTATTTTTACATGTAGAGAAAGTTGGATCCTAAAACAGAATACTAAAAGGAGGGTTCTACAGTTAGCTTTTTGTCACATAGTAGCAGAGGAATATGTGATCTGCCTTTATGAAATCAGTGGAAAATGGAAAAAAAAAAAAAAAAAGTAGAACTAATTTGCTCAACAGGAACAAAAAGTTCATAATTTACTATTAAATAAGGCTGGGGAGCATCAAAATAGTGTGAGTCCACTTGGATAAATGGCGTAGTTACTAATAACTGGACAATGAAGATGATGATGATAGAATTAATTAGTTGCAATAAGCAGAATTGGCCGTGTTATAGTATTAAAAGTAAAATCAAGACTTCCTTACCAAAATCCAAACTAGTTTGCAGTGATGTTGAATTGTAATGTACAGAGTATACACCATCTTAACTACCAAGACAACGCTGGTAATTTAACCAGTTCTCAGATTTTTCTCTTCTTTAATTTTTCATCAATTATTTTCCAACTTTTATTAAACTATGTCTGCTCTTGGTTTTTTTTCATGACCTTTGACTGTCTTACACTGAGAGTTTCATTGTTCCTGACTCATCTACCGTTAGACTGGAACAAGGAATCGTGGTCTTTCTGTGCTCAGACTTCAAGTTCACCTGCATCGACTGTTGATCAAAAAGGGATGTTAAGTTTATATATTGTCTGTCCAGCTTAATCCAGTATCTGTCTGTCCTGCACCTTAGTAAACTAAGGGTTAATATCCTCTGGAGTCCAGCTGAGGATTAGGAAATGGAGGTTTAACTGTCTGTGCTAATGGTGGGTGTTTATCTCAATACTTTGTTTTGTCACTCCCTGACTCGCTCTCATTTCCGAAAGCTGTCCCTGGAGCCTCCACTCTTGTAATGGCTTAGCTTTCTGAGCGCCACAGTATGGAGGGAAAGGAATAACAAGATTCTCATTTGGGCTCCATACCCACTGCCCACAGATACATGTATAATTGGACCTCTTTTCATTCTGCTCTGTTGTTAAATGCATTAGCTATTAGCGTAGTGGTATTGGTGCTGATTTCATGTGTTTGTTTATTGTTGGAAGGTGTGTTGTCCTCCCTGTTTGTTTGAGCATGTGCATGTGAAAATGTGCAGAAGTGTGTGTGTTTGTGTGTGTGTTCACGAGCGAGCGTGCGTGTATGCGCGTGTCAGATAGATAAAGAGTGTGCTCTATCTCTCTCTCCCTCCCCGTTCTCTTCTTCCTGAGTTTGGTCGTGGTTCCCCTGGGGCCCCTGTCGCAGTAATGGCCTGCTCCTGATTGCTCTGATACAGGTTAGGAATATTGGCTTTAATGATGTGTAAAATGAGCAAGCAGTGCCTGTGACATTTACAGATGGCACCGCCTTGGCCTGTTCTTCCCAACTGCTCGTTAATTCACGGGAACGGCAAGCACTTCTTTAAGTGACTGCCTGATGCATGCATACGACACAACACATCCTACACACCAAAACAATAGCTCACCTTGTGCACCTCTGCACCTTGTCATCATTTCAGCCAATTGTTCACGTCCTCAAGGCTAAGAACTGTTTGCTAAGTCCTTTCTAAGGGCTCGTCACACCGGTCTCCAGAGGTCTTAGACAGAATAGATGCTGGTTTGCTGCCTGCTGTATAGACAGCACAGCTGGGCTCAGCATCAAACCCTCGAGGTGCTAATCTGGTCCACAGGTCCTTGGCAGGGCATCTGCTGAACACACACAGCAATGGAGGGATCTCCGTCCTCAGGTCACCCTCTTTTCTTTCAGGTTCCACTTTGATTTTCAGATCAAGCGAACATCTTTTTAGGGGTGATAAAATGTGATGTACAGCACCTAA
Source organism: Coreoperca whiteheadi (assembly GCA_011952105.1). Classification (NCBI taxonomy): domain Eukaryota; kingdom Metazoa; phylum Chordata; class Actinopteri; order Centrarchiformes; family Sinipercidae; genus Coreoperca; species Coreoperca whiteheadi. The sequence goes on from CM022487.1 coordinate 16,855,992, forward strand.
ACACATTTTAATGACAGCCAGTCAGTGGTGGAAGAGGTAATCAGATCCTTTACTCAAGTAAAAGTAACAATACAACAATGTAAAAATACTCCGTTACAAGTACCAGACTTACAGTCGAAATCCTACATAATTAAATATACAGATGTATTATCAGCTAAATGAACTTAAAGTATCAAAGTGTACACACAGAGAGACCAGGTGTCTGAAGTGGACGCCGTAGCTACCGCCTCGTCACCACGGCGACGCCGACGATTGGACGGTTGAACCTGTGAATCTTTGTTCATATGAAATATCGGAAATGACTCGATTGTTAGTATTGATACATCTAGGAGCATTTTACTGTCGTAGCTGGTAGTTGTTGTAGGTGGAGCTAATACTTTATATACAGTTCGATGTTTTAGTCCGGCGGAACTGGGAATGTGTTTAGTCCTTTACAATGAATTGCATTTTATAATCTTATCAAATGTTTTTTTGTTTGTTTTTTAATGTAAAATCTTATCTGAAAAGTAACTAGTAACTATAATTGTCAGATAAGTGTTGCAGCTAAAAGCTGTCAAGTATCTGATGAAAAACATCTGTAACTGAGAGGTTCCCGTACAGTTTTACGATCCATGTAAATGGTGGACTAAGATGTGTATCTTTATCTCTTCCTTCCTCTTTGTAGCTCCATGGTCATTACACTCTAATTTCCTTTTTATTATGCCATGTTAATTAAGGCAAATCATATTTTGCTCATTCTTCAGAGTTGGCTCCTCCATTGGCTTTACATTTTGTTCTTCCTTGTCCGCCCACTGGCAGAGTTGTGTTAATTTATTTCTAATTGGCAAGATGTGTTGTTGACCGTAGGCTCGCAGATAGATTTGGTCAGGAGGTTAATGCTCATGTTATTGTGACATGGTGATCGTTCCTCAGCTAGCCATGTGCTAACTGCAGCCATTGAGTAATAACAGAAGCGCTAATGGCCCTTTTACAAGCTCATCATGGCAGGTGCCTGTAAGATAGCATTGATACCTTTGACACATTGTTCATGTTCAGATTTACTATCTCTGAGAGGACCACTTTGACCTCAGTATCATGCCTATATGGAGCCGAATTACTTTGGCTTATGGAGCTGAATTGCCACACTGTGGACTGCATTAAAAAGTGATATCAGTGTGCTGGAGCTGCATGTAATGACAATACCTGTGTCACACACAAAGATTCCTGCTGCACATGGTTCTCTGTCTCTTTAGTGGCTACAGTATGTCTCGCATGTGCATTACTATGCATGGAGAATTAGACCACCCCCCCCCCCCCCCCCCCCCCCCCCCACCCTACAAAACTTAAACAAACAATACTATTTTCTTTTCTTTTATATTAATAATATTTTTTTTTTTAAATATTATTT
>CM022487.1:16857403-16879888 GCA_011952105.1 Coreoperca whiteheadi
GATCGTGTTTCTTTTTTTTTTTTTTTTTTTTTATTTTTCTCCCCCTTCCACCTCAACTCATCGGTAATTCCTCCCCCCCCCCCCCCCCCTTGTATACTCATCAGTTTAAGAAACCAGCCATCCGTTGCTTTTTTAATCTCCATAATGAAAGTGTTTTAATGCCTCCAATTTATTGCCTGGGCAGCCAACAGGATAATTAGCTTTGTTCAGGTTTTTTTATGAAAACACAAGTATAACAACATTTGAGTCTGAGAACCACAAATTATAATCAAATGCATTAGTTATTGTACCGAAGTTATATTGGACAGAGAAAAAAGGGATTTCTACTGTATGTATTCCAATAAATCAAGCTTTTTTATTTTTTCAATTTGAATTTTCTTTCATAAGTTTTGCTTTTATTCCCTATTTTAAGGTTTCATTAAGTTAACCATTTTGATTCCATCACATACATACTGTATATACTGTATGTATGTGTATGTATATATATTTTAATCCCCACCAGTGCTTTAGAATGTCAGACCCACATAAAGACTTTTCCACTGTAAGTCTAAATAAAGAGGCTTCCAAGCCTTTATTGATTCTGTGTGACCTGTAGTCGATTCCACAAACTAAATCAGATAATTGAAGTTGGTGTCGAGCTAATTGGATTATTGCTTTCCCCCTGAAGAGATGGCCCTCCACCGCAACACAGGGATTGCTACATTAGTGGGGTCCGTCAGACATCTGTCATTAAACAGCACAGGAGGGGAATTGATTATAAATATAAAGTGTAGTAATTTCTTTGATTAGATTTGTATGACGATCTTCTCCTCATCGGATTGCTATCATTTTATAACTCATACCGAGTTAATTTAATATTAACCATCTCACGTATCAAATGCCAGAATGGATTACATTAAAAGTATAAAAATATTTTCTACATTAACCACATTTTTCTTTTTAATGTAACGTCTATTAATGATTAATAATAATAAAAAAGCTACACAGGAAAAGCATTTCCCCTGTGTCTACTTGCCTCTAGTCCTCTAAACATGGTTTATGCAAATGAGATGACTATTTGCATAGACATAATTAGGTAATTACAAATCATTTGGCTATGAGCTCAAGCATGTGCACAGACCAAAGATGTTTCACAAGTCACATTGTACAGTATGGAGGTAATGAATGGCTTCTGAACAGCAGATGCATTATAGCATGTGTTGGAACATATGTTGTGTCAGACCTCTTGTTTGAAAACGACAGGTGACATTTTCATAAATCTTAGAGAGTGGGAGAGTGGGAGAAAAAAACAACAGTGCCGATTCACAATTTTCAAAGCCAGTTTGAAGCTATATTAGTTTTCGTTATATCAAAAAGCAACAAATGCCACAAAAATATCATATATACGACACGTGGATTGTTTTTGACCTGTTAGCAACGTATAAATAAACCTGGTTGAGTTTGGATATAGTAGCTAAGCTGTATACCCATACTATTACCGAAAATTATAGGACTCATTATTGTCTTCTTTTTTCAGTATACGGCATAGTAATGAAAACAAGGCTACCCTTATTCAGTATAATCATGCCCTGGAAAATATGTTGAGAGGGGACTTAATAGAAATACAGGGGAATAAGTTTAAGTCGTGAGTAGTCTTTGTAAAACAATTTCAACAAGGAGGATTAATTTAATGCAAAGGTTTTAAAACAACTAACCAACCCCTAGCATTGTTCAAGACAAAATATCAGACGGCAAAGACTAGCAGTTAAAATTGAAAACGCATTTAACTAAGAAGTTAGAAGAAGTTCCTGTCAGTATTCTAATTTACTCAAAATGTCAGTTAAAGGTGGTATGTGGTATAAGGTATGGGATTCTAATCCAATACACGTATTTTTTTAACAAGGCGAATATCTCCTTACGTTCTGCTAACTGTGCAGTGTGTGTATTCTGAAAAAAATAAATCCGGTGTTTGTACACAGCCCTGGCTCTGTAAATGGGAAATAAACAAAGTGGCTCACAACCTGGCTAACGTTAGTTACAGTACTTGCTGTATTGTCATTCGCTCTTTGTCATGGTACTGGATTTCTCCAGAATCACATACCCCCACCTTTAAATCTGTAGTTGTTTTTGTAAAATATTCATATTTGTATTCAAAAACACAATAAATTTGGCTTTGGTCACTTACAATCTGTGGGGTGTTATCAAAAGTCGTTCAGGGAAATGTGGGGAATCACAAAACCATTGACTACTATTTTAGGATCGGAGCTGGGACAACCTGATTGTTTTTGCCATTGATCACGCTGGCTGATGTCAACACAGAAGTTATTGTCAAGTAATATTAGATGGATGCATCTAGCCAAACTGAAACAGGCTGAGTAGAAGGTGACACACCAAGAAAGTGCAGATTATGTAACTAGTTTTTACGTGACTCACAGTTTTATCAGAACTCCATTGTCTTGGATTGGTATGAAACTCTCCAGGTTAATTCATCAGTACAAAAGATGAACAACTGCATTAAAAAATATCTGGTTATTTTATAAGTCAAAGGTACAAGCTTGTAAACTTTGAGGTAGATGTTAACTATGACTCCCATGGAGGATTTCGACAAGAAACATTCAATCACAGAGCGTAAAATTCTGTGGATTGCATCAGTAATAGCAGGTGGAAGCTAAAGAATACAGTGTTGAGGAAATAGATGGTTAAGAATTGGCGTTTTTTGTTCACAACTTTTACCACTCTGATTGCCTTCTTCTCCATGGCAACGGTGACTGAAGCTCTTGGCCATTGTAGTATGTACACCCGTCCGCCATGCCAAAATGGGAGACAAAGTATAATTTCTCAGAAAATAAGCTGAAATAATTAAACTTTCAGTCATTTTTCTCCAGACCCTGGAGAAAAACCCTGGAACCATGTTTTCCCCCTGTTGAGTCTGTACGTAGTTTTTCAGCTATTGGATAAGTGCAAATGAAATGCTTAACACATCAAAAAAGATGTTAATTCAGAAAAATAAGTTTTAAAAAAAGGTGATATTGTGTGTTGCTGTTGATTGGTAATGGCAGTGTTCCTTAATTTGAGTCCAGCGGAAAGGAACTAAAATGTGTCTTAGCATTCATGAGTTGGAGATTTGGAGGCTTCATCAAACAAAACAACAGTGCCAGGGAGCACAGGAGGTGCCAAGAAATCATTTGAGTGTTGCTGAGTTTAACAGAAGCCAGTTGCATCGTGCATTCGAGCATGAATGGGCCTCAATCTCTGAGCTGTGTCGCTGACTTGCAGAGTCAGATTTCACAACCGACATGCGTGTTGCTTAAGTACAAATGTATTGTTCATTTGTGTTTTCCAGAGCAAGAGGATTCCTTTGAGTTCATCATTGTGTCGTTGACGGGTCAGACGTGGAACTTCGAAGCATCTACGTATGAGGAGAGGGATCTGTGGGTCCAAGCAATTGAGAGCCAGATCTTTGCCAGCCTGCAGTCTTGTGAGAGCATAAAGAACAAGGTACAGTAGGTCATGAAAGATACGAAGATTGGAGATTATCATCTAATCACATTATCGTCATCATCCCACAATTCTGCTGCTTCATTTACATTCCACATTTTCCCCTTCTTTCCAACCTGTATTGCGCCCTCGCCCTCCCCCGCCCCTCCTCACCCACTTCAAGCTGTCACATGTGGGAGGTTGTCAGACAGGTGCACCGCAGTGTGTAGGATCTCTTATTAGAACTGACAGACATCAGAGATAGAACACGGCTTGTGTCAGCATACTGGGGAGACACGGCCTCATTTTCATATTCATATTTTCTCTGCCTCAGTCTTTTCCTAAGACTTTGAAAAACCTCTTCCCTCCATCTCCTCGCTGGTTGTCTCTTTGAGTCCAGCTACAATTGTTTGCCTTCTCTTACTCTTGCAATAATTAGTTCCTGCTGACACATTCCCTCCCTTATGTCTTACAGTCTCGGTTAGGCAGCCAAAGTGATGCAATGGCCATTCAGTCCATACGAAACGTGAGGGGGAACAGCTTCTGTGTGGACTGTGATGCACCCAGTGAGTATAATTCTTCACCACATCAGCTGACTTCTCATTGAGAAAGGCTTTGTATGGTAGAAAACAAAGACTTTTATATAAAAACATTTGCACTAACACAGTTATAGACTAGTTAGTCCAGCCAACGCAACACAACTGAACTTGACTGCTTGCTCTCACTAAGGAATTCCTTCCAGTCAGGCTGGTGGGTTTAACATAAATTAGAACAGCTATTGGTGTTATGTTTAAGACATTGAGACATTGTTTGACCAATCGGTTGGAGCTAAACAGTCTTTTATGGGAAACATGCCCCCAAACATACCCATATAAATTATTCCCTACTATCTTCTCATTTAATCGCCAACTACATACCTACTTGAATAAGTGATATTTAGACCCTATCTTCTTTGGAAAAAGTAATTAGCCTTTTAAAATATACAGTTATATTTACATGAAAAGTAACTAACCTATCATAGATTATTTGATTGTATTGGTGAAATCACTCTGAAATTCAGAGTGATTCATGTTTCTCTCAGTGTTGATTTTATACCTGGGGACTTTATTACATGATAGCCTATTCTTTTTCTTTTTTGCTTTGATGTTATGATGCAACCTACTGTCACTTAGTAGTTAATAGTATTGGCAGTACTTAACAGTGTTTTTTTTTCCTTTTTGGCATCAAGACTTAGTCATGATGGATACTGCTTGTTCTACCCAGGGTACGCCTAAAAAAAAAATCATGAATGTTGAATAATGTAAGATGTTCAAAACAGTACAGTAGGATCTACAAAGATCCAAGTTTGAAGCTAAAATCCTCAAAATAAAATTAGTTTAAAGTTAAGAATCCTTAACTAGAAGTTATTTTTGGAAGGTCAGAATGCAGTGTAATCCATACAAAACCTTTTATCCAAGAGAGGTTACAGAGATGAAAAAAGTCAAAAATAGGAGGTCATCATAAATCTCCTGTTTAGTATAATTTATAAAGCATCTCTTGTTACTTCTCTAACTCTAATCTTTTCATTGTGCAGACCCAGACTGGGCCAGTCTCAACCTGGGCGCCTTGATGTGCATCGAGTGCTCCGGGATCCACAGAAACCTGGGCACCCACCTGTCTCGTGTCCGCTCCCTGGACCTGGATGACTGGCCAGTGGAGCTCAGCATGGTGATGACAGCCATTGGTAACACGATGGCCAACAGCGTGTGGGAGGGTGCTTTGGAGGGTTACACCAAGCCGGGGAGCGACAGCACCAGGTTAGCATCCTTCTACAAATAAAGGTGCTGCTTAATGAAGCATTCAGAGATTATAGAATGAGAAGGCAGCACTGTCTTCTCTCCATTAGCTGCCGTTTATTAGCCACCCACATTTCAGCAGAGGCAGTTCACACCACAAAATGCTCCATAAGAAGCACCAGGGGTCCATAAATGTCAGTCTGCTGAGCCAAGAACACAGTATTTTATGTTTGAGTATCAGTCCGTGCTGTACACGTTGATCACAATGCCTCTATTTTATTTGAGTCAATACTTTGTTGGCGTCTATATCTCTCTGTCTCTCTCTCTCGTTTAGGATAAATTATTTAATATTTCCTCCAGAGTATATGTTGTCATGTGCGTCTGTCCCTCCACTGACTTGACTTGAAAACCATAATTCATGAAAGGAGTGTCGTGTGTGACATCATTTTGCACTTACCTGATAAATGCCCTGACTATCTCCAAATCCATCAGGTTTGTCACTTGACATGTAAGCGCTAATAAGCCCAAGCTGTTGGTTCCAGCTTGATATCAGTGTACACAGATGAGTTTAATAGTAAGTAGGAATGTGGAATTTTTTTGGAAATCATACAACTTACTTAACCCAAGTTTTCGTTTGTTTACTTCTGGAACCTAACAAGTAGCTTTCCATCTTTTTAATATGTATCTCTTAAATTATACTGCCCTGCCCTAACTCACCCCAATGACTATCTGTTCCCTTTCCTCTGAGGTACCCAGATCTGTCTGGTAGGAGGATTGTTTATCTCTTGGTGACAGGTGAGACCTAGCGTCCCAGTCTGACTAATGACCTGCTGTGTGGCTGTGCAGGTAATTAAGCACACCATTATGGCTAAACCCCACCCCAAGAGCCAGGCCCTCAGGCCCCAAGCTGCCGTGTCACATATCCATCACACGGGGCCGGGTCATCACTCTGTCTGTCACAGCAAAGACTATCTGTAGGGTCTCCCTGGTGGCATTAGACTGTTTTAACATCACAGCTTAGTAACTTTGTTACGAAAAGTGACATACCAACAAAGAAACATACTGTTGCTGGTTTCTTTTTTTTTTTTTACTACTGCTCCTTCTGCTGCAGCTTTTATGGCTGAAATAATTTAATATAAATACAATCTTAAGGCTTAACTAAATACCATGTTGTTTTGCCGGCATTATTATAGGTATTATTGATACTACATAGATTAAGTTGATGTATTTTAATAGCAGATGTATTTAATATATTAGCAGTCAAGGACAATATCACATGCATTTTAGCAGTATAAGGAGCAGGTCTGTTTGTGTCCCGTCATGTTTATTTGTTAGCAGGATACCTCAAAAGCTTTTACACCAAATTTCACTGAAAGTTGGGCCATTGGCTGCAGAACAAGTGACTACTTTTACATTTTAATTTGGTGGCTTGTGCAGCCTTGGTGGAAGTATGCATTCTCTGAGGGCTTTCTTGATGTTATATTGTAAATTTAAGCTAGTGCTGAAACATTTAGTGGATTAATACAATACAACTTTATTGTTCACCATAGTCGAAACATGTAAACTCTACAACATGTAAAAAAAAAACATACAAGTACAGTATTACTATGATACATGTATCAGTTGATGAAGTGGGAGCAAGTACAAAAAAAATGTTACTACAATTAATTAACAACAATTCTGATAATTGATTAAACATTTACATAATTTGTCAAACTAAAATGCAAAATGGATGCTTGTTATAGCTTGTAAAATGTAAGGATTTGATGCTTTCCTCTGATTTATGGTATTGTAATTGAGATACCTTGTGACGGTGGGTCGCAAAAATCTAGTATTAGAAAGATGTCACTTTGGGCTCTGGGAACTTGAGGTAGGTATTTATTTCCTAACATTTTACAGTGTAAATGGTAACTTGGTTAAAAATTATTAATAATAAGCAATAGATTAATTAATAATGAAAACATTCCTCAGTTTGAGGCCTAATTTCAGCTTTGAAATGATACTATGGCTTGATTGATTACTGTATGTTTTTCAAGGCCAATACAGATTTTTTGCACTGAAGCTTCTTATATTTTTATCATTTTTCTTCGTTTCCATGCCAAAAAAGTATACAGTTAGTCTTGAGGGCCTCTACCACTTACCCACCTTAACTATTTGATGGCAGGCATAGATTACTAAGGTCAATCTTTTATGAAAAGGGAAGAAATGATTCACGTTGACTACTACTTACTCATATCACCCATAACCAGAACATGAGGGAGGTGTTTGGCCTTTTCCCAAATCTGTGATCGTCACACTAACGCGTGGCTCTTGTTATGACAGTATTGCTTTTCTAAGGAACTGAGTAAATGCTGTGGTTTTGAACTTGTAGCACTACAATACATAAGTTTGTTTTTTTTTGTCAATGGAGCAGTTACAGCATGCACCTCTGCACAAAACAACTACTGGTCATACTGTGAGAGGCCTTTTCATGTGCACACACTGGGATCATATAAAAAAAACAAAAACACAAAAAATGCTGTGTCAGTTTCCTAATGAACAGTTTTTCATTGTTTTTTCATTCCACTTGTAGTCTCAGGCCTTTTCCTCTTGAATCCATCCTGTACTCTCCAGCCAGTTCAGAACTGAATGATGGCCTACAGTTATTTATTGAATGGTATCTGTGCTAAAGTGCTCCACTGTGGACTTGATGAAAGATTATTGATGTTGATTCCTCTCCCTACCACTGTCAGTCCCACGTCACCCGGGGCAAGAAGGTTCTTCATTGTCTAAAAAATCCGATCTTATCCCGCAGCAGCATCTCCATTAGTTTTCACTGTCAAACAATAAATCTCATTTGCAGCATAACTAATCTTAAGAAAAAAAATAGCAGTTGTAAATTGCTACTGGTTATCGAGATGCTGATGATTTTGTTGCTGATAGAACAATGTACCCTTGTGGGGTAAACGTCGGTATCAAATTATTTAGCTTTATCATGAATGATGAATTATAACCAACTTAATGGGATGTCATTTTTTGATTTCTTTCTTTTAACACCATAAATCCTGACCTGACTCTCTCTCTCTCGCTCTCTCTCTCTGTGAATGCTCCTCTTAACTTGAGCTGAGCACATATGAGAGGATTTTAATTGTGTCACATCGGTGACATGTAGCAGCTTTGTGATGGCACCCAGGCAGGCAGTGTATGCCTCCCGAGTCCCACTAAACATTAGTGACACCTAATCTAAACGATTCAGTAACTACCTGAATACCAACTCAGTGTCTGATTGAATGTCTCCTGCAAGACTAGTTTTACCCCTTTACATTTTTGAGATTTAACTTAAAAGCATTCATCCACAAGATTGGTTTAGCTTATGATGTTCTGGATCGAAAGAACACAATATATAGATTTGTTGTACGCAGAGCCGCACAGCAACACTAAAAATTACTGGTGTGCATGTACAGGCATCATAATGGGAAGCATGTTTATATCTATGCATATGTGCATATACGTATGTCACCTGATCACCTGTTTTTAGACCTTGTCGAAGAATACATGGTACCATCTTCTAATAAGACACCCTTTCTAAAGTTAAGTTGTAACTAATGGCTTTATTAACGGTTAATAAATAATTTTCTAATGCTTTTTAGATCAGTTATGAGCTATTAATATGAACACATTTTGGATTGCCAGATTGTAAAAAAAAAAAAAAAACCTTTTGGCTGGATCCTTTCTGTTTGGTAATATTGAAGTTATAAATGTTTTTAATTCATTAATAAATGCTTATGTATTTCTCACTTTCCAAAAAGCCATCAAGCCTGCAGTCCCAATGGTTAATATAAGATTAATAAAGGCTTCTTATCATTATGTCTACAGTTGTAAGTGTTAATATTTTGTTAAAAATTTATTGATTTGGGTCAAGATTGTCTGGCTGTTTGAAACATCTGACTTCATACCTTCTGGAAATGGGCTGCAAAGTGATTTTTCACAATCTGGCAACCCAAAAGTTGTTCTTATTCATGGATTATAACTGATCGATAAAGAATTAATGATTTTTTTTAACCATTTAATAAAGCCATTAGTTACAATGTACCCATTTATAAAGGGTGCCTAAATAAAAAGCAGCACCGCATGCATTAAAAGCAGAAGTCAGACCTGGCTAGGGTACAGTTCAATCCGTGATAGTAAATTTGTCTGAGCCCTGCATCTTGGCTGATCTCTGCAGTCAGCATATTGTGTGAGGGGAGTTGTTCTTTTAATTAACACCTGGGAGTCATTGTGTTTTGCACGTCACCTCTAATTGCTTGGCATTCTCGTGATAGAAAACACCACAGACTGTATTGACGGACGCCGTGGCGGAGGTCCAACAGCTAACTTTACCCCTTATCCTCTCCTGGCACTCACACACTCACAATGAAACACACACACACACATACACAGACACCAGTTCTCATTTGGGGGAGATGTCCTGGAGCGTGGACGGATGTGGACGGCTATCCCTCACTGACGCAGGCCTCTCACTGTCACCCTCTGTAGGCTCCGCGCCGCCCTTGGCCACAGGCAGGTAATAGCTCTGATGAGAGCCCTCCACTTTGTTTCAGAAATAATTTGCCACTCCTGCCGCCTGCAGGGGCTGCGTGGTAATAAAAATGAATCACACCGCTAACCTCTCCAAACCTGGCCCCGCTGCCTCTTTTAACCCCTTCTACTCCAGCAGTGGCATCTTGGCTCGTCCTCCCAAACGGTTTGTCGCGTTTACAACAGCGGTGCTGTGGCCGTTAGATTCCTGTTCTAGGATTTGTCCACAGTGGCCTCTGTCCTCCACGTTATTCCCCGAAACACAGAGCAAAGCTTCCAGGCTATTCACAGGTTAGGAGGGCTGGAACGTCAACTCTCAAAAGAGCTTTTAGAATAGCTGGCCTTGCCAGGAGCCCTGGTAGAGGAAGAGTAATTAATTAAGACAAATTAATGACTGGGTCTTCCTATGTCTTCTCTCTCTCTCTCTCTCTCTCTGTCCCTGTCTCTCTGTTTGTCTCTCGCTCTCTCTCTCTCTCTCTCTCTCTCTCTCTCTCTCTCTCTCTCTCTCTAAATGAAACCCACAGGTCAGTAATTAGCCCTGTGTGGGAGAAGTGGTACCACTGTCACTAATTGCCCACATGCCACCGGGTTTCAGAGCCAGGTAGATGTAAAGGAAGGACTAATTCATTATGGCGAAGTCTACTTAACCGTGCAATTTAGTTTTAACATTGTTTGCATTACACAATCATAAGAACACGTTCTTGTCTGATGACATGAAAGTAAAAGGATCCAAGACAGTCCCTTTTTGTGACCGATATTTTGAAATGTGTACGTACATGAAAGCAGGCTGCATACATAAGCAGGGCATGTGTTATGGTCCCCTCAGCTTTGTATGTGAGGCGAGGGTTCAGCAGGGGTTAACAGCATGAGCATTTAAGGGTGTTAGTCTTGCTGGCACAAAAACACAGCCACTCCATCACGAGGAGTCTGACAACCTCATTAATGTCACAATATATTCAACTCATCCCTCTGCCTGCCTACGGCACCCAGATGCTCTCCTATTGGCCTCTCTATAGAGCTCAACACAACAACCTTTTGAATTCTGGTCATCTGTTCAGACTGCACTCTGGAAGCAAGAAAAGTGGTATCTATTCCACTTGAAAAAATATTTGTCTTAATTGTTTTGCAGCTATTATTCTCAGAGCAGAGCATACCATGTCGACACTGTACCCGCTGGACCATAGGGGGCCTTATTTAGCACTTTTGCTGCAGCGTTTACTGTGTTGCTCCTTCATTTCTCGCCCTTAGCAACCTTTGATGCTTTGGGGCCCAGCTTTCTTTCCCTGTTGTGTGTACTTTTTTTTCATCTCTGTCGTTTCCCAATGAGCCCCCTCTCTGTCTTTCTGCTGCTGTCCCTCTTCCCTCCCCTCGGTTTGTGGAAGTGAAGCTGCTGGCTGCATGGGAATCGGTCCCATACAAGTTGCCCACCCCCACTGTGAGGTCTGTTCAGGCTGGTCAAACCCCAAGCCCCCCCCCCCCAACCACCATCACCACCATTTCTCCCCCTTCACTGCTTCTATTTGATGTGTCCGCAGTGAATTTGGATCCTAGGGGAAGAGTAGGAGGAGCCCTAGAAGCTTTGATTGTTTAGGAGGACTCAGTATGTGTTTGAAAGATGGTCGAGTGGTGGGACAGACATCCTCCTCTTCCTATGGACCAATGCACCTTTATTGCAGCCAGTCAGATTGGTCATTCTGTAGCTACTCCACCGCTGGCTCCACCCCCACCGTCTCAGTTTCCCTTCTCTTCTTATAAATTCCCGTTCGCCTTTGTCTTTCAGGCTTGACTAATTATCCTTGTTTGTCCCTCTTTATTTGAATTCAGTCATGTGTTCTTGACTCCGTGGGCTGGGTTTAGGAGAATCATTCCGCCATTTGCCACTTAATTAAGTCAGGGTCAGGATCCATTGCTCAACGGAGAGCTGAAAGGACAGCGCTCTAATAGAATTATAAAAGAGGCCTTTCTCGACTGTTAAGGCTGCCTTTATCTAGGTAGGCTCTGCGTAGGCAAATGAAAGGGGACACCAGCTCTGGACAGGAGCCCATTTCCACTTTAAACTCAGTAAACATGTTGATGCTTGACCAAGATTTCTTTCAAATAAAATTCAATGATAGAAAGTTAAACAATGATTATCAGAATGATGGAGGAAGTTTGTGGCGAAGCAAACGCGACTTGTTTTTAGTTGAAAGAGACACAGGCATTTTTATTGGGAACCTTAAGCTCCCTTCTGTCCCCTAAGCAACAGAGAAATTTAGAACAAGTATGTGCTCGAGCCAGGGTGGAGAAATTGGTGTCTGTTGGTGCCCATGCCTGGATGGGTGTGTAAGAGTAACCATCAGTTCAATTTCCTAAATATCCCCCCATGCTGTGAAAATTCACTCTCATTTCCCTCTCCACGTCCCCTCCTACTCTGTCCTGGCACTTTGACATGCTAAATCTGCTGATTTTATTTTTCTTCCTCCTGTGGTGAGGAAGTGTCCTTTTCAAGGGTCTCAGTTTTCCCCCCTGACTGTCTAAACCCTACCTCTATTTGGATTGTTTTTCTATTTCAAACAAAAGACAGAGGCGGGATTACCATTTCACTTCCTTTCACACTCTGTCTTTCAAGTGGCAGCAGCTTAGGAATTTATAAAAACCACTGCCTGGCTGCTTTGTCTTGTTTTATCTTCTTTTTACACTGTCTACTTAAAAAAAAAAAAAACAGGGAAAAAAAGTGTGGTTGAATTTAGAGCTCAGCATCAGCAGTGAGTGAGGCCTTTTCCTGCAGGTCTTCAGGGCTGATTTCGGTGCGGAGGATAACAAAGTGTCCTCAGGGCTCCTTTCTGAGATGTTGACGTCTTCTTAATGGCTCTCCTCAGCCTTTTTGTTTCACATCTTGGTGCTAACTTTCTGCCTCATTTAGCTCATATCAATTCACTGGGCTCTACAGATTCAGCATCTCATTCATGGTCTAGCTTTCTGAGACAAACTTTGGACAACAGCTCTCTGATTGTTTTTACCACGCTCAGGTTTTTGTTCAAGGTAGTAGATTTTTGCCTAGAGGATTACAGTTGGGTACGGAGTTTTCAGATATACTTTATCCTCTTTGGCAGTAAAAAAAAAAAAAAAAGACACTTGTTTTCAAAGAATTCACCGGAAATAGGAGGGGAGGGAAAGACGGCCCCTTCCTGTTCTGAGCAGTCCACTAGTTCTAAGGCCAATTGATTTGCTAACAGGCTTGTCCACACAGAATGACTGAGTAGGGATTGATGGAGGTTTTACACCATAAAACTCTGAACCACTGCTATTGCCTGTCATTAGGGCTGTATTGTTGCTCACATAATACCCTCATCCTAAAGAAAAGATTTTCTTATGGTTTGCGGGGTAAAGGACGTTCGCTTCTACATTTTCTTTGAGGTCTAAACAAAAATTTGCCCATATGCTTATAGACGCAATAGCTTTAAGACTATTTTAAGAAGTGGGTTGAGTTGCTTTATGAGCTTCACAGCTATAATCTGTGCTTTGGTGCTGATATAGACCTGTACCTCTTCCATCACATCCTTAACTCCTGTAGTTTGGGCCTGGGCCAGGCTCCTCTGTGCAAGACAGACTGCTCTGTGAAGTGAGCCTGGCAGCTGACATAGGAGTCTAAAAATGGTTGCTGTCTGTGGTAAGTTGGCAGCCTTGACACCTAGCTGCTTAGGTCGTAATAAAGGAGAGTGACTAATGTTGAACTTGTTACTATTGTTAAAACTGCTGCAGTAATTGAAAATGAGCTATTTGGGGTTATGGTTATAAGCATACCCCTACACCAAAATGTGTATCCATCCGCAGGTGAAAATAGTCTCCATTATATGCACCATTTAATACTGTTTGAGTTTGGCAAAAACTACAGTACCCAGCTGTTTTAGGAAATAACTTTGCCTTTTTTAATTTAACTATATATTTGTGGGCTGCTTTTGAGGATTTAAGTTTTCAGTCGAAATGGGTTTAGGACTGAGAGCCACAGACAGGTTACGAAAGACGGAAAGTATTAAAAGAAGGACTAACACCTTAGTTGTGGTCTTTTAAATGTAATTTTACCAACCTATGAGCACCACTAATGAAATTCCATTCATCTCCATTGTATTAGGGAGGAAACAGAAATCTCAAGGATGGATAGAATCAAATAAAACCAAATGTGTGGTAACTATGTGCGTTAAATACTACTTTTGTAATTTGGGTGAACCAACCCTTGATGGGTTGATGCTAGATATACAAATTAATGCGTAGATGTGATGTTCCATTGCTGGTAATTAAGTTGTACTGTGCGAGTTTGTTGTCACTGTGATTATGATAAAATAGAATTGAAGTGAAATAGATTGTCGGTTTCTACTTGCTGCTAAAGCCTTGGCTCGTTGATACAGAGTCCCATGAGAGCCTTGTCACTCTAGCCAGCATCGCCGCTTCAACTTATCCGTACAAACCTTCTCCTTTCTGTCACTCACTCACAAATCCAAACAACGGCCTCTTTCTGCTCCCCTTATCACACCGTCTGACAGGGTCACGGGGTTAGTGCCACACTGGGCATGCTCAGTCATTCACATATTGATATTGATTTTTTTTTTTCTTTCTTATTTGGACAGTTTGTATGTGGGCAGAGAATGAAATGGAGGGTCAAGATGGAGAGCAATAGATAGAATTCTGCCTGGCAATAGAGGATGGAGCCTTCCCTCAGTCTCTATTCTCTGCTGCAGGCTGGAGTGAAGGAGCCCCGCATCCCACTGTCCCTCTCTGGCTGCCATTCAGCCCCATCGATCTTGACTTAGGGCCCAGCCACCCCAAGGGAGACTGGGGCTCAGAGACACACTGCCTCTTTTGTGGAGGGGATCCACCAGTTGAGACTGACAGCCGACGGCGCTGATAAAAATACGTCCCCCTCCTTCCTGTATTGTCCGCAGCAGACACACTGTTCAAGATGTGTAACCTTTAGAAAGCTGGCCAGGCTCTAACTGTCTTGCTGTCGACCGTAATCACTAGAAAGTGGAAAATTGCCCAAAGCGTCACACCCTTTGGCATTCTCTCATCTCTACAACCAATCTCACTGTGTTCTTACCCACTGTGATAGTGGAGGCTAGTGGCTCTCTTGTGCTCTAATCATTTAGAAATTTCACTTTACACCAGTGAGTCTTTTAGGCCAATTACTGTAAAACTTCCCTTGTGTGTCTTCATTCTACCTTTTGCACATGGCTTTGTCTTAAAATCACTGCCCCTGAATTATGAGATATGCACTGAAAGTTCTTTAACTTAGGTGCTAAATTGCTCATAGCGTGTTCACCATGTTTCACCCTGCTTGACCCTGTAGCGTCCCTGTCATTTCCTTTTCTCCAGGGAGGAAAAGGAGCGCTGGATCCGAGCCAAGTATGAGCAGAAGCTGTTCCTGGTGGGACTGCCCCAGTCGGACGTGCCCCTGGGGCAGCAGCTGCTTCGGGCGGTGGTGGAGGATGACCTGAGGTTGGTGGTGGTGCTGCTGGCCCACGGCACCAAGGAGGAGGTTAACGAGACCTACGGGGACGGAGACGGACGCACCGCTCTGCACCTCTCCTGCGCAATGGCCAACGTGGTCATCACACAACTGCTCATCTGGGTGAGTTGGCTCCTCCGGCTTAGAGAGGAACGGTCAGAGGTGGATGAACATTTTAATTGTAGGCATCTAGTTTAATTGTGAAAGGAAAGATTTCCAAACAACCGGTTCTTTAACCTCTTTAACCTTCCCAGATGTGCCAGTTTGCCAAGTCCCCTCCTAGACACAAAGTGTCCACAAATTTAATTTATTTGGATTTTTATTAGCTGTTCAATTATATTTTCTGCAAGTTTTATGTAAATGTATGTATGCAAGGAAATTCCTCTGGAAATCAGTAACTGCCTAGAAAAAAAACACAACTAACTAAACTCTAACTAAAATAACTGCCTCAGCTACAATTTGTATTAGATTACACACTTCTTTCCAAGAAACACCCTAGGAAAGTATTGAGGATCTACAGACCCATAAAATAAAGTGATACCATTTATTTCCCAACATGGCTTTTAAAGCCCTCTCCACGCTGGTAGACAACATGTTGTGTGGCAAGTATTGGTCGAAATAATTACAGTGCATTTTTTGAATCTGCTTCCGGTAGAATGTAAACAGCAGATAGAGATGGTGATGACAATGTGGTTTCCATCTCCACATAAAAAGGTCGACATTTGGGAAACCGTGTCCGTCCACTCGATATAAACACTGAGTCCTCCTCCGCCCATCGAGCGCTTGATCCGGGGTGTTGATGGAGCAGGTCTCTGTAAAGATGTGAGCGCAACAGTCTCTGAATCCCATTGCTTGGCCAGACTGAGTCCCATTTTGTCCAAACCGGACATTAGCCACGAGCAGCCTTAAGTCCAAGCTGGGCCAGCATGGCTCCTATCCCGGCTCTCTTTGCTCTCCTCCTGGGGCGATCCCAGCTGCTGCCGTTGTGCCTGTTTCCGGGTGATGTGGCTGGGTGGATCGTCTCAAGGCCCGCTGCTCTTTAATCTAAACCCCAGCTTCTTTTTCCGATGACAACAAAGATGTATTTCTGTCATGTTTCAACAATAAAGCCGGGAAAAAAGAAAACGTATTAAAAAATAAGAATGTAGCTAGCGGAGTTTGAAGGAGCTACAGTCCGCAGCATCTGCCACTCGTTGCCATAGTCAAAATCTCCTGTTCCAGTCGATGTGAACAAGTTTGGCTTAGCTCTTTAAAACAATCAGACGTGATTCAACGATGTTTCAACAATAAAGCCGGAAATAAATAACAGATTGAAACCAAAATGTAGTGAAGTTTGAAGGAGCTACCGGCCGCTGCATCTACATAGCAAATTACAAGTCCCTAGATACTAGGGATACCTAATACTGCGGTTTGGGACAAGCAGATACAGAATATACTGTATATCTGATATTGTCATACAACTTCAAAGTTTCTTCAACAAAATGTAAAGGGAAAAAAATCAGTGTTAAAATATGCATAACCACTGATTGTTCAAATGTTCAGGTTTTACAGATTTCCAATGAAAAATACCCAGTTTTCAAAAAAGAGATCAGTTTAAATTGATGCGCCCAGTCATCCAAAAACATGCCGTTGTTGCGTTGCCTGTTTCAAGAAGACAGTGATCATTGTAGTTTACAGTAAACAAAAACCTCTTGCGACAAAACACAGCTGTAAAATTGCTTCTGGTTGTAGAAACCTGAGAAAAATTGAGGGAAAAATTGGTAAAAAATTTAATAAGCTGCTGTCTATGTACTGAGTAGAAATAGAATACAGAGTACTTGAATTGCATATGATATTTTCAAAAACCATTAAAATCCATAAATTTCACTCTGTTGTTCTTATTATGTTTTTTTAAATTTGCAAATTAAATATTGCTAAATTTCCCCAAAATGTGTAAAATCCAATATCTGATCTGGCTTTCATACCCGTCATTTTCTCACACAGTACGGTGTGGACGTGAAGAGTCGGGATGCTCGCGGTCAGACCACCCTGTCCTACGCTCGGCGAGCTGGCAGCCAGGAGTGCGCGGACATCTTACTTCAGCACGGTTGCCCCAATGATACAAGCAGCCTGACGTCCGTGCCCACACCCAACATGAGCCGCCGCAACCCCAATCCCAACATCAACAACAACAACGCCCAGTGTGAGCTTAACCGCAGTATCAGCATCATGTAGGAGCCGGAGAGCAGCCGCAGACAAACACACAAAACCCCAGAACCCACCCCTGTCTCTTCCCAGTACTTCCTCCTCTGTTTCACACAGTGTAACCCAGAATCGGTACCAATGGAGAGATATCAGGAGTGATGGACTCATTGTCGCTATTCCACTATGCCGAAAGAAGTGGGTGTTTGGGGTTCGGACATTGTACATTGTTCGTTTTTTATATTATTATTTTTCATTTGTTTTGTTTGTTAAATTCATTCAATCTTGGTCTGAAATGATCATGATCGGCTTTAAGCTTTTTGTTTTTTAAGCGTCAACCAAACAAATGAGTTACTTTGGCATTCATACCTACCCTACGAAAAGCATTTCCTTAATGCTTGAACATTTCCTTTTATGTCTTCCCCTTCTGCGATGTGAACCGATTTTATAATGAGCCTGAATGAGAAACTTCCTTCAAATTTCCAAGCCTAAGCATAATAACATAAAACTGTGAGGAATAGTTTCACAAGTGACAAAACAATGATGTGGGAAAGAAACAAAATCTTCCATGATATCAGTGGCTCTTACAGCTTTAGTAATGATGCATGTCTTCAACACAGCTATCAAACTCTTGATATACTATTCCTATACAAAGGCTAAGCAATTATAGTTGAAGAGTCCAAATGATTTAGACACTTAATTCACAGGAAAATGGGTTTGAAACATCATAAAGGAGTTGATTGCAGAATTCCTATTGGGTAAAAGTGAGTCATTTCCTTCGCCACCCTTATCGTGATCCTCCAGTAAAAGTGTCCATGACTATAAAGGAATTAAGGGGCTTAATGTTTTATGACCACTGAGCCACATGGCTTTGTAAGCGCGCCTCTTCAATCAGAATTCATTCAAATTCAAAGGTTTGATTGAAACAGTGAAACCATTATGATGTCTTTGTTGGAGTAATTTTCCGATTGACTAGATTGTGTTGATAATTGCTTGACGTACAGTGGATTCACACAATTTCAAACCATAAGCGTACTGGAATATCCATTCACCTCCTGTGGCCAAAGGCTGTAAAAGTGGTTCTCCATTTGTTGCTGTGAAATACATATATGGTGCTTTGTGAGTGTGTGTGCGTCCGTACATAACTGGACGATACGAGTGTGCTTCCGTCTTTGTCTGTAATCGTGTGCAGCAGAGAGCGACCGGGCATTTCTGTTCATAAACATTGGAGAGAGCACACTGGAGAGAAGACACCTACAGTGAAGAATTGCGGACATAACTGTGTTTTAATGTACAGACCTCTGTAAAAAGTAGTTCATGTTCCTTCACCTTATTCCTTTTAAGAAGTTTGAACTAACCCTGACTTTTAGAGAAAAAACCCCAACCCTTTTCCAAAATGCATTCAAGTGAATGAAGTGAGAATGACATTTAGCGATTAAAACGAGCAAGGAGGTTCATAGAGGGGAACATGATTTGTTTGACTCTCTTTGCATTAATTCAAATGTACAGTATTCCACAGACATGATAAGCCAATTCATTTATAGTAAATAGGACGTTGTCAAGAAATTAAGGTGGGCAGAATGTCTGCAGTGTATAATCCCTTTTATTCAACTTCCATGTCTACGGTTTTAAACATTGATTTTATGGGTTTACAAAGGCAGGATTTATGTTTACAGAGCAAGTTATTAACTTGGTACCTTCTCTTCACCATTTTGTTGTTGCTTTACAGTATTCCTGTTTTCAGAGCCCACAGTGAATGAATATGTGGTCAAAAGAGGATGTCTGTAAATGGAAATATGTTTTTTTGCTTTCTTGATCAGAAGATCAATACCACTCTCATGTCTGTGCCTTATATATGGCGCTAGAGCCAGGAGGTGAATAGAGAAGCAAACCGTTACCCTTAGCAAAAAGTTACACCATGTAACTCCCTCTAAAAACATTAACTGTCATTGTTACATTTCTGTTTTTGTACGAATTAAACACGATATTTCATGTTAGGTGCTGGAAGGCGGACTGTGGATAGAGCCGGGCAAACTGTGCGACCTCAGCTTCTTGTCCTTAGGCTAGCTATACGTAGCTATACACTATACCTAGTGCACAGGCATGAGAGTGGCTTCGATCCGCTCATATAACTCTCAGCAGGAAAGCGAATAAGCATATTTCCCAAAATGTCAAACAATTTCTTCTAGACATCCCAAAAGCAACCACAAATTCAACCAAATACCTTTGAATTTACTTGTACTGTACCATGGTACTGGCCTTATTTCTGATTTCTACTTGATCAACTTATTTTAACTTAAGTGCATTTCAGTGTCCAAGGGAATTACTGAGGGGAGTTGAATGTGTACAGTGATTACATGAACCCTTATTTACGTATTGTGGATGCTGAAAAAAACACTCGAAACCTGCCTGTTTTCCCCCCAAAGACAACATGATGTGTACATATTAACTTAATGCTTTTATCTGAAGACAAGCTCCTCCTAGAGAAACAAACTAAACTGGTTTTTGGTCAACAGTACCCTTTAACCATATTTTGATATGTTGTTTTTGTTTCTCTTTCGGCATATTTTTAAGGTACTTCTGTTTCGGTCTCGACATGAACTGACCATCTTTGGTACTTGTGTATAATGATGTACATTTGACATATTTATAATGCAGTATGTAAATATCTTTTTTGTTTTGTTTTTGTTCAAGTTCATT
Source organism: Coreoperca whiteheadi (assembly GCA_011952105.1). Lineage (NCBI taxonomy): Eukaryota > Metazoa > Chordata > Actinopteri > Centrarchiformes > Sinipercidae > Coreoperca > Coreoperca whiteheadi. Next base: position 16,877,555 of record CM022487.1, read on the forward strand.
TTCCTATTGTAATTCCTTTTACGTTCAGAACGTGAAACAAAGCAAAAGCTAAAGAGTAACATGTTGTTATGCTTGGATGCTTGGCTGACTGTTGACCTATTAATAAACACTCAAATAAAATGATGTAGCCTTCCCTGCAGTTAGGGAAATCGACACATTTGTCTGGTGTATGTGTTGTTCATTCATCATCCATCAGGCTCCTGTCGCTTCTGTACATGACCTGCTGACGCCTAACTGACGAGGTGAGACTCCCTTTCAAATTAAAAGTCTCACTTCAACAAGTACTGCCATTTCATGTTCTTCCCTTTTGCATGTTCCAACATCAAATTGCATGGAGAAATTCAACTTCACTGGAACAGACTCCATCCTGGTAATGTGTCCAAGACAACTCAACCAAGCCTGTCTTGAGGTAAGCAAAGCAACCGCTCCACTTCCTGCTTGAGGGACCCCCCAACAGTTGCTGAAAGAGGATTAAGATAAAGAGCCCGGGCTTAGTGTCAGGCAGCACAACACTGTGGGGAAAAGTGAAAGGTCTCAGTGTTCAGAGGAGTCAAGCCCTCACTAATCCACTTCTTATTTCCTGCTAATCTTGTCTCAGCATATCTTCATCCCCTTCCTCTCTGTTGGCCAGCATTGTTTGAGCTTTATCACCTGGTTTCTCTTTAGTGTGCCCCCCCGGCACTGGCTTGACATGGAACCACAATGCACAGTCACACTTAAAGGCCCTGAAAACTTATTTATTCAATCAGCTTCCTTACTAGTTTTAAGGGGGTCCTACAAGAGCATACTGTTTTCTGCCGAAGTTTCACTTTGTGCTCTTCTGGCTGGTTTGAAGTGGACGAGGATCATTTAGTAAAAGGTGACATCACGTATACATGCACCAATCAGGATTTGGCAATATTTGAATCAGAATCTGATGATAGTTGGTGGGTTGTTTAGTTACTGTCAATCAAATGTGATCCAACTACACCCACAAAAACACATATTGAAGCAGACTGTTAAAAATGTAACTTTGATTGTTGCTTATTTAGTCATAAATGTTCAATGTTATAGAGAAAAACTTAAACCTCAATTAATTGATACTCAGGCAACCTTTGGAGCTGCGGAAACAAACTGTAAACACAACATTAACACATCATCTTTTAAGTTGATATAGCAAACTTGTTTGCAAGCAGTCGACATTCAGCAGTTACGGAGCAACATTATTATTCATATGTAAGTCGCTTTGGATCAAAGCGTCTGCTAAATGACTATATGTAAATGTATTCATTTGGAGTTGTGCTTATGTCCTCCTGACAAATGTCAGTCCAATATTCACTCTCCTTTTAGCTCTGTTTTTGGTCTCCACCAACTCCTGAGGGCAATATCTGCCTCTTCAGCCACTAAATGCTCCCCTATGTTCACCGGCTTATTGCTAACTGTGTCTGTCGGCCATTTGGTGCTGGGCAGGTATTGTCCAGTACATTTTTAGAGCTTTTATTGTTTTGTTGGGAACAACTCTGAGACGCTGAGAGTGAACCAAAACAATAAAGTGTCACCGGAAACCCAAAACAATGAGACAAAAGACGCTACAGAAATTTCAGGTCTGAGGGGAACCGCAGAGTCGCGTGATAATTCTCTGTGGGTTTGTCACTACAAGCGACCCTTTTCACATAAACCTATGTGATCCATTGTTATTATAAAAAATATTGATTATACCAGTTCACGTTTAAGAGCTTCAGGGGCTTTAAATGTCAAACATTTAAGGCTTAAATGAACCTAAACTGAATCATATTCATTCCACATCTGTTGAGAATTATCACCAAAAGAATGTGTCCTGTAATTTATTACCATACCTCACGCCTTGGCAGACCCGGGCCACTTGTGTTTGTTGTGGTGAGACTGGAGCGCTTGCTTGCACTGCTGTGTGTTTTGATATTTCATCAGGGCCTGCTAAACAGTGAGGAGGGCTCTCTGCCGCCCACCTCTTCTCAGACAAATTGCCTCCAAGATTGCAGAGGTGGGTCTGAGGCTGATGGATGGGTACACAAAGACCTGACGAGACCATATTTGCAAACATTAAATCCATATTTCCATAACATGTAGGAGCTGCTTGGCCACAGGCCACTTGAACAGTCTGTTTAGCAAGCAGTGATGTGCCCGGTCGTAACGTAAATGTTGCTTTAAGGTGGTTTGTACATGTTTGTATCAGCTTTTCTTGGTTTGGAAAGGTTACAGTTGCTCCCTGTTTTGTTGTCCTCCTCCCTGCACCCTTTTAACCTCTTTGACCAGTAATTATATCCACTCTGCTCTTTCCATCTGACCATCTCTCCTCTCCTAAATCCCCCCCCCCCC